>JALPQD010000105.1:2792189-3392189 GCA_023101885.1 Typhlomys cinereus | reverse complement strand
ATCCTAACTTCTGGGCTCCAAAGATTGTACATATTTGGCTTATGATACATCTTAAAATCTACAGCATTTTGAGTTTAATGAAACGAGTGGGTTCTTTCATTTTACCTCAGAAGAGAATCTTCATCATCTGCAACCAAAAAAAAAAAAAAAGGAGGATAGGCAGGAAGGAAGGTGTAGCAGTTACTCTGCATGGTTGCTGAAAAAATCACCATCCGATAACATAAGGGAGTGAGGAGTTTATTTTCTCTTATGATTCCTGGAACAGTTGCTTGTCCATCTTGACAGGAGAGCTCACACCAACATCAGGACCAAAGGAACTGGCCACACATCTCCACATAACAGCTGAGAGAGGGACGATCCTTACTTTCCAGACCAGCATGTCTGACCAAGTGTACACAAGGATGCCGACTCTCTCAACCAGCTCTCTAGGGCCTAGTTTCACCCACCATGGGTTAAATCTTTCCCATCAACTAGTCAATCTGCAGGTTCACTCTGAGATTAACTGAACTATTAATTCTCTACAAATGTGTCCAGAGTTCAAATTCTCAACCGTCAAGTTGACACCTGTATTTATAATGACAGAAGGAAAGAAGGGAAGACAGGGGAAGGGAGAGAAAGAGAGGGAAGGGAAGGGAAGGGGAGAAGGAGGGAAGGGAAGGGAAGGAAGGGAAGAAACAAAGAAAAAGAAAGGATGGGAGGAAGAAAGGAAGGAAGGGAGGGAAAGAGAAAGAGAGAAAAGGAAGGAAGAAAGGAAGGAAGGAAGGAGAAAGAAAGAAAGAAAAAGAAAGAAAAAGAAAAAGAAAGAAAGAAAAAGGATGGAAGGAAGGATGGAAGAAGAAAAGACTGGAAAGGAGGAAAGGAGGAGGGGAAGAAGAAGGAAGGGAGGGAGGGAGGAAGGAAGGAGGAAGAGAAGAAAATCCCAACAATATGAACGTGAGCTTAGTCACTTCTTCAAGAAACTCTGTCATCTCTGCTTCCTGCACAAGGAGCAGCACAGCACACACAGCTGTCACAGAGAAGCAAGCAGAACACAGAAAGCAGCCCACACCCTGGTCTGACAGATGGTGGACTGTCACTGGGGCATAAAAGGGGATCCCAAAGTGACGGAGCCCAGCTTTCCTTACCACGTGACCCCAAGTCTAGGGGAGGAGGCACTGCAGACGACACTTGGAAGAACCCTGGTTTGCAGTTTTGTGGACACTGGGGTCCTGCAGAAATGCTTGTCTACCCACTAGCTCCTGAGAGAGTAGAACTGAACTTCTCAAGCAAAGGAAGTCAGAAGAACCTAAGGCAAACTCCATCGACATCACGAGCACGGAGCCTGCCGCAGCCCCTTCAGGCTCCAGGACGGGAGGGAAGCTTGGCCTCCATAGCAGGTACCCACTGAGGTCAAAGAAAAGCAGCTGGACGCCCCTAGAGGCCGAGGTCACAGCCGGCCACGCCCAATCTTGCTGCGGCCACAAGCCCAGGCCTGCCTCCTTCCTCACTGGACAATGAGCTGCCAGCCACGGATGCCCCCGGGGTCTCAGCGCTGATCAGGGTCAGGCCAGTGTGCACTGGGGGCTGTCAGGAAAATGCAGCTCTGTTGTGCTGAGCAACTGGGCTCGCGCTTCTGCCTGGGACCTGTCGCCTCTCAGGGTCTCGGTCCCCATCTCACTCACAGGTCACAGGAAATGCCAAGCGAGTCAAGCCAGCAGGGAAGGTGGTCCCTTGTCACCAGGAATAGCTGCACAAGTGCCACTGGTCATCGACATGCCCCTAAGGGACGTGCCCCAGCATCCTGCAGGAAAGACCTGGTGTCTGAGGGCGGGGGTGGGAAGGCTGTGGGGTCGCTCACCATGAATTTCCAGCAGGTTCTTGGTGCCGGCCTTTCGGTGTAGCTCATCGATGTTCTGGGTGATGACCACGACCCGCCGGCCCTGGTCACGCAGATGGGCCTCGCACTGGGCAATGGCCAGGTGGCCAGGGTTGGGCTCCTTGGTCCGCATGACTTCTCTCCGATAGTGGTAGAATTCCCACACCCGAGACGGGTTGCGGGCAAAGGCCTGAGGGGTCGCCAAGTCCTGAGGGGAGCAGTGGGGGTCAGGGAGAGCCCATAAAGGCAAAGATGGCAGCTGTGGGCCAGGCTTGGACCCACCTAGGACTCTGGAGAAGTGAGTCATAGCTTTGCCAGTGGTGAGTCTGCCCTACCCACCCTGCCAGGAAGTTATGAGAATGGAGGAAAGTAGCATGTGGGAAAAAATATTGGGGGTCGAATTTGCTTTTTCAAGAAGCCCTCAAATGTAGGAAGTCAATTTTCAGTGGCGGTATCTCCAGGAAAAATAGGAAAAGCAAAATGCTTCCATGAGATGTAGCACTCAGTTGAGAACCTTGGTTTTTATGACTAGAGCTATATGTGCACAGGCACGCGTGCACATACATACACATACATACATATGCACACATCTATATGCAACTACAAACATACACAAATACATAATACAACTATACACATCCAGCCACATAAACTTACAAACTACATATGTGTACATCATGTATACATGATTACATTTGCTGACACCTATACACATATAGCTCCACATACTTATATACAAACTATACATACACACAACCACATGCATACTCAGCTTTTGGTGCTGGTCTTGCAACACATACACAGACCACATGTATACATATACATACATATACATACATACAAATTTGGATATACTTACATGTAATTCACACATATATGAATGCATACAACACAGGCACAAAAATTCATGTACTTACAGAAAACTTCACAAATTATACATGCACATACACAACTATACACATATATAGTTCCATGTGCTTGCATACAAACCACCACACACACACATCCATACACATACTCTGTAACAGCTTCATTCAAAGAGCTTTCTGGTGTTCTAGAAACATGACCAACCTGAGCTTGCCATTTCCTCCAGTACCCTCCAGCTCCTCGGAAAGTCGGCACCCCACTCTCGGCACTGACTCCAGCCCCCGAGATGATGGCTATGTGCTTGGCATTTGCAAAACACTTGCGGAAATCTGCCATGTCTAAAAGAAAAGACCCAGTATCATCCAGTAGACCATTTTGACGTTTGCTTCATAACCACATCAAATGTCTGTAGTTTGAAACGTGACCTTGTGGGAAACGATACGGTAAGATGCTCTCATTAAAACCATTCCTGTGCTACGAAGACACCATCTTGCCAGCCTGATGCGTGAATGCATGGTATGAGAGCAGGGCTGTGGGCGTGGCATCGCAACCTCCCCCCCTCCAGTTTACCTTCTGTACCCTGGTTTCCTCAGCAGAGTATTCCCTTCTTAGCGCATGGTCGCTCTATGGATTTAGAAAGGCTGATGAACAGGGCCCAGCTTTCTTCAAGAAAAGTCAAAACAAGTTTGTGTGTTCACAAAAGCTTTGGTGTATCCAAATCCCTCCTTCCTTAGAGGAACTGCGTTCACCCCTGCTTGCCCGGCACAGCCCCCTGCCCCGCGTGCAGCCATAGGACGCTCTTCTGAAGCTCAACTAAGACTCAAACTGCTCCAGAGACATCTCCAGAGCTGTGACTAACCGAAGAGAGCCGCCCCACAGCGCGACGCCAGCAGGTGACCCTGGTCACAGATGGTGGCTTGCCTTCCTGACCTGGACTTCCAGGCAACCCTCCTGTCTCTCTGAGACCAGCAGAGGTAGAAACTGTGGTCAGTGAGGACTCTGCACCCCAGACTCAACGCCAAGCACTCCCCCCTGAAACAAACATACTTATCATGAGTCCAGCAACAGGAGCCAGACGAGTGCTGCTGATGGGAGACGTGTCATTGTTCCCCTTGGGCAGCAGAGATGGGAAGGGCCGTGAGCCAAGGCCAGAGCCCAGAGTGTGGGTTGCAGGCCTGTCACAGTTTGAATATGAGTTGCTCCCCACAGCTGCAGCTAATGTGGCAGAGCACTTCTGGAGGTAGCTACCTGTTCACCTGCATGGTTGCCGATAAATCACCATCAAACAGCTTAAGAGAACAAGGGGTTTATTCTTATCTTATGACTGTCTGGTTACAGTTCTCAGACCAGCTTGATGGGAGAGCTCATACCAACACCAGGGTCTGAGGGAACTGGCCACACCATCTCTACATAACGGCTGAGAGAGGGACGATCCCTACTTGCCAGACCAGCATGTCTGGCCAAGTGTACACAAGGATGCCGACTCTCTCAACCAGCTCTGTGTGTTTTATTCCAGGGCCTAATCCCACCCACCATGGGCTGGACCTTCCCCACCAGCTAGACAATCTCCTGCAGGTTTGCTCTGGGCTTCACCCAACCACTAATTCTCCACAGATGTGCCCAGAGCTCAAACCCTCAACTGTCAAGTTGACACCTGTGCCTAACTAGGACACTACCCTATAGAGAGGAGGCCTTAAGGTTTGGTAAGCTTGGACCTGCTGCTTCTTCCTCTTGTTCTCTGTCACTCCAGATGGCTGACGTGTTGGGAACAGGCCTCCCTGCTTCTGCCTCCAGCCAGATCTTGTGCTATTCACTTTCCACCGTAATGGATTATATCCTGTCTGGAACCCTGTACCAGTTACTCTTATCTGATGCTGTGAGACAACACCCAAAGTCAAGCAACTTAAAGGAGAAGGAGAGATTTATTCTGGAGGGGAGATACCTTCATGGCGGAAAAGGCGCGGCTGGCTGGCAGAAGCTGCAGGTAGACGACACTGTCATCAAGGAGCAGACTCACTCACTCAAGCAGGGCGGGGCTAATAACCTCAAGCCCAGCCCCCTGTGACTGCCTGCCCTCCAACAAGGCTCCACCTCCTAAAGGTGCCATGACCTTCCCAAATACTGGCAGCAGCTAAGAATTCAAACACATGAGCCCTGTCGGGGACAGCTGACATTTCAAAACATGACAAATCGTAAACCAAATAAATAACTCTTCCCTATCTGCCTGGATCTCAGTATTGTCTCACTGATGCATCAAGACCCGTGTTTAAGTGTCCTAGGCCAGGCTCAAATTGAACCTCCACCGGGAGAGGCAAGCTCCTCCCACTCTTCCCTCCAAGGAAGCACAAACTGGCCCAACATCACCATGGCAGACTTAGCCCACCAAAGCAAGGCATGTCTTGGACACAAAACCTTTGAGAGTAATCAACCTGTTCTTAAACACGGTGTAAATGGATTCGTCAGCTAACAAGAGTGAGGTCCCTGGTCTTCCCTCCTTCCTCCCTGTCATAGTTAGATGCAGATGTCAACTTGACAGATGAGGGTTTGCGCTCTGGGAGCATTTGTAGAGAATTGGTCGTGGAATTAAGCTTAGAGAGAACCTGTAGGAGACTGTCTAGTGGATGGGGAACGCCCAGCCCATGCTGGGTGGGACTAGTCCCCACCATCCACTACCACCACCACCATCCGCACCCCTCTCTTCCGGGCAGGTGAATACAATGGAGGGAACTGTTTGAGAAAGTTGGCATCCTTGTGTATACTTGGCTAGACATGCTGGTCTGGCAAGTAAGGATCGTTCCTTCTCTCAGCCGTTATGTGGATATTATATGGTCAGTTCCCTTCACCCTGGTATTGGTGTGAGCTCTCCTGACAAGATGGACATACCGCTGTCACCAGGAATTGTAAGAGAATAAACCCCTTGTTCCCTTAAGCTGTTTTGTGGTGGTTTTCTCAGCAACTATGTAGGCTAACTGCTACACTCCCGCACTTCCCTTTGTCTCTCTTCCTTCCCTCCTGCCCTTTCTTTCTCTCCTTGTCTTCTGCCTCCTTCTCTACACACACACACACACACACACACACACACACACACACACACACTCCAGTCTCTTTTAGGACTTTCTCCCACCATGCTGTCTATGGCGGCTCTCTTCCTCTCTCCTCATCCTGACTTCAAGCCATCTCTTCTATTCTAATGCTCTCCCCCCTTAAGGCTGAGCTGCGGCTCCCTCAGCCACCAGGCCCTCGCTCTAATAGAAGTTGCATTTCTGAAGTCTGTCTCTCGTGTTTCTCTTTATCATGGACCTCCAATCATTACCCATGGTCAGAATCGCTCTCTATCCCTTTCCCTCACCAACCAAACACTGGTTCCATCCTTAGAAGTCAGTATGAAAACTGGGAAAAGCTAGAAAGCTCTCTAAAGAACTTTTGGATAGCTTAGAAGGAACTTTCCCGAAGGAGAAGAGAGTGGTATGTCCTGTGTAGTGGGACCTGTATATTTGGGAGGTTGAGAAGGAGGATGAGGAGTTGAAGGCCAGCCTTAGTGGGCTGACCAGCTGTGTCCTAAGGCCTGACTTTCCCCCTGGAAGTGACGGAATTCACATTGGTATGAGTGACTTACTTGAACTTGGACGGGTCATAGTCAGGCAAATCTTGCTTTGCAGGGAGACCAAAGGCTTCAGTCTACAACACAGCTGGGAAAGGAACGTTCTAGAAACAGGCCTGAGAGGTAGCATCAGGTTTTCCTTGAAGCAGGACCCAGGTAGATTGTTGGAAAGTCCTAAGGCAAAATAGAGGCAATCATAAAATACTCAAAAACATGGGCCGACGTGTGTGTTTGTCTTGCTACAGGATTCTTATATATGAATGTCTACACACATGCTCCTTTATTGGCAATAACTCATGCTAAGTGGAGGATGTTGTTACTATCCCTGGCTTGCAGAATGCCAAGGTAGACTTGGTCTACCCTACCTCGAATGTGCGCGCCTGCCGACATCAGCTTACACATGGGCAAAAGCACCTGACATGAAGACTGCCCTACGCTCAGAGGCAGGAGGATGGGGCCAGCCTGGTCTAAGGTGTGAGTCGGACCAGCCAAGGCTACATAACAATGCTCTTTCTCAAAACCAAAGTGAAGCTATAGAAAGTGTGTGTGTGTGTGTGTGTGTGTGTGTGTGTGTGTGTGTGTGTGTGGAGAGAGAGAGAGAGAACATATGGATCAATCCAAAATTACTTATCAATACAGATACTAGAGAATAAGGTTAATAGAAGAACCATCCAAATGGAGACAAGTTCAATAAATAAGGGAATGTTCACGGTAGGCAATGTGGCTGATAGATAGATAGATAGATAGATAGATAGATAGATAGATAGATAGATAGATAGACACACCCTTTTATATATAAAAGAGTGCATGATTTTCTTCTATGACATTTCAAAAAAAAGGTCCCTGTGCTCATGGTGGGAGGAGGGGTGGATACAAAAGGACAAGGCACGGGAGGTAGTGGAAGTGCCCTGGGTCATGGTTGTGGTGACGGACACAGGGCAGGGGCATCAGAACCTCCAGAACTCCAGACTGGAAACAATTTTACTACATGTACAGTGGGTAAAGGGCCGACAGGATGGCTCAGTGAGCAAAGGCAGGTGCCATCCCAGCCTGGTGACCTAAGTTCAATCTCCAGAAGCCACAGAAAGGTGAAAGGAGAGAACCAATTCCACAGAGCTGTTCTCTGACCACGCCCCCTGTACCACATCATACACAAGAAGTGAAATACATATAGGGGGGAGGACTGTGCTTTGTAAGATGAAAAAATTGTAGAGAGTATTCTAAACTGATCCATCACTGCATGGTGCTTTCAACATTGGTTATGTCAGTGTGGTGGCTAATTCTGTGGATATGTCGTAGATACACACCTCTGGATGTGTCTAGAGGATGTTTCCAGGTTTCACTAAACAGGAGAGACTCACCCTGAATATAGGTGCTGGATGGAATAAAAACAGAATACAAACTGAGAAAAGACCATTCGTCTCTCTCTACAGTCCCTGACTAGAGACCCAGGGACTAACTGCCTCACATTCCTGCAACCTCCCCAGTATCCCACCCTTCACCATGATGTTACCCTCACATTCATGACCAAAATAAACCCTCCTGTCTTAAGCTGTTTGTGCTAGACATTTCATCACAGCAATGAGGAAGGATATTACTATAGATGGTAAAGCTTATGCTGAGTGTATTTTACCAGCTTTCAAAAATCAGAATGAGAAAATTCTCTATCATCTCCTAGAGACTCCTAGAATATAGCACTGATGGGAAAAGTAACTCGTACTTTGTATGAGACAGGAAAAAAACTAGAAACCTACATTCTGCCTGGGGTTTTGCATAAAATGGGGTGTAGATAGGAAATAGGGTACATGGAGACAGGTGGAGGCTGGATTTTCAGTATCTGTCTGTCAGTGGCTTCCAGCCAGGAACACACAACACAGCAGCCGAGCACTCAGTTAGGAGAGAGCTAGTCGGGGTGTTAATGACGTGAAATCTTTTTTAGAAAACACATTTTCTAAGGATGAAGGTATAGCTTCCCGGAAGGCCGGTTGCCTAACATACCTAAGGTTGGGGGTTCAGTAAGGACTGTGGACATCTCTGGAAGAATGTTCAGAAACATTGGCAATAGGATCCCTGCTAATAAAAGGGCTAGAGAGGTGTTGGCGGAAGTGAGGCTGCTATTAGGCTACTGTGGACATTGTGATTGTTAAGGACCTTAAGACTACTGAGTGGCTATTGTCAAAAAGACGGTGTTATCAAAGATAAGGGAACTCTGGTACACTTTGAGTGGAAACAGCCTATTTTGGAAAGCAGTAGATGGGTCCTTAAAAAACCTAAAAACAGAAATAACCATGCAACCTCACAAGCCCCCAACTGGAATACAAAAAAGTTGAAGATCTCTGTGCAGAACAGGTATCTGCACTTGCCTGATAACTTAAGAATTTATTTTTAATTTTAGTGTGTGTGTGAGAGAGAGAGAAAGAGAGAGAGAGAGGGCATAGTGTGTCCCTATGGAGAACCAAGGGTGACCTTGGGAATCACTCAGGATTGCTTCTACCTCCTTTTTGCTTTGCTCTGAGATTTCCCAGGCTCCGCCCAACCAGGCTGCCTCCATTTCTGCCTGGTGTTTTTACATGGGACCTGGGATTCGAACTCAGGTCCTTCTGATTGCAAAGCAGAGTCTTAACCCCTGAGCTATCTCTCCAGCCCTTGCCTGCTAATTTAAACATTATTCACAATAACCAAGACTTGGAAGCATCCTGTAGGTGTTTATTAACAGGCGAATAAAGAAAATATGGTCATACATACAAGAGAACAGGAAAGGGATTCTGCCATTTGGAACAACATGGATAATTACCACCAAGTGAAAGGACAGAAGGACAAGAGTTCATGAGCTCACATGTGGCATATAAGAAAGGTGGACTTGGGGTTGTGGAGATAACTCAGGCATTAAAGCCTGTGCGTGCAAGCAAAAGGTCCTGAATTCCGATCCCCAGATCCCATGTGAAAAATGGCAGGACGAAAAGGCAGCAGCCTGAATTCTATCCCTGGAAGGAGGAGCCTAGGAAATCCCAAACCAAAGCAACAGGAGGAAGAGCAATTCAGGATGATTAATAGTATCACCCTTGGGCCTCCACAGGCACACACCATTCAAGTACCCTCTTGTACACACACACACACACACACACACAGAGCAGCTGAACTGACCTAAGCAGAAAGCAGAACGGTGTTACCAGAAACTGGGTGACAGGGATGGAATGGGAAAGGGTGATGCTCATCAACGCCTACAGAGTTGTAACTTGGAGGAATAAGTTCCACTGATCCATGGCATGGATAACCACAGTTCATAATGAAGTACTGCATTTTAAAATTGCTAAGAATAAATTTTAAAGATTCTTACCACAAAAAAAAATATAGATGGAAGGATAGATATTATCTGCTGCTGCGAGACAATACCAACTCAAGCAACTTCAAGGGAGCACAGGGAGATTTATTTGGGTTGGGGTTCCAAAGAGGAGACAAAGTCCATTAGAGTGGGAGAGACATGGCAGGTTAGAAGCTGGAGGAGGCTTAGATCACTACAGACATCATGATGGAGGGAGAAAGCGAGCAGATTACTAGACCAGACTACTACAGGAAGCAAAGCAGGGCTATCCCACCTCAAGACCTGCCCCCTGTGATGTGTTTCCCTCCAGCAAGGTTCCACCTCCCAAAGGTACCATGACTTTCCCAAACACCAATATCAACTAGGGATTCAAACTCATGAGCCTAGGGGAGGGGGGCAGTTCACATTTAAAGCATGACAGACAGGACAGACAGGCTAATTAGTTTTATGCAATCTTTCTGTAACACAGGCATCTATCAAAACTTCCCATTGTACCCCAGATAACACATTTGTCAATTCAAAGGCTGAATTTTTAAGTCGTGAAAAAGAATACACATTGATTATATTGCCAAGGAATTCTGAAACCATCGCAGGCCTCAGTGGATCTAGAAGCTGCAGAACTGTGGTGCCAGGGTTTACCCTGGCTGGCTCTTTGCTCTCTCCTCCACCATTGGCTCAGGTGAAAGTTACCAGCCATCTGTGTGAAGCTAAACAGCAGTCGTACCGCCTCTGACCTAGTGGATCACTCAGGGAAACACGTGCTTGCCCTGCTCCCAGCCCCCACCCTCTCCGGGCTTTCTCAGACCTCTTTGGTGCAGAAGATCCTTCTAGACCACGTCCCCCACTCCGCACCCTGGCGGGTGGAAGACCCCTTGCCACTCCTGCAAGCCGGCCTTTGGCCAGCCCCGGGTACCAAGCACCTGGCTGCTCTCCAGGTTCGTGGCTTGACCTCCGACCGCAGCCTGACTGCTGCGAACCGCGTCGCGATCCGATCCCTGCCCCTTGGGCCACTGCCACCACCACGGCCTCCCCCACCCCCTCCCAGTCCTCGGTCACTTTGGCCACTGTGCCACTTGCAAGTGGGGGGCTCCGCTCTGCGCCCTGCCTCACCAGGCCCGGCCGCTCGGCCGCGAGCCTCTCCCACCCGTCGCCAAGGGCCCCCTCCCTCCTCGGCCTCCATCGGACCCCCAGGTCTTGGGGTCTCGCAGTGACAGGGGCACCTTCCAGACTCCTCCCAGGGGTCAGCCCAGGACCAGGGGTCCAAACTGCTTCACCGTCACTCCCGCCCGCGGCCCCTCTATCCCCGCAGATTCCCGGCGTCACCCTGCGCCTCCTCCTCGGACCCCAATCCGGCAGCCCACCACGTCCGGGGCGCCCGGGTGTCCCCAGCCAGGCCGCGCATGCGCGGATGGTGGGGCTCCCTAGGCCTGGGAGACACGGTTCCGGGTGCGCAGCCGGATGGAGCCGGTGCACGGCGGGGACCCCCGGCCCGAGCGGGGAGACGCCTCGGAACCCCCATCCGCGCGCGCAGAGACGCACCTGCAGCAGGCGGGAGCGCGGATCCGGCTGCGAGGCCGCGGGTTCGGCGTCCCGCCCGGGCTGCAGCGGCCCCTGCCGGAAGGAGACCCGGTCCCGGGTTGCGCCGTCCTCGCGGTCGAGGTTACTTGGCTTTGCTTTCGGCGGGTTCATGAAGGGCACCCGGACTTTCCCAGGTTCACCCCATCCCTGCCCTGATAGCTCGAGAATTTCCATCTTTGCTGCCGCCTCCCTGCGGCCCCCCTCCCCCGCCCAGAACAGGTTCCAGTCTTCCAAAATAAAGAACTTTTGCCACCTTGGAGGCAAAAGTCAGAGGATGGCTGGATCGCACCTTGAACAGAGCCGCATGGCTTTTGGTCCTATAAACCCCCACCGAGGTCCAGTGTTAAAGCCCTTGCCTCAAAAGCAAAGTTAGGATCCCTCATGAAAATGCCATGTGGGTGTGGTGGCCTCACCTGTAATCGCAGCCCTAGAAGACAGAGCCTAGGTATCCTCGGAGCAAGCTGGCTAGAGGACCAGCCCTAAAGGCGGCTCTGGGTTTAATGAGAGACCTGGGTTCATAGCAATGAGGCAGAAGAGCAACCAGAATGGTTCCTGGTTACCATTGGGTCTTCACACACACACACTCAAGTTACTTGTGTACATGCATTCACACACGTGCATCTATCTACCCACATACAAAACACAAACATGTATATACTCCATATGAATATACATGGAAAAGGCTGAGCCTTAACATCCTCTGTCACTGTCAGAGAGAACCCTTTCTGGTCCCTTCTGTCCATCACTGGTTCTCTTTATTATTTATTTTTGTTTTGTTTTACTTTGTGTGTATGTGTGTGTGTGTGTGTGTGTGTGTGTGTGTCTGTCTGTCTGTCTGTCTGTCTCTGTCTGTCTGTATTAGAGGGCATTGTGTGTGTGCATATCGAGGCCCAAGGATGACCTCAGGATCATCCTGGGTTGTTCTACCTCCTTTTGACTTTTGCTCTGGAGTTTCCCAGGCTCCACCTTCCAAGGCCAGAAGTGCACCAAGAAGACTTTGGATGTGAGGACAGCATTCACCCAGTGTAATTGCTATCATACACCCTGAGGAAGTAGAGCTGACCAGCATCCACTAACTTTGATGTGTTTGTCCTTTGGCCAAAGCTTTACTCTAGGGAACAAAAACCTTCAAGGCCTCAAGCTTTCTGGAACACTCATAGGGCACCTAAGTGGTTTCTCTCTATAATGGTCATCGAACTTCACTTATCTATCCATATATCATCATCCATATATCATCATTGGAGAGATGTTGTATAACACTTGGTAAGTCCCAAGTGCTTTCAACTCATTAGTGAGTTACTCTCCCCGAATCCTCTGGTCAGTGTTGACATCTTCCGTTTCAAGTACAGCTACTCGACTCAGTGGCTGGCTCAAGGTGACAGGCCGAGACACTCTGAAGCCGGGGTTGCAGAAGACGTTTCCACATTTTATTATTCATTGGAAGAAGGCAGAACTTAATCGAGACACTTGAAGAGTCAAAGGCAGGAAGAAGATTAATTGCATGCATAGACGATTACCTTTAAAATTTGGCGGAGCAAAGTGCCAGCCACAGCCAGTTACCTGGCTGCCCCTAATACTTCTAAATCAATCCAGTTGAATGTTCTAACCTCAGACACCAACACTGACACCAGTGTTGCATGTGTGTGTGTGTGCAGGTCAAAGGACAGCTTCCTGGCATTAGTTCCTCCCTTGCATATGTGGCACGTGCAGCGGGCATGTGGACCCCCTGAAACAGTTTTTTTTTTTTAATGTGCGTAAGTGAGATAGACAAAGAGAGGAAATGCCACATATGCACATGATACACAAATGCTTTGGCACACAGATGGAAGTCTGATATGGGAACAGTCTCGCCAAATGTTACAGGGTCTCTGTTCAAAGACCAAATCTTACAGGAACGACCGTCCCAATGTTGCAGGCTTCTTTGTGTTCTGGAGTTGAAGATTGAAACCAGAACACGTGTAGAGGATTAAGGTAGAATTTATTAGAGAGAAAAGCTGGAACTCATGGACTCCAGACATGGAGCGCCATGAGGGGCTAGGGCACCCCAGAGAACTCATGGACCCCAGGGATGGAATCCATAAGAAGCAGACAGCTGGAAGTGGACTCAGCACTAGAGTGCCATGAGGGGCAAGCACCCCAGAGAACTCGTGGAAGCAGGCAGCTGGAAAAGAACTTATGGCACTCTGAGTGCCATGAGGGGCTAGGGCACCAAAGATGGCTGTCAGAGCCAGGCATGTTACTGGCTTTTTCTCATTGGTTAGTTCCCACTGGGGCCCAACCCAGTTGCTCCTGGGCCCATGTGGTGCTAAACACCAAGTTGTTTGTTGGATACGGAGGGCTCATCTCCATAATCCCTTCCTAGGGAAGTTGGCCATTTTATCTCTGGGAGGATTGGAGTCAGTTCCTCAGCAGGGGAGTTCCTTCAGGGAGATCCCAGCAGTGGGGGATGACCTTCAGGAATTCCAAAGACCTTTAAAGACCATAGAGACCCATCCCAGCATAACTGCTCTAATCCTTTACTTCAACCACGTGAGTCTCCTTCCTATGTGTGTGTGTGTGTGTGTGTGTGTGTGTGTGTGTGTGTGTGTGTGTATGTGTGTGTGTGTATATATATAAGCTAGCTCTCCAACTCTGACTTTTTTCAAGTTAAGAACTTGCAAATTGTTTGAACTTGATTAGGCAAATCAGGTGGAATATTGTGTCTGTTGACTTGTTGGCAGGATGTTAAGTTTCTGGTTTTAGACTCGCTTTGTTCATGATCCAGTTGGTTATTGGGTTCTGCTGTTCTCCTTCCATGCCTGATTGTATTTTTTTCATAACATCTGCAAATGTTTATATCATGGTCGACAGCTCTCATGTGGACATGTGTATGGAGGTGGGAGGGAATGGTCAGAAATTCATTTGTATTTTCACATGAATCATTTTGAGCATTTTGGAGAGATGTCCTATCACTATCTAAGGTACAGAATAATGTCTGCAGACAGCACCAACATGACCCCCCCCAAACCCCACTTTACTCGAACAATTGAATGCTATGAAGTCCAGGTCTCCACACACTGATGGGTAGAGCCAAGCCAAGACTCACTCCTGGCTCCCCACACCTGCCCAGCATCTAACAGCTCCCATTAAGACATGCAAAAAATCCTTCATTGGGGCTGAGAGATGGCTCAGGGGTTAAGCCTCTGCCTTGCAAGCAGAATGTCCTGAGTTCAAATACCAGATCCCATGTAAAAACACCAGGTAGAAATAGTGGCAGCCTGCACTTCTGGCCCTGGAAGGTGGTGCCAGGAGGAACTCCAGAGCAAAACAAAAAAGGAGGAAGCACAATCCAGGATGATTCCCGAAGTCACCTTGGGCCTCCACAGGTGCACGCAGTGCCATCTAATATACACAGAAACACACACACAATTTTTAAATCCTTCATTATAGCTCATTGGAAGGCTATTTTCAGCTGCACGAATGCGTCTCCATGCTCAGTAGGGATAAGGCATAATTACCAGGGAACTATTGATTGGTTGATTGATTTTTGCATGTCTCTGTGTGTGTCTGTGTATTAGAAGATACTCTATGTGTCTGTGGATGACTTTGGGAATCACCCTAGATCACTCTGCTTCCTCTTTGCTTTGCTTTGAAGTTTCCCAGGTTTCTGCCTTCCAGGGCCAGAAATACAGACCACCACCATGTCCACCTGGCATTTTTTATGTGGGATCTTGATTCCGAACTCAGGACCTTCTACTTGCAAGGCAGAGACTTAACCCCTAAGCCATCTCTCCAGCCCTACTTATTATTTACTTTTTATTTGCTTGCATGTTTGTCTGTATCAAAGGGCACTGTGTGTCTCTGTGGAGACCCAAAGGTGACTTCTGGAATCATCCCGGATTGCTTCTACCTCCTTCTTGCTTCGCTCTGGGATTTCTCAGGCTCTGCCTTCCAGGATCTGAGATCTGAATTCAGGTCCTTCTGCTTTAAAGGCAGAGTCTTAACCCCTGAATCATCTCTCTAGTCTGGGAACAATTTTTTAATGTTTAACATTTGTCTACACCATGGGTGGACTCTCAACAAATAATATCTGATTAAAGGTGATATTTGGACTCTCTGATTACTACTCCCAAGCTGCCTTTCTCCAAGTTAAGTGAGTAGAGAATCTTACCTTGCTTGCCTTTTTTCTTCCTATTTCTGGCTTCTAAAGTCTCCTGGTCAGTATTTTCAAAAGACTGTCTCTAAACTGAAACAGGAAAGGGCCGTGCCACAGTTGCCATGGAGACAATGTCACCAATAGTTAAGCCTATCCAAAGAAAGAGAAGGTTATGGCATAGATAGCCAGATAGCCATTCAGCTGTTGTCTTGGTTCTGATATGGTTTCTTTTTAAGAAAAAAAAATTTATTACTTCAAAGAAAATAAACAATAAATAAAATAGGAGTAGACTTCACAGCATTGTGTAGGAAACAAAATTCCCAAACCATAAACAGAAATGCAACATCGTAGAGTATTTCACGGCACACAAAGACAGACATACAAAGGGACTCCACGCCATCCAAAAATACAACCAAATCCACAGTCCCTAGCTAGGAGGAGCACAGCACCACATAAGTCTTCCAGCATAGCAGACAGCACTCGCCAAAAGTGCACGATATCATCCTCCACCAAATTCTGGTGGAATTTCAACTCGAGTGTCGGCCCCCGCCCCAGGCTGGTGGTCTGAGTACTTGGCTCCCAGCAGGTGGCGCTGTTTTGAGAGCTTGGGGCGCCTTTAGATGACACCCGCCTAGAAGTGGGTCCACGTGGGACAGTCTGTCCTCTTTCTCCACTTCTGGTCAGCAGACACCCTGAGCAAAGAGCCTCCTGCTTCTGCGGTCGCATCCTCCACTGCTGCTGCCCCCACGATGGACGGTCCCCTCAGACCATGAGCCACAGTAAATCCTTCCTCCCTTAAAGTGACTGTCCTCAGATATTTGGTCACAACACAAAGAAAAGTAGCTGGGCTGGAGAGGTGGCTCAGGGGTTAAGCCTCTGCCTTGCAGGTGGAAGGTCCCGAGTTCAGATCCTAGATCCCACGTATAGGCGCCGGGGATAAGCGCAGGCGGCCTGCGTTTCTGGTCCTGGTAGGGCGGAGCCTGTGAATCCCAGAGCGGAGTAAACAAGGAGGAGGTGGAGGCATCCATGGTGGTTCCCGAATTCGTCTGTGGTTCTACACACACACACACACGCACGCACGCACGCATACATGCATACACGCAC
The DNA here is from genome assembly GCA_023101885.1 of Typhlomys cinereus. Lineage (NCBI taxonomy): Eukaryota > Metazoa > Chordata > Mammalia > Rodentia > Platacanthomyidae > Typhlomys > Typhlomys cinereus. The sequence continues at coordinate 3,375,727 of JALPQD010000105.1, read as the reverse complement.
AATTGAATAAATGTTAAAAAGAAAAGAAAAGAAAAGTAGCTAAGGGCTGGAGAGATGGCTCAGAGGTTAAGCTTCTGCCCCACAAGCAGAAGGTCCTGAGTTCAAAGATGGGGAGGAGCAACTATATACAAGATACTCCACACAAGTTAGGGCCGAAGTAATCATAACAGGACTTTGCTTGACCTGCACAATGACTGACACATCATTGACCGCCCCCCAAAGACCACAGATCACAGGCAGTAGGATCCTTACAGGCAAGGGATTAACAGCCACAGTAGTGTTCCTATACTAAAGGGGAACACAAGAAAGGGCTCTAGGCAATGCTACTGAGTCCTTACACCTCATTAGAGAGGAGGACCCAGAGGGAAGTTTGACATTCACACTAAAGGATGCTCCAGGGATGGGGGGGGAGAGCAAGGGGATATGGGGAGGGATGGAGGGAGGGAGGGAACAGGGTACCTATTAAGTTTGTATGAGTGGAAAAAATAAATAATAGAAAAAGAAGGTCCTGAGTTCAGATCCCAAGTCCCACAAAACACCAAGTGGAAATGGCAGTGACATGCACTTCTGGCCCTGGTGGGCGGAGCCTGGGAAATTCCAGAGCTAAGCAAGAAGGAGGTAGAAGCAATCCAGGGTGATTCCCAAAACACCTTTAGTCCTTTACAAGGATGCACCGTGCCCTCTGACACACACACACACACACACACACACACACACACACACACACACATTTTTTAAAAAGGAAAAAAGAACACCTGGCAGAAATGGCAGTGATATGTAATTCCAGCCCTGGAAGGCGGAGCCTGAGAAATCCCAGAGCAAAAGGAAAAGGAAGCAGAACAATCCAGGATGATTCCAGAGTCACCCTTGGGACTCCAAAGGGACACACAGTACCCTTTGATATACACAGACACACAGGTATACACATGCAAAAATAAAAACGATTAAAAGATTCAGAAAAGAACAGTGGCTAATACACCCCAGGACTCATAAGCTAAAATGAAGACAGGAGGCCAGGGACAGCAGAGCTGGGCAGAACTGGACTCCCAGGTGTAGACATGATGGTCCCAGCGGGTGTCTGTAGCTCACAAGCCGACCTTATGTTCACAATACTTTCCAAAGACAAGAGCCAGAGCCAGATTGCCACTGACGCTCATATAGAAATTACAGAGATTGGGGCCAACAAGATGGCTCAGCGGGGAAGGAGGCTTGTTGTGCAAGCCTGGTGACACAAGTTCAAATGCCAGAAGGTTATCCTCTGCCCACTATGCTCATGCACATCATACATATAGTAATGCGTGAAATAAAAATTAAAACCAAGTTATATCATTATTTGGCAATAAATTCAATGACTCCTGGTTATGGAAGAAGAAAGTTTACCATCTCCCCACGTCCTCCTTCGTCCCCCACTCCTGTCCTACCAGGCCACAGCCGAGCCCAAAGGAGGTCTTCACAGTATCTGATGCGCACATGGGCTCTCCTTGTGCTTACAGAGTCCTTTCTCCACCAAGCAGAGAACTGCACAGACAGATTTTTCCATAAAAGCCAAACTTTTATATAACCAAAAGCCTGATCTATCCTGCTTTCTTGATGAATGTCCAAACAGTTTTATTTTTACATTCTCTCTCCAAACACAGTGTCTATCCTATCCTTGAGTCAGCAATAAGTGATTTTGGTTTCTTGAGGTTTTCTAAGTTCTCATTTAAAAAAAAATAAGGGGAGAAAAAATCCAGTAATTCTTTCCCCAGCCAGTGATACCAAGGTCTCCGAATTAGTGAGTGTGTGCTCAATCTGTTAAGCACACGTGTACTCAAAGTATGGAATGTGATGCATGTCCGTTCTGTTTGCATGTGTGCCCACATGTGTGGCACAGACATCTACAGGGAAGGCAGAAAAGCCATTGCACAAAAGAAGTGATTAGCTCTGAATTCTAATGCTGTGTGTTCATCTCAAGGGCGACTATGAATAGGGCTTGGGATAAATATCCTCGAATAACCTCCCATGGATTCATATCCATCTCATAAGCAGAAGGCATTCAGAACCTTTTGCTTCCGTCCTCCCTGTGGGTTTAGAAGTTGTTTGGTTAAGAGCCCTGCTGTCCCAGCCCTACCTCAGGCTGACCCCTCACCCTCTCCCCTGCCATAAAAGAAAGGCTCTGTTCATGGGGAGGCAGCTGCGTGGCTCTCAGGAAAGATGCCCCTCCTGGCAACATTGGTCGCATCCCCGTGCTAACAGATGATCTGTCATTTATCTGGAATCCAGACTCGGCTGGGGACCGCGAATCGTTGGTCTCATCAGAAGTGATGATTGTGTGAGGAATCGGTCTGGTCTAAAAGTCTTTCACATCTTTACGTCACCAAAGTCCAAATGCAAGTAATACAATACTCTAATAGGGGTTAGGAAGAGGCGACAGCATGGTGTCTGATAGGAATAGTGTCTGTCCAGATCTGACCCAAGGAGAAATGTACAAGTCAATGGGATAGATCTGAATGTCGAGAAATAAATATATACCCCTAGCAGTCAACTGGTGTGTGTGTGTGTGTGTGTGTGTGTGTGTGTGTGTGTGTGTGTGTGTGTGTGTGAGATGTATGTAGAGGGGGGCACAGGCCTGTACATGAAGTCAGAGGACCACCTTTGGGTATCAGTCGTCTCCTTCCACCTTGTTTGAGACAGGGTCTCTTCCCTACCGCGCAAGCCAGGCTGGCCGGTGGGTTCCTGCGCTTCTGAAGATTCTTCTGTCTCTGCTTCCTGTAGATGGGCAGGGATTGCAGACGCTTGTGCTCCTGCATCTGGCTCTCTCCATGACTCCTAGGGATCCAAACACAGGTCGCCAGGCTTGTGCCGAAAGCACTGTCGCACACTAAGCCACCTTCCCAGCCCCTCAGCTGATTTTTGACAAGAAGGTCCAGATCATCCAAGGGATCATGGGTGATTGAAGGAAAGAATCCTCTTTTCAACAAATGCTGCTGGGTGGGATGCTGGGGGTAGCCAGAGGTGAAAGAGCGAGGCTGGAGTTGCCATCTCACACCATACAAAAAACTCACTCGAAATTGGCCAAACACATGTATGTAAGAATAAAAACTCAGCGCTGTTTTACAGTAGAGTGAGAATTGATATGAATCTCAGATTCTGGGAATAACTCCCTCAGAATTCCTAGAGTTGGCTCCAAGACCCCCAAGGACGCTAATGTCCACATAGATCCCTCTTGTAAAATGGCTGGAGAGGTGGCTCAGGGGTTAAGACTCTGTCTCGTAAGCAGAAGGTCCTGAGTTTGGATCCCAGGTCCCACATAAAAACACCAGGTGGAAATGGTGGCTTGCACTTCCAAGCTTTGGTGGGTGGAGCCTAGGAAATCCCAGCGCAAAGGAAAAAGGAAGCAGAAGTAATCCAGGATGATTCCCAGAAGTTACCTTGATCCTCCACAGGGACACACAGTGCCCTCTGATACACACACACACACACACAAAATAAATAAAGTTAAAATTTTAAAATGACATAATATTTACGTTGATCTCACACATATCCTCCCATATGCTTCGAATCATCTCTAGGTTGCTTGTGACACCTAATTTTACATAAGTGTGTGCAGACGGCGCATGTATCATATGGGGAATAACATGAAGGGGAATGTTATGCATGTTCAGCACAGATGCAATGTGCTTCTGGAATATTCTCAGTCCACTTTTGGGTGAATCCATCGGTGTAGCGCCTGCAGAGAAGAGGGCTGATTTCAAAGTTTTTCAAACTTCGGCCAACTACTCCAGCTTTGTTAATGTGGGAGGTACTCATTTGTAGGCCTTTCCTGTCATTAGAAACGATACGGGAAGGTCTCTACAAAGGTCCTTTCGTGGTCACCAAGTGATGCGGGAACACGCTCGCCAAATGTTACAGGGTCCTTGTTGGGGCGCCAAATGTTGCAGGAACTACCCGTCCCAATGTGCAGGGTTCTTGTGTTCCAGAGTAGATGAAACCAGAACACGTGTAGAGGATTAAGGTAGAGTTTATTAGAGGGGAGAAAGGCTGGAACTCACGGGCTCCAGCAGTGGAGTGCCATGAGGGGCTAGGGCGCCAAAGATGGCTGCCGAAGTCAGGCATATTTATACACCTAGACAAGCCCTGGAAACTGGCTTTTTCTCTTTGGTTAGCTCCCAGCCCAGTTGCTCTTGGGCCCAGGTGGGGCTAGAGACCAAGCTGTTGGTTGGATATGGAGAGCTCACCTCCATAATCGTTTCACAGGGAAGTTGGCCATCTTATCTCTGGGAGGATTGGAGTCAGTTCCTCAGCAGGGGAGTTCCTTCAGGGTGATCCCACTAGTGGGGGATGGCCTTCAGGAATTCCAAAGACCTTCAAAGACCTTGACACCCATCCCAGCATGGCTGCTGTAATCCTGCCTTAAGAAACACTGAGGCTTTTTTGCCCAGAATCCAGACTGGGACCAGGGGGGATTCCCTGCTCCTCAGGAGGCGACCTTCAAGGCCAGTTGGGATGCATCCAAGGGCAGGCCGGAGAAGCAAAACTGAAGACAACAGCTAACCATAATTCAGAACACCTGGAACCAGACCAGCCAAATCTCTCCCCATCCTAAAGCTGAGGGAATCTTGCCGAGGAGGGGGCAGCAAGAATGCGGGAGCCTAAAGATGGGGAGGACTGAAGATATGCAGGATGCTTCACAGAAGTTAGGGCTGCAGCAGCCAGAGTCTGACCTGCACATGTCAGTGACATGTCTGGCATGGATCGCAGGGAGAGGGCTCCAGGCGGTGGGATCCTTGGAGGACTAGGGAGTAACAGTCGTAAGAGTTCCCAGGACAGGGAGCCCAGGAGGGGGCTCCAGGCTGGGCTATGCCACCAGGTCCTGAGCTCTCACTAAGGTGGAGGACTCAGGAAGTTTGGCAGTCAGTCAAAGGAAAGGATGCTCTGGGGGATGGGAGGGAAGTGGGGAGGAAAGGAGGAGAGTGGAGGGGGAAATGACTGGAGAGGAGGGGGGAGGGACTACTTGTTGAGCTTGTATGACTGTGAGAGGAGATAGAATGTGGAGAAAAAAGAAAAAAAAGAAACATTGAGGATCTAAAATAAATCCAAGAGAGTTGGACTTCATTAAACACCAGGGGGAGCCTCGTAAAGAAGTAGATCATACCACAGGGCGAGCCAATCCAGCAGAAGGCACTTGCTACCTGAGAATAAATTGAAGTTGGGGTGTAGCTGTGGTAGAACGCTTGCCTAGTGTGCATGAGTTGTTGGGTTTTTTTTTGGGGGGGGTGATTCCCAGCACCACAAATGTGAAAGAATAAATTTGTCCCAAATTGACAAATTGACATTAAGGCAAAATTTCTTTTTTTTAAAAAAGTATTTATTTGTTTATTTGTTGAGAAAGGGAGGCAGGGGAGGGGGAAGAAGAAGGGTGGAAAGAGAGAGACAGAGAGAAACACACATATATACATGCCATAGTGGAGGTCAGGACTTTAGAAGGTTAGTTCTCTCCTTCTACTATGTGGGCTTCCGGGATTGAACTCAGATCACCAAGTTTGGCAACAAGCCCATTACCCACTGAGCTAGCTCTCTGGCCCCAAGACTAAATTTCTGGAGAGAAATTCTCTTCTTAATGGATTTTATTCTTTAGACATTATCCATACTTAGTCATAAACCCAGCTTCCAGACGGCAACAAGTCTTTAAGGAGCCACATTTACAGAAAGACAAGGACATTCCACATTTGTGAAATAATGAAATTCTGTTAAATTATAAAATGAATACACAGTACCAAGGATATGTGTATGCACAATAGTTTTACGTTCTAATGGGGAGAAGAAAATTGAAGATTGTCTGAACAAAGCTCATAGTTCTTCCAGAATTTGGACCGGGTTATGTGATTTCAACCTGTTCTGTTTCGGTAATGATCAGATAACCCTAGTTGTGTTTGGAGACCCAGGGACACAAAAGGAGGAAACCACTTCTGGGAATCTGATCAGCCGGTTTGGGGAAAACAAAGGTTATCGTCTAGAGGATGCCAAGTTATGCCAAAGGCAAAACGCACTGTTTGCACCAGGTTCTGCACAAAGTCTCATTACTAAGGAAAAGCCTTCTTCCAAAACCTTCGGTTTTGGTTTTGCAGTTCTGTGTTCCCAAGAGCTCACACACATTCTTCTGCTTGATCAGAAGTGGACCTAATTCTGGTCGAAATGCTTCTGAGTGCTCAAAAACAGCAAACGAATGAATCAAACCAACCTCAGGTTCTTCTCCAAAACCTCTAGGGACTTCAATAGTGTCCGAAGGGGAAGGCCTTGTGTGATTTGGTCACTGCTGAAATAATAAAAGTAAAATATGAATAAAAGACAAATTGTAAATGGAGATATTTATTTTTATATATTGATATTAAGAATCACGCTTAGACTTTTTAAATTTTATTTTGTGTGCACATAGATAAGTGTGTGTGTGTGTGTGTGTGTTTTCCAGAGGGCACGTGAGTGTGTGTGTCTGTGGAGGACCAAGGTGATATTGGGAATCATCCCAGATTGTTTCATCTTTATTGTTTCATTCTAAAGTTTCCCAGGCTCAGCCTACCGGGGCCAAAATTACAAACCACTGTCATTTGTGCCCAGTATTTTCATATGGGATCTGGAACCTGAAATCAGATCCTTTTGCTTGGGAGGCAAAGAATTTAATCCCTGAGCCAACTCCTCAGTCGAAGCCCAGATCTTCTTCAAGAGAAGGAAAATGGAAAGTTGTAAAGCTAAGAGTTTCACTTGTCCAGTCTTTCATTTAGAAACATTCTACCATCTAATAAAAATATGCATATCAATACATTCTTATATTCAACAAGAATATATCATATATATCAATGTATCCTTTTTTAAATTTTTTTATTATTTATTCAATTGTGCATGTGTGTGTGTGTGTGTGTGTGTGTGTGTGTAGATGTGTGTAGAACCACAGGCAAATTCGGGAACCACCATGGACGCCTCCACCTCCTCCTTGTTTACTCTGCCCCAAGATTAACAGGCTCCGCCCACCAGGACCAAAAACGCAGGCCGCCCCCACTTCTGCCCGGCATCTATATGTGGGGTCCAGGATCTGAACTCAGGACCTTCTGCCTGCAAGGCAAAGGCTTAACTCCTGAGCCACCTCTCCAGCCCCCAATGTATTCTTATATCCAGTAAGAATATATATTTTTCAGATACCTCAACCATATATGATTCTCCAACTACTACAACAATACTCTCATATTGTTCTATGTTCTAAGTTGAACCCAGGGTCGTCTTTGTGTGTGTGTGGCGTGAGACCCAAGGGTGACTTCAGGAATCATTCAGGATTGTTCTATCTTCTTTCTGCTCTACTCACCAGGACCAGAAGTGCAAGTTGCCACCATTACCACCTACCTTTTGTTTGTTTGTTTGTTTTGTTTTTGTGGAATCTGGGATTTGAACTCAGGATCTTCTGCTTTCAAGGCAGAGGTTTAATCCTTGAGCCATCTCTCAAGCCCTGATTTCTTTTCTTTTTAAATGCTTATGAGAAAGAGAGAGGAGGGGGCAATAATGTGTGTTTGGGGGACAGAGGACAACCTTCAGAAGTCCGAAGTCGGCTTTCTGTTCTTTCCACCATGCAAGCTCCAGGGATTAAACTCAAGGCACCAGGTTTGCACACAGGCGCCTCCACCTCCTGAGCCATCTCTTCCACCCCATTTGTTTTTCTCTAAATACTATCCAATCAAGGCGTTGGCTGGAGAGCCCAGAATCTGCTCTGGTTTGCTTGGAGAGCTGCCCCATTGTGTGAATTGTTTCTGTTTCAAGCAAACAAAAGTCTCCTGGATTTAATTGTCCTAAGGAATTTTCCTCTTTCCCATCACCCACAAGCGTTCTGGAAGGTGCCACATTCTGTGGAAGGCTTCCCTCCCACTGCACCCTGGGAGAATCACACTTCAGATGGGAGCTGGAAGGGCAGAAGAGAAAGTTCTATGGAATTCCAAGCAGGGAGAGAGTGAAGCCAGGAAGGAGCCAGGGTGAGGTCAGTGTCTTCCGACTTGTAGGTGTCTTTGCACTTGCCCATAAGCAGTAGCAATCTGCTGGTCTAACTTTCCAAAGGACAAAGCATCCTGGAGGGAATTGGCACAAAGGTGTAAAGGACCTCCTGGTTTAAGGTGGTGCTGGACTTTAGTCACAAACAGATTACATGTGGGACATGTAATTACAACAGGATGGGAGAGTGGAGGTCTTCCAAGCCCCCCTACATGCTGGCTGCCAAAGACAGAAAGAGATGGAGGATGTGAAAGAGATAACATGAGTTCATTGGCTTGGACTTAATTAAGGAGGCAGGTGCAGCCACAGCGTGTCAGTCCTTACAGTGGTCTCACCTGGATGCCTCTGGAGAGCAGGTGGGCGAAGGTGACCCGGGGGGTCATGCAGGCTTCAGTGTAGCAAACGTTTCTCCAGCTGATTCTGTATGGATTATATATATTCTGCCATGGGTCAGTGAACTGCTATCTGCCTCCTGGAGATACTTGGGAGCTCCGGAGAGTAGTGATGACCACGCCCCACCTCCAGAGCGTGTCCCCTCCTCCCCAAGTTGGCCTGGAAGATGAGGAGTCACTCGGCCTTCCAAAACCTTCTGAGCTATTCCAACCCCGAGAATCCAGGTTTTCTCCAAAAGTACACTGTTCCATAGGTTGTTCCCCTCTCTTTACAACTACTTTCCCTGGAGCTCTATTAAGAACCCAAGCTCCTATAACAGTGATAATGTTCGAAAAATTGCATTTACGCTCCTTTTCACTGAAAACTCACATGTTCAGTAATGAAAGACTCCATTTTGATGACTTTAAAATAGGGTAGGTATTTTTAGTGGGAACTGAGCACATCATCCAGTGCCACTGAACTGATTAGCTGCCGGGTATTTGTCCTGTTGCTAAGAATCCAAATGAGTAACGTCCTCTTGACAAAGAGTGATGTGATGTGAACACGGGACTGTGAGAAATGTTCCCCAGAGGCTTGAAAAGGTATTTTGTGTGGGAAAAAAAAAAAAAACATGAAATTGGTATATATCACATATATCACAGTTATTTCAAGACTTAATTTTGCATATGATGTAGGTGGCTTGAAGAGTCTAGGGTCCTTATATGGTTCTGATCTTTGGTGCGGGGGGTCCCTTCTTTCTGTCTAAACTTCCTATCTGGGCATTCATGGCCTCTCTAGAGTCTGCTCCTTGCCTATGTCACCAGCCTCATGCACTGCCCAGCCCTGACCGTGCCAGCAAGCCACAGCATGACCTATGGCCTCTGCAGACCTCTCCTGCACTAAAGCTTTGATTCCTTCCCTGCGGCCTTGCAGCACCTTTCACAATCAGTGTCATCTCATGACACAGTAAGAAGCAGAACCTCTCTCTTCTACCATACTCTGGGGCTAGTTCAGCTACCAAGTCCTGGACCATGTGTTTAAGAGATTATTTCCCTAAGTCTGGGTCGTGGGAACAGCCCAAATAAGGGAGGGGCATCTAAAAGTCTTATCTATCTATATACCCATCCATCTAGCCTCCCATCTACCCAATCATCCTCCTCTCCTTCCATCCATCATCCAACTATCTATCCATCTATCCATCCATTTATCCATCTCTCTTTCCATCCATCCTTCATTCCATCTATTCATCCATCTATCCATCCATCTTTCCATCCATCCTTCATTCCACCCACCCATCTATCCATCCATCCATCCATCCATCCATCCATCCATCCATCCATCCATCCATCCATCCATTTTCCATCCTTCTACCGAGCTATTCATTTGGCAAATGCATGTGGAAATCTATTTTAGAGAGCTGCAAAATGCACCAAGCCTCTTGGGACGGAGAGGAGTATGAAAAATGACTACTCAATACAAGTGAATAAAAAAGATAGTGAAAGAATGAAGAAGCCTCAAAAGGGTGAAAGGAGAAGCTGCTTTGCGAAAAGCTGAACTGAGATCTGAATGGAGAGGGCGAAGACTAGAAGCTGAACAGTTCTGAGGTCCACACTGCAGCTTCTCCAGGGCCGGGTGAAATGCAGGGAGTCTCCCTCAGACAAGCACCGGCTGGGACAGGAATGGTCATCAAACATTCCATTGCCTCGCCAGCTGGCCCGCTGCCCACAATTACCATCTCCGGAGAGACATGAAGTTATGGTGTGCTAGCACAGAGAAGCTACAAGATGCCTCCTCTGTTCCCCTCCTGAAAACATTCCCTACTGAAGACCTTCCAAGCTCTTGTGCCCCCAAGCTGTTCACCCTGTTTGACTTGGGTATGGGGAGAAGACTAGCAACAACACTGTGTTGTGTTTCCTCTTTACAGGGGTCCTTCTGTGGTCCTTGTAACGGTTACTCTTAACTATTGCTGCGAGAGAACACCCAAAGTCAAATAAGGGGGGAAAGGAGATTTATTCACTTCTAGAGTTCCAGAGGGGAGAAACAGTCTTTCACAGCGGAAGTGACATGCCTGGCTGGTTGAAGCTGGCAGGCTGAGTCACAGCAGAATCCACGTGGCTGGAGCATTCCTGGAGAGTCTCTCTTCTTCCTCCCAGTCTTCTGTTCTGTGGTTCCTGTTATCTGGTCCACTACTGGGAGGTTCTGATTGGATCTAGGGCTGGTCTTCGTATTATCCAGATAATCTCTTCAGGTGGTCTCAGCCAATCTTAGTTAATGCCAGGTGTGTCAAGTTGACACCCAGGATTAACTGTCAAAGTTCTGAACTCTGGGGGTCACAGAGAGTTCACAGCACCCACAGTGCTGAACTCCTTTAACTTCCAAGTGAGCAGCTGGACCAGAGGTGTCGTCTGCCCGCCACGCAGGGCTGCTGAGTAGTTAAGAAGAGGAATTTGGAGTCAGGCAATTCTGAAGTTTGCCAGCGCAATCAATTCCTTCATTCCCAGGTAGGCTGACTTCCCTGTCAATAACACAGACAGGGCCATCCATCTCCTGGGATGTTAGGATGAAATCCACAAAGCATTTGAGACAGCTGCTGGCATGCGGTAAGCACTCTGGGAGTGTACTTATCGCAACTGGATGGAGGTTCTTCCTGGACCTTGTGTTAGTTTCTCCTTTCTGTTGCTGAGATGAATAAACCCATGACCCAAATGATTTAGGGGAACAAGGGGCTTTTATTCCAGCCTACAACTCTCTAAATTATAGTTCGTTGTGGCAAGAGGGTGATACCAATATTAGGAACTAAAGGAACTGGACCCACCAGCATCGACAGGAAAAACAAAGAGATGTATACTTCCCAACTTGTTGATCTGCCAATTACTGAAGCAGCTCTCTCTCCCCACCCACATCTCCAGGGTGTGGTCCCAGTCACTGTGGACTAGGTCTTCCCACATCAATTAGATAACCAAATCCTTTTTATAGACATGCCTAATGGCTCAGCTGTCAATTTGAGAACTGACAGCTGGATCAGGCATAGGCCTTCCTTCGTCACTCCCCAGAGATCATAGAGTACAGGACACCTGTGCCCGCGTTACATTTCATTCCTCTCTGGACCAATAAGAATCCCTCAGTTTGGACTTACGGGTAGGACCAATGTTAGTTATTTTCATCTAACCCAACAAGCAGCATCTGAAAACAGTTAAGCCGGACTGGTGAGATAGCGCAGCAGGTAAAGTGCCTCTTTACAAAAACAGTCGAGTCGAGTTCTTCAGTCATCTTAGAGAGGGAATAGAATATTGTCCCAAATATATCAAATTGAACCCAACTATTGCTAGAAATGCCAAATTAGAGATACTAGGGACTCCGCGGTGGAGCTGTGTTAGGAGCTGGAAGCTGATACTTCGGCATCTGATATCACCAGGAACAGGATGTCGATCTAGATGTGTTCGTGGCTTTTCTCATTCGCGTGGTGGGTGAAATTCTGACCTGCTGTGAGCTGTCTCCCTCCGGCTCGTGTGCTTGCAGTCTCCTAGCTGATTTTGGTGTTTGGGAAGGTCATGACACCTTTGGGAGATGGAGCTGCGCTGGAGGAAGGCATGTCACAGGGGGCGACGCTTGAGGTGGGCTAGCCCCACTTGCTTCCACTGGGTGTTTGCAGTTTGCTGTCTCGGCTTCCATGATGGAAGAGACGTGAGCCGACAGCCAGCCACGCCTCTCCCGTCATAATGGGCTGTATCTCCTCTCTAGAACCGTAAGCCAAACAAATCTCCCTTTCTCCCTTCAGTTGTGTTTGAGTGGTGCGGCACAGCAGCAGAGAAAAGTAAGGGCGACACAAGGAAGGAAGGGGTTTATTCTGCCTGGCAGGTTGAGGGCCAGTCGGATCATCATGGCGGGGCCGCAGGAGCACTCTGGCAGGAGTGTGAAGCACTGATTGCACCAGGACTACAGTCAGCAAGCAGGGAAAGGTGGTCGCTAATGCGCTGCTTCTTTTCCTTCAAGCCAAGCCCCCAGCCAGTGAGATGGTGCCACCCAGCAGGTGGGTAGGACGGGTCTTACCCATCAATTCAACTCATCCTTTCTGGAAACTCCTTCATAGACGATTCTAAATCCAGTCAGGTTGACATTGATTACCCATCACAGCAAGTGTACTAGTTACTCTTGTGTGTTGCTGTGAGAGAACACCCAAAGGCAACCGATTCAAGGGAGAAAGGGAGATTTATTCATTTTACAGTTCCAGAGGGGAGATACCATTTTTCATGGCAGATGCTGCATGACTGACTGGCTGAAACCGGAGACAGGCTACGTCACTGCAGATATCTTGGAGGCTGAGAGCTGCAAGACTCCTTACTGCAAAGGCAGACTTCTCCAGGAAGTAGGGTGGGACACATCCACCTCAAGGCCTACCCCCTGTGACCTCCTTCTCCAGAAAGTCTCCACCTCTCAAAAGTGCCATGACCTTTTCAAACACATGAGACTGTGGGGGAGGCACATGTCAAACTATGACACCAGATGTATCCAGCTGAGGTTCAGATAACCAGAAATCTCTTCCCATCTCTCTCAGGGAGATTTATGTTTAGCCCTGTCTGTGCAGTACCGTTAGATACCCCCGTCTGAGGTTCAGTATTCTTAGATTTCAACTACAGATGAAAAATATTCTGCAAAAAAAGGTAGCTACTCTACTAAACATATACAGAGATTTTTCTTGTCATTATCCCTTAAAAAGGTGGGAAAAGAACTCTTCCCGTGGCACCATTGTATTTTGTGCTACACAGCCTCTGGATTTCATGCATCAGGAGGGTGTGCACAGGTTACACACAAATGCTCTACCATTTTCGAGGGAGGGCTTGTGTATCTAGGGATTTGTTATCATCGAGGGATCTTGGAAACAATCCCCTACAGACACCAAAGGGATAGCTGTGACCTAGTTTAATGACTTTGTTTGTAGGTCGGAAGCTCCAACACGCTTCTCTTTCCCACCTAGCCGGATCCCAGTCTTCCCTCCTTTCTTCCACCTCAACATCTCAAGGGTGTCTGCACCCCTCACCTCCCACCCACTGCTCAGCCTGTAGGATCTGGTTCTATCCCCACACTGGGCTGATGGAGCCCTGCCCCACATCTGGAGGGCCCTCTGATTGCCAAATCCAGTGGGACTTGTTGACCCTGTCTTTCTTGTCCTCCGAGCCCGCTCACCCTACTGACCATGCCTCTGAAATGTTTCTTCTTCTTGCTTCTTTGGCCCTGGGCTCTTCTGAGTTTCCCCCTGCCCTTGGGGAAATTCCTCAGGCAGCTCTACCGGGGTCTCGCTGCCCGCCCTGTCTGCTGAGTGTGTGGGCAGTGTGAGAGAGTCAGGGCCTGAGCACTGGGCAGACGGTGAGGGGGGCAGCTAGCTGCTTCTAGTGCTTCCTCTCTAGAAGCATTCCTCTCCCCCTGCCTGCAGCAGAGGCTCTGCCTGGTGCTCCGGAGCTTCAGGTAAACCAAGCTCCTCCCACGGGTCCTGATGTGGGACTCCAGACATGGAGTCCATGAGAAGCAAGCAGCTAGAAAGAACTCATGGCACTCTAAGTGCCATGAGGGGCTAGGGCACCAAAGATGGCTGCCAGGGCCAGGCATATTTACGCACCTAGGCAAGCCCTGGAAACTGGCTTTTTCTCATTGGTTAACTCCCATTGGGGTCCAATCCAGTTGCTCTGGGCCCATGTGGGGCTAAACACCAAGTTGTTTGTTGGATGTGGAGGGTTTATTTCCATAATCCCTTCATAGGGAAGTTGACCATCTCATCTCTGGGAGGATTGGAGTCAGTTCCTCAGCAGGAGTGTTCCTTCAGGGTGATCCCACCAGTGGGGGATGGCCTTCTGGAATTCCAAGGACCTTCAAAGACCTTGACACCCATCCCAGTATAGCTGCTCTAATCCTGCCTCACTCTCCCTACTAGTCTTGGAATAAACAAAACAAGGTAGCGGAATAAAGGAACCCAGACCTTGATATTTTTTTAGCCATCATTTTTTTCCTGTGTGTGTGTGTGTGTGTGTGTGTGTGTGTGTGTGTGTGTGTGTGTGTGTATACCAGAGTGCACTTGAGTGTACCTGTCTCGGCCCAAAGGTGACATCAGGAATCATCCTGGATTGTTCTACCTTCCTGGTTCTACCTTCTAGGGCCAGAAATACAGGCTGTCACTATTTCTGCTAGAATTTTTACATGGTAGTTAGAGATTCAAATTCAGGTCCTTTTGCTGAAAAGCAAAGGCTTTAACACCCCCCCCAGCAGTCTCTCCAGCTTTTAGCCATCACTTGTAAAGCCGTCTCCATGACAAGAAAGAATCTGATTTCTTTGACCTACCTCACAGTATGAGGCAGCTTTATTTACGCATGTGTTTGGTATGGCCTCTTCCCATCAGATCATAGGTGCCTTGCGAACTTGTGCCTGTCCTTCTCTGCGTCTGGACTTTGTTTGGCGGATCATACTTGAGCACTGGGCCATTGAGGGAGACAGAACATTCCACACTTCTGATCCCAACCAGGCCTTTTATGGTAGCCCATTTAATTTATTTCTTCACTGGATCCCATGGAAAATAAGTAATGGAAAAATGTATGCCAAGACTGGAACTAAGAAATGGGGATCACCTACCCACAAACCTCCTACAGTAACCCCCTGTACATAGAGTTCACTAGTCTTTAAATATGGGCTGCACCAGATTTGCTTTATAAAGCTCTTTGTGCTTGAGAAAGCTGTTCTTGTCAAACAGTACCAGAGTCCTGATGTTAAGGGCGCCCGGGGAGATGAACCGACTTGGCAGATACCCCTCCTCCCTGCCCCACGGAGATTTAAAATGTATCTCACTCTCATCACTAAACCTGCACAGAAAGTTCTTCCTTTCTGCTCCCCCACCCCCCACCCCTGTCATTACAGATCGGCTGTCACTGAAACACTGAGATGCAGAGTCTCCTAAAGGTTCTGTCATGTGTTGGGAGGGTTTCTGGGGGCTTATGACTTGGTCCCAAGCTGTCCCTCTATCGTTATTTACCACCTGGGGGTGGCTCCCCCCTCCATTTTTCATGTGTCTGTATATATGGGGATGCGTGCATGGGAGTGTTTATGCTTACATGTGGGTGCAGTGCACATGCACATGGGTGTGTGTGTGTGTCCATGCATGTGGAGGCCTGAGGGTGATTTTAGGAATCCTCTTTACTCACTCTTCCACCTTATTCTTCACAGCCTGGGCCTCTAATGATGCCCTAAGGGCCAATTGGCTAGTCAGCTTGTCCTCTTTCTGGGTTAGAATTATAGGCAGGCTGCCTCGCCCATCCCACATTTCAGCCGGGGTCTCTCTCTGCTTGCAAGACAAACACTTTACCTTAACTAGGCCATCTCCCCAGCCCTGACTTTTTGTTTTCAAGCCTTCTCCCCCTCCCTGTGTCTTCCTGTTGCCAGTAGAAAGCCAGTCCTCTCTTCCCCATGGCAACAGATCCTTAGCTCCCCTCCCTCCTCCTCATCAGCCCCCGCCAGGCAGCACCCGCCAGGTGTCAGCCTGTCAGAGGTGTCGCCTGCATGACAACCAGATGCTGTAAGCCCCAGACAGGCAAGCACAGCTGGTCTGGAAGCTGATGTGTTCTTTGCAGCTGCCTTCTAGAAACAAATCCCTCTAAGAAAGCAAAGTAAGGTTAAATGTGGTTCCGCGGATACAAACAACACTTTGACTCATCCCTTTGAGGGGCAGGACAAGAGACAACAATATAATGGGCACAAATGGGACATATATTTTCCCGGTGCAGAGTACTGACCGTATGGATCATGGCATGATTATCACAGTCAAGGAAATAATCAAGTTGTCATTTCACTTCTCTGTGTGATAAGAACAGCTACCTACTCTCAGCAAATTTCAAGTATACTGTACAGTATTAACTGTAGCTACCAGGTTGTGCGCCAGTCTATAGCTTATTCTTTTGTTCTGTTCCACTTTTTCATGTGATGTGTATGTGTGTGTGTGTGTGTGTGTGTATGTGTATGTGTGTGTTGTGCACATGTGTATAAGTGTTTACATGTATATGCCCGGGGCAGGCTGAGGTTGATATTGGGAATCATACTCAATCCTTCTTCCTCCTTATTACTTTAGGCAGGGTCTCTCAATCAAACCCAGAATCTACCTATCTGACAAGTCTAGCTAGCCAGCTTGCTCTGGGGATCCACCGAGACCACCTTAGGAGGCTGGAATCACAGGTGGGCTGCCACACTAGTCAGCATTTATGTGGGTTCTGGGAATTTGAACTCTGGTCCAGGTTCAAGAGTTCATGGCTTACCTGGGCTACAAAGTGAGTTTCAGGCCGGCCTGAGCAACTTGGTAAGGGCTCAAAGTCAAGCACAGATGAAAGGCGTGGCATGTGGCTCAGCGTTTGATTAGCAGATGTAGGCTCTGGGTATCAAGCCCTGGTATCAAAAAAAAAAAGCAGGGAGGAGCTGAGAAGAGAGACAGAAAGCAACAGAGAGACTTTGGATCCTCCTGCCTCTGTCTCCCGAGGAGCTGGAGTGACAGGCCCGTGCCAGCCACCGGGCCTGGGTACAAATTATTGGCTTGGTTCTTTCAATTGGGGGCCTCATTTGCTTATTTAAAATTTAAAATTATTAAGTTATTTCGAGAGAAGAGAGAAACACGTGCTTGCGTGTGTGTTGCATGGGTGGAAGTCAGAGGACAGCTTTTGAAAGTCAGCTCCCTCATTCCACCACTCGGGCTTCTTGGGGATTGAACTCAGGTCTCCAGGAGGCAAACAGGCCCCTTCTCCTGCTGAACCGTTCTGCCAGCCCCTTATCTGTTTATGGCCTTGTTCCCTGGCTGAGGTCATGATTTAGTGAAGCCACAGTGCATCTGGAGCTGTGTGACGTCAGGTGATTGCTCAATCTCCTTGGGCCTCTGTATTCCTCATCTCTGTCATGGGCACAGTGGCCTTGCCTCATCTTCCAGGGTTTTCACAAAGGTTCATTGACCTTAAGCATGTGAGGCAGGAGTATAAGGCATAGCACACAGTAAATACCCAATAACAACAACTATCATTATCTTACTAGAGAAAAAAAGATTTTACTGGGGACTCAATGACAGGTTTGCAATCTCGCTTTGCCAACGAGTAGCTGGGTGACTTGGGAACCAAAGCATTGGCTCTTTCAAGTTTAAGTTTCTATCCTTACTGCGTGGGATGAACGATACCCAGCTTGCTTCGAGGTTGCCAGACAAAGATGTGGTCCTGTGTGGGCATTGACTTGTCTGCTGGCTGAAGATTCCTACGTGGGTGTTGGCTCTGGTTCCTCCTGGTTTAATTCAGGAAGAGAAGAGGGAGTTAGTCTTGGAGATGACTGGTGTGTGTGTGTGTGTGGGGGGGGGTGATTGGTCCCTACTCTGGGTGGCTGTGCTCTTTAGAGGCCTAAGGCTGGGTCTGTGACAGGAATGCTCGCCAGAAAGGGGGACACAGCCCTGCCTGGCAGGAATGGACAGAGAACCACTCTGGAGACCTGAAAACGTCCCCGCCCAGGAGCTCATGGGTGACTCAGTCCCACTGGGGCCTGAGACCGGCTAGAAGCCCCAGGCTCCTGCCCTTGATGCCTGTACTCTGCACAGGCTGCTTGCTGAGTGGGCAGGGCCTGCTCCCCGTCCCCAGGCGACCCTTTGCCTCAGGCATTGTCGGTACCAGGATGCAAGGCAAGATTGTGACTTCCCAGGTTCCTAGAGGCTGCTGACGGATCCGGATCCGGATCCTATCTGCTGCCTCAGCACCTGTGTGACCTGGTGACCTTGATGGCTTCCCAGCACTCGGCCTGAGGCCACGGGACTCCTGTCCAAGCTCTCCCCCACCTACCCCACCCCCACTAGCTAGACCTTGGTGGTCCAACTTAGATGCTGTGGCTGGCAACAGACCAAAGATGATTTCCGAGGCTCTGCCAATGTTTGTCTCCCCAGGGCTACCATGCCAACCGCTGAGTGACCCACATACACAGAGACCCTCCTTCCCTAACATATCCTGTCTCTCTCTCTCTCTCTCTCCTTCCCCCTCCCTTGATTGTCATGGGGCAATGGGAGGTTTCTATGCCCATTTAGGGTATTTTTAGAAACTGACTGACTGACTTATTTTCTTGCCTTTCCTCCTCCTCTCTTTCTCTCTCTCTCTCTCTCTCTCTCTCTCTCTCTCTCTCTTCCTCTCAGGAGGGTTCACGTGATAGTCCAAGCTGGCCCTGAACTCATGAGCCACCATACCCAGTTCTTTTTTCCTTCACTTAATGAAGATACCTAAAGACCTGTGTATTTCTGTAACAGTTACTCTTTTTTTAAAAAAAATTTTTTTTTATTTATTCGATTGTGCGTGTGCATGCGTGTATGTGTGTGTAGAACCACTGGCGAATTTGGGAATCATCATGGACCACCTCCACCTCCTCCTTGTTTACTCTGCCCCGGGATTCACAGGCTCCGCCCTACCAGGACCAGAAATGCAGGCCATCCGAACTCGGGACCTTCCTCCTGCAAGGCAGAGGCTTAACCCCTGAGCCACCTCTCCAGCCCTGTAACGGTTACTCTTAACTATTGCTGTGAGAGAGCGCTCAAAGTCAATCAACTTAGGGGAGAAAGGGAGATTTATTCAACTTACTGCTCCAGAGGGGAGATAAAGTCTCTCATGGTGGAAGTGGCTGGAGGCAGGCTAAGACATCCAGTAGGCTAGTGGGTGATGGCTGAAAGCTGGAGGATTCCTGGAGAGTCTCTCTTCTTCTCTGTCTCCTGTTCTGTGGTTCCTTTTATCTGGTCCACTACTGGGAGGTTCCAAACAGATCTAGGGCTGGTCTTAGTATTGTAAATGTATTGATCCACACAATCTCTTCAGGTGGTCTCATTTGATCTTAGTTAATGCCAGTCGTGTCAAGTTGACACGCAGGCTTAACTACCACACTGTCACAGCATAGTTAGTCAAAGGCCACTTAAGCTTGCCAACAGTCCACAGGGTTTGGGAGGATGTAGCTCTCTCCTTGCTCAGACCACACCTCCTGGGACAGGGTAAGGTAAGGTGCAGAAGAGGGGACTGAGGTGCCAACTCAAAGCACCCCATGAGTGTCTTCACTTCCTCCCTCATCAAAAACAGTTATGTCTCTGATTTCTGAAATCTGTTTGGGGACCGCTTATGATATACTCGGGACACAGAACAAATTGGAGACTTCCTTTCTGCCTGCCTCGACCTGTTTCATGAGCTAACTGTGCTGCGATGGGGAGGATTTTAATGATACATTTTAAATGGGCCGGAGAGATGACTCGAGGGTTAAGACTGTCTTGCAAATAGAAGATCCTGAGTTCTTATCTCAGGTTCCACGTTAAAAAAAAAAAAAAAAGGCCAGGCAGAACCGGCAGCGGCCCCCACTTCCACTTCCGGTCTTGGTGGGCGGAGCCTGGGAAATTCCAGAGCGAAAGCTAGGAGGCAGAACAATCCAGGATGATTCCGGAAGTCACCCTTGGTTCTCCACGGGGACATATACTGCCCTCTGATTGATTATATATATATATATATATATATATATATATATATATACACACACACACACACACACACACACACACACACAAGTAATAAATAAATAAATTTACAGATTTCAGTAGCAGAGGAGAAGGTTTCTGAAAGTGGCCATTTTCTACAAGCATTTAAACCTTCAGGTGGCACTTCCTAGGCACGGCCTGAGTTCAGCAGTGGGTAGCCTGCTCTCCTGAGTCGGCAGGAAGGGGCTGGGGGCTGGGATAAGCTAGGCATGGTGGTGCACACCGGTCATCTCAGAACTTAGGAAACGGAGGCAGGAGAATCCGAAGTTCAAGATCAACCTCAATTACATAGAGTTCCATGCAGCCTCGCTCCATGAGGCCCTCACTCCAAGGGAAAGCACAAGTATCCTATCAGATAAAATGCTTCCCTTATGTTCAGGGATCTAAACGTGAAAGTGATCCTCAGATCCTAGGTAAGAACTTTGGCTCTGGTGGTTTTCCACTGGTGATACCACGTTGGGGGTCCATTCAGGGATTTCCCTGGTAGCAGATTTCCTCTATTTCTGGAAGGCGAATCTCAATGCCCTCCACGGCTGCTATGGTTTTGTTTGCCAAAGACAAGATGCTGGTAAGATGAGGTGAGAATCCTTGGAAGGAACTGTCCTGTGCCTCTTCACATGAATGGTTGGCTAAGGAGGAAGTTGGGGGACCCCTCAGAGTGGGGCGAAAGTACTTACTGTATTCATCATCAGAACATTTGCTTCCAAGTAGACTTGGAAAAGTGGACGTGTGAGTTCTGTCTGCCGCTGCTGGGCTGGTACGCTATGCCACTGGGAATCTTTTCTTGTTTGCTTCTTTGTGTGTGGTGTGCATGTGTGTCTCTGCCATCAGAAGCAAGCTATGACTGATTTCGAACTTTGTGTAAGTGGAGTTATTTCCTTTGTGTTTGATTTCTTTTACTACTTAGTATACTTGTGAGTCTCGATGTAATTATTCCTCATAGTTGTACCTCATTTATTCTCACTGCAAACCAAATTCTATTGTGCGTGTGAACGTGCTATGGTTTATTTGTAAGGATTTACTGTTTGTGGATTCAGTGCTTTCTACTCAAACTCTTAAAGTGATTTTTTTCGGGCAGAATTTCTGGACAATTAATTATCTACTCAGCTTTACATTAAAAAATTAATTTGTAGCTGGGGAGAAACTGGGTTGGTAAAGTACTTTCTGCACTGGTTTGAGGACCTGAGTTCAGTCCTCAGAACCCACAGAAGTGCCCACTTGGCACTTGAGTTCTGGTGACGTGAAGGTGGTGACGTGAAGGTAAGCGGCTTCCCGGAGCAAGTTAACAAACTCAAGGTTCAGCGAGAGACCCCGTCTCAAAAATCAAGTGGAAGGCTGGGAGACGGTTCAGTGGTTAAAGCCTTTGCCTTGAAAGTAAAAGGACCGAGTTTGGATCCCAGATCCCATGTAAATATGCCAGGTGGAAATGGTGTGGCCTATAATTTTTGCCCTGGAAGGTGGAGGCTGGGAAACTCCAGGAGTGGAGCAATCCAGGATGATTCCCAATGTCACCCTTGGGCCTCCACAGGCGCATACACTCAAGTACCCTCTGGTAGACATGCTGCATACGTGCCTGCACCCACTCACTGCATACATGAAAAGAGAGAGAGAGAACAATCAAGGAAAACACCCAGTATTAACCTCTAGCCAGCCCGCACCCATGCATACACATACATGAACACACACACACACACACACACACACACACATTTTATTAAATTGAGACCTTATTAATCTTGGTAGGAGTGGGTATTTGCGAGCTTATTTTTTACACAGTCCTACCAAAGGGTACCTTCAGAGCTTCATCAAAGAAAGGAAATGCCAAGTTCTTCCAAGCCCACCCCGGTCGTACGTTAGTGTCCTCTGAAAGACTTTGCTTTTTCCTCTTTCCACAGTTGTTTAGGAACAGGGAAACGGAAGCTTCCAACCTTCTCTCTGTTATATTTCAGTGTCGGGGCTGGAATTCAGGATACACCAGAAAGTGTTCTACCACTGACCTATACCCCCAGCCTGACTCCCCTGCCCCCCCTTTCTTAAGCCTGCTCTACTTAGTGGAACTGTGGTCTTACTGCACGGCTTACTTATTTGTTTATGTTTCTGTAAACGCCTTCATACTGGCTTTTGTCTGTTTATCGTATTGAAAACCCCAGTTTGATATCAGGGTCGTGGCTGGCCGGCCCAGCTGGCCCATTATTTGAACTGAGCATCTGGCATTACTTTGTGGAGATTTTGGCAACAGAGCAATCCCCATGTGCTTTGCCCCAAGCACTTTTCACACTTTCTTTGTTCAAATCTGTGTTTAGGGAGAAACTCCAACTTTAGACGGTTAGATCCTTTTTAACTTTACTCATCCACCTGGCATTTGTAGAAAAGACACTTTGTTCCAATCAACCTGTAAGACATTCACAGTCTTAACCAACTCACCCTTCTAATCCCTGCCAGAAATTGAACAAGTGGCTGCTAAGAACCAGCAAGCCTTCACCGCCATGTTGTAAAAGTAGCCTGTGTGACTTCTCAAAACCGAGCATTTATGTAACCTGATTTTATAGTTACCCGTCAGAAGCCCAAAGATACGCTTTGGAATCTTTCCACTAGCACAAATGGCAGTCACCTCAGCTGGTGACCAAAGAGCCACGAATAACACATTATAAGACAGAACATCACGAAGTAACCAAATGACTGAACCACAACTGACCACTATGGATAAATCTCTCAACTCCTCGACCGTCATAACTATACTTTATAGTTAGACCTATGGGTGGTGGCTGTGTATATTTTTATGGACCATATAGACTTTTTCCTGTTATTCTTTGTACCATGCAGCATTTGTTATTCTTTAAATAATGCAGTTATGTAAATAACTATTTGCATAGCATTTACATTGTGTAAATGTGTGAAGGATGTGTGAAGGTTCGATGCAAACACTATGCCATTTTCTGCATGAATGACTGGCGTGTGCCCTTGGTTTTGTTATCCGTGGGAAGTCCCGGAACCAATCCATTTGGATAGGGGGTAGGACGTCATGTTCCGTGCATTTTAATTGCTCCTGCTAAGAGTAGCTGGGTGCTGCGTGTCCGAGAGAGAGAGAGAGAGAGAGAGAGAGAGAGAGAGAGAGAGAGAGAGAGAGAGACTGTGCATGCATCTGGAGGCCAGAGGTCAGACTCAGAAGTCATTCTGATCTTTTGACACAGTGTTGGGAACTTGCCAAATAGACTAGACTGGCTAGTCAGTGAGCCCCAGGGATCTGCCTGTTTCTGCCTTCCCAGCTCTGGGTTTACCACCTTCCTGGCTTTTTCCTTCCTTCCTCTCCCCTCCCATCTCCTCCCCTTTCCTCCCTTTTCCTTCCCTTGCCTTTCCTCCCTCCTCTTCTCTCTCCTCCTCTTCTCTTCCTTCCTTTCTTCTTCCCTTCCCTATCCCTTCCCTTCCCCTCCCCTCCTTTCCTCCTCCCCTCCCCTCCCCTCCCCCCTCTCCTTCCCCTCCACTCTTTTCCCCTTCCCCCTCTCCTTCCCTCCCCTCACCCCTTCCCTCCCCTCTTTCCCTCTCTTTCCCTCCCCTCCCTTCCCTTTCCCCTCCCCTCCTCCCCTCACCCCTCCCCCTCTCCTTACCTCCCCTCACCCCTCCCCTCTTTTTTCTCCCCTCCCCTCCCCTCCCCCTTCCCTCCCCTCTTTTCCCCTTCCCTCTCTCCTTACCTCCCCTCACCCCTTCCCTCCCCTCTCTTTCCCTCCCCTTCCCTCCCTTCCCTCCTTCTCCCCTCCCTTCTCTTCCCTGCCCCTCTCCCTTTCTTCCAGCCCTCCTTCCTTCTATGTACTTTAGGAATCAAACTCAGGCCCTCATGCTGGTGAGGCAGGCAGTTTTCTGACTGAGCCCCTCTCCAGCCCTTCTAGAGCATTCTAAGAAGGTGCGATTACCATCTGGTTATGACCTAGGCTCATTCTGGCGTGTCTCCCCTCATTGACAGACAGATTCCAGAGTGATCAAGCTGTCCCCTCTGAACTGTTCCATTCACTCTTCTTTCAACACACACTAAGAACGGCTCGGTCTGCACTTCTGTAAGCTGGGCGAGAAGAGACACGTCTGCTCTGTTTTCAGCTGCAGCAGAGCCCTTGGCCAGCTGAAATCCACTAAACCCAAAACTTACCATGAGAAGGTGTGAACCCCGGGCCACTGAAGTGTAAGTAAGATGAAATGCACATGTCTATTTCTGCAGACCCCCATGGTGAGACACTGATACCCTAGGCAAGTCTTCACCTTTGCACAGGGGCTCAGTGGTCACTGGACCATGGACCTGGCAAAGGGGCTCGGGTAACACGGAGAAGCCGCAGGACACCTGGGAGGGGTGCAGGTCCTCCATCAGCGCAGGACTTGTTGCAGAAGGGAGCGCAAACGTGGTGAGTAATCCTGAACTCCTTCCAAGAATGCTTGAAATGAAAGTGTCTGGAATAAGAGCAAAGTCCACTCGCCCAAGGGGAAACGAGATCTCAGGACACCTACAAATATGTGTGGTGTTTGTTAAGTCCATACGCTTCTACCCAAAATGCACAAACCACACTTACTATATGTAGCATAGTGCTAGAGTGCTTAGCCTAGCTCAATTCTCAGTTCTACTAGTGAATGAATGAATGCTTTCGTTTAAAAAATTTAGGGGGGGTTATTAATGATTCCAGGAGACTACAACCTTCCTGAAGGTGATAAATGAACCACAGAGAAGATGTTGGTCAGGTCTGCTTCACGGGGTTTAGTCTCTGTCTGCTAGCCTTCCAAGGCTGGTATGCATCTCTCTGTCCCTACCTACAGGTGGGCCACGACACTCACACATTTTATGGGATCTGGGGATCTGAACTCTGGTTCTTGTGCTTGTGTGGGAAGTGCTTTAAACATCCACCATCTCCCTAGCCCTACACCTTAATTTTTTCTTTCTTTTTCCAGGTTGGTGTGTATCTGTGTGTATGCAAGTTCACATGTTTGTGTGCTTGTGTATATGTGTGTGGAGGCTGGAGATTGGTATTGGGAATCAGTCTCACTACTCTTCCACCTCTTCCTCCTCCTCCTTCTTTGTGCGTGTGTGTGTGTGTGTGTGTGTGTGTGTGTCAGAGGACACTGTGTGTCCCTCTGGAGGCCCAAGGGTGACATTGGGAAACATCCTGGATTGCGTCTACCTCCCTTCTGGGATTTTCCAGGCCCCTTCTTCCAGAGCTGGAAGTGCAGGCCACCACCATTTCTACCTGGCATTTTTACGTGGGAGCTGGGATCCGAACTCAGGTCTTTCTGCTTTCAAGGCGGATGCTCTAATCCCTGAGCCGTCTCTCTAACACCCTGTTTCTCTTTCGGATCATGAGGTGGTGTGTCCATTATCTCCCAAGCAAACAGCTCTCAGACTTAGGGGCCGAGAAGTACATTTATTGTCCCATGGCTTCTGAGGCCAGGAACCCGGGAGCCTGCCGGGGGGTCCTGACTCAGTTTCTCCTGAAGTTTCAGTTATCTTACTGTGAACTGAATACACTCCCCCCACCACCATCAATTCATATGCACCCCACACACACACAATCACACACACATCAGTTCATATGTTGAGGTCTTATCCAGGCTGTGATGATATTTGCAAGTAAGGTCATTGGGAAGTGGTTAGGTTTAAATGAGATGGGGGGGGGTGTCCACAGGATAGGTTCGATGTCTTCTTGAGAGGAAGAAAGTAGCCACCACCATGCGCATACAAGCAAGTCAGCAAATGGGTCCTTATCTGATACTGGACCTACTAGTACCTTGATCCCAGACTTCTAACCTCTAAAGCTGTGAGGAATAGATGTGTGTGCAATTTGTCTGCCTGTTGCCGATACATTCATGACCAGAAAGCAAAGCGAGACAAGGAGGTTTTATTCTGGCTGATTCTCTGTTACAGTTCATAATCCATCTTTGCAGAAGAGTGCAGATCAACGCCAGGAGCCGAGAGACCTGGCCACACCGAATCCATAAGGATTAGTGAGAGGGGGCAAACCTCACTTGCCAGACTGCAAGGCTGTGGAAGTATGCCAAACCATAGAACCAGCTCCTTCTGTTTTATCCATCTGCCCAGACGATAGTCTCACCCGCCATGAGCTGCTTCTTCCTACATCAGTTGGATCCTCCCCTGCAGGCTTGCTCAGGGCCTTAACTACCAATGCTTCACAGGTATGCCCAGAGCTCAGCCTTCAGTTGTCAAGTTGACATCTGTGTCTAACTGGCACCATGTGTGTTGCTCCTTCACCCAGTCTGTGGTATGTTGCTAGCAGACCGAGATACATCTGAAGTCCACAGGATTCACTTCCAAGACGGGGTGTTGCTGCTGCTGCTGGCTGGGAGTCTGGTCCCCCCCCCCTCGGGGGCCTCTCCACAGGACGCCGGAGACTTTTCATGACCTGGGAGCTAACTTTCCCCAGAGGAAATGATCCATTCAAGACAAGGGCAAGTGTGAGCAACCAGGAAGCTGCAGCAATTTTTATGACATACAAGTCACATACTTTAGCTCACTTACTTAATGAGTCACCAATTGTAGTCACATTTAGTAGGTGGGGAATTCCATTCCATAGTTTAAGGGAAGGAGAACCAAAGAACTGTGACCGTTAAATTCCACCACTGGTAGAGAAATTTAACAAAAAATAAAAAAAAAGAAAGGGAGGAGAGAGAGAGAGAGAGAAAGAGAGAGAGAGAGAGAAGATGATTCAATGGTTACAGCACTTGCCATATGAGTAAAAAGACCGGAATTCAGATTCCTAGTTCCTACACAAAATGCCAGGTGGGTACGACAGTTCTGTCTTTAATTCCAACTCCAATAGGCACAGTTTGGGAATTCCCAGAACAACCTGGCTAGGCAGACCACCCACCCAACTGGTGATTTCTGAGACCTGGTCTCAAGAGAATAAGGTGGGAGAACAATGGGGGGGTGACTTCTGTTATCTCAGACCTCCAGATACACATGCACACACACACACACACACACACACACACACACACACACACACACACACACACCCAGGCCCGCTCAGGTACCCGCATGCACATGTGCACCCACACTCATGCAGCCACGTGTCCACACATGCGCACACCTCCCCTCCCCATACAGGCATCATGGCAAACCCGAAAAGGAAAGAGAAGACGTGTGTTCATCCCTGCCTGCTCTAGAAGCCCGTCTTTCTGGGCTGACCCACAAATTTCTTTTTCTGGGTTCTACTCCAACACTACCTTTTATAAGATTTGTGAAAACCTCTTGTGGTAGGTCATCTGCTACATTCATTACATTTCTGGTTCCCAGGGCAAAATACCAGACAGAAGCAACTTAAGGGAAGAGAGAGGTTTGTTTTGGCGCCCAGTGAGGGACGAGGGCCAGCACAGTTAGGGAGGGGGGCGTGGTGGCTGGAGGCAGCTCACTAGCATATAGGTGGCTGGAGGCAGAAAAAGGAGGATGGTAGTGCTCAGTGGACTTTCTCCCTTTCCCCTTTTTAAATTTTTAAATGTGTGTGTGTGTGTGTGTGTGTGTGTGTGTGAAAGAGAGAGACAGAGAGAACACTGTGTGTCCCTGTGGAAGTCCAAGGGTGACTTCAGGAATCATGCTGGATGCTCCTATCTCCTTCTTGTTTCACTCTGTGATTTCCCAGACTCCGCCTACTAGGAAGGGAAGTGTGTGGGGGCAGCCTTGTTTCCACCTGAAGTTTTTACACGAGACCTGGGATCCGAACTCAGGACCTTCTGCTTGTAAGACAGAGCCATCTCTCCAGCCACATCTTTCCCCCCTTTTTATTCAGTTCCAGATGGCAGCCACCCGTATGCGGGAAGAGACTTTCACCGTCAGTTGATGGTTTCACGCCCAAAGATGTGCCTCTCTGAGTGCCTTAGATGTCCTCAACCCAAGCAGCTCAACTGTGGAAACCATCACACCCCAAACGGCATCCTCCTTTGCACAAACCCCTGAGCCAGAAGGAAGTGCCCCAAGCATCCGACCGACACCGGAGGCCTGTGGGTTCTTTTGTTCCGTGGGTCTCTTGAGCACGGGCAATGCATCTGCTGGTACCCACCTAGCAGGTGAGACCCCCAGGAGGCAACAACAGGAAGGAGAGAGCTGGGAGGTCAGCCGTCTTAGCTACCAGTTGCCTGGCTGGAGCACACGGTCCTCTTGGTCCAGGACAGGAGCAGAGCGAGCCCTGCTGGGGGTGAAGCCCCCGAGCCCCGGAGGGGTTTGGTGAGCACCAGCAGATAACTGGAGACAGCGCAGAAGCATCACTAGTTCCAGGCCCGCCTAAGCTACAAATGAACCTATGTCTCGAAAAAACTGTGTGTGGAGGAAAAGTTGTGAGAACCTGTTGCCTTTCCTGATGAGCTATATTCGACTAGATTTCAATTATTTTAATAATTACTATTATATGCTGATTTTTTTAAAAATTTTTTTTATTATTATTTATTCAACTGTGTGCATATGCGTGTGTATGTGCGTGCGCGCGTGTCTGTATGTGTGTAGAACCACGGACGAATTCAGGAACCACCATGGACGCCTCCACCTCCTTCTGCCCCGGGATTCACAGGCTCCGCCCTACCAGGACCAGAAGCGCAGGCCGCCCCCGCTTCCGCCTGGCGTCTATACGTGGGATCTGGGATCCGAACTCAGGACCTTCCGCCTGCAAGGCGGAGGCTTAACCCCTGAGCCACCTCTCCAGCCCTATATGCTGATTTTTTATTTCTTCTTTTGGATTAATATAATTTATGTATTCCTATAAAATTCATTCAGTGAAAATTTTCAAAGTTATGGGCAATAATTTATAGCTTTTTATTCCTGATCTTTCTTATTTCACCTTTTCTCTTATTTTTCATTAGTTTTTCCAGACATTTGTACATTTTAGCTTTATTAATAATTCTGATATTTTTGGTTTTTGATTCTATTACTTTTACATTTGTTTTTCTTTCTCCTAGATGTTTTCCCTACTTTTTTGGTCATTTTCGCCTTCTAAGTTAATTAATTAAATGTCAAATATCATTTGTTGTCTAAAGAATGTGTGTAAGCGCTAAAATCTCTTCTAATTGTCCTGTGTATATTTTTAAACCCATGATTTCATTATGTTTCATTCGAAATAGTTTTTGATTTCATCATGGTTTCCTTTTTAATCCAGAGTGTATTGAGGATGATATTTTTAACTCTCAAATCTATAGAGTGGGAGAATAAAATTCTGTGCTGGTTTCTATTTTCAGTACATTGTGGTAAAAGGACATAACTATGACATCATTCCTTTGGAATTTCTCGTGACTTCCTTTGTGCCTGATAAATGGTCAACTATGCAAATGTTCTGGATGGGCATTGTCCAGAGCTGGGCTTATGGCTCAGTGCTTGACTAAGCACAAGCTGAGCATGCCCAAGGTCCTGGGTTTGACCTTCAACAATAACAATTTTTTTTTAAAAAAAGTATGTTTATTGTGCTGGAGAGATGGCTTAGGGGTTAAGACTCTGTCTCACAAGCAGAAAGTCCTGAATTCAGATCCCAGGTCCTGTGTAAAAAAATGCCAGGTGGAAAAGGTGGTGGCCTGGACTTCCCCACGGGTGGGCAGAGCCTGGGAAACCCCAGAGGGAAGCAAGATGGAGATAGAAGAAATCCAGGATGATTCCCAAAGTCACCCTTTGTCCTCCACAGGGACACACAGTGCCCTCTGGTACACATGCATACACAATTAAATAAAGTTTAACAACAACAACAACACCCCATAAAGTATGTTTGTTTGTTTGGTGAAGTGTCTTTCTAAAATCCATAGGTTTTGTAATAAACAGTATTCTTTGTAAAAGAAAAAAGAAGAATGTAACTTTTAGGGATCTGACCTTACTAATCTAGGAAAAATGTTTCCAGAATTAGAATCTGAAAAATTCTGGAAAGTGGCAGTTAGTTTTAGATTTCCACTTGGCAGCGAGACCTGAGCCGTCAGGCACACTTACAAAAAGTTATTTTGTTAAGGCAATCCTCCGAACAAGACTGAGATTATCTCATTGAAGCTCAGAGTGGGTAGAATGTGTCCCTGGGCTGGTAGATAAGATAAACAGTGAGTGGTATTTGTGCAGACTGCCAGGCTAGAACGTATGCCCTCTCGCAGTTCTTCTGGTAGATATGATGTGACCAGTTCTTTTGGCTCCCAACCCTGGGCTCACTCTCCTTCCATAACGGACTGTATTCTGAATGAATCCTGTTCTCCTAATGATCTGAGTCATGTATTTATATCAGTGACTGAAGGCAGGTTTGGTACCAGCAGAGAGCACGATGTGACTGTGGCATAAACAGTGGTCTGTGTGTGTGTAGGTGTGTGTGTGTGTGTGTGTGTAGGGGTGTGTGTGTGTGTGTAGAGGTGTGTGTATGTAGGGTATATATGTGGATGGGGTGTGTGTAAGGTGTGTGTGTGTGTAGGGGGTGTGTGTAAGGTATGTGTGTGTAGGGGTGTGTGTTATGAAAACCCAAGAAGTAGCTTCCTGCAACGACTGAGCTCGAATGTGCCTTCATCAAATAAAGTTTACGGGAGCTCCTGCTTGCACCGACCATCCCTGGGAGGAGACTGAATACTAAACCCAAATTGGAATTAGCACCGTGCCACCAAGCCTCACACAGACGGCTTATCCAACCTTCCAAGAAATAAGGTGAGGAGAGAAATGAAACCTCTTCACTTTACCGTTACAAGAAGACAACTTTGAACTGACTGTTGGCTCTTCTTTCTCCATTTCTGTTTACCTGATTCAGTGTAGAAAGCTCGTCTCCTCTGGTCTGCTTTCTAGTTCATGGGGAGAGGCGCTGCCTGATCCAGAATCAAATACAAGTCAATGAAAACTGTTAGGAACATTGTTGCAACTTTTTCTCTCTGTCTCTCTCTCTCTCTCTTTCTTAAACTTTGGTACAGTGTCTTACTATGTAACTCAGACTAGTCTGGAATTTGCTTGTAATCCAGGCTGGTCTTGAAATTGTAGCTCTTTCCCTCACTCCCTGAAGATTCCAAAAACATATCACCATGCCCAGCTTAATTTTGTCTCTCTCCGCCCATTTTCATGTTTGGGGGAGTTGCATACATTTGTCTTTGTATGATTATATATATTTGGGTACTCGTGTGTATAAATGTACATGTGGATGACCAAGGATGATATCAGGAATCACCCTTGATCACTCTTCTACCGTATTCTTTTTAAGACAGGATCTTTCATCATTGGACTAGTCTGGCTAGACAGCTTGCACTGGGGATTCCCAGTCTCTGCCTTCTGAGGCCGGAATGACAGACTACCATAGCTACTCACTTTTTTACATGGGACCTGAGCCCTTTTGCTTGTGCTACAAGCCTTTTAACAACTGAGTCACCTCTCTAACACTTTTTTGCCTTTGTTTGCAGTGATCTATTTGTCTGTTGGATGCACAAGACTGTGACCTTCAGAAGTGGCATCACGGTGTCTTTATCTCTGTGAACAACTTTAACTCAGTGAACAACTCAGGGATCTGGTGGCACTGAGAAGAAATTGACAGATAGGCTGCTGATCACTGGTCCTCACATAGAAAGGTTGTGCAACTTGGAATGTTCGCTCTATTGTGCTTCTTTCTCTACACACACACACACACACACACACACACACACACACACACACACACATAAGTATATTTGAGAGTGTGTGTACCTGTCGAGTCCCTCAAGGGTAACATCAGTAACCATCCTGGATTGCTCTACCTTCTTGCTTTATTCTGGGATTTCCCAGCCTCCATCTTCCAGGGCTGGAATGGCAGGCAGCTACCATTTCTGCTTTGCTTTTTTTTTTTTTTTTTTTTTTTTTAACATGGGATCTGGGGATCCAAACTGGTCCTATTGCCTGTGAGGAAAGGCTAAATCCCTGAGCCTTCTCTCTAGCCCTCAAGTGCACTTTTATACCATCCCACATACATATGTACAACCACCCACATGCAAAAACAACAGCAACACACACAACCACAACATGCCCACACCCATACACGCATATATGAAAAAAAAGGAAAAAATGGTTAAAATGATAACTTGCATGCTATGAATATTTCAGTACAATAGAATGGGTTTCTGGTAGGGTTACATTCCAATGCATCTTTCATAAGTCCAAAGTATTCTAAGTAAAAATCCATATAACGTATCTTGCCTACAATATTAGTTACTGGTGACTGAGACAGAATGCTCAACAGAAGCAACCTAAGGGACAAAGGGTTTATTTTGGGTCACAAGTCAAGGGTACAATCATCGAAGTGGAGAAAGCAGCTGGAATGTGACACAGCTGGGCATGCTGTATCTGTTAGCCAGGACCTAGAGTGACGGATGCAGACATTTTTCTTTCTCTCGAAGCCAGGAACCCAGCCCATGGGGTGGTACCTCCCACATTCGGGGTAGTTCCTCCCACCTGGATGAACCTAATCTAGATAATCTGTCCTGTTCATTTCCATGGTGCTTCTAAGTCTCGTCAACTCAGCGATCAAGATTAATCATCACACGTACTGAACAGTCTATTTAGCCTTGCATAAGCACTTCCATGAGCCTACCATTGGGCACCAAGCCTATTTTATACTAAAGTGTGGAATATCTCATGTGAGGTATTGAAGACCGGTTGCAGTTCGTCTGTAACATTGCTGATAAATGACCATCAAACGGCTTAAGGGAACAAGGGTTTATTCTCTCTTATGATTCCTGGTTATAGTTCTCAGTCCAGCTTGACGGGAGAGCTCACACCAACACCAGGGCCGAGGGAACTGGCCACATCATCTCTACATAATGGCTGAGAGATGGACAATCCTTACTTGCCAGACCAGCATGTCTGGCCAAGTGAACAGAAGGATGCCGAGTCTTTCAACCAGCTCTCTGTGATTTATCCAGAGCCTAATCCCACCCATCATGGGCTGGGTCTTCCCCATCAGCTAGACAATCTCCTCCAGGTTTACTCTGGGCTGAACTCAACCATCAACTCTCTACAACTGTGCTCAGAGCTCAAACCTTCAGCAGTCAAGTTGACACCTGTGCTTAACTATGACAAGACCTGTGTCTGAGGAATGCTGGCAGCTCAGTCTCCTGCAGGGCGGGCGGTTCTTGCTACAGATTGGGAGGCTGACTTGGAGCTGTGGTTTTTACCACCACCCACCTCATCAGGGAATGTTGGACGGAGAATTATTGGGTTTAAAAAGAACCTCGTGCAAGAGTTCCAAGTATGGTTTCTATTGAATATCTATTGCTTTTCACCAATGGGAAGTAACAAGATCATATCGTGAGGGGACTGGTCACATTGCATCCACAGTCAGGAAGCAGAGCGGACAGGAAGTGGCTCACATCATGAAACTTCAAGATGTACAGTCAGTGATTCACTTCTTCCAGCCAGGGCCTCCAAAACAGCGCCAATAGCTGAGGACCAAGTGTTCAAACAGTGAGTTCTTGGGAGGACACTTCGCCCTGGGACCCATGACAACTGTTGCTGTCAAGCAGGGAAACTTCCGAGTCGACACCCCCCGCCCAGGTGCCTGAAAGTGAGCAAGGGGGAGAAGGAAGAGGATTCCCGTGGGAGGGAACAGAAAGGGAAGCTCTTCTGGGCTATCAGAGGACGCAGGTGTCTGGGAGCAGAGGGGCACTGGCCAAAAGCTCGTGGTGCAGAACATGGATCCAACAGCAACCAGGAAAACAGTGAGTTCCCTGCACTTTACGTAGTGCTCAGATCACCTATGGGTCCAAAGAGGCACAAACTCAGTCCAGCTTGACGCCTCAGATCCATGAGGCGTCCAGGGCCCGCAGGATGGTGGCCCATGCCATGCTCTGCTTTTCCTGGCCTCGGTGCCAGTTCTCATGGATGGCAGTGCCTCAGGGAACATACGTGTGCATTCCTTGGGGGATGCAGTATGTTATAGAGTGAGGGGGTCAGGGGCAGGCACTGACTCTGTCAGTATTTCATGTAAGTTAGCATGCCTCCTGATTTTAGAATCAGGAGATTTCAATCTAACTACTAGGTACCTGCAGAGATGGCTCAAGAGTAAAGCTTTTACCTCACAAACTAAAGGACCTGAGTTCAGATCCCCAGAGCCCAAGTAACAATGCTGAGTGGATATAGCAGTGGCCTGCAATTCCAGCGCTGGAAGGCAGAGTCTGGGAAACCCCAAAGCAAAGCAAAAGGAGGTAGAGAATCCAGGATGATTCCCAAAGTTATTCTTGAGCACATATATTCAAGTGTCCTTTTGTACACACACACACACACACACACACACACACACACACACACACACACAGGTACATGCAGGCAAAAAAAAAAAAAAAAAAAACCACCAAGTCTAATAACTATTTTTTCCAGGTTTTTTGAACTCAGTACAGAGCAGATTATGAGGATGATTTGGAACTTCGGTCCTGCAACTCTCCAGCACTGGGCTTCGGGTGTGCTAGCCAAGCACCCCACCAATGGAGCTATGCCATCAGCCCCAAGTTACTAGAATCTTAGAGTCAGTTTATTCAAAATAATGGAGGTAACTGTGCTTGCATGAAAGAGCCACCGCCCTCCCCCATTCCCCAGCTTAGTTTAGCTTCCGTGTTAGGCAAGTGGCAACTTCTCAGACTTTGAAAACAAAGACACAAACCAAATGGTTAAAAGTTAAATGATAGTTGAATCTTTAAACAATTTTTTGAAATTATTCTTTGACACTTTCATACATGAATACAATGAATTTGAACTTAAATCATTTTCATTCTTTATTACTCTATGTTCTTCTGTTTCCTAATCTGCCTCCCTCCTATTTCCAGGGTTTTTGTTTTTTTTTCCATATTGAAAAACTGACACCAAAATAGGAGATCATTGTATACCTTACAAAATCACACATAACTACTTTGTCTTGAACTTAAGGCTTTGCTTAAGTTCAGGAAGCTGTGAGATCCACTGGCGCTGTTTCCTCCTAAGCGAACAGCTTCCCGTGCGTCTGGCCTTTCCTTCTGTCAGCTCGTACAACACGGATAAACAACCTGCACGAAGAGCCACACTCTGGGTGTGGCTGCAGACCGCGTGATCTAGCAACCTGGACACTTCACATCCACAAAGTAAGAAACTGGACTACGAACTGCTATTTCCTTTTTATGTTTTTTCTTCTTCTCTTTTCCAAGGATGCAGTAAATCTCTAGCCAAAGGCACGGTGGTGGCGTCACCTGAAGATAAATTCTGACAGCTGCAGCACTCCGCTATGACCAGTAGTCAACTTTCCAGGGTTTTTTAAACATTTTATTTGTTTGTTTGTTTATTGAGTGTGTCCCTCACTGAGTTTCCTCTGTGCTGTCATGTGCTTACATTTAAACATTTTATTTGTTTGTTTGTTTATTGAGTGTGTCCCTCACTGAGTTTCCTCTGTGCTGTCATGTGGTTACATATATATATGTAAAACACTGAAGAAAGTAGATCCCCTTCCCTCTTGCTGACCAGTCTAGTCACATTGGCAAGCTCCAGGTTCAGTAAGAAATCCTGTCTCCAAAGAATAAGGTGGAGGGGCTGGAGACATGCTCAGCAGTGAAGAGCACTTGCCCTGCAAGAATGAGGATCAGAGTTCAAATCCCAGCAGCCATGCGGTGAACTGGGCATGGTGCGCACATCTGGAACCCCATTGCTGAGAGGGGAAGAGGCAGGTGTGGTGCCTCTTGAGATCTCGCTCCTTCCATGGTGGAATGTGGATAGGCCAAATCTTGTACAGGTCTTGTAGTAATTGTGTGTGTGTGAGTGTGTGTATCAGAGGCACTGTGTGTCCTGTGGAGGACCAAGGGTGACTTCAGGAATCATCCTGGATTGTTTCTACGTCCTTCTTGCTTTACTCTGGGATTTTCCAGGCTCTGCCCACCAGGGATGAAAGTGCAGATTGCCGCCATTTCTGCCTGGCGTTTATAGTGGGACCTGGGATCTGAACTCAGGACCTTATGCTTGCAAGACAGAGTCTTAACCCCCTGAGCCATCTCTTCAACCCAAGTGGTTACTTTTTAAAACATCAATTAATTTGGAAGTGAATCTCAGGGCTGGTAGTTGAAAACTGCTTGACCCAACTATTCTACCTTTCAACTTGACAAAGATACATGGGCCTGGAGAGATGGCTCAGGGGTTGTGACTCTGTCTCACAAGCAGAAGGTTCTGAGTTCGGATCCCAGGTCCCACATTAAAACAAAACAAAACAAAAAAGACAAAGATACAGTTCTGCACAAAGCAAAAATATGTCATTCTACAGACTCTAAGATTTTTGAGGTTAGTGGGTCTTTATGGCTGCTCAGTTAAAAATAACTAAAGCCTGTTTCCACTGTGTGTCAAAAAGAACAACAACAAAAAAGTAGATGGCAACACTTTCTCCATTTATGTTATTAAATAATGTATTTCCTAAAATAGAGGAAGCATATTGTTCCACTTTCTCTCTGTTGATGAATGAATACAAGACCTGGCAGTTTAGAGGAACAAGGGCTATGTTCTTGCTTACGATTCTTGGTTACACTTCATCATGAAGTAGTAGGAGAGTCCGTACTAACCTCGGTAGCCGAGTGAATGGATCACACCATATCCGTCGGGATTGCTGAAGGAAGGGCACATTTTCTTTCTTGCTAGCATGCCTGTATGCCAACATACAGAGCCAGACCTCTCCATCTCATCCACTCTCCAGGAAATAGCCCCACTCACTGTGGGCTGGCTCTTCCCAGATCTATTAGATAGTCTCCCACAGGCTCCCACACCTCCTCAGAGGTGTGTCTAAAGGCTCCACCCTCAATTGTGGAGTTGACATGTGGATCTAACTGACACACAGATTGACCATGTTGCTTTTAGTATCTGTGTTGGGATGAAGGGATTAAGGCTAATTTCATCCTATTTTTTTCTTTTCTGAAGATGGAGGGCCTTGTTTTCATTCTTATTCTGGAATAAGATCTCCCTATGTGGCCTTGGCTGACTTCGAATCTGTGCTCCTTCTACCTTCAATCTGACATGTGGGGATGATCAGTATGCATTGTTTTATCGCCACATCTCATTTTCTGAGATTCTGTAATATTTACAAATGAAATTATTATTTAACTTTATTGATATAAGAATTCCCTATCAACATCTATCAAGAGGAATATAAAAAGATTCCTATTTCTTTTTTCCCAATTTCTCATGTGTATGTGAGAGAAGTGCATGTGTATGTGTATGTGTGTTTGTATGTGTGTTTGTGTGTGTTTGCATGTATGTGGGGAGTAAGTGGGCATGTGTGGAATCATCTTTGAACATTCTTCCACCTTATTCTTTTGAAACTGGTTCTCTCAATACAGAGCTCACCTATAGAGATAGTCTGGCGGGTCAGCCTGTTTTGGAGATTCCTAGATTCTGAGGTAGGAATTATAGGTCAAATGTCACACCCACTCAATTCAAATTTTAGGTAAGATCTGGGGACTTGAACTCATATCCTTTTGTTGATATAGCAGCTGCAGAGCCATCTCCCTAATCTCATGAATTCCATTTCTAAAAAGTATAGAAGGTTCTAAAATTTGGAGTCACACAGTAACTATTGTGTGTATATATATATATATATATATATATATATATGCACATGTATGTGTGTGTGTGTGTGTGTGTGTGTGTGTGTGTGTGTTGCATGGAGGCAGATGCCAATGTTGGGTGACTTTGTATATCACTTTCTACCTTTCTCTGTGAATATATGTCAGTGTGGTATGTGAGTGTGTGGTGTATACACAAGTGTCTGTGTGCGTGTATGTGTGTGTGTAGCGGTGTGCATTTCTTCATATTCTGATGATTTCTTTGAAGTTGAGTCTTTCTGGACTTTGAACTCATGGTTTTTTTTGTTTTGTTTTTGTTTGTTTGTTTGTTTGCTAGAAGCTAGCAAATCCCTGCTTTTCCTGCCTCTTCCCCTCTTAGTAATTGGGTTATAGACGTGTGTACTCTGCCCAGCTCATCACGTGGCTGCTGGGATTTGAACTCATCCTCATTCTTGCAGGGCAAGTGCTCTTCACTGCTGAGCATGTCTCCAGCCCCTCCACCTTATTCTTTGGAGACAGGATTTCTTACTGAACCTGGAGCTTGCCAATGTGACTAGACTGGTCAGCAAGACATAGGAATCCTCCCATGTCTGTCTTCTCAGCCCTGGGACTGCAAGTACCTTTTTACATGAGTACTGGGATTCTGACCTCAGGTTCTCACGCTTGTCTGACAAACACTTTACTGACTGAGACATCTCCCCAGCCGCATATCACAGGTATTTTAGACACTCAAGCAGGGCTAAAGTCTTCACCTCAATACAAGGAGGAGAGATTGGCGACTGAATCATGGATTGAGGGAGTGTATTTGTTTTCTGTCACTGTATCAAACCACCTGCGACGATTAACTAGTCAAGAGAAAAGGTTTGCTTTGGCTCAGGGTTCCAAAGACTCTGGTCCCTGGGCAAGCAGACTCATTGCTTTAGACCATGGTGGGGATGACAGGCGGCAAACTGGTGGCCAAGAAAGAGAAGGAGGCCTAGGTCTCGCCTTCAAGTGCGAGCTCCCAGTAACACAGGGACCTCCCACTGCCTCCACTTCCTGTCTGAGGCCAGTCTGCGGGCTGAGTCTGAAAACATGCAACTCTGAAGGGGACATTTAGCATCTGGCCAGTAGCACTGGGCAAAATAACCTGAGACTTATTTTCAGCACTGTTTGAAAATGTCAAAATGTCAGGTGGTAACAGGGGGGACCCCCGAGGCTGGGGGTTCACAGCAGTCCGCAAGGGAGGACACACAAATGACTCTGAGGGTCCCGTGTGCACCGTGTATTCAAATGGCTGCAATTAGCCGAGCCTGGGACCAACGCTCGTTCAGAGTCATCTTCCCGTGTCTGGGACAGATGTAGCAAGACCTGCCAAACCAGTGAAGAGCCGAGAAGTCACCCACCTCTCCTCACTCGTGCACACCCAAGCTGCAGCCAGACATGCCGGGGAGCTCATCCCTTGCCCTCACATTCCGTGCCTGAGTCTCCCTTATCGACCTCTGTGTCTCACTTTCTTTTCCGGCTTCAGTGGCAAAACACCTGGACAAAAAGCACTTTAAGGGAGTAAAAGGTTTATCCTGGTTCGAGAGTCAAGTGTACAGTCTGGCACCCAAGGAAGTCAAGGTGGTAGGAATTCAAAGCAACTGGTTACATCAGCCACAGTCAGGAAGCAGAGAGTGATAAGTGCATGCTGGCCGTTAGCTCTTTAGCACCGGTCTCTCCCTCCCTCCCTCTCTCTCTCTCTCTCTCTCTCCCCCTTCCAGGGATTAGTGCCTTCAGTGGAAAGGTCTTCTTATCTCCACATAGGCACACCCGCTTGGAGGCTTCTCTCCCAGGTGATCGGAGATTCTGTCAAATAGACAATTCACTTCCCATCACACTCAGTTATGGCCTCTGTCCAGCTCCCCATCTCCTTCAGTCTGGGGTGACTGCAATGGTCTCCTCCCCCAAGGGTTGTATTCTAAGCTT
Source organism: Typhlomys cinereus (assembly GCA_023101885.1). Classification (NCBI taxonomy): domain Eukaryota; kingdom Metazoa; phylum Chordata; class Mammalia; order Rodentia; family Platacanthomyidae; genus Typhlomys; species Typhlomys cinereus. The sequence goes on along the minus strand of JALPQD010000105.1, from coordinate 3,336,351 downwards.
TCCACAACTCCCCCCCCCCCATCGGAGGCTGAGAGGGAACAGAGCAGCTACACCCACCTGAGGACAGTGTCTGTCTAGAAAATTCTTCCTTCTGTCTTCTAACTCCAGCATGTCCTTGGAAGCCTGTGTCCAGCTCATTTCTCTCTCTGAACATCTTCTCAGGTTTCCCAATCCGACTTCCAAGCCCCCGCTCTGCTCCCCCATCAGCCCCTGCAGCCCCTTCCATGGGTCACCAAGCCCTGTCAACTCACGTCTCCAAGTCACAGTTTTCCTGGTATCAGCGATCCTAGGCCAGGGCTGCCTGACATTTCCTGTGTCCCAAAATCACTCTTGTACCTGTACTTGGCATAGTTCTAGAGACTTCATAAATACCCACTGGACAAGTCGGTTTTCTGTTGCTAATAACACAATGCCATAGAGTGGGTAAATACAAAGAAAAAAGGCTTGTTTTGGTCCTGGTCCAAGGGCGAGGCCGCATCTGGTGATGATGACCGGCTGGCAAAGTCCCAAGGTGACACAAGGCGTCACTGGCAAGAGACAAGGCTTGCTATGCGTGTCTCTTTCTGTTCTCTCTCCTTCTAGGAAGGCCTTGGGATTCCATCGTAGAGCTCCACTCATGACCTTATGAATTTGACCACCTCCCAAAGGTTCCCCTCAGACAACCTAGGTAGATGAACTGTCTGCTGTCTTTATCACTCACGGTATGGGCTGATTCTCAACACATTGGCACTTTGGGAGGCACACTTGGCATGGCTGGAGGCAGAAGCCGGAAGCCAGTTCAGGTTCCCTCAGCCATAAAAAGGCAGAGAAAGCCAATAAGGAGGAAGCTGGGTGGGTCTACCACACTAAGTTCCACCCCCGTGATGCACTGCTTCCCAAATATTAATGCCAGCTGAGGATTTAAACACCTGAGTCTGGAGGGCTGAGGAAGGGGCAACTCGTTCAAACCAAGGCACTCCAGAACCACATGTACATGGATGTCAGAACGTGTGAAGGACCATTGCGCAGATGTGTTCTGAGCATCTACAGATGCTGGGCATTTGGAAAGGAACAAGACACAAACACTTCTGAATGGGTCTGTGTGGGGGTCGTCAGGCCTAAAGCCTGCTCTCCATACATGAACATCTAAAATGGGCAGTTGTTAGGTGCTCCTCCCTTTGGAAGTTGAGTTTTACTCTTGTCTGCATAGACAATGGCAGGGGAATTCCTTCCTCTGGGAACTGAGTTTCTCTCCTGTCTGTTCTTAAATTGCTTTTGTTCTTCTCAGAACTGGTGAGGTTAAAACTTCCCCTTACAGTTCCTTCCCTATACATTTGAGATATGTTAATGCACGGACCAGATAACTCTGCTTTGAGACATTCATTACCCATTCCCTTTTAGCAACTAAGTGTCATGCCTGCTTTTAACTCTACCTGGAGACCTCATGTCTGGTCCCGCATAGCAAGCTGATGTCACTCCTACATAATCCTGCAAAGAATTTGGTCCTGCTCTTCTTTGATGTTTTCCTATAAATACTCCTGTACGCTACAATAAAATTAGCTTGGATGAAGGAGGACATTCTAGGCTCCCTCTGACCCAATGCCTGATTAATGACTACGGCTCCCACTTCTGTTTCCTGCATGTAAGTCTGGGTTTATGCTGGTTCGTGGGCCAGAGAGGTCTGTCATTCGGTAGGACGATAAGCAGGTATATGATAGTGTGAAGCAGCGATAAGACAGTGGATTGTGGCAAGGATGTCATTTCAGATGAGTCTAGCAGGCAATCTAAGGAGGGGACACCTGGGCAGAAGCCCAAGTACAGTGAGCAGCAAGTCCTCTGCGTGTGCGAAGGTGTCAGGCAGGGGAATGGCCAGTGCAAAGGTCCTGAGACACGCTCGGCCTGCAGTCTACAGCCTACAGCAGGGTCAGGCAGCTTGCTGGAATGCAGATAGAGGTAGGAGCACTGACACACTCAAGACCAGAAGCCGGGTCAGGTTAGGTCACAGACGGCCTGTCTGACTGCCGAGCAGAGAATATGATTGTGAAGACCAGCGCTGGAAGCAAGCAGACCAGCAAGGACAGTAGACCTCGCACTGGTGATCCAGGCCTGGACCTCCCCCCCCCCCACTAAGGCAGGGAGCATGGTCAGGCCTTTTACAAACGCGGCAGACAGGCCTGAGGAACATCGAAGGGAAGGAAACCTGGATGGCTTTGGAGGCTGGTGATGCTATTCAGTGGTGAAGGATGAACAATTTGAGAGATAGGGCTGGACAGGAAACATTTTGCTTTAGACTTGTGTGTTGGAGTCGCTGCTACGACTTAGTTTGTCTTCTATGAAATGCAGAGAGGGACGTTTACATGTTTAATTTAAAAATATTTGGAGGGAGAGAAGGCAGCTTGCGTGCCAGGGTGTGCAGGTGTGTGGAGGTCAGAGGACAACTTTCCGAAGTCCGTTCTCTCCTTTCATTGTGTGGGCACTCGGGTCGATCTCCTGTCTCCAGGTTTGTGAGTAGCTGTTATCCGCTTAGCTGTCTCACCTGCCTTTGTTTTTTATAGGTCGATGGGAATCAATGGGATCTTTTTTTTCTGATGCTGTGAAATGAAAGATCTATTTTTAGTTACACCGGATTTAGGACAGGGTCACTTTACGAGACTGCAAAATTCCTGGTTACCATTGCCTAGATATATCATTATACTTGATGCAGCTAACAGGGAAGGATGTGGGGAGCAGGGGACTGATGAGGGGATATCCATGTTTATTTAACGTTTAATATATTAAATATATATTCAATATATTCCTGGTGGCACATCTGCAAACTCATCACTCAGGAGCAAAGGCAGAAGGATGCCAGCCTGCATTACAAGAGGTTCTATCTCAAAAAAGAAAAGAAATTATAACAGAATTTATATAGATTATTTATGTAGGCTAACATTAACACAGATTTTATATATATAAATCCACAGTCATGAAGTCCCTAATACACTGTAGAGATGCTTTGTGTGATGTATGTGACCTGTATAGGATATATATAATAATGAATATAATGAAAATATAGGTCACCTACTCGAATGTGGATTCATATGATCCCCATAGTGTAACTATTGTTACCTTTTACGGATGGCACGGTGACACAGAGGTTGTCTGTTTTGTGTCTCACAGCTCATAGCTGAGGCAAATCAGGAATCAGCACCAACCCTGGCTCAGCATTTACCCTTGTGCCAAGATGCACATCCCAGATTCCCAGTGAGTGGCTCCATCTGGGATGTGTACTTGTATACCTGTCTGTGGCCTGCCTTGGGTCTTATAAAATCTCTGCTCCAAAGCAGCAGCTGGTCAGCTGATAGCCACCCTGCCTTTTCCTGGAATAATACCAGGCCAACCACGGGCAGAGCCTGTCTGCTCTTACTCTGGGACTTGCTGGGGCTGCTGCCAGCCACCCAGGGCATGGTGTCCTTTCCACTGATGTCCTGAGGTCAACTCTGCCTCCTCCTCACTTGCCACACACAGGCTTTTTTTGGTCCACAGCTCTCTCCACAGCCCGCCTCCCTGGCAGTTGTTACATGTTGCTGTGAACCTTTGCCAGGATCATGTTTTCCACGCACCTGTCGAAGCAGGCCACACGTGGGCTGAGCTGAGCGCTGAAGGCCAGAGGTGAACCTGACAGACAGGAACTCCACCGTTATAAGAAACTCGACCTTTCAGGAGACGTGAGAGAGCAGGTTACAGTCTTCCTTCCAAGCCCCAGCTGGGAGGGCATTTTAGCAAATATTAATTAAGCGCTTACTATCTATCCAGGTTTTGGGATAGGTGCACCCCCCTCCTGGTTTCTCCCAGCACAGGGTAAGCTTAAGTGAGTACTCAACCTGGGAACTCCCAGCATCTTTCTGGTGCCCAGGGATGCAGGGGATGAGAGAGATGCAGAAATGACATAGGTGGGAACCCAGACAGAGGGCCAGAACTACATGTCTGCAAAATCAGACTCTGGGAACACTTGACTCAGCCGCCAGCGAGATCTCTTTCGGGTACAGCCGCAGACACGACACAGGGCACAGTCCTGGGGTAGCAGATGGGGTGCAGTTGGTGGGATGTGAGGAGTTTGTGTTTCTGGAGGTTGGGTAGGGATTGGGCCAAGCTTACCTAGAAGCCAGAACTCCAGGGGTTCAGCATCCCCCCACAGTTGCTTTCGCATCCCTGGTCTGTTACTTAAATGCTCCATCTTGATCAAATCTCTTGGTCTCCTGGAGCTCAGTTTCCTTGCTGGTGAAATGGGTTGCCGAAGCGAGTGATTGGCAAGGTGCCCCAGTGCTACGCCAGATATGGAAAAAGCGGAGCCTGGGCTAACTGCTGCTCACATCTCGCGGGGCCCCTGGCCACCCTAGGACCGCGGCTGATGTCTTCCAAGGGACCCAGTCTTAGCCCAGGAAGGCACGCCCCGTTTTGAGCTTGGAGCACAGGGAGAGGGATGGGACACGAGGAGGGAGAACAGGGGAAGGGAAAGGATGACAAGGAGAAGGGGAGGAGAGGGAGAGAGACAGGAGGGGAAAGGGAGAAGAAGGAGAGGAGGTGGAGGAAGAAGAGAAAGGAAGGGGAACGGGAGAGGAGAGAGCGGAGGAGGAGAAATAAGGAAGAGGAGGAAGAGAAGGAGGAGGTGAAGGGAGAGGAGGTGGAGGAGGAGGGAGCAGGGAAAGGGAAGCCGCCCGGGGGCAGCAGGCGAGCCGGGCACCGCCTGGGAGGAGTCAGGCCGGGCTCTCGGGCCCCGGCGCAGCGCGCACCGGGAGCCGCGGGCGGCGGCGGCCGGCGACGGCCAATGGCGCGCGGCGTTGCGGCGAGGGCGGGGCAGGAACCCCGGCCACTGACAGCCAAACTCGCCAACTCCGCCCCCGTCCCCGCGGGATCCAGGAGCCCGAGCCGGCGCGGGGCCGAGGCCGGCCGAGCCGCGCGGCGAGCGGACGCGGCAGCAGGATGAGCAGGCTGGCGCCGGGGGAAGGCGGCGCTGGCGGCGCGGCAGCTGGGGATCCGCGTCCTTAGTCGGCCTCCTGGTGGCCGCGGGGTGCTTTCGTTCCGCCACCGAGGACTGGAGAGAAAGGGGTCCCCGCGGCGGGCAGAGTCCGGCGGTGCTCAGGCGGGGCGTAGAGCCTCGAGAGCGCGACTCTCCGGCTGCGGGATCGACGCGGGAGGAGACCGCCGGGCGCCCCCCGGGGGCTGCGCGCCGCGGACGCGGGGATGAGCCGGCCCTGGAGCGGCCTCGGCCGGGAGCACGGAGCCGGCCCGCGCTGCAGCGGGAGCGCCGCCTGAGCCCCAGCTCCACGCGGCCCGAGGGAATCCCTGCCGCCGCCTGCGGGAAGGACGGGGGGCCCCGCGTGGCGGGCGCTGCCGCGGACCCGGCGCTGAGCTCCTGGAGGCCGCTCGGGTGCAGCTCGGCGCCCCTTCGATCGACACGCGGCGCCGGGCCCCGTTGGCTAGCGCAGCGCGGCCAGGTCGGCTGCGGGAGCCGCGGATTGCGGGACTGGCCGGCGAGGCGCGCGCGCGCTCCTGGTCCACGGGAGATCGCGGCGGCGGCGGCACCCGGAGGACCCGAGCAGCCATGCTTCCCGGGGTGGGCGTGTTCGGCACCAGCCTCACGGCCCGTGTCATCATCCCGCTGCTGAAAGACGAGGGCTTCGCGGTGAAGGCGCTGTGGGGCCGCACGCAGGAAGAAGCCGAGGAGCTGGCCAAGGAGATGAGCGTGCCCTTCTACACCAGCCGCATCGACGAGGTGCTCCTGCACCAGGACGTGGATTTGGTGTGCATCAACCTCCCGCCGCCCCTCACCAGGCAGATCGCTGTGAAAACCCTGGGTGAGTGACCCCCTCCCCGCCATCCCTCTCTGTTCCTTCGTGGCTGCCCTCGGTCCTCACCTTCTCCACACACCCCAAGTGCTTATTCTGCGCGTCTGCCCGGGTCCGGGGATTGGAGACCCCTCCCGCCCCCAAGCCAAGGGGAACTTCCCCTTTCTCAGTCCCAGGCCTTTCCCATCTCGATCCCTTTCCTCGTGGTTCCTGGTACCACCTAGGATCGCTTCCCCCCGCGTGTGTGGCGCAGGGGTTTGGCGAGGCGTGGATCTCAGAGATAGGAACCAGGTGTATTAAATGCAGAGACCAGGAGATGGGGCTGCTTTTGGAGAGAGAGAAAACTTGGTTCCCAGCTGTGTGTGTGACGGCCTGAGTGTGCACCTGGGAGAGGTGAGCGCTCAGGGGACCCAAACCCTGAATGAACACACACGTGACAGGATTTTTTCCCTAAGTGCGCCTGGTGGTTGGCAGCTGTGGCACCCTGCTAGGGTTGTTAGTTGGTTTCTTCCCACTGTTAGTTTAGTCTGAGATTGGCGATTCACTGGTCGCAATTACTTCTCCCGCCCTGGAAGCCAAGACCAATGGTGGAAGTGGTGGGTGGGTGGGTCTACTGGAACTTTCTCAGAGGTGTCAGTAGTTAGCAAAGGTTGATTGATAAAGCCAGTGGAATTTAACCTTTGGGCACAGTTTCCCAGGAATTGTTTTCTGCTGCTGCGTTTGGGAATAATAGACCTTATATTTTTAGGGATGGGCATTATTGTTTCAGTTGGCCGGTCCCCTGCCAATTCGGTTTGGAAGCAAGCAATGGGCACCTCCTTATTTCCCTTCAGGAATATTTCGGAGGCATGGTGTTGACAAGCAGGCTAGGAAAGCGTTCTCCACCTCTTACCCTGTCTTTCCGCCCTGGTTCAAGCAAGCAGTCTTTGCTATGCTCAGAGCGATGTCTCGGTGTCGCGTCTATCAGCGGTACTCACACAAACAATCCCAGGAAACTTGCTCAATTCTTGAGGTTCCAAGAAGCCTAGCAGCCTCCAGCTCACGCTTGGAAGTTGGTTTCACTGGTGAAGAAAAGACACAGGACTCCTGACAGGAATCTTAGGAGGGAATTCTAGATTGAAGGCTGGTCATGTGACTTCTGGGTTTCTCTGGCTTTGAACTGAATTCTGGCCAGTGTGTTCCGTGAGGGCACAGTTACACTAGGCAGCCAACTCCCTCAACTCCCTCGTTGACAGTAGATCTGTGAATGTCCACGAGATTATCAACCAGCTTTTGTATGACTGTCTTAGGGCAGGCACTGTGTATAAAACTGGTCCCTCTTGAGGTTTGTCTATGCTGGAGGGATCATAACTGTTCTTATCCCAAGGGCCGTGAGCTCTCCCCACCCACACCCCGACCATGCAGCTCTGCAGGCAGGGAGCAATAATATGGAGATGCTCTTGTCTGCTGACAGTTTCTGGTGCTTTTGATACAGGCTCTTGTGTATCCCAAGCTAGTGTCTAACTTGCTGTGTAGTTGAAGATGACCTTGAACTCATCCTCTTGTCCCCACAAACCAAGTGCTGGGATCCAAGTGACACTTCACTACTCCTGATTTATGTGGTGTTGGGGATCAAACCCAGGGTGTCATACATGGTAAGCAAGCGCGCTACCGATTGAGTTACATCTCCATCCTTCATCTCTGGTACACTGACAGTCAAAATATGCAGGTATATCCAACCTGTGTGCTGTGATATGTGTGTCCCAGGATGGCTACTGAATGTGGCCTGACAGATTTATAGATGGTAGTGCCATGTCCCTGGGCAAAGGATTGGAAGTCTCTGATAGTGGATCTATATAATGCTTTGTACACATGTTATACTTTGTTGGGTATTTCTGTGCTTATTTCTTTTTAAACAATTCTTTGACTTGGAGTACAGCTCAGTGGTAGAATACTTGCTATCATGCACTACTCCCAGGGTTTTAACTGCAATACTAGTGAAAAATCCCTGTGTGTATTTTTTCATTAATGAGACTTATGTGAGTTACTTCTTTAGAACCAAACATCAGAGGTACCCCGAAAAGGGGTTAGTAAGCATGACTAAGGACTAGCCAATAGTCCATGTGTTCGTGGTATGCCACAGACTTTTCTTTTATTGGTCTGTGTTGGGAGGAAACAGGGGTGCGGTGGGTTTAGAAGTGACTGGACTGGCACTGGATGTCCTCTTCCCTGGAAGCCTTTGTGAGGCTCTACTTGGTGTGTCTTTGAGGGCATCACGGGGTGGCTGTCTTGGCTGGCTGACTTCACAGTCATGGGAAGAGGTTCATTGCACACACCTCACAGGAAATGGAAAAACCCCAGTTATCAGGCTGGCCTCGCCGTTGCGACTTTTACATATTAGTGTTTACCTGGCATTGAAGTGAGCCAGCCTTCAGCTAGTTCTGGAGAGTTTATCTTTCTCTCAGCAAAAGCCAGGGCTTTGGGTTGCTTGCTCCACAGTGGTCTTTTTTAAAATTTTTTTTTATTATTTATTCAATTGTGCATGTGTGTGTATGTATGTGCATGTGTGTGTGTAGAACCACAGGTGAATTCGGGAACCACCATGGACCACCTCCACCTCCTCTTTGTTTACTCTGCCCTGGGATTCACAGGCTCCGCCCTACCAGGACCAGAAATGCAGGCCGCCCCCGCTTCCGCCCAGCATCTATACGTGGGATCTGGGATCTGAACTCAGGACCTTCCGCCTGCAATGCAGAGGCTTAACCCGTGAGCCACCTCTCCAGCCCCCCACAGTAGTTTTATACCTGCAGCTCTCAGCTCTGTGGCTGTCTGGGGCCTGTCAAGAGAAGAGAATCACAGAAGAATGAGACTTTGAAAACAATTGAACCTTGAGCATCCTCCTTTAATTTCTGGAAACTTCCTTGAGAGACTTATAGCTGTGTCCAACATGCAAAGTGTTTAGGTTGGACCTGAAAAGGGGGCAGTGAAGGTATAACAGACACGCAACCCTCAAAAGCTGAGGGTTTAGAACCAGGAGATGTCCCACTTAGCTCAATAATAAAGACCCTAAGTCTCATTCCCTGACACTTAGCAAGAGGAGGGTTCAAAGATACAAATTATAAAAGAGCTTGCTTGTACTTCATCAAGGGATTATCTGAGCAACAATGTGACAGTTTTCATGACAGACAATGATTTTAGGCAGAACAAGGTTCTAAAGCCCCTTTAGTCTTAAACTAGATGAGGAACATTGCTTTAAGACCTTGTGGTAACACCTGGGCTTATCAGGCTTTGCCCAAGACAAGCATTTTTCAGAGGAAAGTGACTTTGCACATTCTCTAAGCATTTTTCTGCAAAGTTCAAATAAAGCAGGGTTCTCCAGCACCCTACGTCCATGGACCAGGTAAGTAAATGTGGATTGATTTATCCTGCAGCTGAGATAGCCTTCTAAGGTAGATATCATGTCAGTTTGGCAGAGACTTCTGGGATTCAGAGAGCTGAGTCAACTTGCTCACACTCTCGCCGCCCAGCCGTCTGCCTCCTCCAGCTTTCTCCCTTCTCAGTCTGCTGTCACCCCACTTCCTTGTGTCAGACAGCAGCAGGGAGTCTTGTGGCAGGTGAGGGTCCTGCTGTTTCTGCCCCACCCATGGAATGAGTTCCCACCGAGGCTGATGCTATCCTCTGAATCCTTCTGCCTTTGTTCCCCCTTCTGTTAACATTGCTTCCCCAAAGACATCCCCCTGCCTAGTTTCTGAATTACTTTCAGGCTGGTGAATTACTTCATCCTAGCTTGTGTTTCCCCCGCATGGCGCTGTCAGTTACACCGGAGGATGCCAGACCTGGTTCTGCCGCCCTTTCCCCCATGGAAGCTCCCTTTTGTTTCTAGGAAGAGGCAAGACGCGGCTTCTTTCAGCCTGCTAGACTCATGTCCCACAGGGTTGGTGCCGGCAAGCTGTGATTAAGGAACACCTTGTCCCCTGTGTTTGGGACTGGGGACTCTGTGCCCTTCAAAATCAATCGTCTAGCAGCACCTCCCTCAGCCCCCCCTTACCAGCCCTGTGTACCCTTCCAACTTCTCAACATGATACCAGTTTGAATGTTTTGTTTAAAATTTAAATTCTATTTACTCAGTTTGAATACTCTGTATATTTACACAGTGCAAACTTCAAATGCTATAAAAATACACAGTGGAGAGTGAGCATAGCCGTACTCCATTCTCAGGCAATCAGCAGTATCAGTGGTTCATTGTCTCACATTTGAAGGTTTTTCTAGATAAGCTGGTAAATACAGATGTGAGGATTTTTATACAAACCCTTTATGCACTCTTGGAAGCATCCTTTTCACACTGTTGTAGGCCTGCCTTGGTCATGTAATGATGGTACCCTTAAAATTCTAATATCTTGAAAAGGTCATTTGATAACATATAAAACTTAGGTGCACCTTAGTACAGTACCCTCCATGTTTGTGAGTTCTACATCTGTGGATTCCATCCAACTATGAGTGGAAAATACTTGAAAAACAAAGAAATCGTGTCTATACAGAACAAGCACAACTTTTTTTTCCTGGCCATTCCCTAGACAATACAGTAGGACAATAGCATTTATGTCACATTCGATCCTATAAGTCATCCTGAAAGAGTTAGTGTGTCAGGAAAGATGTGTATATGTTAGATGCAGACATTGTGCCATTTGTGTGAGGGACTTGAGCATCCTAGTAGAATTGGTTTCCTCAGGAATGTTGAAAGCAATCCCCCACAGATGCAGAAGGATGACTGAATACACATGAACAAACATAATATATTCATATTAGACACACATACTATGTACATATATGCATATGTATATATAAGTTCAGAATGTGAACGCAGTCTTTCTCCTATTTTTCGGTATATAGAATTGCATTGTGGGTGAATTAGGGTTTATTGGGTCAGTTCTCTTACTATTAGGTTGTTTCTTGATCTTTCTGCTCATGTAAACACGAAGCGAATGATCTTGAGAGAGCAGATGTCATTCTGCTTGCGTCAGTCTCTTGGGAGCAGAAACGCACAAACTGAGGGCTGCTCAGGGAGTCCGTATGTATTGCATTTAACAGAGATGCCAACCTGCCCATCAAACTGGGACCTGACGTCATACTGCATGTCCTTAGTTTCCCTGTGAGCCTTTCCCAGCCAGGCCCTGGACTTCAGATGCCTAGAAGGGGGATTTGCTCACTTGGAGCTTGGAGTGACCAAGATCTCAGACTACCTTGGGCCAGTTGAAACCTGCCAATGCATTGTCTTCTTACCTGTTCTCCCTAGGTAATGCAGTAAGCCACCCTACTGCATATCTAGCTTCAATTTTATCTATTAATTAAAAAAAATTGAGTATTGGCTTTTACTTTTTAATGTATGCGTGCGTGCGTGTGTGCGTGTAGAAGAGGACACCTTATTGCTTTGTCCTGGAGTTTCCAGGCTCCACCTTCCAGGCTCAGAAGTGCGGGCTGCCACCATTTCCACCTGGCTTTTTTTTTTTTTTCTTTTTATGGGCTCTAGTGATCTGAACTCAGATCCTTCTGCTTGTAAGGCAAATGCTTTAACTCTTGAACTGTCTCTCTAGCCCCTATTTATTAATTTTAAAAAGATTTAGTTTGCTTATTTGAGAGGAGGGAGGGACGGAGGAAGGGAGAGGGTTAGAAGAGGTCAGAGGACAGTCCTTCCACCGTGTGGGCTTCCGGGACTCAAACTGAGGTTGCCAGGTTTGCGAGTGGGCGCCTTATCCCCTGAGCCATCCCACTAATCCTTCCAGTTTTATTTCTTATTCAGTCTTTTTGCTGTACTGGAAAAGTGAGTGTGTATGAACATGCACTTACATTGCGCGCGTACACACACACACACACACAACCTTGCACATGATACCTTGCTCTCTGCTTTCAGGGCTGTCATGCAATCTCCTTGACTGGCACACATGTCCCTTGTGCTCTCCTGGCTTGCTGTGGTCTGTCCTGTCCATCCCTCAAACTCCCCATCCACTAATAGACTCTGGCCCTCCCTCCGCCTTTGCCTGGAATATCCTCTGTCCCTTTCTGGATGACTCGCCCTTTTTTATCAGCCCCAGCTCAGATGCTGGGTGTTGGGAGAAGCCTTTCTGGTGCTGCCCCTTTCCGTCACGTTTCTTCCCAAGAGCGGGTCCTGCCTCTGTCATCCTTCCCTTGGTGGCTCTAACATCTTACGTCATCCTCCCTGCCCCTCTTTGTGCTGCCTCTGGAAGCTGGCACTCTTGGGGATCAAGCTTCACATGTTTCACCTGTAGAGCTTTTTTTTTTTTAATAGCTTTTTAAAATTTCTCTCCACTAGACAGAACCAGACACCCAGTCACCCCGTAGACAGGTTGTAAATATTTGTCCAATGACGAGCAGATGCTTAATGCGTTTTCCCTGCATGGACATGCGCTGGAGGGAAGGGGGACGGCGCGGATTACAAGCAGGATGTGTCTGTTCACACATGGTATTTCTGTGCCTCCCGCCTTCCCCCACTTTCATGTGTGGCTCTATAACCTGGGGAACATTTCAGAATTGCAGACTGCTGGGCGGGACCTGAGACGCACAATTTCTATTCAGTTCTTGGGGTGTGACAATGCACAGAGGACACTGGGAGAGGTGTGGCCGCCCTCTGCCTTTGGTGCCTCCCGCCACGAGTAATGACCTGGCAAAGAGAAACTGTGTCAAAATACCTGCTGCCTGCGGAATGTGACACTTGCTCGCATGATCCCTGTCCTGGTTTTTGAAGGCAACTAGGTAGATTTTCTCCCCGAGGTCCTTGGGAACAGGACGTCACCTTGGGGCAGCCCGTGAGGATGGAGGTTTTGCTTAAGTGCTGATCTTTCTGTGCATGAATCTTGTCCCAACTTGCTGGGCATCCTTAGCTGAGGACCCGGAACATTCTGCCTTCTTCCCATTCAGCCAGGAGTTGCTGGCTAATACCGACAGTGGAGGAGGGCGAAAGGCCGATGTCCTGCGTCACCTCAGCCGCTGCCGAAAGCTACAAGGGTGTGCAGCACAGGAGCCATTCCGAAATCCTAGCAGACCCTGCATTGCCAGTTCTTGAAGTTTCTCTTGGAGCTGTTCCTACCTTAACACTGTGCAAAAATAAAGGAAGTGATTGTATTTTCTCACTGTGTTCCTTCCTAGTGCACCTGCAGGAAACGATCTTTAGTCTAGCATTTTGGTATGGAGTTAAGGCCTTGGGAAGTATTAAATGAAGAAAACAACTTTATTTATGGGGCTCATGTCATCTAATGGGCATTATTAGGTGCTGTGCGGTGAGTATTTGCTGGATGCACCCACTGTTGACAGTGGGGAACTCTGTAGACAGTTTGCTTCGAGGGAGAAGGTAGATGAAGAAGTTAGATATTTTGATATCTGGAAGTGAGGAAGGGTGACCATAACAAAAAGTGGAAGTCCATAGTGTGGATGGGGGTGTCACCAAGCACGGAATCCACAGGCAATTTGTGATCAGTGTGCTAACCAAGCAAAGAGGGTCGTAGCATAATATGTAGGGCATAAAAGTAACCAGCGATCGGAAAGGTTGGTGGGTTACTATCATGTGACTTTGGGAGGTGGTACCTATTGTTCCTGCGCTTTTCTTTGTCACCAGCAACATAGAGCAGGTGACTGCTGCCTTGCTAGAGGGGCTGTGGGAAGGTCCCCCCTGTGCCCACGCTCAGTGATCTGTGACAGCTCTGTTAGCATCCTTCTTGCTTCTCCCTCACACAATCAGGTCTGTAGCCAGTTTTTGCATAGGATGCTTTTTGTATTGTTTCACCCTATAGCCCATGCTGGTGCAGGATTCACTGTGAAGTTCAGACTGGGCTTAAACTTGTGGTCATGCCCCTGCCTCTGCTTCCTGACTGCTGGGATTATAACTGTGAGTCACTATCCAAGCTTGGGTTAAATGATGCTGTTAATTTATTTTTAAATGTTTAACTTGTTAAAAGGGAGTCTCAACACTAGTTTTTTTTTTAATTTACTTATGTATTAAAGAAAGAGAAAGAAACAGAGAGAGACCGAGCGAGACAATGAGAGAAAGAGAGAGAGGATTAGAGAATAAGAGAGAGGATGAAAGAATGGGAGAGAGGATGAGAGAGAGGATGAGAGGATGAGAGAATGCAATGCATGCCTTGACCCCTGGGTGCAAGTCAGAGGATAGTTTTCAGAAGTCTGTTCTCTCCTTCCATGTGAACTTTCCGGGGTTTGAACTCAGGTCTCCAGGTTAGTGATCAGGTACCTCGCCCGCCCAGCCATCTCACTCACCAGAGTCTAGCACTATTTATTTTCAAGACAGTCTCACGTGTCCTAAGCTGGTCTCGTGATGTAGCCGAGGATGACCTTGAACTTCTGGTCCACTGTTGAAGCTTCGGAATCACAGGCACCACCAGGAAATGTTTATGTGGTGTTGGGGCTCAAACTCATGGATCCGTGAAGTCTGGACAACCTCTTTCCATCTCCAACTCCGAATAGAGGTTTTGAAAATTTTTTTTTTATTTTCTGCCAGATTCAATATCATAAGTTTTCTTTTTTCTCTCTCTTCTTTCTCTCTCTCTTTCTCTCCTTTCCTCTCTTCCCTGTCTTCTTCCTCTCTTCTTTTCCTTCCCCACCCTCCAAAAAGAATGTAAGCCAAGATTTAGATCTTGTTATTTGCCGCAAATCCAGTTTGGTTCACCTTCAGTATTTATAATTAAATTTAATAAATTACAGATTGAAATTATCTGTAAAACACACAACAAACAAACCACAGTCTGCGCTGAACACACACAGACTTTATCCTGACCATCATTCCCGCAGCAACACAGTGGAACGGTGACGTAGACAACGTGTCTATTGCTTTGGGTGTTCTAAGTAACCTAGAGATTTTAACGCAGGTGGGAAGCTATGTAGAGGTTCTGTGCAAACACAACGGGTTTGAGCAGCAAGGACTTTGGTGTCCCTGGGGGTCCTGTAACCAGTCCTCTGGGGTCACTGAGGACCATTGTAGTCAGCAGACGGTCCCAATGGCACCTCCCAGTCCTTGCTGTGCTGCTGTGAAGATTCAGGGCATCTCAGAGCCCAGACGCAGGGTGGGGCTAGCGTTGGGCACCTGAACCATCAACTCCCAGAGTTAGTTTTTTTTTCCCCCTGGGTGTCGCCTGCATCATCCGCCCTCTTTCCAGCCATCTCCTCTGCTTTATAGCAGTGGAATTTTGTCTTTGCGGTGGACAAAAGCTACACGTATGACAAGTTCAGTGGTTGAACTTCTGCCACCACCTCCTGAGTTCTAGGATTCTGTGTGTGTGCACAGAGATGTGGCTTCTGGGGGTGCTGAAGATTGAACCTAGGATTCGTATGTGGCAGCCAAGCCCTCCACCACCGAGCTGTATCCCTGCCCTAAATGGTGCTTTTGATCTTTGTTCATATTTACTGCCAGAATCAGAGAATGCCATTAAAAGTCTCCCTCTGTCCCTTTCTCCCTTTTCTTTCTTTCTTTCTTTCTTTCTTTCTTTCTTTCTTTCTTTCTTTCTTTCTTTCTTTCTTTCTTTCTTTCTTTCTTTCTTTCTTTCTTTCTTTCCTTCTTTTTTTCCTTCCTTCCTTCTTTTCTTTTTTTCTTCCTTCCTTCCTTCTTTCTTTTCTTTTTTTTCTTCCTTCCTTCTTTCTTCTCTTCCTTCCTTCCTTCCTTCCTTCCTTCCTTCCTTCCTTCCTTCCTTCCTTCCTTCCTTCCTTCCTTCCTTCCTTCCTTCCTTTTTTTCCTTTCTCTTTCTCTCTCTCTCTTTCTTTTTCTTTCTTTCACTTTCTTGCTTCCCTCCTTGTTTTCCCTCCAAAGGGAATTTTACCCAGGCCTGGCTTTATGTCTCACATTTGCTACAGATGTTGCCCAGACAGCCTTCATTTGGAAGGTGCAGCCCCTTCTCCTTCCTGGTCGCCCTGGCTTGGGTCCTGTGTTCTCTCCTGGCTCTGTAATTTCTCTGGTCACCTACACTATAAAGACACAGCCAAGATGCTGCTACGACCCCTCAGCTGGAGGGTAACAGGGGTGAGGGGATTACGAGTGGTCACTCTGAGCTAAGCCACACTCCGTGCTGATGTCAAGAACACAGATTATGATTACTATTTCCTGATCTGTTCCATCCTTATTCACTTTGTGAAATCCACCTTTGCTATTCATTTCATGGCTTTTATAATGGTGACAAGACTGTGGGAAGAAATAACCAGTATAGCCAATCTTGTCATTAAATATAAAGTCACACATATGCAGCCCTGGGGCTTCAACTAGGCAGGACAATCTGAAGGGAGACAGTTTACCTCTCCCTTTGACTATCATTCTGTTCACATAACACCCCCCAAAGAGGTGGAATTCCCTTGTGTTGGGCAAAGGAGAAGGTTGAATCCCAAGACCAGCCAGAAGAGAAGCTTCTGAAAACTTGCCAGACCACCTGGCAGGAGAGACGGAAGCCCAGAAAGTGCTGGTGAGCAATGATGGGGGAGACCACACCTTGACCAGACTGCCCAGTCTAGGACCCTGAAGATGGACTCTGCATGCGCACGTGGTGTGTGTCTGTGTGTGTGTGTGTGTGTGTGTATAGGCCCACGGGTGACTTCGAGACCCTGGATTGCTCTACTTCCTTTTGTTTCACTCTGAGATTTCTTAGCCTCCACCTTCCAGATGAAGTGCAGACTGTTGCCATTTCTGCCTGGAGTTTTTAATGTGGGATCCGGGATTTGAACTGAGGTCCTTCTGCTTGTGAGGCAGAGTCTTAACCCCCGAGTCATCTCTCCAACCCAGTTGTATATGTTTTTACAATACAATAGTCCTCCTCCTCTGCAGAGTATGCGTGCATTCAGAGACTCCCAGTTGCTGCTTGTATATTCTCTTTCCTACGTGCACAACATAACTTAGAGTGGGAGATTCAAGCAGTGGCTGACAATGAAAGGGAAGCGGTGTGACAGAATGCTGTGTCAGTTACGGGACGGCGACCCTGTCTAGGAGCTTCCTGTCTTAGCTTTTCCTAGTGCGAGCCCCCAACTTTGCCCTTCTGACGACTCCAGGTGGTCAGCCCCTGGGCACTGAGATGAAGTGAGGTGTATGAGACAGGTATGGGTTCAACCCTAGGAAAAACGGCCCTTTAATATTTTTGGACCAGAACTTACCCAATGGGATGAAAAGTGCAGAAACTCTGGGGAGCAGCAGTGACTTTAAGGACAAGAATGTAGATGAGCCAGCACCTGCGTGGACATGCATGGTCATCTCTTGGTCCCCAAACCTTTACCAGAGCCTCATGTGGTGCAAGCCACCAGGCTCTTTTCCTTCCCTTCCCTTCCCCCTTCCCCCTTCCCCCTTCCCTTCTCCCTTTTTTCCCCCTTTTTTCTCCCTTCCCTTCCCCCTTCCCTTTTCTTTTTCTCTCTTTTCTTCTTTTCATGGAGGACATCAGGAATCAGGACAAGGTTGAGATCTTCAAGGAGGAAATCATTTTGTCTTCTGTCTTTGGGCCGAAACTGTGACCTCAGCTCTTCTGAACTCAACCTTCCCCCTCCTCTTAACATCCCCCCACCCCCCGCAGATTTTGGACTCACAGCCCCCACAACACTGGGAGCCAATTCCTTAAAATAAAATCTCTCTGCAGAACATCCCTGGCCTATGAAGGTTGAATTTAGGATTTTTCCACTTCCCCATGGGATGACAGGACTGTGCTTCCAGTAGAAGCCATACTGGAATTTTGAATTTGTGTCTTTCCGGGGAGGGTGAAGTGTGTTCTGGGTCTCTTTGCTGGGTAATACAGTGACTACAGTACCCCATCAGCCTCACAATCTCAAGGGGACTCAACCCACACTCCACAGGCCCTGGGCTGCCTAGCCGTGAGGCGGGGGGAGTCATAGGCAGTCATTACATTTCTCGTTGATGACACCTTTGGTTCTTGGTAGGTTACAGTCATGCAACCCCCTGCAAAGTACAGAGCATGTGTGTAAGGAAATGAGCATATATCTAGGGGCCTCCAAAGAATCCTGACTTGTACAGATTTTGCCTGCCCCACTGTAAGTTGATGAGATGTCCCGAGACATCCCCAAGTCATTGCTGAAGAAACCGCCTCAGGAATGGATGGAGCCATTGGAAAGACACCTGAAAGCCAGCGGCAGCCTCTGGTTCACAGTTGGCCTGAGGGGAATATTGGGGGGGGGGAGGAAACACTGTTGAAAGATACATTGATCCCTCGCCATGATGGGTTCTTTTCTGTGGGTGGGCTGTGAGGAGGAGAGCCTGGGTCTTGGAGTTAGATTTTTCTTGAAAGTTACGGACACAGAAGACTCCATGCTCTGTCGGGGACCTTCATACTTCTTACCTCTGGTTATTTTGAAATGTGTAATGGTTAAGAAGCTTGGACGTTCTCAACCCACCCTGAGTCCTAGCCAGTCACCAGGGGAAGTATCCAGAGCTCACGTGTTGCTAGGCAGCCAGGGATGTCCTGGAGAGCCTGTCTGGAGACTTTTCCAATACTTTCTCTTTCTTAAAATGTCTTTGTGGTTTATCTTCTTTTATCCTCCATTCATTTACTTGTTCATCTGTTTACTTATTGTGAGGCAGGGTCTCCCGATGTAACTAGCGCTGGGACTCAGCCTTCCAATTTTCTTTACACAATCTAAATCCTTTCCTGTCTTTTGACCCAGGTAGAGTCTCAGTTCATCTCAGCTCCATCCTAATTCCCAGGAGTACCTCTTCCCCAAAGGGCAGACAGCAGCCACCATGAGGCCCCTCAACGGCCTTCATCCCTTCTTCCTCTTCCTCCCTCCCCTATCTTCCTCCTCCTCTTCCTCCTCAGGGACACGAGCTACCAAGGGGAACAACTCTGGGTGCTGTGTGGTTTTTATACATTTTGCTTCTCACCTCAAACTCAAGTTCCTCCTTGGAGCGCCGAGGTGATCCGAAGCAGTCGTTGGCCAGCTTGCAAGAGGAACCCCTTTTTCTCCATTTCCCCCTTTGTTCTCGTGTCTTTTATATGGTGACACTAGGAAGTTTCCCAGCCAGCAGACTTTAATCTAATAATGATTTGAGGGGCACCTCAGTTGCCCTCAGTAGAGCTCGCCACCACTTGGGGGGGCACGTGTTTATTCCACCCTCATCAGAGATATTATTACACATTGGAGTGTTTGCCCGGTGCCCGGCGGCTCTGTATGACAAAGAGCATGTCCTCTTCTACGGGGTATTTGTCGTCTTCTAGGGTATTTGTCCCCCAGGACTCAGGCGGGGTTATAGGAGCTCCAAAAGGCATTTGTTAAATCCAAACAAATGGGGGGAAAAGACAAAGGAAGCCCACTCTCCATGTGTGGAGCAAAAGAGGGGATTAGAAGACTCCAGAGCCCCGCGAAGTCTGCAAACAGAAATGTTTTCCCTTATGCCTCGGTGTGATTCCCCCCTCAGGGAGCAGGGACCGCAGCACTCTAGCCTGCCAGAGCTCGGAGGGTCGGCGAGTGTGCATCTGGGGGCACATGTGTGCACACGCGCTTGTGGCTGCATCCACAGAGCCACCGTTGCCTGTGGCCTGGGTCACGCTCCTGGGTTTGGATGGCTTGTGACTTAGATGTGCCCCTGGGAGCGCTCCGGTCTCCTGTGTGGGTACGTGGGTAAGGCAACCTGGAGGACTAGGTGGTGCTCTGCCTCCTCCCCTTCGTCCTGGAAGGGGGGGGGCAGGGGAGGAAAGAATGGGGGAGGGGAAATGTTTGCAGCGCTCTGCCCCTTCCCACACCACCCACCTGGGGCTTTTGTTTGTACCCTCCCTGTGCTCCCCAGGAGTCCCTGGCAAATAAGTGCCAAGCCCTGGGGGGTGCAGCCCGGCTGGTTTAATATGCACAGCCAGAGGCAGCCCACGGGGACCACCACAATGCCGCGTTTGTCTGTGGAAGCTAGCTATAGCAACTCCTTGCCTGAATGCAGCTGCCTCCATCCGCAGCCGGGAGCTGGGGATGGGGGGGGAGCAGTGGGGGATTCCAGGAGCATGTGTGTCCCTACGCCACACTGGCTCTTCCCTTTTCCAGCTCCTCAGCGCCAGGCAGGAGTAGACTGACACACTATCACATTCTAGAAGGTCTTGGGACTCCATCAGTTTGCTGCCTTGGGGACTTGTTGATGCTTGGGTTTAGTGGAATGCTTGTACTTTGCACCTATGAGCTCAGAAGAGAAGCGGCAGTAGATGGGATGGATGTGAGAGCAGGACAGATTTGACTTGTACTCTACAATCTATCACCATCTGTGCTAATTGGATACAGGTGTCAAGGTGACAATTGAAGACTGAGCTCTGGGCACATCTCTGAAGAATCAGTAGTTAAAACAGACCCTTGAGCAAGCTGCAGGAGATGAGCTAATTAATTCGGCATTGCCCCAGCCCGTGCAAGTTCAATAGCTGGACATACTTTGGCAGACTTGGAGTCTGTCGAGCGAGGTGGTGTGCCCTTCTCAGCAATGCCTGTAGATAAGGTGTGGCCAGTTTCCTGGGTTGGCATGAACTCGTGCCCGGCTGGGCTGTGAAGCACAAGCAAGAATAAAACCCCTCGTTCTTCTAAGTTGCTTAGTGCCAAAAGTCACATCAGCCGCGTGGAGAGCAGTTGTAATGCTGTGTATCTAGACTGAACTGAGCCTTTTCTTTGGAGAAGCTGGACATGACCCAGCACCCAGATAGTCGAGGCAGGAGGACTGAAGTTCAAGGTCATCCTTGGCTACATAGTTTGAGGCCATTCTGTGCTACATGACATCCTGTCTCCAAAAAAGTAAATCAAAAAAGAAAAGCAGGTCTGGTGTCAGGCACAAATGCGTGGTGCACACATCCGTGTTTTCGTGTAGCACAGTGGATGTTTATTATTTTCCCTCTTACAAGTACCTATGGGTGGCGGAGTCACCTGCCATCTCAGCTCCTGGGAGGCAGAGGCAGGGGGATTTCTACTAGTTCAAGCCAGCCTGCTGTAAATAGTGAATTTAGGTCACACAGAGGCACACAATGAGCCTCATTTCAAGAACAATAGCAGGAGGTGAAATACCACAGCATGGATTCTGAGATGTGTGCTTTTCACATTCTAAAAGATTACTTTATTTATTATGTGTGCGTGTATATCAGAGAGCACTGTGTGTCCCTGTGGAGGGCTAAGGGTGACTTCAAGAATCATCCTAAATTGCTTCTACCTCCTTTTTGCTTCACTCTGCGATTTCCCAGGCTCTACCTTCCAGAGAAAAGTACAGGCCACCACCATATTTCTGCCTGGTATTTTTACGTGGGATCTGAACTCAGGTACTTTTGCTTTCAAGGCAGAGGCCTAACCCTTGAGCCATCTCTCTGGCCCTTCTTTCACATTTGACACCCAAAAGCTGACCATGACTCAAGAGGCCGGTGCTCTTGGAAGTAACACAAGCCAGGTCTTTGCTGCTGGGTCTGAGGCTCTGCGAAGGCTTAGTCTGATCCAAAACACGTGTCCTTCCCAGCACGTGCCATAGAATTGGTGGTCTCCATTCGTCGGAGGAGGCCTCGACGTTTTCACTGACAAAGAACTGGGAGATAGTTCAGTCAGTAACTCGATTGTCACCCCAGCGTGACAACTTGTGTTCTGATCCCCAGTGGACGGTGGGACGAACCTGTAACCCCAACACTGGGAAGATGGAGACAGGGATACCCCTGGGGTTCACACTAGTCGGACAGCTTAGCCAAACTGGTGAGCTCCAAGTTCAGTGAGACTCTGTCTCAAGAAAATAAGGTGGAGAGGTATAGACAAGGGCCCGACCTTGGCCTCTGACCTCTGCACATGTGCATGTGCATCTGTACACATGTGAATATGCACACATACACCGCACAGGCAAAGATTTACAAAGGCAGAATGTGGACTGAATTGGAGCTCACATCATGTAATCCCGTGAGGGACGAGACAGTGGTATGGAGAACTGTGTGTATCAAACAGGAAGCTGGAAAAATTGACCTGTTACTTAATCGTGGTCTTTTCTCTGAGTGTCACTTTTTTTTTTTTTTTTTTTAAAGAAGTCCAACGGAGGCTGGGGAGAATCTCAGTGGATAAAGCTCTTGCTGTTCAAACAGGAGGGTCAGAATTTGAACCCCCAGAACCCACTTAAACAGCTGGCAGTCATGGAGCCACTTGTAATTCCAGCACTTGGGGAAGTAGACGATATCCTGGGGTATGCTCGCTAGCCAGATTGGCTGTTATTGGTGAGCTTGGATTGGGTGAGAAACCTTTGTTGTAATAAGTAAAGTGGATAGGGATTGAGGGAAAAAACCACGGCCAATTTTGGGCCTCCCTGTGTGTGCACCCACATGTGTGCAAATGTGCACATGCACGCACATACCTGAGGACCAATTCAATGGGCTCTGGAGAGCTCTGAGGAATCAACAGTAAGGCAGCTTTGATATATGGATAAGATAAGAAAGAAGATGCTAGACGTTTTCTTCCATGCATGCCTAGAATACTCTGGAGGAAAGTCTGATGTTTTTAGTTGCTGGGTTCATGAGAGATGTGACCAAGGGCTGTTTTATTGCCTGGGAGGGTCGTGGCGGGCCACCCAGCCATGACAGGGAGCTCAGTTTTGAGAGGAGGCCTGGGCAACCCCTTCCTTGCACGGTGAAGTCTGAGAAGTCCGCAGGTGCGGGCCTGACCGTGTCAATCACAGCCATAAAGCCCTGCGGTTGTGTCCTGCAGACAAGCAAGTTCTGAGGAATTCCAGTGGATGACTTGGATTCCGGAAACAGCGGAGGGGCCTCTGTTGGGGCGGGAAGAGCCAGTTTTACAGGGGGTGTCGAGTGCACCATCTACCCAGTCCCTACAGACAGACCCCCTTATTCCCACCTTGACATGGTCCTGAAGTGGGTTTGGGGGAAGCCCGTCTTCTGAACAGCTTGTGGGAAAAGCAGACAGGAAGACAGGAGACAGCCGGGGGATTTGGTGTGTCAGGCAGGAGGCTAATGGGCGCTCAAGGAAGAGAACACTACTGGCAGACACACCTGAGGTCCACAGGGGACCTGTGTCCTGATTAACGCCTCTGGGAGATCTGGCTTGTCAGTGTCCTTCTATCTGAGTCACTAACACCTGGTCTCTAGAGAGCAGGTCTCATTTTTCTCTTGGATTGCTTAGACCCTGGGGACCTGTGTTTCTCCAGCGAGGAGGCTGACTTCTAGGAAGATGTGGTAAGGCAATAACATCAAATACCAGCGATGAAGATGCAACCTGCACAACAGTGTTCAGGGAACCTGTTTATAGTGAGTCAAGCATTGGAAACCAACACAAATGTTCCACAGTGGAGGAGCAGTTAGAAAAACATGGGAAACATATTTGATTAAATAAGCCATTGGAATTGTATGTTATACTGTAGCCAAGTGGAAAAATTTTCTACAGTTATGGGGAAGGAATAAGGATGCAGAATTATTTGTATATAATGATGGTATCATCCTTTTTTAGCGTGCACGCACACACATGCACACAGACACACACACACATATGCACACACACACACACACACATATCCTAGTAGGTAGTAAGCCTAAATCCTAATGATGATATTGCAAAATAATGAAATCATAGACATTTTTTCCTTCTCTACATTTTGAATTTATAAAAATATCATAGCAGGAAACACGAGCTTCCAGAACGATGGGGCTGATGTCACTTGGCAGGTACCTGCCTTGCTGCGTCGGGCACCAGATTCAACCCCTAGGACCATAAGACGGAAAACCAGATAGCAGGTGGGGACTCATAGGGTGACTCTTTGGTTCTTTGGTTTTGGGCCTGGGATGAGTCGGGTGACCCCAAGTGCACAAACATAGGGTTGTCGAGGAAAAAGAAAATGAATCTGGCATTGGTCAAAGTCGGACTTGTAGAGAAGCAGGAGTAAGGGGGAGGGAGGGCGGGCTTTGCTGTTGTTTATGTGAATAATTAGGGAGAAGCTATAGGCTCTTGGCTGAAGGACAATTTGTTTATAATGCTGACTCTGGGTGGTCCAGACTCAAACACCACTGGACGCTGGTCACGGTTCATCATTTTCATCTGCTGTCTAAACTTGCATGCAGCTCTTCTTGGCATCCGCCTTCCCAAGGAGTACAGGGATGAGATGGGAGTGGTGCTATATCCTCCTGTGGACTAGGAGGCGGCGATAGTCAGGACATCAGAAATTCAAGGCCAGAGGCCAGCAGATGGCTAAATGGATAAAGTGCTCACCTAAGCTGCTGTCTAAGTTCAAGCTCCACGTGGTAGAAGGAGGGACTGACTGTGTTCCTCAGAGTCGTCCTCTGACCTTTGCAAGCCCCACTGTGTTGTCCCGCACACAGCTTTCTCCCCATTTCCTTCTCTCAAAAATTAAAGAAAACTGAAGGTCAGTCCCAGCTGAAGAGCAAGTTAGATGTCCCACAAAACCAAAGAAACACATGACTAGTCCAGATATCATATTTCTAGTCCACCCCCCCCCCAATCAGGAAAGTTTCTTTTGAATCAAATTCATGCTGGTTAGCGTGCAGTGGTTAGCAGTTGGAGAACCCTGATTGGAGAAAACTCATCACCACCTGTCTGTGGTAGTGGACCCCAAAGGGTGCTGAACTGCTCAGGCAAGTCTTGTCCCAACATCACAGCTAATTAGCTGCCATGACCTTGGGCGAGTGAGGGTTTTTTTTTTTTTTTTTTTTTAAAGAGTTCTCCTTAGTCCCTACTTTTTATGTTGCTTCCAATAACTCACTTTAAGAGGTTGGCACCAGCAGACCAAATTCTTTGGCTTGGGAGCTATTTTTAGGGGCTGTTTTATTGCCATTGCTGTCATCTGTTCAATTAACTTGGCTGCTGCCGCTTCTGTTTTTCTAATCCTTTGCGCAAACACACAATTCTGTCTTGTACCAGGAAGCAACCTTCCCTTTATCTGTGAGGGAGGAGACGCATTCCAGGGGAGAAGTTGCAGAGTTGGTGAGACTTAGTGCAAAGGCTGCTTGCCAGGAGAGAGAGAGAGACAGAGAGAGAGAGAGAGAGAGAGAGAGAGAATACGAACAAATGTAGGAACATGCATCTATATGTGTGTGCATGCATACATGTGCCTGTATATGTGTGCAAAATGTGTTTGTGTGCATTGGTGCACATGCACCCATATGTGTGTACACGTGCATGCATGCATGTGGGTGCCTTCAAAGCCTAACTGCGCATGAGTGGTGTGCCCTTGATGGTGATTTCTAGAATCTCTTTCATGACGCTGCAGAAAGCACATCATGTGGGTGGCTGTTCCCGCCAACTGTAAAGCCAGTGCAGTGGGGTTTTGTATAATTCTGGGCACAAACTGATCAGCACCAGTGGGTATTTGGGGCCCGTGTCTTCTGTTGGTACCTGCCTCATTCCATGAGAGGGGTTCCACTGCATCAAGGAATGGCTCTAACAAAGGACTAAGCTGCCCCGAGCAGATCAAGATCCATTGCAGCACAGTCCAGGTCAGAAATCACACTGGACAGTTGATAGGAGGCCACAGTCCAGAAGGTTCCAGAGAGCACTGCCCTGTTGTGCCCAAGTAGTTAGTGGGCACAGCCACTTTTCAGCTGGACACCTGCTGCAGATAGATGGGTTCTCCAGAGAGTGGCGTCACCCTTGCTAAGAGCTGGGGAATATGTTGTCGCTCATCTCTGGGTTCCTGCTCATCTGACCCTTAGGGAATTACTGGACTTATTCAAGTCAGTGAAAAGCTAAAACCTAGCAAGAGCCTTGAGAGGAGAGAGATCTGTTTATTTCTTTCCTTTTTTCTTCTTCCGTTATCTCCTAACTCTAATTACAAATCCAGGCCATATGGCCACCCACAGAAGGCACCGAATTGTCGCTTGTAGCTTCCAAAAGCATTACATAAGGACGAGTTGTGGGTTCAGCAGGGGCTGGAGGAGCCAGCGGGGGTGCGTCTGTTCCGGGGAGGGTCACCCTCTGCCATGGGTGGCTCCTTCCTTCCCAGCACTAGCTTCATGCTTGGTTTCAGCATTTGGCAGGTATTGTAAATGAGAAGACTTCGTAAGACCAAGCTAAGTGGAGCAGCTCTTTATACTGAAGTGGGTGAATCTCATTGCTTCATCTTGACCCAGGGGATACTTCTTGCGATAATCATGTATGTCCCAACTCAGGTGGGTGTTGGGTGTTGCAGTTTCCTCCTCTTCTTCCTCCTCCTCGTCTTTCTCCTTCCCTTTTTCCTCTTGCGTCTTCTTTCTAGCACTGGGATTGAACTCAGGACTTCAGTCATGTTAGGCAAGCGCTCCACTGTTGAGCTGCATCTCCAGCTCTGATCCTCCTGCATGCACACTTATCATTTTCTTAAATTTACAATTATTTATTTCTATTGCGCATATGTGCATGTGCGCATATGTGGGCATGCACAAGACAGAAGAGGTGTTTGTGGGAATCGACTCTCTTCTTACACTGTGTAGGGGTGTCAGACTTGGCGGCAAACGCCTTCACTCTGAGCCACTTGCTGGCTTTCTTGGTCTGTAAATTTTGAGATGCCGTCTCATTAGGCTTTCCAGGCTGGTCTTGAACTTGTGACTCCGGGTTTCCTCTTCCATGAGTCATTTCCTGTTTCCTTAAACTATCTATGGAGAGGTAGGGAAGAATGATTCTTCTTCTTCGTCCTTGCCGTGTGACTCACACAAACCCCTTAACCTTACTGATCTCCATGCCTCTCCTCAAGGAAGGGGTTCCTTTACCGTGCTTCTCAAGCTTGATCCCCTGCTGGGAACACATTTTCGAAGCCCAGGCTGCTCTCCAGGCCCGTCACTAAATGGTCTTCCAGGGTAGCAACCTAGGGACCGGGGCGTCTTGGCTTCGTCTCTGTGACCGCGATAAAATATCCTGACAAAAGCAACTTACGGGAGAAAGTCTATTTCAAAGCACAGCCCGACATGGCAGGAAGTGAAGTGACAGGAGCCTGGAGCAGCCGGTCACACACTCGGTCACACACTCGTCCTCAGTCACAAGCAGAGGGCTTGAACATAAATACTCGGCTTGCTTTCTCCTCTCCTTGGTCCAGGACCAAGCCCAGGGCGTGGCGCTGTCCACCTGTAGGCTGAGTCATCCCACATCAGTTCACATAATCAAGACAGTTCCTTGCAGACATTCTCAGGCTAATTTATCCTAGATAATCCCCACAGGTATGCCTGGAGGCTCACCTCTCAAGGTCAAGGCCATTACTAACACCAACACCACTCACAGCTGGGCCTTCCCTAAAGGCTTCAGTGGAGAAACCACTTCTCAGTCTTTAATGTGCTCGTGAAGCCCAGGAGCAGCTGCTCGATGTAGATTCTGGCTTCGAAGGTTCTCAGGTGGGGGGCCTGGGAGTTTGCATTTCTCGTTGGCGTGCAGGAGGCCGATGTTGCTGGGTTCATGCAGCAGGCTTCGGGGAGCAAGGTTTAGACTTGGCACAGAAGGTCAGCCTGCTGTAGCACGGGCACAGTGACTATGTGCGCAAAATAGAGGTCCAGGCAGGGGGCATGTGTGGGGCTGCCCGGAGGAGGTGGGATTTGAGAGATCCTTGAATGATGAGCTAGGAGCCCAGGAAGTTTGTGTTTGCCAGAGAAACAGACTTACAAGTGAGGGGTAGTGGTGGTGGTGGGGGGGCGACATGTGTCCAGCTAGTGCCCAGGGGAGTGAGACTCTGGAGCAGAGGGAGGCCAAGGGGTAAGGGGTTTAGGGGAGAGACACAGTTCACGGCCACAGGACCTTTGCGCAAGTCAATCTTTCATTTTAAAAATTTCTTGTTCAAGTGATTGGATAAGGTCCTCCATTGCATGCAAAGTTGGTTTAAATGCTAATCCCCATATATATATATATATATATATATATATATATATAGAGAGAGAGAGAGAGAGAGAGAGAGAGAGAGATTAGATACAGATACAGATATAGATATAGATCTCAAAAACTTACATGCAAACCCTTAGAAACACGTTTGACCAAACACTTGGATACACTGATCTGGCTAAGTTGACACACAGAATCAACCATCACAGAGAGGGAAAGCACATTCTAGGTTTGTTATGTTTCTGTGTGTGTGTGTGTGTGTGTGTGTGTGTGTGTGTGTGTGTGTGTGTTGTGTATCTGTCATCCTTTGCCTAACATTTATCATCTGTCTTTCCCTACCTACTTGTCATCTATCTATTCATCCATCATGTATCTCTACATATGGAGATACAGATTTCGATCTATCTACTTACCTGCTGTGGATGAATGAAACTGGTAAGGGAAGGTCTTGTGGGCCAAGAGAGCAAGAAGAAGCCATGGGCATGTCTTAATCTTGACAGTTGACCAAGGAAGAACCCGACTCCACAAGCCTCAGGATGGGTGTGGTCTCAGCTGAGGGTCTGTCCACCTGCCCCCTGTCCTTGTGGACACGGAAGACATTCTGTGGCTTGTGTCAGTGTCCAGAGGATTCGAGTTCCTGGGAAAAGCACATGGAAAGTCCCCTGGAGGACCCGTGCGCCCCGCCTCGGAGCCGGCCTGTGCCTCAGCTGCTCGGGTGTGAATCATCGGGAAGGGGAAGATGAGTGGGAACGAGATAGCTGGATGCTGTGACGCTCGCCCACGGACCGGGTGACATTGTCTGTCTGTCTGTCTGTCTATAGGTAATGATGTGATAGATAGATGTCCATAGACCATCTAGCTCTATCATCTGTCTGTTGTTCAACTATCTATCTATCTATCAATCTATCTATCATCTGTCATTTATCTAGCAATCATCTATAATCTATATCAATCTATCTCTCTGTCATTTATCCATCCACCTATCACCTATCTAGCAATTATCTATCATCTATCTATCTCCTCTATCAATCTGTCATTTATCCATCCAACCACTTATTTATCATCTATCGCTTCTCTCTATCATTTATCAATCCACTCTATCTAGCAGCCTTCTATCATTTGTCTATCCATCCATTACCATTGATCTGTGAATCATCTTTATGTCTCCATACATCATGTGCTTATCCACTTAACTTCTAGCTGCCCAAATCTATATATGCAGATGTGTCTCCCTACATATAAATGAATAAAGCTGCTTTCACGACCCGACACCCTTGTTCCACTGATACCTGGTGGCCTACAGTATTTTCTGTTTTCTTCCCTTCGTTCCAAAGGGTAGGGGAAGTTGGCCAAGACCTCCTGCACTGATTTCACAATGCTGGGCAGATGTGTACCTGCTGAGAAGTAAGAGACCCGGGTCCTGAGCGTGGGGAAAGACTTTGATGTGCACTGCTGGGTGGATGCGTCTGGGGTGATGGAGGTCTCCTGACCTGCTCAGTCTGTGCAGGCAGCTCTTACTCCTTATGGCCACCAAGCACCGGAAATGCAGCCAGTGCAAATGAGGGGCTGCACTGTAAACTTTACTATCTTTAGATCGATTTCAATGTAAATTAGGGTTCATTCAATTAATTCTTGGCTCCTGTGATGCATAGCGTTGATCCTGGCCGTGTCCTGCCACAGCCCTCAAGCCTGTGGAATATCCATGAAGGAGATTTCCAAAGCAGCTGTCAGCTCTGTCTTGCTGGTCCCAAGGTCTGGAAAGCTGGGCCGGATGTCTTGGCAGGATGCAGTTAACCGAGTGCCTGGAGTCCTGTCACATGCAAGGTGCATTGGATTATTTAGTTTTTTTTTTTAATGAGATTTTTCCATTTTTTAATATTATAAGAATTATTGCTTAACTAATCAAAATCACATTAGTTTTCACAATAATTTTGAAAATACATAAAGGAAGAAGAAAAGAATTTGCTGTCATCTTACTTGCTTGCAATTTTGCACTTGCTTTTGTTTTTGCTGAAACTCAAGAGATCCTCCAAGTTTTCATGAAGTCTTTGTTTTAAATGTGATTGAATGACATCACTAATTGTAGGATACTGTCGTTTCACATACTACTAGGAAGTAAAAAGATTCACAATTAAACTGTCACACCAGCCTTAATGATTGATTAGGTTTTTTTTCATTTTAACTTAGTTTTTAATTAGCATGTATTAATGGGTTCTATTCTGACATTTTATAATGTACATAATGTATTTTGAACATTTCTCCTTTCCCTCATCTCCTTCTCAGTCCTCTTCCTGATTGGTTCCCCTTCTGCGGTCATGTTTCTGTCTGTGCATGAGCATATGCACATGTGTTTATGTGATGCGTGTGTGTGCGCGTGTGCATGTGCTTGTGCGTGTGTGTGTGTGTGTGAGAGAGAGAGAGAGAGAGAGAGAGAAGATGTGTGTGAGACTTGAGTTTTATTAGGGTTATTTTCAGGAGTGTATGTGCCTCGCCAGGCGTATGCTCCACTGAAGACAATGTCTTTATCTGAGTATAAATTCTCTAGGGCAGGGCCAGGCAAGATATCTCAGTGAATAAGGCACCTGCTTGCAAACCTGGCGACCTGAGTTCAAGCCCTGAAGGCCATCTTCCGTGATGTTTCCCGCAGCTACTCTTGCCACTTCATGAAGCAGACAGGTGCCTTCGGGTGTGGAGGGGGGATTTTGCTACTGTCTGTTGAAACTGCTGAGGCCTTGCCAGGCGCTGGGGACATGTTGCCATCCCTGACACACTCATGTGGTACAAGGAGAGCCCCAACTTCCAAGAGTTGTCCCCTGACTTCCACCTGTGCACTCCGGCGTGCCTGTATGCCCCTTCTCTCTCTCTCTCTCTCTCTGTAATAAATTAAATATTTTATTCTCTTGTGCATGTATATGGGCTCAGTCTGTGGAACTCTGAGGAGACCTTGTGCAGGTGAGTTCAAGGATGCAGCAGCCACCCCCACCCCTGGGAGCCGGGTTTCCACGCCACATCCCCCAGTTCCTTTGGGTCTTATATTCTTTCCTCCTTTTCTTCCGTGATGTTTCCCGCAGTGACTCACAGCTGGTCAAAGTTCAGAGAATCGATGACTATTGAGCCGTGTGATGGCTCAGCGGGTGAAAACGATTGCCCTTCACAGGCCGAAGACCTGAGTTCAAACCCCAGAGTCACAGTGTGAGGAGAGAACTGATTCCCCAAAAGCTGTCGTTTCGTCCCCACGCATGTGCAGCGGCACGTATGCACCCATGCTCACGCATGATAACACACAAACACACACAGTAAATAAATTGAATCTAAAGCCAACAGGACCATTGAATGCTCATCCTTAAGCTGGACATGCCCACCCCTTTCCCCCTGTAAGGCTCAAGGAACTGGACTTCATGATTTTAATGGCTCACATGAAACCTTCCTAATTACCTTTCAGTTGCTTAATCGTTCACCTGTGACTGGATGGGTTGAAACTATAGACACTGTCTAATGGAATTGCAGCAGCTCCTTCCTGCTGGCTTGCTGTGATTTGAGGATGATGTTTGTAGCCAGCAGCCAGCGTGGGATGCTGGAGATGTTTCGCATTTCGGTGGATGCTTTTTTTTTCTTTTTTCTTTTTCTTTTTCTTTTTTTGGAGATCAAGTCTCCTGCAGCAGGGGACAGCCTCAGACTTGCTGTGTAGCTGAGGATGACCTTGAATATCTGGCCCTCTTGCCTCTCTGCCTCCTGGAGTGGTGGGATTGAGAGTGTGTGTTCCCATCCCTGGTTCGTGCGCTACTGACATTTTGTAATGGGCGTGATGTGCATTGCGGGGCTTCCTGCAGGCTAGGCCAGCAAATCCAACAGCCGAGCCGACCCCCAGCCTCCCTCGTTGCTGTCTTGCCAAGCACAGACCCCTGTGGCCAGAGGGCTAGGGTGTGTGTGGGGGTGACCCATTATTTCACCAACTCTGGGATACTGCTGGGAAATGAAGCCTCTTGGGAAAGGACAGGGGAGGGTGACGTCATCTTACCTGCAAGACCATTGTAAAAATGGCAGTCAGCCTTGGCTGGGCAGGTGGGTTTTGACAGAACATTGGGTTTAGCATTCTTGACATTTCAGAGACCAGATTCTCTGAGATCCTCCTAGTTAACCGAATAGGTGATGAACTGCCAAGAAGGGTGTGTGAAGCCACAAGTGTATGCTGAGCCCGGAAATGGCTTGACACCCTTCATTTGGGCTCTGATGGGAGGGCACTAAACAAGGGGCATCCTCTCCCTCCCTCTGTGTTTCTGAATCACAGTGGGGTGCTGGATAATCACTTTTGTATGATACTCCCACATGTGTTACCAAGTCTGTCTTTTCTTCTGCTACTTTTGCCACTTCATGAAGCAGACAGGTGCCTTCGGGTGTGGAGGGGGGATTTTGCTACTGTCTGTTGAAACTGCTGAGGCCTTGCCCAGTGCTGGGGACACGTTGCCATCCCTGACACACTCAGTATGTGTCATGTTTTCTGTTGCCATCACCGAGGTGGATGCTAGTCAGGTGAGCCGGGGCACCTGGGTGAAGACTGAGCCTGCTAGAGTGTTTCTGGGAGGAGCCGAGCCTGGAGTGAGGCAGAGGGATGGAGTGTCAGTCATAAGGGGTGTGCCCTGGAGACATCGCTCCTTGCTGCTGGGTCCTGAAGAGTTCGTGTCCTATGTCCTTCACTTGGGACACTAGGACACTTGATTTTGCTACACAAAAGAACATTTCAGGACAAGACAGCATGGAGTGGAGTTGGAATTTATTAAGATTTCTGTGTGTGTTTTGCATGTGGTGTTGCTGTATATGTATATGCACTTGAGTGGAGGCCCAAGGGTGATCCTGAGAATTATCCTGGATTGCTCTTCTACCTTATTGCTTTGTTGTGATTTGAGGATGACGTTCATAGTCAGCAGCCTGGGGGAATGCTGGAGATGTTTTGCTTTCAGTAGATGTTTTTTTGAGAACGAGTCTACAACAGGGGACAGCCTCAGACTTGCTATGTAGCTGAGGATGACCTTGAATTTCTGGTCCTCTTCACCTCTCTGACATATGACAGTGGCCTGCAATATGCTCCCAGCATTTTTACATGGGCTCTAGGGATCTGAATTAGGTCCTTTTGCTTGTGAGGCAAAGGCTTCAACCCCTGAGCCATCTCTCCAGCCCAGTCAAATTCAGTGATAGAGGATTCCTGAGACGCATTGGCTGCATTATGTCTGGTCAGGTAAAAATCTTTGGTCGCCAGAGTTGGCATAGCAAGTTAGGAGTGTTTCCAGTCACTACAAGCAAAAGTTATTAGTCTTGTTTGTGAGGTTTCTAGAAAACATCTGGGGAGGGAATGAGGCCGTGCACAAGCTTGTATACGCCCAAGCCTTAACCGTGGTCCGTTGCTATAACATTTAAAAAATTTTTTTATTATTATTTATTCAATTGTGTGTGTGTGTGTGTGTGTGTAGAACCACGGACGAATTCGGGAACCACCATGGATGCCTCCACCTCCTCCTTGTTTACTCTGCCCAGGGATTCGCAGGCTCCGCCCTACCAGGACCAGAAGCACAGGCTGCCCCTGCTTCCGCCCGGCGTCTATACGTGGGGTCTAGGATCTGAACTCAGGACCTTCCGCCTGCAAGGCAGAGGCTTAACCCTTGAGCCACCTCTCCAGCCCCTGCTATAACATTTTACTCAAGAATCTCTCTATGCAAAGGAACATCATCTCTCTGTCAGCAACCGTCGCAGCAAGTCATTTGCCGTAGTTCTGGATTCTCGGCTGGTGAGAGAGCCTCAACCAGACTTTGTAGAGAGGGGCGTCCTTCCCTTCCTATCCAGCCTGTGTAGTCTGTCGTGAGCCCCAGAACGCAGGACACGCAGTGTAAGCGACAGCAGCACCTACAGTTTGCAGGTTCTGCTGCCGGGAAGCAGCGGGGAGGAGGCAACAGTGAGGTGGCACGGTGCTGCTCTGGGGCGGAAAAAGGCACGTGGAGAGGCCCCCCCCAACTAGCCCTGCGTGGGCGTGGCTGTGCCGACAGCCACCAGGCAGTTTGGAGGAAGCCCAGCTGCAGGGCCAACTCAGAGCTCGGGATGGGTTAGATGGCAGGGAGCAAGGCTGTGCTCGTGTCGGACACATGGACCTCACCCCCTTGGTCTGGGTATCCCCACCCTCACCGGCTGCCCTGGCTTGGTGCCATGGCAAGGAGGAGGCTGCTCTTGATCAGCAGACGTACTGAGGGTCCACTATGCGCTCAGAGAAACCTCAGGACATGGCCAGGTGGGTTCCCTGCTTCATGGAGTGACGCTGGAAGACTGAGAACTAGAAATCTCTCTCTCACACACATGTTATGGCTTGACCGTGGAATGTTGCCAACAGGCTTGTGGACCCCCAGCTAGTGGTACCACTTGGGGAGACTACGGAATCTTTAGAGGGCGGAACCTTCCTGGAGGAAGTACGTCCCAGGACACAGACCTTCTGGACACAGCCCTATTTCCGGTCCCAGAGCCCTCTGTGTCCTGACCCACTCAGCTGTGAGCAAGCCGCCGCACATCCTCCTGCCACAGCCGAGATCTCTCCTGCTGCCATGCCTTTCCTGCCAGGATGGACCGGACCCTCCAGCCGTAAGGCAGAGACCCTTGCTCCCTCAAGTTGCTTTCTTGGCAGGTGTTTAGTCACAGTGGTAAGAAGAACGGCCAACACATACCCCTGAGTCCTGGCCAGGGCTATTAACAACCCAAGGCCACAGGCTGGGGTTATGAACAACAGACAGAG
Organism: Typhlomys cinereus; assembly: GCA_023101885.1. Classification (NCBI taxonomy): domain Eukaryota; kingdom Metazoa; phylum Chordata; class Mammalia; order Rodentia; family Platacanthomyidae; genus Typhlomys; species Typhlomys cinereus. The sequence goes on along the minus strand of JALPQD010000105.1, from coordinate 3,302,016 downwards.
GTTTATTCCTGATGGTTCTGGAGGCTGGGGAGCCCATGGTCAAAGCACTGATGTATGATGTGTGGTGAGAGCCTCCTCCCCTGGTAGACGGTAAGTCCCCAAGGGGGACAAGGGCTTACATGTCCTTCCACGACACAGGAGCAGAGAAGAGAAAGGTCCTTTTGCGTAAGCCCTTTTCTTTTCTTTTTCCACTTTCATGTATCTGTGGGGTGTGTGTGTGTATGTGTGTGTGTGTGTGTGTGTGTAAGTTGATGTCAAGAATTACCTTCAATTGCTTTTCTACCTTATTGTTTGGAGACAGGATCTCTAATCAAACCCAGAGCTTACTCACAGGGTAAGTCTGGCTAGCTGCCCTACTCTGGGGATTCCCAGTCTCTGTCTTCTGAGGTTGGGATTATAAGTGGGTTGCCACACCCACCTGGCACAGATCTGGGGATTTGTGCTGGGATTACAGGTGTGTACTACATGTCTGGCTATTACATACACATGTATATAATATTGTATAATATATATGATATGTTTATATGTATCAATAGCAAAAGCAACAAAAACACTTGAGAAGCTAAAACATTCTCTAAGAACCTCCTTCCCTCCCTCCCTCCGTTCCTCCCTCTCTCTGTCCTTTCCTCCTTTTCTTCTTCCTCCCTCCCTTCCTCTCTTCCTTTTTTTCCTTTTGTGGTTCTGGGATTAGAACCCAGGCCCTTATGCATGTCAGGCAAGCGCTCCACCCCTGACCTACCCTCCAGTCCAGCATTCTCACTCTTGTCCAGCCCTGTGGGCTCCTGCAGCAAGATGGATGATCTCCGTTGGTGTCGGCCATGCCCATGAAGTCGCTGGGCTGGACGAGCAGAGAAGAGCCCCCAGCCCCAGCCCCACTGTGCCCAGATCGTGCCCAGCAATATGTTCACAGTCAGATGGAAGGAACGGTGGATCTCAGCAACGCCCCTCCTGTTTGCACCTGAGATCCTGCGGAATATATTTATCTGATCGTCCTCCCTCCTTCCTGGCGCACATCCTAACATCCTTGAATCGCCACAGTGCTGAGCAGCTTTTGAAAGCTGATGAATGGATTGAAGATTGATTGACGGCCCCAGGGGGATTCAGGCTGAGGACAGGCAGAGGACAGACAGGCCAAGTTGGGGAGGGGTGCACATCTTCCTCCAGTGGGGGGAAGACTGAGAATCAAGCTGCCACTGCCGTGCAGTCTTTAGCAATGAGTCTTCCTGTGGACCCTAAAGGGCAGTGTTCAGAGAGCTGCCAGGGGTGGCTGAGCCTGTGGAGAGGATGGCACATTGTGCCAATTAGACTGACAGTTAAGCCTTTAGGCACACAGGTGGCGGCTGATTCAGTTGAGACAGCCTCTGAACAAACCTGTAGGACTGGCATGAGAAGTCCCAACCCTGGTGTGTGTGTGTGGGGGGGGGGCACCGTACCCTGGGCAGACGGGCCGGGCAAGGAGGAATCACTTGGCCTTGGCAGAATGGCAAGCTCGAAAGGCTCCCTCTCCCCTCTCCCTGTGAACACGGCGTGGCTGTGACCGCTCCTGCCATCTAACGGGTGTGGCCAGGAGCCACGAGTGTGCACAGGCTACTTGTTCCCCCCGAGTTGCTTGGGTCACATAGTCCTGTCACAGTGTGAAGGACAAACTTAAGATACACATCAGGAGAAGACACGGGGGTGTCTCCTCCCCCGTGGGCGAGTATCCTTTGTGACATTCATGAGTCCTGACAGGCGGTGAGTGGTGTTGCTGAGGGAGGTTGGAGGGCCTTTGTAGTGTCCCTCTATTTTCTTATCTTTCTAGTGGCTCTGGGACTTGAATTTCCAGCCTCACTCGTGCTAGACAAGCGCTGGATTCCTAAGCTGTATCCCCAGTCCCCAGCAAGTCCTTCCAACAAACAAGTAAACCTGTTTCCTAACAGTCTGTGGTCTACACAAGCAAGTTAATCGAACCAAAAGGGGAGGGAGGTTATGGGAACTCTGGTTTAATTAATTTAACGAATCCTAGTTGAAAACAATAATTTGGGGGCCAGGGTTGCTTTGTGTAGCCCAGGCGGGCCTCTTGCTGCTTCTGTCTCCCAAATGCTGGGGTTACAAGTCTGTACCACATGTTTGGGTACAGAATCAGCAGTGTTCCACATTCTTCATCACCATCATTGTCATCATCATCTATGGTGCTGGGGAATGAACCCAATTTCTGTGTGTGTGTGTGTGTGTGTGTGTGTGTGTGTGTGTGTGTGTGTGTGTTACCACTGAGCTACACCCACAGCCTCTTTTCTGTTTTATTTTCATTGTATATATACATATGCCCCCCCCCACAAGATTATAGATCACTTGTTTATAGCAGGTGATAAGAATCGTAGACAAAACAAGCCCGTGGCTTCGGATTGGTGTCTAAAGGTCTAGAGTGTGTGTGTGTGTGTGTGGGTGTGTGGGTGTGTGGGTGTGTGGGTGTGTGGGTGTGTGGGTGTGTGGGTGTGGGTGCGTGTGGTGTGTTCAGCCAGTCTTGGGGCTCAGCCCTCAACCCGTGGGAACTGTCACCAACTCCAGGCTCCTGGTGTCATAAGGAAATTACGTAGAGGACCCCCAGCAAGTGCTGACCGCCGTAGCTGTGGTTTGCTTGTGGGTGGGGGAAATCCTGCACACACCTGTAGCAGAAGTGTGTTGAGCGTGTGGGAGAAACAGTCTGGTGGTCTTTTTCCTGTGTCCCAGGAAGGGCTGACAGGCAGCTAGCTGTTCAGTGGTGAGTGGCTGAGAACTCAGGAGAACAAGCTTCGGCCGATCACGTGTACGTGTGTGTGGGGCGACACATGAGTGCAGGCAGGTGACGTCTCCATTTTACCTCTGAGTTTTTCACCATTGAGTGCTGTGTGGGGGTGTCTGCGCTCCGTTTGTCTGGGGTATTTTTCTCTTCTGAATGCGCGTGCTGAGTGAGCTCAGGCAGGCTGTCAGGTCTGCGGTGGGTACAGCTGACGGGCAGCTGCAAGTAGGTTATGGTTTAATGATAGCCTCTGCTGCACTCTCTGACGTCCCCCTGTCAAACCGTCAGGCCTAGGTGAGATGGCGTGGGAGTTCCTCTTTCACATCACACGAGTTTGCGCTCTTAGTTTCTGCAGAGCCGTGACACGGTGGCTTTCCTACCCATGAGGACTATGCTCAGAGTTTCTCTGAGCCTGCTGGAGTTGGCATCCTTGACAATTGAAGACTTGATCTCTGGGCACAGTTGTGAAGAATTAGTAGTTGCGTTAAGCCCTGACAAGCCTGCAGGAGAATGTCTGATTGACAGGGAGACCCAGCCCATGGTGGGTGGAGCCAGTAGATAACATGGAGCTGGTTGAGGAAGTTGGCAGTCTTCAATGTGCTTGGCCAGACATGCTGGTCTGGCAAGTGCATATTATCTTTATTTCTCTCAACAGTCTTGCGAATATGGTGTGGCCAGTTTCCTGGGCCCCTGGAGGAGGTGTGAGCTCTCCTGCCAAGCTGGATTAAGATGGTAACTGGATAATTGTAAGCCAGAATAAAACTCCTTGTTCCCCCTTAAGCCATTTGGTCTTGACTTTATCAGCAACATGCAGGGTAGCTGCTACAGGAGGAAACCAGACACTTAGAAAGGCAAAGGGCGGGCGGCTGGAATTACCAAGGTGATGGAGTGATAGGGATTTCTGAAAGGAATAGCCCGGCGTATACCACTCAATTTATAGTGCGTCGTGAGGTTGAAACTGCTCATTGCCGAGCTTTCTAGAATTTTTCAGGAGGCTTGTGCCCTTCCTAGAAGTTTGTAAGGACAGGAGCCTGGGTCTTCGTGCGCGCACATACACACACACACACACACACACACACACACACACACACACACGCGTACAGAACACGTGCAGAAGGATTTAGATCTGGAGGCCCTGAGAAGTCTAAACCCTAATGTCTACCCAGAGCCACAGCCAGATGGCTAAGCGCCTCACTCAGATGCATTTAGCATTTATTTAGACTTGTCTATTCAGGACGACCAGAGCGTTGTTGTCAGCGGCAGCTGGAGGGAAAACCAGGCTTAACCTAAGGGTCTGAAGAGACCCTTGACTCCTTTCCTAGGGTTCCTCTTGCACAACCTCTTTCTCTGTCCCTCCCTACATTGCAGCCCATAAAAACACCAGTGTCGGTCTCCACCCCAGACCGCCGACTCTCTGCGCCAGATCCTGAACAGCCTGCGGAAAGGTGGGAGACTCTGCCGGTGGGCTTTGGCGAGTGGCAAGCGTCTGCTCTGTGCATGCTGGGTGATGTATTGGCCAGTGGGAGGCAGATCATGCACCGTGGAAACCCAGTAGGGATATCGTGGTCCGGCTGAACATTCCAGAACAGAATGTGTGTTGGAGGGGGGGGTGTTTCCTCTTCTGGGATACTCTGGCATGTGGCTTCACAATGGTCCCAGGATTTTGTTCAAAAGCTTTGTGGCCGTGTGTGACCCAGGGCCCAGCCAGGGAAGTTAGTTTTTAAGCTTTATGTGGGTTAGGGTGAATTATTGCTGACGGAAGTAGACCATCCAGAAGCAAGTGTGGGTCTTCATCGTAGTATGAAATCTGTCTGAGAGCTTTCTATTTTCTCCCAAGTGCTTTGGATTCCCACAATGTCCCTGCTTTCTACCCTGAGTGTTTTATAAGTAGAAAAATGTGTGTGTGTGAGCGGGAGAGGTGGTTCAGTAAAGGGCTTGTAAACAAGCTTAACGAACTAAGTTTGGTTCCCTAGAACCCAGTAAAAGCCAGAAGCAGTGGCTTGGGTGCCCGTGGAAAATGGGAGGCAGAGACACAAGCATCTGCAGAAGCTTCTCTGGCAGCCTGTTTGGCTTCTGAAAAGAAATCCTGTCTCAAGATGGAGAGATGAGGAACTACGGACGAAGGTTATCCTCTGACGTCCACAAATGCTGTGGTCTGTGCATGCGTGCACCCACACACTCCCACACAACTCACACATACACACGTGTTTACACGCACACACATATACACATAACACCATGCGTATGTGCATACATTTGCAATAAGCAAACGGAATCTCTTGTGATGCTGGGCGTTGACAGACATCACGGCCCCCGGTCAGCCCCACAATTGCACCCCACAGTCTGCTCTGCTCCGTGGCTGAGTTGGAGTGTTCCGTGGGTTAGGAGCAAGAGGTGATACACCCTTTTCAATTTGCACTAGTTTCGGTCCGTGGTGGTGTGCTGGGCTGGGGCGGAGCTGACTGTGAGTGAAACAGAGTCTGTGTTGTGTGCTGTAGGCTTGTGGTTGACTGAGGTGAGCCCGGGGTGGATCCTCTATTCTCCCTCCAGGGTGGATCAGCTATTCTCTCTCTGCACGCCATCATTTAAAATCAGCCCTGCTGGGAGCGTTGGGCTCAGTGTCCACAGACAGGACTGGATGTCAGCTGCTTTTCCCGCACACCTTGTAGTAGAAAAGCCCAGTCTGGCTTCCCACCATCACCTTGGAGACTGGATTGAGAGTTTGCTGGTTCTGGCCAGTTCAGTAATGAGCATCATAGGCCTGTAAGTGGATGGAGCTCGGAAGAGTGGAGATGTGTGGGTGTCACAGGGAGTGGCTGGGAGCAGCACGCCAGGAGGAGACAGCAGTTTGGCCCCTCCTGGCATTGCGAGGAAGGCTGTTCGGTTGCTATGGCATTTGGAAACTTCCACTTCCCTTTCCGAACGGTTCTCAGTATGCTTATTTGGTGGGAGACCAATCAGAGCACAGTGAGGGGGCGTGGGCTCAGAGCACCCCCTCTTCCCTGCAAGTGACTAACAGGTGCAGGTGGCTGTGCTGGACAAAGGGGTGACTCACATCCCGGGTGGGATGGAGTAGGATGGTGCGAGATTTCATCACGTCAGACAATTCAAAGACCTTCAAACTGTTTATTTCTGGAATTTTCCGTGTAATATTTTTGAACTGCAGTGGGCCATGACTTACTGAAAATGCAGATAAGAGCAACTGCTGTGCTTGTTTCTGTGTCTCCCCTCCCTCTCGGAGTGAAGCCACGCCCCCAGGGCCTCAGAGCCTCTTCCCTCCTGCCCCTCTTGCCTTGCCCCCCTCCACTCGACAGCACTTAGCTTGCAACCTCCCTTCCGATGTGCGCTGTGACTTGTATCGTTGTCTCTCACCCTTCCCACTTCTTCCTAGTGACTTTGTTTGGAAAACCCCCAGGCCCTCGTTAAAATGCATTCAGCCATAAAAATGAATGAAGACCGCTCAGGTGTGGTAGCTAAAGAGCAGCTGGAAACTAGGCTCAGTGAAATAAGCCCAGAACAGAAAAACACATACTTCATGGTCTTACCTAGTATGTGGCTTTGGGTGTGGTTCAGGGGTAGAACACGTGCCTAGCAAGCACAAAGTCCTGGGTTCTATCCTCAAGTCACACATGTGTGCGCGCGTACACACACATGCACACGCACACGCACATGCACACGCACGCTTGCCTCAGATCTCTCAGGAGGAATCACACTAGCCCTGGCCTTGATCTGGGATCTCCAGGCTCTAGCAAGTGGGCTGCTTGAACCTCCCTATTCCCTGTCTTGCCCCCCAGCCCCGCCCACGTCGTCGAAGCCGCTCAACTCTTCTCTGATCTTTCCTAAGGATGATGAAGTCAGCGATTTGTTCATTTTAACTTTTTGCTTTCAAGTTTTAGCACACAGGTGCTGCAGATGGTTCCTTTTGGAAGAACAGATGTCAGCCAGCCGTCATTGACGTGGGCAGCTGGGTGGGCCCAGGATTCAGGAGGCCTCCTAAGTGTTGGACAGCTAAGGTGGGCAGGGGGTCCAGTTTCGCGCGGTCCAGGTTGGCCTTGAATTTGCTGTATAGCTGGGGATGACCTTGAACTCCTGACCCTCCTGCGTCCCCCACCTGTCCCTCAGCAGCAGAGCATCTTCTCAAAGCTGTGCTCCTCTCAGGGGATGCTCTACACAAATGTCCGCAGGGCGTCCAGCCCACGAGGCTCAGGAGAGCCACAGGTGGGACACGTGGACTGTGTCACCCACTGGGACAAGCTCCTGTCTCTCACGACCTGGTGCTACTGGTCTCTTAAAGCGTACATCTGCACTTGGGATGTGTGTGGAAACATTAAGATTCCTTGCTTCAGAGGTCTGTGGGTAAAAGCACTTGCTGGGCAAATCTGATGACCTACGTTCATTATCTGGAACTCACGCAGAAAACTGGACGTGGGGGACCCCCGGTGTAATAGTCCTTATGGGGAGATGGAGGCGCAGAGAGAACTGGCTAGAAACTCACAGGCCAACTAGCCTAGGGTACATGAATGCAGAAGCAGCAAAGGACCCTGACCACATGTGCAGGGGCACCTGAGCCCCCCTTACTTTTGAAAGGGTTAATGCAGGTCCAGGCCACGCATGGGCCTCCTTTACCTTCCCCAACAGAACACAGCACTTCCCTTGTGACCCCGAGCCTCTTGCCCACTTCCTTATCTGCAGCTGCTGTTTGCAGATACCACCTCTACTGGGTAGCCATCGCAGGACCCTTGATCACAAATTCAATCACCCCCAAACGCTGTCCTCAGCACGTAGGCATTTCTCTCATTCCCCCTCCCCCCATTCCCTCAGAGTCCTATAAAAGACTTGTCCCTTCCCCCAGAACTCCCCACACCTCTGTCCAAAGAAGGGCTGTGTCCCTCAATGCCTTACCCCAATAAAGGGCATTCTGACATCTGTGGAGATCATCTGGTCTTTTTTTCAGCTTTTTTTTTCTCTCTCTTTCTGAATTATCCTGCTGGAACCCCAAAACCGAGCCCAATATTAGAAAAGATTCTTTGTTGAGACTAAACCATCGATTCCGCCGGAACCAGGGAGGGATGTTCACATTTATTTTAGGGCCGGCCTATCAGGAAGGGCAGACCCACAGCTCCCTCCCTCCTGCTCCTGGGTGGTCGGAAGGGTCCTCTCCCCACCCCACTGCAGAACATGGCTTGGAGAGGAAGGAGCCACAGGACGCGGCCCGCGTGCCCTTGATTCTGGAAAATATGAACTCCCAGCTTGCCCCCTGCGGTCATTGGACCTGTTTGCTGGTTTGGCTGTTTGAGTACAGGGAAGCCGTGGGATGGGATCTTGGTTGGTGCAGACCCAGGGCTTCTGCGGGCACAGGGAGGTCATGGCCAGCCAGGCAGCCTCGATATCCTCTGGACGCCCTCATTTCCTGCATGTTCAAAGATGAGGAGAAGGGGCGAGGGAGACACCGGGGATCCCACCTCTTCGGCAGGAGAAACCATTAGCGCCTACGGGGTTGGGCAGCTGCCAGCCTGCCAAGTCACTGGAACGCCCACTGTCTGCACCTGTTGATCACCCCAAGCCTGATTCCCCGCTATGTATGCAGCGGCCCGGATGTCGCTCTGTTAACACACTGGACGCGAGGTCACGGCAGAACTGGAGTCTGTATTGTAAAACAGTTCCTGTCAAGAGGAGATTCATGTAATAACTGCAAGGGATCAATGATTACATAGATGATTTTGTGCTTTAATTTGTTTCTAACATGACAAGTACCACGTGTTCACGAAGTGCACTGTGATGTATGCTGTGTGCGTCCATTACAGAAATTAGTCAAGCTAATTCATGTTTCTGTTGCTGTTACTATCTTATTCTTTTTTGTGATGAAAATATGAAAAATTCTTCTTTAAAGATTAGCACTTTCTCTCCAGTTGGAAGAAAGCTTTGTACCTTTTGATTGATGAATTCTTGTCTTTCTCTCGTTCTTCCTCTTGTATCCTAGCCTTTGGGGTCAGCCTGTCTATTCTTTGAGACCACTCCCCCCTCTGCATTTAAATTTCACCAAGAAGTGAGATCTAGCAGTGTTTGTCTTGAGTTCAATGTCCTCCAATGTTTTCTTGAGTTCAGTTTCCTTTTAAAAGGCTGTATAGTGTTCCATTGCATGGAAAGATGTGTCCCATACTCATTGTCCATTCATCGGCTGGTGTGAATATGAACTTGATATTCTGGCTTTGTGAGTATGCTGAGAGGAGTGGAGAGTGCATTCAGAAGTGGGATTGTTAGATCACGGGGTGTTATCTTGAACTATGCATGCATTTCAGAATGATTGAATCACGCTAGTTAACTCTCTCTCTTTCTCTCTTTCTTTCTCTCTCTCCTGAGAATGCTTAAAGTCAACTCTTTTAGGGGCCATCCAGATGGCTCAGTGGTAAAGGCACTTGCCACCAAGCCTGACAACCTGAGTTTCATTCCCAGAGCCCACATGGTTGGAAGAAGGAACTGACTCTTACAAGTTGTCTTCTGATCTCCGCATGATAAGCACATGTGTGCGCACACCACAAGTAAATAAATTAATGAAAATTAAAAAACTTCTTTGAGCAACTCCTTTTTTTCAAGAATGAAATTGGCAAGGACTCTAAATTCAGGATTTTCTCCTTTTCTATTGGATAAATGCTTATCTGTGGGTAAGGTCGGGTATGTGTGCTATTTGCCATCCGAGTTAGATCGTTTCCAAGGATATCAAGCTTGATATTTTCTAGGGAGCTTTTTATACCAATCCCCCCACCCTCTGCCATGAGGAACAAGGAAAATCAAAAGTCATAGCTTTGCTATTAGTGTATGGCTGTGGGGGTCGAAGAAGAAATGATGACCGTGGTGGACCCAAGATCCACATTGGGGGTCAAGGCGGGGGTGTGTCCATAAAGCAGTTTGGTTCCCGCTGTGGCGTAGCCCCTGGGCCAGCATGCTTAGGACGGTCTGCAGAAGGAGAACTTACCATTCCATGCCTGTGGTACGCTGAAGTCAGCCCAAGGAGATGTGAGTTACAGTGACTGCTCTGCTGCGATTGGATGACTTCCAGTTTAGCAGAGAACCCCGAGTACTGGCTCCAACCGGGTTCCTTTCAAGGCCTGTGAATCTGAGTAATAGGCTGATCCTTGCCCAAACCCCTGCCGGTCCACCGGGAGCGAACAGTTGGAGAAAGAACGCATCAAGAGGACAGGCAGGAGCCGGGCAGTTTGGGCACACACTCAACTGTTGAATATTCCAAGGACTCTGCATTTCTTTGAAGTGAATCGGGCAATGCTTGGGTGAAAATCCAAGCAGTGTATTTCTCCTCTGATTTAACAGGGAACACGCCTGCTTCTGAGATCTGAAAACATTGGTTAGCAGAATTGTTGCCAGGAGATCAAGCCAGGCTCGGCGTAAAAGAAGTTCTGTGGTATTTTAGAGATGATGGAATGACCAGAGCTGGGGCAGCCGTTGGGCATTGAAAGTGACGTTATTCTAGGAGGTGGCACATTCAACACAAACTATTCACAGTAGTTCTCATACAGGAAGACCTGCAACTGCAGTCTCAAGTGGTAGAGTTGGTCTGGTTTAGATTCCTTGAAATGGTTCTCATGGTCAGTGGCCAGTGCTTTTCATTCAAGCCGGGAAGACAGTGTTGGTGTGTGACGATGGTCGCAGATTGGGACTGGAGAGGCCTGGGTCAAATGGTGCCTTCCAAAGGAACCCATTCTTGTGTAGTAGCTCTCTGTTTGCATTGGGGATGGAACCTAGGCCTTGTCAATGCTAGGAGAGATGCACCCCATTATGGCAGCAAACACGGCTTGTGGCAAAAGCTGGAGGCTGGTGTAGGCAGAGAGAGCAAGAAGCAAGCTGCAAGTGGGACTGAGCTACCAAAACTTCAAGGTGGCCTTCCCGAGACACGCCTTCCTCCAGCAAGGCTCCACCTCTTGAAGTTGCCAGGACCTCCCCAAGCATTAACAGCTAATGGTTTAAACACATGGTCCCTCACGGGACCATGACAATTGGTAAAAGACCAGACTAGAAGAGTTCATTTAGCACCCTGCATGGAGCACAGTGGAGAGGGCAGTCACAAGAGCCACCCGTGTGTGGTGACAGGCTGGGTGGGAAGGGGGCTGAATGGGGAGGGGTATCCAGTTGGAAGGGTCCCTCTTTACTCCTTCATTCGGTTAGGATGAGCCAGTTGTGGAATTTTCGACTGTAAACCTGAAGCGTTACAGAGCAGGGTTGAAGGGGAGGGCTGAATGTACACGTGTCTCTGGATTAGGCCTGCTCGGGGCGATAAAACTGCTGCTGTCTCAAAGCTGTAGGCACACATTTTTAAATGCCAGGTAAGACTCTTTCATTTCCACCTGTTTACGGTCTGATTCTCACTCTCTTGTGCCTGGGTACTGGGTGTCAGCTTTGAAGAGTGAGCCTTTTGGAAGTGTGGATGTGGCTCCCTGGTAGGTGTGTGCTTAGCATGGGTTCGATCTCCAGCAGAAATAAACAAGAGCAAAGAGGTAGATCCTACTAGATCCTACTGCGGACTGACAAGAGGTGGTCTTAAGTCTGGGTACAGGTGTCTCTAACCTTCCCGCTGACCTATCCAGGGGGCAGTTAGTTCTCAAGTTCAATGGCAGCGGTGAGTGTGTCTAGAAGAACCGTCTCTACTTAGAAGGCATCGCTTTGCCTCTGAATTACCTCCATACCTGCATTCAAGGTAGCCTGGGTTACAGACCCTGTCCAACAAACACACACCACAAAGCACAACTAGTTGAGTTCCCCTTTGAGGTGGAACTTTCTGGCTTTTCAGCCTCGCCTTGACTCCTCTGGACTGGAAAGTTGTGTGTGGCTGGCGGCTTGAGAGTCGGCAAGGGTGGCTTACGGAGTCCTTCGCGCATCTCCTGTGTGTGTCACCTTGAGTGAAAGATAGAATCCGAAGCAGGGAAGAGACAGCAACACAAAGGCAGAACTGACCAGACTGATTCTGACTCTTCTGAGCCAGGCCTCCTGGGAATTGGAGTTTGACACATCTTCGAATGACAGAAAGGTCTTGTCTTCCATTGCTCGGGCTGGACAGGCGTTTCCAGGAGTCACCTGAGAGCCCCTTGATATCCCCTTCATTTATAGTCGGAGAACAATCAAGCCACACAGTGGTCAAGTAGATGCCCCGGAAAGTCAGCGTCACAGGGCCCTGCGCCCTTCACATCCACTCCTGGGAGTTTCTGGAGCCGAATGAGCACAAGCGTTCATCGCATGCTGGCTGTGAGGCGGAATAATCGAGTAGCTGTCTATGCCCCCCCATGTGTGCAGGGGAGTGGGAGGAGGGAACTGGCTCATTAGTACATTAGTATGCAGCCCATGAAGCCACGATTTGCATATGTATAGTGCTGGGATGGAAAGATCGCTAAGATATGTGAAGAAATTAACATCTGAATTCAAATGGCTGAGTCTCTAAGCTGAATCCCTAGACCTCTTTTTATTATTTTTACTTTCATTTTATTATTTTATTTTGTGTTTATGTCGCGTGTGGCTTCTGTGTGTGTGTGTGTGTGTGTGCGTGTATATGGGCACCTGCGTCAGAGGTGAATGTCAGAATGTCTTCAGTCACTCTCCACTTTGGATCTTGAGAGTAAGGTCTCTCCACTGAGCCTGGAGACTAGAGTTTGCCTTTCCATGGGGCTGGCTAGCCAGGAGGCTGGGGGGATCCACCTGGGCTGACCAGTAAGCTGGTGGGGGGAGCCCTCCGAGGCTCTACTTGTCTCTGCCCTTCTGTGTTGGGATTACAAATGCCTGGCATTTTCCGTGGTGCCAGGGATCCCAAGTCAGGTCCTCATGCTTACATGACCAGTGCTGTAGCTGCCAAGTCATCTCCCCGACCCCCATGACTGGTGAGAGTCAAATGGTAGAGTCGAATGTGTGGTGTGTGTGTGTGTGTGTGTGTAAGTTCAGGGGTCCCGGTGTACTATGAAGGCAGGACACAACCCGTGCTGCTCTCCTCACCTTTCCACCTTGCTGGAGACGGGGTCTCTACCATGTGTAAGCCGGGGCTGCCCCCAGGCCTCCGGAGGCCCCCAGGTCTCTGCATCCCAGCGTCTTCAGGCTGCTTGGATCCTGGAGGCCTCCACCCCTGTGTCTGGCATGTATGTGGGAATCTGAGTTCTGGTCTTCTCGCTTGCAGAACACGCGCATTGCTTGTGGAGCCATCTCCTCAGCCCTGTAGTTTTAGAAGTTTTGCAAAGAACATGCGTATACTCCTCTGTTTTCAAATTAAAGTGCGCATACGCACCTTGAAACCTTAATTTTTGAACTTGTTTTATGTACATCTTTAGTGCAAGTGGCAGACATGCGATCTCATTTCAGAGCAGACAATAAAACTGTATCTTTTCCCTTTCCCCATCCTCTGGCCACTGACTTCCTCTTTTTGGCACATCTGCCTTATCTTTCATATCCTTCCAAAAAACTTGCAGGTTCCTCAAGGTTAGTTTCTAACTGCACCAAACCTGTAAGCATACTAAACTAAACTAAAATCATGTGACTACCAACTCTGTATTTCTAACATTAGGGGTTACTGCTTCTACTGCTGCCTGTTTGTCTTTGGTGCTAAGGACTAAACCCAGGGCCCTAGGCAAGCCAATCACAAGCTTTTCATAGAATGATGACGACGTCCTTTGTCCCAATATTAGGTTTTATTATTTTTCTAATACTAAGTTTTAAAAAGTAAAGCTAATGCCCAGCACTTAATTTCAGAGTTCCCATGATGCCTTGCTCTCAGCTCCTAGGGTTCCCACAGTGCCCAGGCCCCTGACTTCAGGGTTCCCATGATACCTTATGCCAGGCCATAACCATTGGTCTTGTTGATTTGGTTGCTTCTCAAGGCTGTGCTTCCTTCCTCTTGGTATTCACGTAAAGAGTAAAGGGTACCAGCCACCTGCTGCTTGATTAAGCCAGCAACTCGAGAGACCAGTGACAGGAGAAGGGGCTTACTTAATTCAGTGGCCGAAGAGTGGCCTCTGCTTGCAGGCTGGGCTCTCTACTTACCCCAGAGGGTCGAGCAGTCACAGGTGTGGGGTAGGAGGGAGGCTGATCGGAAGAACAGTTAGGTCTGTTCTGCAGCTAGCTTGAGATCTCCATCCCAGGAAGTCAGTTACCAGCCTTTTTTGCCCCATTTAAGGTGTGGTGTCTCCAGTTATGTCCACTGGCTCAGTGTTTTTAACACAAAGGAGACAGACACAATATGAAGACAGACATGCCAAACCTTGTCATTCCGCTCCACTCTCCCTACCGGGTCTCTGCAGGCTTGAGCACAAATGGTCTTCAGGTCCCTGAGAAGTAACCTAGGCAACTGTTATCAATTGTGTACACACAACCTGGGAGCTAATGGATGACCAATAACGAGTCTTCCAGCTGTGTGGATTGCCAGTCCCCCAGAGGAGGGGCGTTTAAGTTGATTGGAAGCAAACGAAGCCAGAGGGTTTGCTTCGGGTTCCCCCAGAAATGCACGAGAAGGCAGAACATGTTTGCGGCAGGCCACAGTAAGAACCTCCAGGAACAGTGACAAGTGTGGACGCCCTGGGGCTGTGGGGGACCCTATCTGCCATTTGACTCTTGTGGGTTAGGGAGAGTAAAGGAAGCCACTGGTGATATCGTCTGTCTGTCTTTCTACCTTCAGCGAGAGAAAGACACTGCAGAAAGGCAAACCACCATGTGGGGTGTTGGGGACAACAGGATGGACACCCTCTTGCAACAAGGGCCCCCTTGTTGAAGCCTTTCTTCAGGTTGGTCCCATGGTTTTCCAAGGAGATTTTAACCTTCCAGGGAGCATTTGCCAGTGTCTGGAGACATGTTTGTGTGTCTCAGTTGGGCTGAGTCATTTGGTGAGGCCAGGGCACACAGAACGGTCACCTCACCGTGCCAGAGTGGCCCAGCAGCAACTAGCTCATGCGACCATTGCAAAACATCCTTAAGTGGGTCATGGCATGTGCGTGAAGTATTTTTCTAGTTGCTGTGATTGCATATCTGACGAAAAGCTTCTTGGTGAGGAAGGATTAATTTTACCTCACAGTTTGAGAAGCGTGGTAGTTACTCTTCCTTGTTGTGACCAAATACCTGACCAGAAGTAACTTGAGGGAGGAAAGGTTTATTCCAGCTTATCTTTCAAGGCAATATAGTCCATCTGGTGGGGAAAGGCGTGGCGGCAGAAGCAGGAGGCCTCTGGTGACACTGGTCTGCACCCAGGAATAAGAGTGGACAGGAAGTGGATAGGCTGGAGTGTCCATCTACAAGATCTTGTCCCAGTGACCTGTTGTATCCAGCATGTAGGGTGTTGGTCGGGCCTGAAAAGAGGGTAGTGAGGTATAATAAACACAACACACACGAAGTGAAGGTGTAGAAAAGTGGGGAGCCAAGAAGCATTCCACTAGCTAAGTGTTGGCAGAGGCAGAAGCCTGGAAGGAGCCTTGGTCTAGACGAACCTCTATTAATGCAGCAAGAACAGGGTTTGAAGACCAGGTGCAAATTATCCTTGTGAGTACACAAGGAATTACGTAAGGAACAACGTGAGTCGTCATGGCAGGCTATGATTTTAGGCAGGACAATGGGGTCTGAAGTCTCTATGGTCTTAAACTACATAAGGAACATTGCCTTAAGATCTTGTACTTAATCTGGCTTTGCCTAAGACAAGCATTTTCTGGAGGAAAGTGACTTTGCACATCCTCCAAATATGTTTCTACAGAGTTCAGATAAAGCAGTGGTCTCCAGCATGAATCACTTCCTCCAGCAAGACTCCACCCTCAAATTTCCACAGCCTTCCAGAACAGTGCCACCGACTGGAACCAAGTATTCAAACTCATGCGGCTATGGGAATATTCATGTTTAAGCTGCAAGAGGGTAGAGCCCACCATGCGACCTTCATGGTAGCAGAAACATGGTAGCTGTGACTCCTCACATGTGGGGAGCAGGAAGCAGAGAGAAGGGGTTACTGGCGCTCAGCTTACGTCTCCCTTTTCCCTTTTTGTCCAGCCAGGGACCCCAGGTGATTGGATGGTGCCACCCACATTCAGGGCGGGTCTTCCCTCAGTGAAAGCCCTCTGGAAATGCTCTCACACGCTCACTCAGAGATGGGTCTTCTAGGTGCTTCCAAGGGTAGTTGGTCTCACTGACATTGGAGATCAGCCATTGCAGCAGTCAGCTGTGCATTTCTGTGAGAAGCACCTGAGATAAAAAACTTATAAAGCAGAAAGGTTTATTTTGGCTCATGGTTTTGCGGCCCATGGTCAGGTGTACCCATGCTTTGGGTTCTCTGGTGAGGCAGCTGGGTAGTATGATATACCATTCCATTCATCTCATGGCTGGGACGTAGAGAAAAAAGGGAAGAGATGGTATCCCACGATGTCTCTGAAAGGTCATGTCCCCAGTGGTTAGACAATCTTCTCTAGGCCCTTCAAACGCAGTTTGCCCTTTGGTATATGGGCTATTTATTGAAGGAGCATTGAGATGCCAACCATGTTTGCAAAATGGCTGACCACACAGACCGTGGGGGATGTCTCTAATGTCTTGTACCTGTGACCTACGTGTGACCGAAGACACCCTTCCAGCCAGCATTTCCTGCTCAGACAAAAGAGAGGAAGTGGGTTTGAGGAGCAGAGGCGCTGCGTTGTTGGTTGGCTGTTTCTATCTTCTCTCCCAGGCGGACTCAGTTTCGCTGGGACGTGCGGTCAGGGTGCGAGATGCGCGGAGGCAGAGCAAGGTGTGAGATCAGGCTGTGGGCTGGGTGCTGGCCGTCCCAGGACACCCACGGTGGTGAGATGTGACAGCTGGAGTGGGGAGGGGGAGGGGAGAGGGGGGAGGGGAATAAGTAGGGAGGGGTGCTGGAGGCTGGGGACAGGACGGGGTCACTCTGGTGTTAACACTGTCTTTCCAGAAGCTTTCTGTTTGCAGAAGTTGACGTGAAAATGACATTTCTCTCTCTCCCTTTCCCCCTTTCTTTCCCTTTCTCCTTTCTTTCTTTCCTCCGTCCATCTTTTTTCCTCTCTCTCATCTTCCTTTTCTCTCCTCTTCTCCTGGATTGGTGAGAAGGAGGGTGGCTGGCTAGGGGAATTGATGGCCTTGTCCCCATGATTTCTAATATTGCGGGGGAGAAAGCTGCCTTTTAGATGCAATTTGTCAACACGCCACAGACTCCGAGCAAGGAACCGTGTCTACTGAGCTTTGGATTTTGATGGCAGGTGGAAATTTTGACACCCCACACTGCGGACAATCTGGGAGCCGGCGTCCACGGCTGCTCTAGCTCATGTCGAGGGGCTGGGTTACTTCTCTGGGACTTTTCCTCATTACTGACGAAAAGCTTGATTTGTAAAATGTGATTGGCAGGGGTCTGGGGAGACAGCTCAGTTGATGGGGTGCCTGTTGTTCAAGCATGAGGACCTGAATTTGATCCCCCAAACCACATCAAAAAGCCAGACACGATTGTGATCTCAGTACCGGGGGCCATGTGAAGGCAGGGTGGATCCCAAGGGTTCAGTGGTCAGCCAGCCGAAAGTAATCAATAAGCCCAGTGAGAGATGTTAGCTCAAAAAATAAGATGGGTGACACTCCCGAGTAACAATACCTGGGGTTGACCTCTGAACTCCACACCCATGCACACAAGTGCATGTATAATTGTGTACACATTGTATGCACAGTGCAGTTTCCATGGTGCCACTGAGCAGGGCCATCAGAGAAGAGAGTGGGCACAGGGTTTTAGTGGACCGTCACAAAGCAAGCCATCAGCATCACCCCCATGATTTGTCTCGACTGGTAAAAACCAGAAACCCTGGCCGAGTGGGTGCCACTGTCCTTTCCACGGTGACCATCATCCGGCACCCCAATTTTGAAACTTCTCACTCGCACCCCTCTCTCTTCTCCTGGTGTATCAGAGGGATCCAAAAGGAGTCGCCAGGCAATGGTTTAGGGCCAACCCCAAACCTACGCATAGCAGTGCCCTCACTGCTGTCTCTGTGCCTCGGTTTCCCTACGGAGCCTTAGGGCGGTGGTGGGAAGCAAGACGAATTACGTACAAAGTTCTGATGGAGACTGGAGCAGAGGATGGTATAAGTGACAGCTACTTGAAAAGCTGGAGCGAGAACTCGGCGAGTAAGGAGGTGTCTGCAAACCTGAGTTCTCGGAAGCCCATCCTACGGGAAATCTCCCCTGGGCAGCACTGGTTCTCGCTGCGAAGATGCTGAATTCCTTAGCCAGCTCCCTCCCGCTCGAATCCCTCTGCTCTGGCCTTGCGGGGGCCCAAGGCAGGGGTGGAATGTAGCCCCGTGTGAGGTCCAGGTGCTTCCCCTCTCCTGGTCAAACAGGAATACAGCTGGGCAGTCTTCAGTGATTCTGGGACAACAGAAGGAGTGAATGGGTGACATGTCCTATGCCCAGCCTAGAGAGAGCCCAGCTTTGTAAATATTTGTTGAGGAAATACATGAACGAATAGAGATGTATGAGCAGGCTTCTCGCTTAGACAGATGGTCTAGTTCAGTGTTTCCCGACTTGTTTGACATGACCACGGTGAAAGAGGCAATTTAAATTGTAGCCCAGTGATGTTCTGTGAGGAGCCAGTCCCAGACTTTGTGGCTTAGAAACCGCAGCCCTCCTGTATTCTTTCTCTTCTCTGTTTTGGGCAGGGCTGGTGGGAAAGCTGCCTGCTCCTTGTGGTCTTCTAGAGCAGTATCACCATGCAGCGCCCTAATCATGCCAGAGACCAGGGGCCAGAACGGCTCACTAGCTCCTCTGCCAGTCAATGCTGGCTTTGCCCACCAGCCCATGGGAACAAACACCTGCCCGTGGCTTGGCCTCTCTCACAGCGTGGCCACTGGATTCGGAAAGTCAGCTGCACAGACCCCTGTAGCTATACCTTGCAAGTCCCCGAGAGTCACCTGTCAGCCGTCCTCAGCATTTTTCACAACACCCCACCTGACTTCAAGGGAAAGGACAACGATAGATACCACCACCTCCTCAGGAAGGTTCTGGAAGGACATACGAAGCAAGACATACCATGACCACTTTTAAGAAAAGGGTCACCTTATCTGGATGCACACATGTAGCCAGCTACAAATATGCACTTGTATGGTACATAAGTGGCATATAAATATGGTAGTCATATGTAGCTAGCCATAAATATGTAAACTTATAAACATGTAGCAGGTATATATATTATATATATATATACATAATTCTGTAGCTAGCAAAAAATATGTAGATTTATGACACATGAGATGTATATATAAAACATTCTGCAGCCATAAATAGTAAATTTGCAATACATATGTGACACACAAATGCACACACACATATATAAATATATGTAGATAGTCCATAAATGCATATTGGTATGATGTACATGTGATGTGTCTGTGTGTGTATATTCATATGTAGTTAGTCCATAAGTATGCGTTTGTGTGACATACACAGAGGAATAACATTCACACGGGAATGCATACAAATAGAAGATTTACATGGTAATTCTTTTACTCTATGTTCTGCTTTCTTTTCTACTCTTCAAAGGAAGATGGGTGAGCTGGGGTGTCGTGCAGTGGCAGGAGGCTTGGCGAGCATGCAGAAGCCCTGAGTTCGGTCTCTAGCACTACATGAAATAAAACCAATCAAATCTCTCTGCCAACCTCTGCATTGATTTCCTGCCACACTGTTGTGTGCTGGGTCAGGTCCTCTAGACAGCCCTAAGCTAAAAGCAGTTTCCAAGAGCCTCAAGTCCGGGCTGGTCCTAGAGGCGCAGGGCATATCCTGACTGTGCTTCTGGCCAAGCTTTCTA
This sequence comes from Typhlomys cinereus, assembly GCA_023101885.1. Taxonomy (NCBI): domain Eukaryota; kingdom Metazoa; phylum Chordata; class Mammalia; order Rodentia; family Platacanthomyidae; genus Typhlomys; species Typhlomys cinereus. The sequence goes on along the minus strand of JALPQD010000105.1, from coordinate 3,282,463 downwards.
CATCCGCAGTTCCTGGACAGAAACTAGCAGGAAATGCAGACATTTCAGCCTGAGGGGCCCCGCAGAGCTGAGCAGCCCCTCCTGCGCTGTCTCTGAGAATCTTCTCAGCCTTCACACTAAGTGGAAGCTGACAGTGTGAGACAGCAGCACACAGGTGGAATGTTCTGGAGCCTGCTCATGTTGACAGTCATGTCTCCTGTGAGGACCCTGCAGCTGCCACCCAGAGGACCAGAACCTCCCTCATTGGGGACCAAACCCCTGTGGCTGCTAGTGTTCTGTATGGGATTAGAAGGGGGCTGTGGCCAGCGAGGACCTCTTGGCTTTCAGGGGGAGGAACACCCCCCTCCCAGTTTTTTGTCTTCCATGAAACTGACCGATTTCTGCATTTAAAAAAACAACAACTTTATTCATTTAGAAAGAGAGAGAGAGAGAGAAAATCAGAGGGTACTCTGTGTCCCTGTGGAGGACCAAGGGTGACTTTGGAAATCATCCTGGATTGCTTCTACCTCCTTCTTGCTTCGCGCTGGGATTTCCCAGGCTCCACCCACCAGGACTGGACGTGCATGTAGCTGCAGTTTCCACTGTGGTGCCTGGCATCCAAACTCAAGACCTTCTACTTGCGAGGCAAGTCTTAGCCCCTGAGCCATCTCTTCAGCCCCAATTTCTGCCTTTTTATTTCTGCTGTTTTTTTTTTTTTCCTTGTATGTTTCAGTCAGAAGTCACTCCCCCTTCCCACCCTGAACACCATTTCACAGAACTGTGACTCAGGGGTAGGAAATATAGCCCAGTGGCAAATGGCTTGCCCCGCATGCTCCAGGGGCCCAAGTTCAACCTCTAGAACCACAAAGTATTAAAATAAAGGAGAGATGAGTTGGACTCGCTTTTCTAGGGTCTCACTTTTATTCCCAGCACGGTCAACAGTGCTCAGTCAAGGGCTTGGTGCTGATTAAGGTATTTGGTGTCATTTCTCATGTATTTAGAAGATTCATGTCCAACATGGTCCTTTTTAACCAGGTCAAAGGAAAAGCCAGCTGGCAGCTATCTGTCTTACAGTACCTAGTGGACCTCATTACTGGCATAAAAGTAAGCCCCCTGTTCTCAGTGGAGGGTCAACCAAAGCTCTGGCAGCCTACAGCAGGCCTCAGAGGAGGGCGGGGTGGGGGAGAGATGTACCATGGCCGTGAAGGTCACAAACATGCTTCATTCCCGTAAAGGTAACGCAGGACAAAGCAAGAATTAATGAGGGTAAAATGCTTGCCTTGAAGCACAAAGACCTGAGTTTGATATCCCAGAACCCATGTTTGGAAAAAAAAAAGAGAAACACATGTAGACTGATAAAATAGCTCAACAGGTCGGGTACCTACCTGTTCACAAACCTAGAAACTGGAGTTCAATCCCTGGAAGCCCATGTAGTGGAAAAAAAGAACTGACTTCTGGAAGCTGTTTTCTCACCTCTGCCCGTGTACCGTGGCACGCCAGCATGTTCCAGCCAATCTCTCATAAACATAAAGAAAGTCAGGCACGATTGCATGTGCTTGTACTTTCTGGAGAGGCAGAAAGAGATGGTTTAGGCGCCCATCTCACAAAAGAGGGACAGAGGCTGGAAAGATGGATGACTGAAGGGTTAAGACTCTGTCTCACAAGCAGAAGGTCCTGAGTTCGGATCCCAGATCCCATGTAAGAAGGCCAGGCAGAAATGGCTGCTGCCTGCACTTCCTGCTCTAGTGGGCGGAGCCTGGGAAATCCCAGAGCAAAGCAAGAAGGAGGTAGGCGCAATCCAGGATGATTCCCAAAGTCACCCTTGGTCCTCCACAGGGATATACAGTGCCCTCTGACACACACTCCCCCCACATATATAAAATAAGTAAATAAAATATTAAGAAAAAAGGAGGACAGTATGTAAGGAATGACAGCTGAGGTGGTTCTCTGACCCATGCACACGTGCCCCGGCACACACGCACACACAAAGGATAAACGAGACAGTAAATGTGAAATAAGAAAAAATAAGGATGAGAAATGAGATCCATGTAAATGTAAGACATAAAGAAGTTGTCAGTAAAGTCAGCAGGCAGCTTTTCTTCTCTGTGCTCGGTAGCTCGGTTAGAGGAGCTGTATACCGGCTTCATGACTGGAGACCTCTTGCTTGGCAGCGGTCTGGGTGTCCAAGGTAGCCGAGCTGAAAAGCCAACAGGCAATCACACTGGTGCCTGAACTCAGAAGCTGGAAGACATTCCCCCCCACCGCCACCCCCTACTCCTTCTTCAGCCTGCCTTCCCTGCCCCCCATTCTCATTCCTCACTGTGACTAAGGCTCGTCCAGGCTGAGGACTTTGGCTCAGTGCGACCCAGAAAATTCCCTGCCTCCTAACGACACCACCAAGACCAAAGTGAGGTCACTTTCCTACCTATACGCTGTGTGTTCCATCCACAGACCTGCCATTTCTGTTCCCCGTGTCTGTGATTTTGTGAGTTTCAACAACCTATGGGAATCTGGTCTCAACTGAACACTGGAGTGAGGGATTCTGGGGGATTTAGCCTCTTTTCTTTTTTTTTTTTCCTGAAGGCTGAGATGGAGTCCTGGGTCTTATAGATGCACGGCTCTACTACAGACCCACATCCTCAGCCCCACATGGGTGTGTTCTACACAAGTGCTCTGCTGCTGATGGCCAAGTCTGAGCAGACGCTCGACCACCGCTCTAGCCACGCCCCAGACCTGGTTCTGGTGTTCTCAGGCCACATTCTCTCAGCTATGCCAGACGCCCGGCCTGGCCATTTCGTTAAAGTAACCTGCTGGTCCCACAGTCACACACAAACCTACCCTGTGGCCTTGAAATCTTTTCCTCTCGTGTGCATATATGTATGTATACATGAGGGTACTTGAGTGTGTGTGCCTATGGGAACTCAAGGGTGATATGAGAAATCACGCTGGATTGTTCTACCTCCTTACTGTTTTTTTTCTGAGGTTTCCTGAGGCCGGAAGTGAAGGTTGCCGCCATATCTGTCCAGCATTTTTACTTGAGATTGGAACGTGGATTCTTTTGCTTGGAAGGCAAAGGCTTTAACCCCTGAGCCATTATCGGGCCGGGCCAAGGCATTCCCAGCAGAGTCCCTCCCTTTCGCTAAGAGGAGGCCTGCTTTCGGATGCCCGTTGTGTTCAGGAAAGCCTTTTGTTTAAACAAAGGAACCCGCCCCATATAGGGGGGAGAACACAGGCTTCCGACCCAGATAGAAATGATGCAGAAATATACGGGATTCTGTGCTCTCTCCTTTTGCTTTCCCCCTCCTCATTCACCCAAGGGACAGTGACCTGCTTCCAAAGGGCTGCGGTGTGGGGACATAGGAATTTCTTGGGGAACACGTCTGCTCCTGTCCTGTCAAGACTCTATTAGGAAGAACGTGCGAGTCCTCGGGGAAATGAAATATACAAGAAAGGGATGATGGGACAGCGGCTGGGACTGAAGCCAGCTGGGAACAGAGGTGCCCAGTGGGGTGACGCGGGGACACTGAGCATCACTTGGCAACCCGCTTCCTCCCAGCCAGGCGTGTGGCCTCTCCAGTCCCTTCCCGTCAAATCATTCTGGACACGCGAAGGGTTGGCGTGTTCGCTCTGGAAGCCCAGCTGGGCCACTGGTTCTCCACGGGCTTCTGGCTCCAGTGGGGACTTTTGTCTCTCCACAGGTGTGGGCTTCCTGTTCATGTTGTCATCAGGGCCTAAGGGAGCGGGTGGCAGCCTTGGCTAGGGAAGGGCTTGTGAACAGTGAATGGAGCGCGTATATGCATGCGTTTCTATAAGCACGCACTATGTGCACACATGTGAGAGTATGTATGTGGCATGCACATGTACGAGAGTGTGTATAGCATACACAGTGCATGCGTGTGAGTGTGTAACATGCACATCTCTTCTTCCTTCCCTCTAAGGAACTCTAGCTCATGATTTCGAGATCTGGCCACACTGTGCTTCCTGGAGGACAAAGCCAACCCATGTGCTTTCCAGCACAGGTTGAGGTGTCTGTTTGATTGACAGCCCTGGGGCACGGTTCCACTTGCCCTGCAAACACTTTTGGCCACTCAGTAGGGACCTCTATAGAAAGGGGCAGCCCCGGGTTGGAGAGGTGGCTCAGGGGTTAAGCCTCTGCATTGCATGGCGGAAGGCCCTGAGTTCAGATCCTAGACCCCACGTATAGACGCCGGGCGGAAGCAGGGGCGGCCTGCATTTCCGGTCCTGGTAGGACGGAGCCTGTGAATCCTGAGGCAGAGTAAACGAGGAGGTGGAGGCGTCCATGGTGGTTCCCGAATTCGTCCGTGGTTCTACACACACACACACACACACACACACACACACACGTGCACACATGTACACACGCACAATTGAATAAATAAAAAAATATTAAAAAAAAGAGAAAGGGGCAGCCCCCAGCTTAACAGTCTGAAGAGTCATTCTGTGATGTTCATTCCCGCCAGGGCTCAGAATGCCAGAGAGGACAGCAGGCGATATTGTTCCTTGCCTAGCTTGCATGAGGCCCCACTTCCACCCAGAGCACTTCATTAACCAGGTACCACGGACCTGTGATCCGAATAGAAGCGTGGTGGAAGCAGAAGTTCAAAGGCACCCTTTGCTACATAGCACGCTTGAGGCCAGTCTGGGCGACGTGAGACTGTCTCAAAAACTGAATAGGCAAGTAAGCAAAGTACTTAGATGTTATTGCAAAAAAGACGGGACCCAAACAATTCAGGAGAACAAGGGACTTATTCATGTGCATGATTCTAGGCTCTCGTGGATCACATGGCAGGCGAGTGATGCCAGACTCAGCAGCCGAGGGAACTGGCCACACACCGGCGCAGCAGGGGGACATAGACCAGGTGCTGCACACTGGGGTTTCAGATCCCCAGCCTGTGGGTGCCCGGGTGCCCACTCCTCTTCCTGATCTACCTGCCTGAGGGAATGGTCCTATCCACTATGGGCTGGATCTTCCTTCCCATGCCAACCATGCAATCTCACAGTCTCCTGCAGGTTTGCCATAATTAGATAATTCCTCATAGGTTGCCCAAACACCTGCAGAGGGTGACGCATGCCTTTGGAGTAATCGTCAAATACAAAGGCTGAAGGAGCAGGTAAAAGATTGTTAGGGTTCTCTGAAAATACAGGCAGATATAATAGTATAAACGAACCAGTCTGTGGGATTCAAAGTACAAACGTTGCGTCTGCCGCCTACTGAAGACTCGCTGTGGGTCAGGCACAGGGCTAAGAGTTTCACGTACACCGTGATCCCTATTTTTAGATACTTGGGTTGTTTTCAACTTTTTTTTCCTGTTACAAGTAGTGCATAGATGAGTATCTTTGCATATAACTCTTTAGCTGATTAATGATATCCTGTTTAGAGTGGATTCTTCTCAGCACAATGACTGGACATGGGATTTTAAAAAAAAAGACTCCTGAAATATTGCAGACTTGCTGTGGCCCCGCCCAAACGAGGAGTGTGCCCGCGCATCCTTGCTCTCAAAGACTGGGAAAAACCAGCCCTTTGCCAGAGTTGAGTCATCCATCAGCTGGATGTCTGAATGTCCTGACCACTGAAGTTAAACACCCCAGCCAAATCTGTTCTACAGAATTAGAGAAAGACTCAACTGATTGGTTCCCATCAGCGCCTGACCCGAGGCCTTGCACTGGAAAGAGGAACAACCCGTGTTGGTTCGTGGCTGCTCTGGTCTCTCCTCTCTGCCCCTCTCCTCTCCACTCCCTCTGGGGGCCGGGTCTTCCCACATCAATTAGATACCCTCCTGCAGGCTTGCTCAGGGCTTCCATTAGCTACCAGTTCCTCACAGATGTGCCCAGAGCTCAGCTTCAGTTGTCAAGTTGACTCTGTAGGAGCTGGCACGCTCTGGAAAGCTGGCAGCTCTTCCCATGCTCCTGGCCCCTGCCAGGATCCTCTGCAGGGCATCCTGAGACCTGGCTGTCACCCTTTAAAGGCAGGATGTTGTCTATTTGGACACAAAGCCACATTTTCTCCTGCAGAGCATTCTAAAGGCATGGGATTGGGTTAGCTTGTAGATGCTAAGTCCCTTCCCTGTGCCAGCCATGGTCCAGTAGCAAAAAGATCAAGTCCTGCCTGCATGGAGCCAACACACCTTCTGGAGGGAGAAACAGCTCTCTAAGGAGAGGATCCCAGTGAGCAAAGCCACAAGCCCTGGAGATAAAGGGATGTGCAGTGGCTCCCCCCCCCCCCCATGGTCAGAATATAGCTCTCTAAAGACCTGGCTTTTCTGTAGAGGTGTGAAGGAGCTTAGAGGAGAGAGACTTGTAATTGCTTAGAGACAGCAGATTCCAGGTAGCAGCAGTGAGCTCAGGACAGAGCGTGTGGTGTATTCTGCCACAGGAGGTTCGCAGGAGAAGGCGGAGAAATAGCAGCACGGACCGTGGACCAGGGAGGTGGCTGGTAGCCCTGAAAACTCACAGTAAGGACTTGGGGTTCTGTTTGAAGAGATCAGACCCGACTCTGACTTAACAGTTGGCAGAGATAGAAGTAAAGGGACCCCCCAGTTCTTGTCATAGTGCAGGTGACAGACTGGCGGTGACTGTAGAGAAGGACACAGTCCATCTGGGGACGCATTGTAGAGATATTGACCGTTACTTGAACCTGGTTCTTCAGGAGGCTTCTCTCCCTGGCAGCCTTTTCTCTCCTGGGGATGAGGAGTAAGTTTGGAAAGAGGCTGCTTCTGTGTTGGGAGTTTGATTCCATGTTTCTGTCCCAATTTTCAACAAGCCCCGAGTCTGTCTTCTGGAGAGATGCTCGCAGTTGGCAAATCGGCACATGCCTTTTCTCGCTAGTTCCTCCTTCAGCAGGAAATGCAACAGAAGCCCACCATGGTGACCAGGACTCATCCAAGAAGTATCTCTTGTCCTTCCTCCATGCCAAACCTTTGGCTGGCAGGGAACTTCCAGAAAAATCACAAAGCCAGGAACCACCTATAGGATCTGCCTAGGAGCACTAGAGACCAGTAGCAAAGGGTATTTCAAATACTCGCCAGCTTCCACACCTGTATGACTGACCTTGGGTGTTGAATCATTGAGGGTTGGTGACAAGGGCTCAGAGAGGTGTCCACGGAGGCAGGGGGCCCTAGCGAGACCCAGGCTCGGGAGACTGGGATTTTCATCCTAGGTCTGCTGCAGACCAGGTGTGCGAGGAATCGAGAGCCCTTTGGGGACTATGTCCTCCACTTTGACATGAGTCCCAGTCAGATAGATTTGTACACACTGTCAGCTTTCACGTCTTACAGTTCTGTGGGACGAGCATGAATAAAGGAGAAGGAGGCAAAGTGGTGGGTGAAGCAACGCTGTGTCAAGGCCGTCTCCTGTGCACTTCTATGCTGGAGTCCCCCCATGCGCACTGTGTTCATGCTCTCAAGTCCGCGTGATTAGATTCACTCTGACGAGGGGGAAAATGTGCGAACCCACTGCTGGGATACAAAAGTAAACCATATTCCATGAAAAGGGAGACTCACACCACATAACTGAATTCTGCAGAAGAACTTAGTCTGACCAGTCCCTCTGCCGATCTGATTAGTTGTCGGGGTTGGACTTTTCTCTCTGAGCAGAGTGATTAATGAAGGGCCAGTTAGATACTCAAAAGGCCGCTCTGCCTCCTTCAATTTCCAGCTTTCAATTTTTAATTCTGGCCCATTCCTCTCCGTGTTGGGGTTCAGTCTCGCCTGGCCTCTGCAGGAGCTTTGGCGTAAGGCTCAACACAGTAGGTACATGGACAGTTTCCAAAATGACAACTTTGGTCCAGGTCCGGGGCTGAAGCCAGGTTGTAGAAGCCTGATACTTCTCTCTCTCCTTACTTGCAAGCAAACACCTTCCTCCTGGGTATAGAAAGATGAGAGACTCCAGGAATTCTCCCCTCACTTTGCATTAGTTTGTCCACTATTTAGTTTATCTTTGCATTGACCAATGCTTTCCACCATGTATTTTTTTACTAATTATTTTGTATTGTTTAATATTTTAGATATAAAGCTTTTTTAAAAAAATTTTTTAAATTTATTTATTCAATTGTGTGTGTGTGTGGGTATGTGTGTGTGTGTGTGTGTGTGTGTGTGTGTGTGTGTGTGTGTGTGTGTAGAACCACGGGCGAATTCAGGAACCACCATGGACCACCTCCACCTCCTCCTTGTTTACTCTGCCCCGGGATTCACAGGCTCCGCCCTACCAGGACCAGAAACACAGGCTGCCCTGCTTCTACCCAGCGTCTATACGTGGGGTCTAGGATCCGAACTCAGGACCTTCCACCTGCAAGGCAGAGGCTTAACCCTGAGCCACCTCTCCAGCCCCAGATATAAAGCTTTTTAATATTCCTATAGAAGTTCATACATGAATGCTGTGAATTTATTATATTTTCACACATTAATTCCACTTGCACCCCCTCTCCTTTTCCCATCAGAGCCCTTTTTCCCTGCCAATCTCCCCCTGTTTCCTTGTGTTTTTGCATGTGTGGCCTTCATCTGGCTTGCCTTTGATGGCACGTGCATGAGCCCGTGCTGGAACGTGAATCATGTATCCTGGGTGCACCACTGGGGAAGTGTCTTCCTTTCTCTCTCCATCAGCATTAATCCTCACCTGTCTCTCAGGGAGGTGCAGGGCCTCTTGAGACCTAGGGATGTCTTTTTATTAAAGTGCGTGTGCGTGTGAGTCATTTTTTTTCCCGGCAGAATCCAGATGTTTCTTACTGTGTGGTGGGTGACGTGACAACTAATGTTGTTATTCATGTTGTCGTTGAAAGCCGTTTCCGGCCATTCTTTTCCTGCTGCAACTATGAGAAGTGGCCCGGGCTCTGTTCCTGTCAGGGCCTGACATTGTCCTGGGCCTTCTGTGTGACAGGTGCAGGAGGTATCTGTGCCCGATACGCTGTCTGCGCTCACAGCACCAAACAGCACTGGCATCTGCAGGCTCTGCTTTCTGTCCTTGGAGCCACGTGACTGCCATTAAATCGCGGCGTGAGTGTCAGATTCATTTGGAAAGTTGTGCTTGACTCGGTTACTCTCTCTGCTACTGTGAGACAGCACTCAGACTTGAGCAACTTCAGGGGAGAAAAGAAGACGTATTTGGTTTTACGGTTCCAGAGGGAAGACATAGTCCATTAAGGTAGGACGCCCATGGCAGAAGGCATGGCAGGTGGCAGACGCTCATCACGCCCGTCATCATGGAGGGAGGGGACAGAGAGAGAGAGAGAGAGAGAGAGAGAGAGCGAGCAAACAGCACTCAGCTAGAACAGATTAGCAGTGGAAGCAGGGCTGGACCACTAAACCTCAAGGCTCGCCCCTGTGACCTGCCTTCCTCTAGCAAGGCTGCACCTACTAAAGGTGCCACAACTTTCCCAAACATTAGCAACAGTTAAAGATTCAAACCCGGGAGTCTGTGGGGGTCAGCTCGCATTCAGACCATAACAGTGCTCCATGCAGCTACTGAAAGGAGGTAAAGAGGAAGCATCCGTAGAGTACTAGAGAAAGCTGCAGGACCGTAGGTCTCTCCAGTACGTGCTTTGAACTAGTTGCAGGTCAGCTGCAGTTCAGAAATAGTAAATGGAAAATTCCGGAAATAAAGTCTAATTTCTAAATTTCGTGCCATTGTGAGCAACAGGATGAAATCTCGCACCAGCCTGCTGCGTATCCCCCCCCCCAAGGAGGTGTGTCACCCCTCTATACAGCGTATACTTTGTGTGATGCCGGATTAATAAATTAACCTTATCTTAGACATGATGTCCATTTGAGAAAAGTATGGCATGATTACGATCCAGCGCTCGCTGAAGCCTCAGGCACCTACTGAGAGTATTGGAAATATGTCCCTCCTCATCAGACAAAAGGCCCAGGCCAAACATGGTGGCAAAGAAAGATCAAGTTGCCCATGGTGTTCTAGAACTAGCTCATGAAGAGGCATGGGGGACCTTGTCATGGCAAAAGTGGAGGAAAGGAAGGACTGGTTTTGAGGGGGCATGGGAATGTGCTGGGGGTTGGCTCAGTGGTCAAAGCCTTTGCCTTGTAAGCAAGGGGACCTGAGTTCAGATCCCCAAAACCCAACTAAAAATGGCAGGTGGGTGTGTGGCTTGCCTGCAGTCTAGCCCTGGAAGGCAGAGCTGAGGAGTCCCTAGAGCAGGCTGCCCAGCCAGACTAACCTAGTGGCATGTTTTAGGTTTAAGTAGAGTACTCTGCTTAGTAAAGCTGGAAGAGTGATTGAGGATGATTCCCGACATCACCCCAGGACCCACTCATGTGCTTACTTACATCTACCCACATGGACACACACACATACACCTATACACACCATTCACACATATATGAAAGAAAAAATTTAGAAAAACAGAGGGCGTGGGAAAAGGCGGGTATTTGGAAAGTTTGGGTCACTGTAGAATTCTCTTTCCTGTCAGCTTCAGTGTGTGTGTGTACATGTGTGCGTGTACGCGTGTATGGTATGTGGTATGTGTTGTATATGTGCAGGAGCTAGAGGAAGGCGTCTAGTGTCCTGCTTTATCATTCTCCATTGCACTCCTGAGATGTCTCTCACTGACCTAGAGCCTCTTCCTTCCACCTCTCATAGCACCTGGCTCTCAAGTGTGTGTGGCCATAGCTGATTGCTTACGTGGATTTGGGGATCTGAACTCGGGTCCTCTTGTCTGTGCAGCAAGCACTCTTAACCACTGAGCCGTCCCTCTATAAAGTACTTGAAATGTTCCCATCCAAAAAGGGCACAAGTGCTGGACGTGGTCTGAACACAGCAGTGATGGGGACGGCAAGCTGGGTCAGCAGAAGGGTGGACTCTTCCCACGCTCGCTGTTCTGGGACAGCTGCTCTGCTTTCGAGTCAATGCCTAGTTCTGGTCCCATTTTTGGACACCGTGACTACTGTGGCCGACAGGCAAGATGGTCGTCGTCATGTTCCTGGTCACACATTCACTGAAGTTCTGATAGTTTGAACCTTGAGTTACAGTCGCTTTTTCCTATATCGCTGTCACGGAAACTCGAAGCTTCTCCCACCTGCCCTGTGTTGGTCAGCTTTTCATCATAGTATCAAGATACCCGAGATAACTGGCTCACGAAAAAGAAAGGTCGATTCTTGGCTCACGGTGCCAGTCTATATGCTCACTTAGTTCTGTTGTTTTAGGCATTGGTGGCGGAAGCACGTGAAAGAGGAGGACTGTTCGCGGCCGCTAGGATGCCAAAGCCTCCAATGACTTAATGTCCTTCTGCTAGGCTCCACCCCCTTCCACAAGCTGGGGACTGAGCCCTTAGTACTTGGACTTCTTTTTTGGGGTGGGGTGTAAAACCCAAACTATAGCAACTACCCAAGAAAATCTAGGATGTAGCTTTTGCTAATATCAGTCTTCTCGCTTGCACTGCTTGGCTTGGTTCCATGAATTGAGGGGACGTCTTTAGAAATTCAGGTGGCCTGTGGATAAGATGGCTGTCAACAAGCATCTCTGTGTGTTGATAGGGCTCTGAAAGGCAGGCACTACTCAACTGCTTTCCAGAAGGTTCTGAAGCACAGAGGGGTCTGTAAACAGCCCAGTGGTCATGCCTGGAGCTGAATCCAAGCAGGGTAGTATTTCGACTTGCCCTCCGTCAACTCTCCGCTTGTCACATGTCTTGATAGAGACAACTGTATTATCCTCCCGGTTGAGACCAGCAGCTCAGCTCCCAGCCCCCCATAAGCTGCTGATTCTGCCGGTTGGTTCTACCAGCAGTTGGCATTGTGGTGGGGCTGGTGAGCTCTACCACATGTGCGCAGTGCTCGCTGGCCTGCAGCTTGCCCAGCGCATCTTGTACTGCTGCTGTAAGTAACTTGTAAATGCGCACACGTCTTTTGCCCATCCAGGGCAAGATGTCGAGAACCAGGGTTTGGGCTTTTTTCTCCAGCTTCCCGTGGGCACTGCGTATGGAACGTAGAAGTGCTTTAAGACTCTCAGTCAGACTAAGGAACTGGACCCAAGCAGAGTAGTATTTTGACTTGCCACCCATCAGTGATGTCTCTACTAAAGCAGCAGATAAAAGCCTGCCTTAGGCTGGCTGGTGTAGCAAGCCAACAAACATGGTGGCTCTTGAAAACCATCATCACCAGAATCTAGGACCCTGTTCCTGGGAGCGTTGCGAAGGCTTGGCCATCATGTGCATTTTATATTGGCCTCTTTCTAGCAGGAGTCTTTGTGGTGTTCCCAAGAGTCCTTCTGTTCCCATTAGTCTGGGCAGAGGACAGACCCAGACTGAGTTCTGCATTTCAGCCTGCTTTGCTTGGAAGTGCCCAGCGGGGCCCTCTGCCGGGTTGTGCTTGTGACTTTGCTGTGCTTGTACCCAGACATGTCTGAAAACACAGCTCAGGCTGGTAGCTGGGCCAGGCTGGTAGCCGGCACAGCCTTGGAGGCAAGGGTGAATGGATGCTTCAGTGGGTTAGTTGCTTTTCCTGGCGTCGTGATAAAACACCCTAGTAAGAGCAACTTAAGGGAGAAGGGGAATATTTTGGTGTACAGTTCCAGAGGGATAGAGTCTATCGTCCATCATGGTCAGGAAGGTGTAATGGCAGGAGCGAGAGACTCGTTGGTCGCCTAGCATCCTTACCCCGGAGCAGAGAGAGACCAGGAAGAGGAGTCCATCTAGAAAACTCTTAAGTCCCAACCCCAGGTGATGTTCTTCCTCCAACAATCCCTCCCTCATAAAATTCCACCACCTTCCCCGAATAGCACTGCCCACTAACTAGGACCATGGGAGCCTACGGGGGATGGTTTACATTCAAACCACAATGGTGGGTGGGTGCTCATTGCCCTTGGTTTTGGACAATGAATGCCCCTTCTGTTCTGCCTGCCTTGCCCTTGGTTTGCCTTAGTGGAGGAGAATAGAGAGAGAGCCACACCTACTGGGGAAATCCTTGCTGGGGCCAAAGGCCACTCTGGGCACCTTCCATTAGCAAGGATTTTAATGGCTTTTCTTAGACTGGACCTCTTGTTTTGATTACCTTCTGGACGAGGAGTGCGCATTACCGTTTGTCAATGTGGATGGATGCTGTGGTTTCTGCTCAAGTGTTGTGATGGCTGGAGAGAGAACTGCAGGTCAGGTCAGGCAACAAGCCCTAGCAACTGATGCCTCGGCTGTGTATCTGGGTCCAGGATTGGCAGGTCCCCTCCTGTGGCAATTGAGAATCGAACCTTTACGCACACCTATGAATTTACAGGCTTGTAGGAGATTATCTAATTTATGTGGGCGGGACCATTCCTGGGCAGGTGAATAGGATGGAGAGAGCAGGCTCAGTGTTTGAAAGATTTTCAAGCTGGAATGCATGCCTGTCTCTGAGCTCTTCCTGCAGATATAGAGTGGCCAGTTCCCTTGATCCCTGTTGGTAACTCTCCTGCCATAGTAGATGGCAACAGAATCATGATCATGAACAAAGATCCCCTTGCTTCCCTCAATTCTTTGGGTTGTGTATTTATCAAAGCAACTAAAAATGAAGGCGAATGAAGGAAATGGTCTGAGGAGAGTGGGGTATTATTATGAAAGTAAGAAGCTTATTCTCTTTCTTTCTCTTGCTCCCCGAGACAGGAAGGGGAAACAGTATTTCCAGTAGATGCTCTACACTGGCTGAGAACCACCCTTGGTCTCTATGAGTCTCTGTGGGCTGGCTGGCCTAAGAATCAGAAATTCATTGTTGTACCGTAGCTTTGAAGGCTCAAGTTCAAGACCAACCTTCTCCCGAGGTCTCTCTCCTTGACTTAAAGATGGCGGCCTTCCAACTGTGACCTCCTATGGGCTGCCTCTCTGTGCCCTAATTTCTTCTTTTTCTAAAGACACCAGTCAGATTGGATTAGGGTCTACCCTGTGACCTCATTTCACCTCTTTAACCCACTGGAAGGTCCAGGCTTCCATTGGGGATTTTGGAGAGATACAAAGCAGCCAGCCATAGTTCTTGTGTGTTAAGTGGTTGTGGGTCAGGAGTCTATTACTGTAACGAGTAGCTGAGATAATCCAGTTAGAGAATAAAAGCCTGGTTTGGCTCCCGGTGGGGTTCCTGTGCCTTGCTGACTGGTGGTATTACTTTCAGGCCTGCGATGAGCCGTATAGCATGGTGGGTGAGCACATGGTGGGGCGAAGTCTTTCATCGCATGTCTGGATGGTAGCTGGGCCAGGCTGGAGGGACTCTTTAATGAATACCCTCCCAAGGGAAAAGTCTCCAGTAGGTTCCACCACTTCTTAGGAGTGTGCAGCCAGGGCCGAAGCCTGTAGCCCAAGGCTTTTCCCAGCAGCCACCCTGCGTTAATGAGGATGACAGAGTGCTCCAGCTGCTCCTCCCACGCTCTCGGGGGTTCTTCAAGCCCCACAACAGTTCTAAAGCAGCTGCTCTTATTCCCTTCACTGGAGACAAGGACACAGATACAGAACAGTTGAGAGGTTTGCTATTTGCTGACCGTAGAGCTAGAACTTGTGCCAGGACCCTCCCATGCCAGCGGGTATGCATCCTATGCCCTGTCCAGGGAGTCTAGACCTCGCCCGGGTCTGCACAGGAAAGGTTGGGGTGCTGGCTGTCGAAGACTTCCCTTTGGCTCAGTGGTCAGAGTATGTGCGGAGCTGGTCTTTCACACCGTGCTTGGTTCCTGTCGCAGATGACATCTTGGCGAGGTCAAGGCCCAGGAAGGAGACCTTCCGGTGACGCTGTGGCCACAGATGGATGAAACCGGCTGCCCGTGTGTGTGCTGAGCTGCTCTGCCCAGGAAGGAGATGGGTCCGGCCACCACACACACACACACACACACACCACACTCACGTGGATTCTGCTAGGGCCTGGATTTGGCTGTTGTCACTAGCCGGACGTTCAAGGTGGCTGCTTGCCTGGAGTCTGCTTCCGTTCCTCTTCGTTCCCTCCCATAGTTTCAGTAGTCCCAGGAAGCAGAGACATCTGCTCACAGAGCTGCCCCTGGGCTTAGCTGCCTACGAGCCCTGCGTTTGTGCGGAGAACTTCTGGCTTCATTGTGCAATTATGCCAGGGTCCCTCGGGACATCGCAGGCTTTGCCACTGGGTCCTCAGTTCCGCTCTGCTTTGCTGTCGTGGTTAGAGACACAGCGAAGCTGCCAGGCGAGGTGGGGGAGACTTTGGTTCTCAAAGTCTGTGTGATGGATTAGGTGTCTCTCCTCTTTCCTCCTTCATCTCTTTTCTCCCACCCAGACCAGCCTGGTCTACACCAGCCTATCTCAAGGGTCCCATGAAGCTGATCTGACCTTGTCAGTTACTGATTCTTCGCGACTGGCATGCTGAGTGGCAAATACACTTTTTGCTCCAGCCATCATGGAAGGAAAGGAAATATCAAGCACGAGAAAAGGCCAGATTATGGGGCTGGAGAGGTGGCTCAGGGGTTAAGCCTCTGCCTTGCAGGCGGAAGGTCCTGAGTTCGGATCCTAGACCCCACGTATAGGCACCAGCAGAAGCGGGGGCAGCCTGCGTTTCCGGTTCTGGTAGGGCGGAGCCTGTGAATCCCAGGGCAGAGTAAACAAGGAGGAGGTGGAGGCGTCCATGGTGGTTCCTGAATTTGTCCCTGGTTCTACACACACACACACACACACACACACGTACACACACGCACACACACACACACACACACACACACACATGCACATACCTATACCCGCACAATTGAATAATAAAAAAATTTTTTAAAAAAGGCCAGATTATACACACACACACACACACACACATACACACACACACACACACACACACACACACACATAGCGGTGAGCCCACCCACTGCCCTGCACCCCGAGAATGCAGGTCCCAGCAGAGCTTGTTATGTTTCTCTGAAGTCCAGGAATCTTTCTAGAATGCCAAGGAAAATGTTTTCAAGTCTCTGAGGCCTGAGAATTCATGTTCTCGGTTACTCTCTCTCTCTGATTACCTCAGTCCACCATGGTCATTCACCTTTCCCCTCAGAATCCTGCCCGCTCAGGAAAGACTAAAAAGCTCCGGGGCATCCACCCTTTTCCAATTGTGGCGCGATGTCGAGGACAAATGCGTTGGACAGGCCTTCACAGTTATCCCAGAATGCAATCAGCCCCTGGGTCACTGGGGAACAGGGTTCTCCTGATATGCACATGGCTAGGAGGCCATTGCTGGACATGTCTTCAAGGCTGTCCCAGAATGTATGTGGGCCTCAGGTCACAGTTGGACAGGCCTTTCGCAGCTCTCTTATCCCAGGATTTTCAGTAGCAGATTCTACTTTATTGAAGAAAAGAATGCAGCCTACTCCCTTTCAAACTATTCCCACCTGCAAGTCTCTCCATCTCCCTGAGTATGTGAACAAAGAAGCAACTACATTATAATTAAGTAACCTAACAATAGGTTTTTGATTGAGTGGTGGGATCGAGGGCTGATTTCATTTCTTCATCTTTTCCTGTGCTGCTATATTTCTACTCTTACCAATTTATTTCTTCTGTGCCGGGTGTATATTTGTGCCGTATCACCATGGGGGGTGTCAGGGGGCAATTCTAAGGAGCCAACTGTCTCCTTCCATCTTATGAGATCTGGGGATCAAGCTTAGGTCTTGGGGTAATGTGTAAGTGCTATTTCCTGCTGAGGGATCTCACTGGCCGATGGTGCTTAATTAAAAACAAATAAATAACAGCAACAACCCAAATCACGAGTCATTCCAAGATAAACTGAACAGCATAATTATGCTCTCTCTCTTTTTCTCTTTCTCTTTAACGTTATCTTATTCTATTTTGTTTTGTGTGCGTGTGCTGTGTATGCATGTATTAGCACTGTGGAGGCCCAAGGATGACTTCAGGAATCATCCTGGATTGCTCTACTTCCTTTTTGCTTTGCTCTGGGATCTCCCATGGTCTGGTTTCCCAAGCCCAAGGTGCAGGCTGCCACCGTTTCCATTTGGAATTTTTACATGGGATCTGGGGGATCCGAACTCAGGTCCTTCTGCTTGCGAGTCAGAGTCTTAACTCTTCTCTTAACAGAGCTACTAACCAGAGAACCCTGAGATCTACCCACTGTCATTACAGCCTGAGGGCCGCACTGGACATCAGATTAACAGTGAACTCTGTGCTTGGTTTGTGGATGGATCTCACTGTGACCCACTGGCCTACTTTCCTCTGGGGCCTGAGAGTTCACCGAGCCCTTCACCAGCTGCTCTGTCTTCTGTCTCTACATGTTGTTAGGGGAGATCCTCTCTGACCAACACAGCCCTGACATAAAGTCACTTTCTCTGCACAACGAATGCCACGTGTCCCCTTATCAAACTTCCTCCTGACCCCTCAGGGACACTTTCACCTCCCTGCCCCAGCTAAGGGCTCTGGCCCTGTCGTGCAACTGATTTAATCAGTCAAAGGGAGACGGTTGGAACTGGGTTCTGCCCTCAAAAGGAAAAGGAAATTAACCTCTAGCCGCCACCGCCTCTGTTGCGTACAACTGAGTTCTCATCCAACAACGATTTCCCGAGCCGGGGACAGAACACGGTGTAAAAGCTGCTTCACATGGAGAACTGGGGCTGCCAGCCACTCTCCAGAATGGAAGGGGACATTTTTCGCATACCTTGGCCAGATCAGAGTTGTGAGCTTTTTGTTTCTTCTTGTTTTCTGGGAGTCCGGCCAGGTGGTCCTGTCCCCGGGTTGGGGGGGGGTGGGGGGCCCAAGAACTTCTGCTCATTGGTTGAGCAATCTCCAAAGTCAGTTGGGTGAGTATGTGGGGTGGGAGAGCTGGAGTCACCCCACTTATTTCATCACCGGCTATGTTAAACAAAGAATTTGGGCTTGCAGTTCTCTGCTGACGAAATCCAGCAACCTGGGAAAAGTCATGGGCCCGAGTCTTTTGTAATTGCTGCTCTCTGAGCGGAGTTCAGGCTC
The DNA here is from genome assembly GCA_023101885.1 of Typhlomys cinereus. NCBI lineage: Eukaryota > Metazoa > Chordata > Mammalia > Rodentia > Platacanthomyidae > Typhlomys > Typhlomys cinereus. The sequence continues at coordinate 3,264,594 of JALPQD010000105.1, read as the reverse complement.
GGCTTTCCTCCAGCTTTGTCACCCACCTCAGAGATGGGCAGAAGGTGGCATTCAATAAAAACAACAGCAACAACAAAAATATCTCAGGCCAAAGAGATGGCTCAGTGGTTAAAGTCTTTGCCCCACAAGCAAAAGGCTCTAGGTTCAGATCCCTGTGTGAATATGCTAGGTGGGTGAGGGGGCCCACTTTTACTTCTAGCCCTGGAAGGTAGAGTCTGGGAATCCCCACAGCAAATGGACTAGCTAGACTAGTCCCAGTGGTGGGCTCTGGGTTTAATAGAGACCCAGGCTCACAACGATAATGTGGGAGAACAATAGTCGATGATTTCCAGTATCACCCTTGGGCCTCCACAGGTACGCACACTCAAATGTACTCATGTATATACACCTGCGCGTGCACACACACACACACACACACACACACACACACACACACACACACCCTCCCTCCCTATAAATACATGAAAAAGAAAAGAAAACCCAAGTTTCTTTGAAGAAGGCTTTGGTTTTACAGAGAGCTCTCTTAGATGATTTTCTTGGTTGTTGTAACAGGGTTATTCAAAGGTACTCCAAAGGAACATTGACAAAGGGCTTTTAACACACACACACACACACACACACACACACACACACACACACACACACTCCCCTTCATCCCGAATGACAAGGCAGACCTGGTCAGGTGCTGCTTTCTAAGTGTCCAGCCTGAGGAAGAGCGAGTGAAGAGAGGTTCAAACAGGAAGTGGCTGGAAAATACAGTCCCTGCATCCCACGAACGAGTGAGAAAGAGCCAGAATTTGAGTTGGGGAGGGAGAAGAAAGGAAGCCAGGTGGCTCTGGAGGAAAAGCAAATGGGGTGGGGTCAGGTATTTTAAGACTGTCCTCCTTTCCTCTGTCAGTGAATAAGTCCCAAGCTTAGAGTTCCGGCTTCTGCAGCCCAGATCTTCAGTTTGTAGCGGGCATCCAGGCCCTGGGATGTAACCGGAGTAGCCAACCGCCCCATCACCTCTGAGATCAGGATCCTGGCTTGTGCTCCGCCATCCCATGTGTGTGGTCCCTCTGTGGCCTGGCCTTTGACGGTATCTCCTACAGCAAAGTGGGGAGATGGAGTGCTGCCCCACGGGCTCTCTTCAGACCCCACTGGTGAGCACTTGGTCACACGGCCACTCTTGGTTGCAAGGGAGACTGAGAAATGAGTCGCTATTCTTGATGGCTAGAATGACCTATTTTATGGCTATAGAAGGGAACGTGGGCTATCGAGGGGAGACATAGGCAGAAGGAATCTCTGTGTTTGTCACTCCTGAGTAAATATGGGGTAGTCAGTGAGCCAGGCCTGTTGACAAAGTTTTTGTGGTGATTATTGTGTGTCATCCAATGTATTGAAGGTCCACTTTCTTTGTTTTTTTTGTTTCACGTGTGTGTTGCATGTGGTTGGATGTACATGCATATGCAGGCATGCATACAGGAGGGCACTTCAGTGTGCGCACCTTGGAAGCTCCAGGGTGACTTTGGGAACCCTCCTTCTGCCTCCTCATCGCTTTGCTCTGAAGTTACTCAGGTTCCCTCCTCCAGGGCAAGAGTTCCAGGTCGATGCTACATCAATCCACCAGGGATTTTTTCTGTGGGATTTGGGAATCTGAACTTCCGTCCTTTTGTTTTCAAGGCAAAGGCTCGAATCCCTGAGCCAACACCATAACCCTGAAGATCCATTGTCTTGAACCTCAATTCCACAAGCTGAATTTGGAGATTGGAGGGTGGGGGGTGGGCACAGTGGTCAGTAAACAATTTTGTCTTTGTATTTAAACTGGAAATGAGTTTAAAAGGAGGGATCCCTTTTCCTCCCCCTTTCCTCCTGCTCTCCCCTCTTCTCCCCTCCTTTCCCCTCCATGCAGGCTGGGACTGGACTCCTTGGGGCTTCCTTCCTGGAGCCCTGCTCTCCTTTGTGGGCTGTAGACGAAGTGTCCTTTGCAAATTTCAGGGCAGGGTCCAGGGGTGGAGGGGGGGCATGCAAGCCTTCTGCAGCATCATAAATAAGTTGCTCCCCACATGGCATTTCATTTTCCATTAGCCAGAGAGCATTTTCTTTCCACTGGTAATGGAGGCAGACATGAAAGCAATTAGCATTAGTGGGTTTGTAGTGACGTCCCTGGAGCCAGCAAAATCCCAGCGCCAGATGTCTGCAGAACATTCGGTAGTTCTTTGCCACCCATGCCCACCCTCCCACCTCCTGCCCAAAACACTCAAAATATCACAGTTGGAAGAACAGAATATTCCGTGAATAGTAGAAACAGGAGGTCTGTTCTTTGGAGATAGAGAACGTGACTGAGGAAGTTGGGGAGGGGAAAAGTAGGAGGGTGGAAGTGTGTGGTGGAAGACAGGAATCAGCCTCTTCTGGCCTCCCAGAATCCTCCAGGCCACTGAAGGTTGGACTGAAGCAGAGGTGCGTATTGGGAGCCATCAACCCTATTTTTTATCCTTCCTTGCCTCCAACCCAGCCTTGTGCACCCTCAATTCTTGCTCTAGGAGAAACCGCAGCAAACCACCACCCTGGATGGTCCCCCCCCACATGCTACCTCCTGGAATGATGAGACACAAGTGATCTTAAACCTCTTCACGCTCGTTGCTGCCTCTGAGACCTGCATGGTCTCAGACCAGGCCTTTCCCTAAGCGCCCTTTCTCCTCCTTCAGGACTCCTTTGCACACATCTACTGGTGACCCACTGTGCTGTGCATGCTGGGAGCCACTGGCTATGTGGGTCCATTGAGCATCTGGTGCCAACCCACAATCAGATGCAGAACGTGAGGTGCAGAATTCGTACCAGATTGCTAAGGCATGGTTTGCATGACACATGGATACCCCGAAAAGTTTATACTGATGGTGTATTCATAAGTTTGGGGGGCACAGTGTTACAGATGGTGCATGGTTCACATTTAATTCTATCCCTGCCTTTTGATTGGTTGGAATGAGGCTTGGGAAACTGAGGCCTGTTAACTGGGCCAGAACAAAGATGGCTGCAGAACTGAGCTGAAAGCATTGTGAATGCGATCCTTACGGATGTCTTGGGAAAGGCAGAAGCTTGGGCAACTTGTGCAAGTCTCTCGGTCTTGCCTGCTCACTAAAACTTCCTCCTTTCTAAGAGGAGGTGTTGAATTCTATTGGGTCAGCCGAAGGCTTCATGACTGGAAGGCACCAGAAAGGGCCAGCCTGGTCGGGTGTGGCAATGCACACCTGTCTGTCATCCAGCATGCAGGAGTTTGCACTAGGAGGGTGGTGACTTCAAACGACCCATCCTTCACTCCTCTCCCGAAGGAAGCACCCAGCCCTCCCCACTTCGGGGCTCTTCACTGGTTCCGTAATTTTTGATTTTTTGTAAAGGCTTTTTCAACTGTTTCCCGTGTGAATTTAGATGATCATCAACATTTTTGACACTTGGAATTTATTCCAGGTTTTTCCTTTAAAATTAGACTTTGACATCAAACTCTTATTGCTTTGTATCTTGTATCTTTAAAAAAAAAAACAAAAATATTCATATGTCCTGTTGTGCGCTCTCTCTCCACTTTTTTCCTCCAAAAATCCCGTTTTTAGTTTACAACCATTATCACAATTAATTCAAGACCATTTCATCAGCACCCCGCTACTGCAACCTGAGATAACCCCGCATCTTCCGGTTCCTATAGGTTTGCCTGCTCTGAGAATTTTAAGAAATCTAGTCATATGGCTTTCTGCAAGGCTTCTCTTCATGCTGTTACATTTTTAAAATATCCATGTCATACACACACACACACACACACACACACACACACACACTTTCTCAATGATGCCCTTTCAAGTTGAAACTCCTCTTACCTCTCAGTCTACCCCCACCCATCCCCAACCCGTTTCTGATTTTATTGCCATCTTTTGATGTCCTGTCTGCAAAGGCTTCTCCTAACCCACAGTCCCAAAGCTGCAGTCCCATGTGCTTGGGTGGATCCAGCTTAAATTCGCTTTTCTATGGAGCATGTGGGAGGGAGGTGAGGAAGGGGTCTGGTTTTTTTCTTCTGCATGTGTGTGTCTAAGTCTTTTAGCACCACACATTGAAAAGACTTCTTTTACAGGGAATTGTCTTGGAGCCTCTGCCAAAAATCAATTGACCAGAAGAGTGAGGATTCATTGACAGACTCTGTGTGTGTGTGTGTGTGTGTGTAAAAGAGGGTACTTTGTGTTCTATGAAGGCCCAAGGGTGACTTCGGGAATCATTCTGGATTGCTCTGCCTCCTTTTTACTTTGGATTTTCCCCCATCAAGCTTTCTAAGGTGGGAATTACAGACCACAGCCATAGCCACCTGTAATTCTTACATGGGATCTGGGGGTCCAAACTCAGGTCCTTTTGCTTACCAGGCAAAGGTTTTAACCCCTGAGTCATGTTCCCACCTATTGACAGACTCTTAATTCTTTTCTTCCTTCTAAGATGTCTGTGTGCACTTGCTTCTCAAGACAGTCTACGGTAAGCTCTAAAGTCACTAAGTGCAAAGTCTTCCTGCTTTATTCTCTTCCAAGATTGAATTTGCACTTCTGGGTCCTTTCCATTTTCTTGTGGACTTTAGAACTATCTGGCCTTCGTAGGAGTTGCACCGAATCTATAGATTAACTAGGGGAATCTTGCCATCTTAGCAATGTTAATTCTTCTGAGGCATGGACACAGGATGTCATTCCAGTTATTTATTATTTGTTCCAAGTATTTATTGTCATTATTAATTGCTTTAAGTCATGTTTGTTCATTTTTAGAGTGTAATTTTTGTTTTTTTTCTTTTTTAATGTTGTGGATGGATTTATTTACCTCATCTGATTTTAGATCACTCACTTTCTGCAGACTTTCAATGTTTTTATTTATTCTGAGACAATTTCATGCATGCTTACACTGTGTCTTGGAAACTTTTCATGTTAGTAGTGTCACACTGTGCATAAATACTCCTGTGACATTTTGCCTGTAAATATTAAAGCTAATCAATAAAGACCTTTCCCCTCACCTTCTTTCCCCTCTCTCTTTTCTCCTCTTCTTTCCTTCCTTCTCCTTTTTTTTACCCACCCCTCCAGTTATCTTTCCCTTTCCTCCTTTCTCTTCTCCTGTCCCTTCTCCTTTCTCTTCCCTCCTTTCCCCTCCTGTTCCTTTTCCCCTTGCCTTCCCCTCCCCTCTTCTTTCCTTTCTCCCTTCCTGTCTCCTCCCCTTCCCTTCCTTCCACTCTCCTTCCCTTTCCTCCCTTCTTTCCTTCTCCCTTCCTCGCACCCAGAGTTCCCTGCTGTCATCACTACATAGTTCAGACTCGGTGTTTCTCTGATTATCTCTACAATGTGATCTCCTTGAAGTGAACCTTCCCTAATTAGGATCCCAGCGACCCCACACCTTTAAGTAGGTAACTTTGTTCAGCTCTTCTCCGGCCATTTCCTAGCAGATTTTTCCTTTTCTTTGTCGTGCTGGGAGTGTTGACATTTCTATTACTCAGGCAGGGGGTGGGGCCGCAGCCTCATAGATTCACTGCAGTAGTCAGATGGCAGCAGATCCTCACCCTGTTATTCATCACAGAAAGTGATTTTTCTTGTGGTGGAGAATCTGTTGTGCTTTCCCATCCCTTATTCCTCCCCCTGCCCCCCGCAGCTATCCAGCCAGCCATGGAAAGACTGTTCTTATCCCCTGGCATTGTCTTGGCACCTGGTGGAAAGTCAGCTGATCTTAGGAGTGAGGGTTTATTTCTGAACTCTTCCTTGGGTCTGTTAGTCTCATCTGCAAACGGGCTGTACACCATCTTTATCACTCTAGCTACTCAGTGCATTTCAAAATCTCCTACTGTGAGCCTTTCTACTTTGCGTACGTGCAGATGACAACATGCACCTGTTTTGAATGTATTGTTTGGAAAGTGTTGATGAAAAATGCATGTTCCTGTGGAACACTCGACAGCTTTGGGGACATGAGATCTTTCTTTCTAGGAGGTTTCACAGGTGGTCTTGCCGCTGATTTCTTAATCCTGAGGACCATGAATGTGTGTTCTATCTTGAAGGCTTCTTTCTGTCTATGACTTTATCTAAATAGAGGTGTCCAGTATGAATGGTTCCTTCTGCATCTGGCCTCTTTCCACTCAACATGGTATTTTGGAGATTCGTTCCTATCATTTCATGTCTCAATAGTTCACTTGTGAGTGTCAGTATGTGTGCGTGCGTGCATGTGCATTGTGTATGTGTGAATATGGGTAAGTGTGGATACGTGTGCTCTCTGTGGTGTGTGAATATATGAGTATGGGTGTGTGTGCACATGCGTGTGTGTGAGAGATGTCTGAGAGTATATATGTGTGAGTTTGGGTGTATGTAATACGTGAATGTATGTGTGTGTGCATGCTCTCACATGTGTGTATAGTGTATGTTTGTCATGTATGAATGTATGCATGTTTTCATGTTTTTGTGTTTTGTGTGTGTTTATGGATGAGTCTGGACATGCATGTGTGTATGTGATCTGTGTGTGAGGTGTAAGCATGTCTGTACGGATGTGTGTGTCAAAGTGCTAGAATGCAGGTCAGAGGTCAGCCTGTGGGTGTTGCTCCTTGCTGTTCCACCTCGCCTGACACGGGGTCTCTTCACCCATGCTGTGGAATCCAGTATGGAGGTCCACATGCTTGGAGAGTCTCAAGGTCTCCACCTCTTACTTCCTGTAGGGAGACCAGGGTTACAGAATTGCAGATGCTAATATCATCTGCATCTGGCTTTTATATGGGGATTTGAACTCCGGTCCTTATGCTTGTGTGGCAAGCACTTCACGCGTTGAGCCCTTCCCCGTCAGCTCGTGTCTCTTCCTGAGCTCTGCTTGGTGTTATGGCAGCACTCGGTGCCGTTGGGGGCTGAGCTGTTTCAAGTCTACACAACTGTAAACACCCTGCTGTGAACACTTACATTCCCATGGTTTGGGCCGCTCTCGGTCTTCGTTTCTCTGATGATTTTCTGCGGGTGGAATTGGCTAAGCTCTGGGGCCAATTCTGATTAAAATTCTGCCCGATTTACAAAGTGTTTGGCTGTGTCTCGGGGTGGCTTCTCTGGGAGTCTGGATGTATCCAGGTTCTTGTGTTCAGAATTGAAGATTGAAACCAGAACACGTGTAGAGGATTAAGGCAGAGTTTATTAGAGGTTTAGAGAAAGAACAGAACTCATGGACTCCAGATGTGGAATCCGTGAGGGGCAAGGAGCTGGAAAAGAACTCACAGACTCCAGACGTGAAGTTCCAGAAGGGGCAGGTGCCAAAGATGCTGCCAGGGTCAGGTGTGTTTATGCTTTTAGGTAAGGGAGGCAGTGGGGAAGGTGGAGAAATGGCTTTTCCTCACTGGGCCCAACCCAGTTGATCTTGTGCCCACCTCTAAGTGAGGCTTATCTGTAAAGGAGAACTAATCTCCATATCCTTTAGTAAGCAAAGGGTTAGGAGAAGTTAACTGTCTTACTTCTTGAGGGGGATTGGAGTCAGCGCCTCCCTAGCTGCAAGAGGTGTTCCTACAGGGTAATTCCAGCAGTAGGGGATGACCTTAGAAGACCTTCAGAGTCCATCCCAGCATGGCTGCTCTAAACCTGCCCGATTTGTACAACCTGTCTTTTTCATTCATTCACTCATTTTCTTGAGACAGGGTCCTACCGAGTGGCCTTACCTAACCCGTCACTCAGTTTGTAGTCCAGGCTGGTCTGGAGCTAAGATCGTAGGCGTGTGCCACTCTTTCAAATGCCCTGGACACCTGTGATCGGCTCACAGTGTGTGCTAGAGACTAGGTAGCTTCAGCCACTAGGCATGGCCATTTTGTCCTTGAAACAATCCTGTCCCACGATGACCCTCCCGGACCTGGATGTCGCTCTTGGCCACTGAGGAGCAGAGGAGCAGAGGAGGGAAGCCGCCATGGTCGCTGAGTCCCTGCCGAGCACGGCTTCCCACTGCTCGTTGCTCAGCAGAGCTGCTTGCTGCCTCCAGGCCCTGAGATCTGACTTCCGCCATGCATCTAGGGGGAGCCCATTAATCAAAATTAGACCCCTGATGTGAACTCCCAGACCCTGCATCTGTGCGCTGATGTGAACATTCTGTGTTAAACATGGTTGTTTGAGGACAAAGAGCAATTGTAAAACAAGTTTTGATTGAGATAAATTTGCATGCAGTGAAATGCGTAGTAAGTCTACAATTTATTGTTTTAAAATAAATGTGTACATCCAAATAAAGAATCAAAATAGTTGTAGCTGGGCTATGGTTGCTTATGCCTATAATCCTGGTACCCAGAAGGCTGAGATCACTCTGGGCTCCACGGTAAGTTCTGGAGCAGCCGGGGTGTGCACGCTCTCTCAAACACAAGGTCCTCCCGGACTTGGATAACATCAAACATTTCCATGATGCCCACCCGCAGGCTTTAGTGAGAAAGTGAGTCTCCTGGCAGACCCAAGCGTTAGGGACCTTTTAACCCCACAAGTATGGTAACGACTGTAATACACTCAGTTAAAGACACCTAGGGTCAACTTCAGATTAGAGACATGTCACAGATAGGGCAGTACAGCAAGTCACATGAGATTTTTTTTGTTTCCCAGTATATATGAGTTATACTGCTTTGCATTCTATTAAGTATGTGATAGCGTTAAGACTTTAATAAAATGTTTAATTATTTGAGGAAGAGAAGGGAGGGAGGGAGGAAGGAAGGAAGAAGCAGAGGAGAATAAAGAGGGAGGGGAGAGAACACAGGAGCATTATGCCTTTTGCTTTGTCGTGGGGTTCCCCGGGCTCCACCTTCCAGGGCCAAAAGTGCAGGCCGCCCCCACTTCTACCTGGCATCTTTTATGTGGGATCCGGGGATCTGAACGCAGGTCCTTTTGCTTGCAAGGCAGAGGCTTAACGCCTGAGCCATCTCTCTGGTCCCCATCCCACCTTTTGAAAATATACACACCTCAATTTGAACATTGCTAAGAGAGGTGCCCAGTGCCTGAGCTGTTTGGAAAGCGGCCCTCATGGGTCTGCACCCCACAGAGTTGCCCCACACCTCCAGTTTGTGCAAACCATCATGCCGGCCGTGGTGTGCAGTGAAGCGAAGCTTTACCAGCAGGCTCGTGTGGGTGCCAGGCCCGTGTGCCCTGGACCTCAGTCATCCCAGGGCCCCTGTGGGGACAGGAGCAGGAGGCGGCACTGTAGCCAGCGTCCCTGAGTTCCTGACCCATTGTGCCTGGCACCCCACTTTCTCCTGGGATGTTTGTTAAGGGTGGGGACCTGGACGGCATCCTTTGGGGGGGCACAAGGTATATGCAGGTGTTGGCTTCTGCTCCTTAAAAATGAATGCGGCTGGGGATCTTTGCCCCCTCCCCCCATATGCATGAGGCCCCTCGTGCAAGCCTCAGCGCTTCTACCCAACAGATGGGAGGCTGGCTTAGGACCCGTGAGACTGAGTCAAAATAAAAGTAGAAATAAAAATATCGCAATCCTGGCCCTTGGGAGGCTGAGGTGGGGCAGCAGCAGCTGGAGGCTGCCAGGTGGGCTGCAAAGTAAGCCCAGGCCAGCCTAAGGGCCGTCATGAGCCTCAGTCTCATCAAACCAATAGTAACAATGAAACCGACACTAATTCATGCTAAGTCTGGTTTGGGTTCCAAATCCACTCCTGTTTATTTTTGCATGGGGTGCATTTAATTAAGAGTAGCTGTCCCCCTCTCTGCCCAAGTTCTCCAGCGTGAGTACGATCCAGGGGGCTACCAGGTGGGCCTTGGGTCATTTATGCCCCACCCACACTAGGTCACCGGGATCATTCCCAAGACTGCCTTGGCCCTTGGCCAGATGTATTTCCTGTGTGGATCCTGCCCTCCTCCCTGGTTCCTAACTGGGGTGCAGGGAAGGCAGCTGTTTGCCCCTTGGGTGATGGGAGGGCCTGGCAGCAGCTGTGTTTGTGTTCTACCGTCTTGCTGTGCAGGATGTGGCAGGGGGCTGGGTGTGAAAGAGGAAGCAGAAAGTTACTGCAGTGAAATGCAGGTCAGTTTCTCACAGCAGGGCACTGCTCTCAGATGGAAGCCACTGCTGAAGCCTGCAGCCCCTTTTCCCTTTGAGGGGGATGCTCCGACCCGTTTCCTCTATCTCTAGTCACTGCTGTGAGCTCTCGCTGTCTCAATAGTCCCTGCCTCGCCCCTGCACATTTTCTAATACGTGGCCTCTCAGTGATTCTGCAGCCACAGTGTGGTGCGGTGTGGTGAGGTGTGGTGCTGTGTGGTGTGGTGTGGTGCTGTGTGTGTGTGTGTACACATTGGCATGCAGGTGCTTGTGCACATATGTGTATATATTCACAGATGTGCACATATATATGTGCATATTTGCATGCAGATGTATATGTATATGTTTGTATTTGTGTGTGTGCACATTTGTATGCAAGTATGGATGCACATGTTTACATTTGCATGTAATTGTGCATGCACATATGTACGTATTCATGTGCATGCACATGTGCGTGCATGTGTGTATGTGCACATTTACATGGAGGTGTGTATGCACAAGTATGTGTGTGTGTGTGTGTGTGTTTGTGTGTGTGTGTTTGCGGGGGTTGCAGATGTGTGTCCCTGCACCTGGCTTTTAAGTGAGTGTGAGTGATGCAGCACACACCAGTGGCCACTGCTGCTGCCCTCCCTCGTGGGAGGAAGCTCTCCCTCCCCAGACATAGACCTCCCCGGATCCTTCACTTCCCTGGGGTGCTGCCACAGCTTCGGTGGGTGGTTGCAAACAATACATATGTATTCACCTAACAGCTCTGGAGGAGAGAAGTCTGTAGATGCTGGCTGTAGGCTCTCCTTCTGAATGCTTCAGGGGGGAGGGCACATCCTTCCCCAGCTTCTAGAAGCTGCCTGCACAACTAGACTCCAGACTCCTGCCCTGCTCACTATGACCGATGCTTCCCTGGTGCGTCTCCAATTCCCCATCCCCCATCTCTCTCCTCCTGCTCAGGGATACCATGACTACATCAGCTCATCTGGATAATCCAGGATGATCCCCCTCTTCTGTCTCTGGGCTTACCCACATCAGCAAAGTCGCTCTCATGATCCCGAAAGAGAATGCTCCCAGGTCGTGGGGGTTGGGAAGCCTGCCATACTGCAAGACTGCAGGAGTGAAGGGAAATGCGCTCCCCACTCTCTGAAGGTTGGCTGGAATCGTTGAGAAAAAGAAACCTATGTATTATGTGCTCAGAGGTAATCATGCAGCACAATCAAGTTCTACTCCAAAGTTACTTAGGCAAAGAAAATAGGCACCCCTTTTCTACAGAGGAGAGAGAGAGTGTAGATAAATTTTAGGGGAATAGTAATGGCTTTTAGAGGAACGCGGTGGGCTTAGAGAACATTCTGTTATCTGTAATAAAGGCTGTTCAGCCCATAGCAAAGACAACGGCATGTCCAAACAGGCGCCACAGTGCAGCAGCTGTCCAGGTGTGCTGACCGGGTTCAGTCTTTTTTCCTGCCATGAGTTTTCTCTTCTGCCATTAAGAACATTTCTGCAAAAGGCCCCAGGCACTGTCTCCTCATTTGGTGGATCCCATCTTTAGGTGGACCAGTTGCTTTCCACCCAGGAGGTAGAGCCACCTGGATTCTGAGGTAGCTTCCCAAGTTCCCTATGTGTGTCCAAGCACCCATCTTTAGGATGTCATTTGCTGAGCCCCAACAGGACTTGTCTCTGACCCCCACTCCTGGAAGCAGCCGCTTGCTCTGGAGGGGAAGCTCTGCATGCTGCCTTTCTGTTGTTGGAGCCAATTTCAAGTCTTGACATGGCGACCTTCTCTCTGCCACCCGCCCAGCACCGGTTGAATACATCTGCGCTGAAACTCCAGTTCCTCGTCCATAAACTAGAGGCAGTCGCTTAACTCTGGGAAGCGCAAATACAAAGCATTTGGCACTGAATCTGACAAACAGTTGGTGCTCAGTAAGTGACGGTGATGGTTATTTCTCAGCTGAGGTCGAGAATCGAGGCTTTTGTAGAAATCTAGTGTTGTACCCCAGACCCAATCCCAAAGCTCATTGCTGTGGTTTTAGAAAGGGCAGTTCATGGGGACACCCACACTTCATCCCTGCTCAGTTCACCCCAAGTGAACAGACCCTGGAGGGATCTGGACCTGTCAAGAATAGCACAGGGCACAGTGAGTTTGCCCTCCGGGTGACGGTCATGGGCTGCCCTTGCTCACAGGTGGACAATAGTTGATATTCGCTGTTCAGTCCACCCTGACACTCCCTTCCGAAACGTAGGCCTTGTCTCTGTGCAGCTTGTGTTGCTCAAACAAAATACCTCGGGCTGGACAATGTACAGAAATAAAAAGGTTGGTCTTAGGAAATGTGACCCGGTCTTGGAGGCACGCTCTCGAGGGTGATGGTGGAACCCTCAGCCTTTCTTCTTCCTATTTTGACATCCCAGACCTGATATTTGAGTTTTGCTTCACCATGTGTATCCGTAGGCCCAAGACACAGGGCCAAAATCATGACCTGAAATTTCCAAGGTTCTTTTTCTTTTTTAAACTTTATTTTATATGTTTGTGTGTGTGTGTGTGTGTGTGTGTGTATATATATATATATCAGAGGGCACTGTATGTCTGTGTGGAAGACCAGGGGTGACTTTGGGAATCATCCTGGATTGCTTCTACTTCCTTTTTTTTTTTCCTTCTGGGATTTCCGAGGCTCCGCCCACCAGGGCTGGAAATACAGGCAGCTGCCATTTCTGTCTGGTGTTTTTTTGTGTGGGACCTGGGCTCTGAACTCAGGACTTTCTGTTTGAGAGGCAGACTCTTAACCCCTGAGCCATCTCTCCAGCCCACTTCCAAGATTCTTACAAGTTGTCTGTCTTAGGCATTTGTTACAATATGAACAAAAATGAACATGGTGACTTTTTTTATTAAGTGCTTAACTTTTCCCTGGGTCTAGGCTAGCCTTCAACTCCCTGTGTAGCTGAGGATGACCCTTAAGTCCCCCCCTTCTCCCTGTCTCTCTGCCTCCCAAGTGATGGGGTCATAGTTGTGCATTACCACACCTGGCTTTAAGGATTTAAAGCCCTTCAGGATTTAAGTCCTTCAGGATTTAAGCCCTGGGAAGGGGGTGGGAAGGGGTGGGTGTCTTTGTTTTAGCACCTTGCTTTTCCTACCCCTCACCCACACTACACTCTGAGGAATGCTTGTGGAGTTTTTTAGTCCCCAACTAGCACTGGGCCAGCATACATACAAAAGGCCCTCTGCTATTCAGTGAGCTAATTACACAGTCCGAGCACTGTTCCGAGTAGCCCCCTGAAGCGCAGGATAGAATTCTCTTTCCTCATCCCTCATCCCCAGCTCCAGGGGCCCAGCGCTCATTTCCCTTGCAGGTAGGATGATCTTCAAGGACCATTCCAGCACGGGCACTGGCTGATGCTAAGGAGGATGCTGGGAACTTGGTACAGCATTCAGGTGCTGCTCACATGGATGGTTTGTAAAGATGGGAGTCTAAGGGCTGGAGAGATGGTTCAGGGGTTAAGACTCTGTCTCGAAAGCAGAAAGGTCCTGAGTTCAGATCCCAGGTCCACGTAAAAATGCCAGGCAGAGATGGCAGCTACCTGCACTTCCGGCGCTGGAGGTTGGAGCCTGGGAAACCCTAGAGTAAAGCAAGAAGGAGGTAGAAGCAATCCAGGATGATTCCCAAAGTCACTCTTGGTCCTCCACAGACACACACACACACATGCATAAAATAAAGTATTAAAAAAAGAAAGATAGGAGTCTGAGAGCAGCTGCCTGTGTGGTGTCTCTTGCCTGTTCTCTCCAAGACAGCATATGTCTGAGATCTAGCCACCACCCCTGCACCCCTTATTCACCCCTCGCATTGGGTTGCAGCCGTTTCCTAGCAACCAGATTATCTTCATCAGTGTCTGATGGTCAGCAGATGTAGAAGATAGTTCAAGGAACCTGCAACTCCTTCTGGAGAAGCCAGCTGTGCTTAGTGGGGGGGCCTGGGGCTGGAATTTGAGCCCTCTGCCTCTGAGGCAGCTTGGCCATCCCCAGCACCTCAGGACCCTCTGCCTGTTGCAACTGCAAGGAATAATCCAGATCCATGACATGATAAAGAGGTTGAACACTCACGAAACAGAACCTCAGCCTCAGGAGAAAGTCTTTTCCTTCTAGAAGGTTCCAGACTTATCATACCCAGAATTCTTTGCTTCCTTTATGTCCAATACCCACACAGGAGCTCATTATACTTGGCATCAGAGAGCGCAGAAGATTGTATTTCTTTGGGAGATCAAAAAGGCACTAACCCCACCACTTCCGCCGAGGAGTCCCTGTGAGGTAGATGATGGTCCCATGAGACAGAAGATCCCTGGTGTCCTTTTTTAAAAGTTTTACATCTTAACCAGCACTGCTTACCCTGAATCGTGCCGCCTGGCTAAAGTCTGTCTTTTTCTCTTTATCTTCTTTTAAACATGCATGAGTGTGTGTGCGCGTGTGCGTGTGTGCTTGTGGGTAGGTGAATATGTATGTGTGCATGTGTTCAAGAGGGCACTTGAATGTGTGTGCCTTGTGGAGGTCCATGGGTGACATTGGAACCTTGCTGCTGTGCTCTGGGGCTTCTCTCGCTCCAGGTCAACCCTCCAGGGCCAGACTTGCAGGCTGCTGCCTTATCCACCTTGCATTTTTACATGGCATCTGGGAGTCCGAACTCAGGTCCTTTTGCTTATAAGGCAAAGACTTTAACCACTTTACCACCTCCCTAGTTTGAGTTCTATCTCTTATCATAAACTGCCAGTAAGTATTCAAACACCTCAAAATACAAGAATCCAAGTATTGACCAGTTAAAACAACTCCCCAGACTCATTAAGGACTGTATTATTGTAGCCGTGGGGAGGGGTGCACAAAAAGTTCTAGAACACAGATTCCTGTTCTTTATTTACTGTGCCTTTCAGTGTCTCTGATTTTTTTTCATGGTGCTTCTAGGCCAAAAGAAAGACTTAGTAATTCCATGTATTAAGTAATTAGGTCCAAATAACTTCAAGTACTTATGTCCTAACAGCTTAGCAGGTGCTTAAACACATGGGCTAAAAGAGGAGCCGTATTTTTATTTCATTCATAAATCACTGGGATGGGGTGACTTTTACCAAGCTGTGTGCCCGTGAGGTGCCATCCAGGTTCTCAAGTTTAGGAGCAGATAGGACACTGTGGCTACATTCTTTTCCCACCTTGGCTTTTGCTTGGTGTGTGTGTGTTTGTGTGTGTGTGTGTGTGTGCGCGTGCATGTGCACACATTGCTCATCACAACAACTGCTAAAACCTCAGCTTCTCAGGCAAAGGTAGACAGTGAGCGGAGTCTACATGCAGTTAGCCCAGTGTTGGAACAATGAGCTTAATAAAAATTATTGTAATTACCTGTAAACCCATGATCACACCTGGCTTTTTAAGCGGGTGCTGGGATCTGAACTCAGGCCCTCAAGCCTGCGTGGCAAGTGCCCACCCTCTGAGCGAAACCTGAAGTTCCCTTCTTGCTGTGAGTGGTTCTGCTCATGTCCAGTGTGGTGTAGAATACCGTCACGTGGTTCCCCTCACAGAGTTAAACTACGGCCCGTGATGCTTGGATGGCTTCTAATTCTGCCGACAGCATCGTTGATGATCTGGACAGTGCAGGAAGATTGCGGCGTGAACGCACGCCAACCTAGAAGGTCTAGGTCAGCCACTCAGGGGGGAGCTGCCTCACATGCACGGGTCCTTAGGTTCAACTCTCAGGACTGAGAAAGAGACAGAGACAGAGAGGAAAAAACTATATACATGTGGAGTGCTGATACCAGTTGACTGTCTTGCAATAGATATGGGTTTTTAAATCTAAGAAGAAAGAACACTTTCTAGAATAATTATTAAACTACATAACCATATGCAGCAGTAGTTTACTCGCAAGCATGTTGTGCGGAACACGGTGGTTGAACTTGGTGGTGTACACGATATGTTCAGGCCAGTGGCCACACAGTAGGTCTGTTTGTATGAGCAGCATACGGTGGCAGTGGCGTGTCTTGCACCTCTCGAGGTGGTGGGAGTTTTTCACCCATCCTAACCTCATGAGGCCACACCTGCATATGCAGGTTTTTGCTAATGCAGTTTCCTCAATGGATGGTGACTACCCATAACAATGTCCCTGTGGGGTCTCTTGGGGAGCCTCGGGTGCTAAGGTGATCAGGCTGCGGATAATGCTGTAAGGATCTGGGGTAGAGTTGGGTTGCCCTTCACATTTCTTCCCTGTGGGTCCATAGTGAATGTTTGTGGGATTGAATAGTTACATGAAAATCCATAATTATGGCTTAATTCCCTTGCAACCATGTCGTTATCACTCTCCGGCTGTATTTCCCATTGTAACTTCTTGTGTCCCAGATGAGCAGGATTCAGATTCACGCAACGGGATCTTGCAAGTCTGACTTCTGATGTGACCACATCTTGGATGCAAATTTGAGCTTTGACTTGGGCATCGTGATGGGAATGAGCACCTCTGTGGATGATGGGGAGGCTTGGGGGAGATGATTTGTGGGGAGCACTCTGCCCGGGACTATTGGAGGGAGGTGGACTTGGTACTTAAATAAGTCATCGTGAGTTGTTTTCTTTTTGCTTTTAATCCCACTGCAGGTATTTAGAATCACTGTGACTGAGCATGTTGTGTTTTGTTTCTCAAGAATAGGAGGGGAGGGTGGGGGACACATCCCCTTCCCAGGGGGTAACAGAACACATGGAGCCTAGGAGTCCTTTTGCTCTCCATATCTGGCATATCTTTGGGGACATCCGTTGGGTTAGACAGTGGACATGTCTCCACAGGCTTGGCGCAAGTCTCACTTGAAACCGACTTTTCAGGAGCCCCAAGCCAGACATGTCCCAGAGCTGTGCTGCCACAAAGCCCTCTCTGAATCAGCCAGAGCCCCTTCCTGAAGAAAGGGGGTGCAGATGTGCAGGAGACCATGCCATTTCCATGGGGATTCTGCTCCCCGGGGCTGGAGCCTTGTCTTCTAGCCTGACTTCTTCAAGAGTCCCATAGGAGGGCTGGAGAGGTGGCTCAGGAGTTGACATAACCTCACAAGCAGAAGGCCCTGAGTTCAGATCCCAGATCCCCTGTAAAAACACCAGGTGGAAATGGTGGTGGCCTGCACCTCTGGCCCTGGAAGATGGAGATTGGAAACTGCAGAGCTGAGCACAGAGGAGGCAGTGCCATCCGGGGTGCTTCCTAAAGTCACCCTTGAACCTCTATAGACGCACAGAGAGGGTGCGTCACAGAGACACATGCGAAAACAAAGAGCCCCACTGTATCGTGTGAAAGAGTCTTAAAACGTGACCCTCATCCTCAGGGTGGGACTTGCTGATCACCAGTGGGCAGGGGGTTCCTGTCTGATCTGGCACTGAGGGACCTTCATGTCGCCTGGTTGTCAAGGACTTTGGCCAACTAGCTTTCAGCCTTGAAATGCGCTCTGCTTCATTGTCAAATTGCTGCAAAAGAAAACCAAGAACCAGGACTCCTGGCCAGGGAGCCGGGAGATTGGTCTCTGTCTTCAGTGAGCAGCGGCTCAGCCATGGGTGGCTGGGCTCCCCTAAAGCTTCACCTCTCTCGTTGTGAGCTCTGGGCATCTGGTCCCCAGGCAGAAACTTGAGAGGTCCCTTTAAGAAAAAGAAAGCAGAAGGAAGCTATGGACTGCCTTCCTGCAGAGGGAAGCCTGGGTTTTGTTTGGATCAGGGGTCGGGCACTTGGTAAACTCCACCTTTCCTTTCACTCCTGCCCCCCCATCCATCCTTGGTTCTGAGACTCTGAACTCTGTTGACAGGACCTAGCCGCGGTCCTTATCGAAGCATTGGCTGGAGGGATACAGCTGAGGGGTTGAGTGCTTGCAAAGGAGCGAGCGAGGCCGGGATTCCATCCCCAGTGGGTGTGCCTGTAATCCCAGCGCTTTGGAGGTAGAGAGGCAGCTGTAGCTCCTTGTATTGTGAGTTTGAAGCCAGCTTGGGCTGCATGAGACCCTGTCACATGAAAAGATCAAAACAGAACTAAGACCCTTCCCCTAACAGCAGGACGGAGTGTTGCAGCTTAGCCAGACAGGTTTTGCTGCTGTTATTCAGACTCACAACCAAATGACTTACAGAGGCACAAGGGGTTTTATTCTCTCTTACAATTGTCCGACTACAGTGCTAGCTTGGCAGGAGAGTCTACACCAACACCAGAGGCCGAGGGAACTGGCCGCACCAATCCACAGGATTGCTGAGAGAGAGAGAGACGATCCTTACTGGCCAGAGCAGCATGTCTGGCCAAGTGTACACCAGGATGCCAGTTTCCTCCATCCTATTCACCTGCGCAGGGACCAGCCCCACCCACCAGGGGCTGCGCCTCCCCAGCATCAGACAATCTCCTGCAGGCTTGCTTGGGACTTAACTACTGATCCTGTACAAATGTGCCTAGAGTCCAGACCTTTAATTGTAAGTTGACACGTATATCTAACTGTGCCAGGTTGCAATCGGCAGCCTCTCTTGCTAGTTGTGCCTGCCTCGTTCAGTGGGAACAGCTAATACAGCACACAGAGAAATGTTCAGGCAAGCGTTGCCTCGTTGTCCAACCCCATCTCCCTGTGGCCACCTCAACCAGCCAGTAATGACACTCGGCGTTGGCCCGGGGTATAACTCAGCATTGGTCACCAGGCAGAAGCGGCCGAGGAATTCAATCCATGTGGCCGGTCTCCTTTCCTCTTCTCTACCTAGCCAGTCCTTTAGCTTCTAGCCCATTCTGTCTCTGCCTCCATCTCACTGTGGGAGTGTGGCGATGACGGATGACAGATGTGAGCCACCCCACATCCAGCTTTTTAATGTGGGGTCTAGAGTCCTCAGACTTGTGTGGCAAGTGCATCTACCCATTTAGCCATCTTGCCAGTTCCCCCTTCAGTTCTTTGGTCTTTCACGTATGTGTGTATGGAGTTCATGCTTGTATGTGGTTAGGCACACGTGGGTAGGTGTATGCATATGAGTATATTTGATTGTGTGTGCTTTTGGAGGATGATATTAGGAATCATCCTTGATTTCTCTTCTGCCTTATTGTTGAGACTGGGTCTCTAATTAACCCTAGAGCACGCCATTAGTGTTAGTCTTAAGGCTCGTCAGCTTGCTCTGAGGATTCCCGGGCTCCTCCTTCCAGGGGTAGAATTGCAGGTGGGCTGTCTGTCAGGAATTTTTATGTGAAATCTAGGGATCTCAGCTCAGATCCCTTTGCTTGCAGGGGCTTTAAGCCCTCAGCCATCTCCCCCGCCCTCATCTTTGGTTCGTAATGGGCACCCCATGCTTCTGTGGCCAAATCAATCTCTAAGGAGGCCTTAGAACACTGTTGAACTCCAGTAACCCTTAGCTGCCAGCATCAGAAGCCACAGGACTGATTTTTTTTTTTTTTTTAACAGAATGGGATTTTTGGGAAAGATACACTCGCTCCTTCACAGACATCTACAGGAGTCTGGGTAATAGGTTTGGAAAACGAGGAAGAAAGGTGTGGTAGCTGGAAAGAACAGACATCCTATGGCCAGGAACTGTGCTTGGCCTGGACAGACTTGGCTCGGAGCAGTGTTGGCATCGGGCCTCTGAAGTTCTCCTGAGCATCGCTGCCAGCACAGCCTGGAAACAGGGCTGGAGACCTCCTGCCAGCGTGCATGCCCCTCCCCCCGCCCCCAACTCCCTCCTCACATTCCGGGTCAGGTGGCATCCATGGTTGGGCACACCCATGTGTTTACCCCTCGCTGCAAAAGCTGGTGGGAGAGCAAGATGCTGGCTGGGCTTCTCCGGAGGCAGAAAGTATGCCGCCTACCATGACTCTACTTGGGTCATCCAAGACAGCCAGGGATTGTAGGGGCTGGGCAGACTCTCCCAACGCCAAACCTCCACCCACATCTTCCGGGTCCCCGAGCATGCACAGACATCTAATTATATAACCCTGTAGGTTACCTGCCAGTTTCCAGGCAGGATGACCTCTCTCCAAGCCCGGTCACAGATTGGGTATCAGCTTTGCGAAAGGCGCCAGGGAAATTGCCTGTTGAGAATGATCTCCGTCTGCCTGGAGAGAAGGGGATCTGGTTTGCCTGCGGCTGTGCACTGTTATCAGGCTGTACCGCTTGTCTGAGTTTGGAGGTGGAAGGTCTGCCTTGGGCTACCCTAAGTGTTGCAGCTTGTGTGTTGACCATAAATTCACAACCGAAGAGCTCGAGGAAACAAGGAAGCTTTATCCTTTCTTAGGATTCTATTACAGTTAGGCCAGCTTGGCAGGAGAGCCCGTAGCAACACTAGAGGCTGAAGGAACCTGGGCCATACTCTGTGCATAGGCACTGCTGAGCGAGGGGCAAACCTTACCAGAGGGCAAGTCTTTCAAAGTATGCTGCAGAACAGAACGCCAGCTGATTGAATGACTTCCTCTTATCCACCTGCCCAGAGAATGGGATCCACTCACTCTATGCCGGATCTTCCCACAGATCCATCTCTGGCATCTTTCAGGCTTGCACGGGGCTTGGCTTAACTACTTACTCTTCACAGATGTGCCCAGAACCCACTCAGCCTTTAATGTCTCAGTGACACCTGTATGTCTAACTAGCACACGGGGCACTTTGCTTCCAAGGGCTTCTACTCGTAGGTTTTTTCAAACAGTCCAAGGTGGTATATGAGCTCCTTAGTGGTTTTCCTGGACTGGAAGTGAATCATGTGACAGTTGGTGCCACCCAGAGCCTCTGGCCATGATGACAGGTGCCCGCTTGCCAAAGGCAGACCCCCCCCCCGAGATGTTTCCTTGGTTTGGCCTCTACCACCAGGCCAGCTTCCCCTGCCTCCCTCCTTCTCAATAGCCATCTTTCAGTTGCTCCCACTGGTCGATTGCCCCCATGTGGACCAACCAGGTGGCCACTCGCAAGTCCTGCTGTGCCCGGGGCAGCCTCCGCCTGTTTGTTCTTTCCTCACCTCAGCCCACATCTGGGGGCTTCCTCCATGAGCCCTTCTGGTAGCTCCGAGGCTCGGTCATTCCCCGAAGATTCTCCCCACCCCCACCCACCTCCAGCCTTCACCTTGCAATTGGAAAAGAGGAAGTTTGGGGCTCTCTGCTCAGCTCAGACCAGCTGCACATCATAGTTTGGATGATTGTAATCTCTCTGCCTCAACTTCCATCTTAGGTGTAAACGGGGCGTGTGCGTGGTGGGCATAGGAACCTGTGGGAGACCCCTGACATCTCGTGGGCACGGAACAGTTTGAATCTCTTCCTTCCTAGGCTTCTTTCCTGGCCTCATCCAGCCCCTGCTGCTCAGAGTTGGGGACACGGTCACCTTGGCAACAAGGAGACTAATAATAGACTTAAAAAAAAAAAAACCTTAGAGTAGCTCACCTAGTCATTCTATTTGACAGAGTAGAAACTTCTGAAAGTGGCAACTGAAGAAAGGCAAAGCAGACGCTGGGGAGGGATGTGATAGTGGAGGCGCTTCTTTCTCAAGAAGCTTCCTACGGCTCACGGTGGCAGAGTCCCCTGGTGTCACACCAGTGACCAACTCAAGGCAAAGAGGGGATCGTGGGGGCGTGGCATCTAATCTAAACAGGATCTGTTTGAGCCAGACTAAGGTAGTTCTCTCTAGCTAGTGGCAGAAGAGATAGTCAGCTGGCCTGTGGGAGAGGGATTTAACTTCCAGAACCTTCCACTGACTTGAAGAGGTGGGCGCGTGGCAGGAGGCAGCCGGCTGGAGCTGGAAGGAAGCAGAGAGCTGAGTCAAGTAACAGATGAGCCGGGAAGTGGATTCTTCCCCGGGTGGGCGATGTGGAGCCCTGTCCGGGATCCAGCTGAGCCCACCGGCCTGCAGGACTAGGAAACGGCAGCTAGTGAATGCCGGCTGTGTTGAGCGCTTGTGTTTGTGGTGGCATATCACAGCGAGAGGGACGGGTGGGTGCATGCGCTACCTGCTTTAGGGCCTCCCCGCCCCCCCCCACCACCCAGAGACCACTGGGGATCTTTCCACTTGGTGAAGAAAGGTCAGAAAGTTAGACTGTGTGAAATGTCTTGTAGACACCTGCTGGACCGTTACTTGTGTTCAGACCTCTGCACTGAAGCAGCATCTCTCTTGGATAGTTTACCTGCCCCTTGTTTTAGAAGACAGGCAGGGGCTCAACTGTACAGCTCAGGCTGGTCTCGAATTAGTGGGGACCCCACCTCCCGAGTTCTGGGCTCATAGAAGTGCGCTCCCAGCCTGGCTCCTCCTTTTCTTGTTATTTTTTTCAGTGCTGGGAATCCACGCAGGGCTTCGTCCAGGCGAAGCGATGCTCTGTCGCCCGGCAGCTCTCCTCTTCGGAGATGTCACCTAATTCGAAGCCTACAGCCATTCGTACTTTGGCAGTTTAGAACAGACATGCTAGGAAGGTCTTTGAAGGTCATCTTTGAAGGTCATCTTCCACTGCTGGGCTGAACCCCGATATGAACAGGCCCATGAGATGTAGGGGAGTAAAAGCCCCAGTCAGGTCTGCAGAAACTGGAGCTGGCCAATAAGAAGTAACTTTCCCCAGATCTGCCTAATCTTATCAACACCTCTGACCCTGCCAGCCGTCTTTGGCCCTCTTGCTTCTCATGGACTCCGTGTTTGTGAGTTCCGTTCTTCCTCTCCTCTAATGTAAACTCTGCCTTAATCCTCTACTTGTGTTCTGGTTTCAGTCTTTGACTCCTGAACACAAGAACCTGGACATAAAACCCTGCAACAATACTAGGCACACAGAGGATGTAGTTTTTCTCTTAAACTCTAGCTTGCAATTCACAGCGAGGTCGTCTGGTTGTGTTGGAGACTATGTGAAGGCTTTGGGAACCAACATCCGTCTTCTGCTCTTATGATATGTGATGTCTTGTGTCCATTTCTTTACTGCTCGGCAGACAGGCTAACGCTACTCTAGGCTACCCCCTCCCTCGAGTAAGCACCACTCATAAGGTGGGGGAATCCAGGATGAAGCTGTCTGATGGGTCGGTCATCCCATCTGGCCCTGCCATTTCCATTTCCCTTCCTAGCTGGCTCTGGTGGGCTAAGGGTCCAGCATTCGGCCTAAACATCTCTTTGGGGAGTATGATCTTGGCTCTGCTCCCTGTTCTAGGGGAGTCCCTTGAATCTGGCCTGTCCAGGAAGGGGAATGATGGTCTAGACTCCAGACCAGCAGCTCCCAGAATCGTGTGACCACTTACATATATTTGCATCATCTGACTCTTCGGGGCCAGCACAGTAGACCTCGGCTGCCGGGGTGCACAGTCCCGGCTGGTTTCCTCTGTCACTTTGCACCCACCCCAGGCCTCTGCCTCTGTCACTGTAGTCGACATGTGTCCTGAGATGCGTGGAAATCTGCTGCAGACCCACTTACTCTGGGAGCTGGCCTCTAGTCCAGGGGGCCGTGGCTGTCGTAGACCCACCTGCCGTCTTCAAACCTCCCTCCCCTTGGGTTGCAGGAAGCACACCTCTTTTTCTTTGCCATGACCAGACTGTTTGAGGGGGAACGGCCCATGCAGTGACACAGGCACAGACAGCCTCAGGGAGCACTTGGGATTTTCTCACATCTCTGTGGAACAGGAAGTAGAGACAGACTACAAATCTGAAGGCCACCCACCCTTCCACAATCCACTTTCTCCAACTAGGCCCCATCTTCCAGTGTTTCTGCAAATCCCCCAAAACAGCAGCACCAGCTAGGGGTTGGCCAAGGGTTCTAACACACCAGCCCGTGTGGCATCTAAGCCAAGACACCTGGGCATGGCGGAGTAGGAGGAGCTGGCTGGTGACGTGTCTTCGTGTCACGGGAGCCTGTGGTGGGTTAGGCACTGGGAGAGTGAAGACCATGGGGTCTGGATACTGCTGCTCACGAAAGAGCACGAGAAAACCCATGAACGAGGGCACCGGGCCCACGGACCGGAATAGCAGGGAACAGTCCATAGAGAAGGAGGTGGGACGCGGACTGGGCCCCTCGCACCTCTAATTCAGTTCCGTGACAAGCCGCACTTGCTTCCTCTCATGATTGGGGACCCTTTTTCAGAGCCCACCGATGCCATCAGGGCCGAGACAAAGGCGCTGAATATGGGTCACCCTGACCCATTTCCAGCTCAGGTTCAAACTGAAGCTGCTCTGGGACGGTGCCCAGCTAGGCATGTAAGCCCCCTCCCCCACCCGCCCTGCCCCCATGCTGCCCTAATTTCTGATACGCTTTCAAGGCCGTGCCCACAGGCTCATACGAGAACAGGAAGCGCTCAGCAGGGCATACAAAGCCACCATGGCAGCCTTCAGACAGGGTGGACAGAGGCAGGCAGGCGGGGCAGGCTCTGGGTTCAAGCTCTATGTCTCCTTGGCAAGTGGCTTATTCTGTTAAGATCCCATTTCCACACCTGAAAGAAGCGGATGGTGTGTGCAGCTGCGTCCGCAGGGGGCTGGAACAGATTCTCCATTCTCGGCCCAAAGCATGTGCTCCGCAGACACAGTCTCACAGGACTGAGAGTGAAGCACTGTCCAATCTCTCCCAGTGGAGCTTATGTGGAGGAAGGCAGAGGGGCTTAGCGAAGCCATCCATGCGGATGTGTTCCTCCTGGTGTGTGTGTGTGTGTGTGTGTGTGTGTGTGTGTGTGTGTGTCAGGGCAGGGAGGAGCCGGGACAAGGGAGGTCGAGAGAGCACAGAGACCATGCAGGACCAAAGGGAGAGCTTCCAAGAGTGAGTGAAATGGACCAGTGTCCTCCTACCTCCGGGGGACAGACAGCAGGGTGCGAGGCACCCCCTCACCGAGTCACACACAGCATTTCACTTCTGCTGGCACCATAATGTTGTCTTTGATGCGCCTATTTTTTTTTTCCCTTTACTCTACTTTAAACTCCCATTCTGCTTAACCACTTTTGAATCATTGATTCTTCTAGGAATCCAATCCCTTCAAAAAAATTCTTCAGGTCACAGGCTAAATGCTTTTATACTGTTTTCTAAATGGGACTGTTTTCTTAATGGGACGTCACCTGACCGTCGTTGAGAAGGCGAGCTCCTACACGTCCGTCAGAACACAGACGAAGGTTCCCTTCTTGAACAGAATGTTCTACTTGGATAGCCCTGCGTGTGTGCAGTGCTGCGTGATTCACCCCTCCCCCCTTCTCAGGTCTGCATCCTGTGATCTCTCATGTCCTGGTTGGTTTCACGTGTTAGGTTAGAAACTCCTGTTTCTCTTTCTCACTCTTCAGGAGCATCGAAGGGAGTGCGCGGAATGAACGTAAGAGAAGTAGAGAAAGGCTTCTTTCCTTCTCTTTTGCTGAGGGTAAAGGGAAAAGATCAGGAGGCCTCTCTGCCGGTGATGTTCTTTGGGGGTGGAGGGGATGTCCTGCCCATCTGCTAGGGCAGTTCCAGGCCAGCCTGGAAGATCAGAATCCATCGGGGCTCCCAGAGGACAAGGCCCTGTCACCACTGATCTAGAGGAAGAAGTGTGGGAAAGTAGCTTGGGCGCCCGAGATCTCTGCCCTGATCAGATAAGGTTGACTGTGTCATTAGAGTGTGCTGGCAGGGAGGGAGCGACCCTTTGAAGATCTGCTAGATGGCTCTGGTTGCTGGGTGGCCGCCATCCTCTGGGTCCCCAGGAGTGGTCTCTGCCATCAAGGGCAGCTGAGGGCGCCTGCTGTCTTGGAGAGTGGAGATCTCTCCTCTGAAGGGTTGATGCAAAGCTTCTTGCCCAGGGTGTGTAAGGGGGGGGCAATGTCTGTACGGAAGATCTGCTCCCCCTAGTTCTGCTCTCACAGTGATAGACTGGAGGTGAGGCGCTGCCTGCTGGTGGTTTGAGGATCTCCCTGCTGAACCTCCCCTTTACCCAGGGCACTAACTCTTCCAGAAAGTCACAGGTATCTCATCCCAGTGACGGAAACACTCTCTGCGGGGTTCCATGTCCCCAGGGGTGACCGCAGAAGGGTGCCAAGCTGCTTCTGAAATCTTCTAACTTAAAAGCTTTGGTGGACAGCAGGCCTCCTTACCTTAGCAAGGACGCTGTCACCCACCAGTAGCCTCCTGCCCATCTCCTGTGGCCCCCAAGTTCAATTCCATGCATGGGGGGGGCCCCATCTCTTTCTTTAATGACAAAGTAGCTCTCACATTATTGGCTGATGGTGCTGGTGTTGTGTGGGAGGAGATCTTGTCCTGAAAAATAAAGTTGGTTTAGAGCCAAAGTTGCCCTCCCCCCAAAACGCCAGGCTTAAGGCCTGTGCTGTCCTACAGAAGAATTCTCCCAGAGCAGAGAATGGTTATGTACGAGGGCTGCCCCCAGAAGGCCACAGGCCAGCTCTGATCCCCCCACCCCCGCCACGGCCACACAGTACCACAGGACAAATGTAGCCATACAGTACCACGCATTTCTGGACAGAACCCCAGGACACAGTGAGTTGACCCTAGAGCTGTGCGGTGATGACTGCCAGGTCTTGGTGGGGGGCGGCTGGCATCTGCCAGAGCTGTGGGGATGCCAGAATGCTGTTCTTCTCCCTCACTGTGAGCACCAGAGAACTTTGCTGGATTGCTCCCAGGAGTGTTTCCAGCTGGCGAAACACGAACCGCTTTTCCTTGGGAGCACTCCCCTCCTCCCTATGCGCACACCCCCTCCTCCCCTGCATATTCCGCTTGGCACCGCCCGTGTTAGGGGGATGGAATCTGCGTGTTCTCAGCGCTTCAGCTGAATTCTCCACACTGACTCTCCGAGACACCGTCTAGGTGCTTCGCCTTGGAGGAGGGCACCCCCTTTTGTCAGGAGAGGATGGAGACCTGAAATACAAGACCTGTGGGGTGCCTCAGGAAGTGCACGTGTGATCTGGAGTACTCCTGGGAGTGAGGGAACTGTGTCTGGCTGAGCGAGGTGAGACCGTCCTGGTTCCTGAGCCCAGGAGGGCTGGCGCAAGCTCTGTGGAGCCCAAACCTTGCACACGTCAGAGGCTCAGGCCGTGTTACGTTCTTCCTGATTGAGCTGTTCTACTGTGTGTGTGGTACAAAGGCATGGAACCCAGGGCCTTATGCATGCTAGGCAAGAGCTCCGGTCCACATCCTTAGCCCCATCCTATTTTGGGGGGAAAGGTCTGGCTAAGTTAGGCAGAGCTGTAGCCCAACTGAAGCTGAATTTGTGATCCTTCCGCCTCAGCCTCCCGAGTAGATGGGCTCCCAGGTGTGCGCCCCCAGATCTGGAGCTTGGAACCTCTTTATGAGGGACAGTGGGCCGGTCTCACCTCGCTCAACCAGACACAGTTCCCTCACTCCCAGGAGTACTCCAGATCACACGTGCACTTCCTGAGGCACGTTCTGGTCCTCGGTCTCTCTAGTGGGCTGCTATTTCTGTCATTGTGAGGGAAGACCTTCCTGTCTCTTCAATTTGAAAGCCAGCAGATGGTTTTTCTCCCTCCCTTCCCCTCCCCCATCATAAAACATTAGGAACTCTTTTGAAATGCTATGAATGCTATGAAGAATGAAGAACATAAAAATCTTGGGACTGGTGGCTCAGGTCAGTGGTAAAAGTTCCTGCTTCAAGGGGCTGCTAGAGAGGTAGCTCCAGGCTTAAAGCCCTTGCTTCGGAAAGCTAAAGGACCCGAGTTCAGATCCCCAGAGCAAAGCATTAGGAGGTGGAGCGATCTGGGATGATTCCCGAAGACGAGAAGAGTGAGCTCTGCCATCTCCTCCTGATCAGAGCGGACCACCGTAAACGTTCTCCGGGCTTCCCTCTGAGCACGTGTTGTCCCAGAGGGCTGAGGTCACCGCATGCCCATGAATCCAGCCCTTCTCATGTAAAGTGACATCATGGTCATCTTGCCTGTCACCGAGCAGTCTTTGCGGATCCTGTCCCCACGGCACACTACTCTACTGTTCCCTGTGCGGCCACCCTCCTGTTCTCTTGTCCGTCTTGTATTCTCAGTATGTCAACCATTCCAGCCTTACAAGTACAGAGTACGGAGTGTCTTAGTTTACCTTGGAGAACACTGTCTTTATAAAGACAGATTTCTAGACGTCACTTGTGATTTACGAGGCTGGAGTGTTTGCCGGACCCATCTGTGAAGCGTGGATGTCACAGAAAACTGCGGGTGGGGGTGGGGTCAGGTGGGAACATCTGAAATGTTCCTGCTGCGGGGGCCTGTGCCGGCTGTGAGCATGAGGAGGAGTTAAGGAATGACATGCGCCATAAGGCGCTTACTGGGTGGGTGGAGCAGCATACCCAGCACACATCGCTGTCCCAAAGGAAGAGATGGTCCCTGCGTGTATTTCAGGATGAGTGATGTTCATGCGACATTCCTCTCTTTCATCCACAGAACTGCCAATTCACCGATGTTGGGGGGGTAGTGGAGAAAAAAGTGAACTGTTTTTTTTTTCTATGTATAGTTTTCATGACAGGAAAAGAAAACTTTTTAAAAAGCGCCATTCACACGAGGCCAGAGACGCCCAGAGGATAGGTATGCTTGCATGCAAATGAGGGGACCTGAGTTCAATCCTGGAGTTCACTGGTGGAAAGAAAGAAGTGACTTCTGAAGTTGTCCTGACTCCACACACATTGGCACTGCTCTTGCTTGCTCTCCCTCTGCCATAGTTTTCCTTTTTTTAGAGGTTTCAATCATATATCCAATAGAGATGGCAGTCAGGTGGCCCTGCTGTGGGGGATGTTGAGGTACGGTGTACTCCCCAGGCGTGAGGCAGATCTTGTCAGGGACCTGCCATTCTGTTTACATGCAAATCTGTCCCTGAGCAACAGGAGCCTGCCGCCTTCAAGACTGTATTGTCAGAAGATCATGTGATACAGGCGGGTGGCACTTCTAAGACACTTCGCCAGAGCCTCGGCCCGGCTGGATGCTGGGAGTTAAAAGGGCTTCTCATTGCACATGCGTAGTCCTGAGGAGGGAGAGCCCAGCTCTGCCCGTGTGGAGTCCACACACAGGTGTGGGCACCTGTCCTACCCCAAGCTGTCAGTCAAGGCGGGGGAACTCTGTGTGTCAGTGGAAGGTCATGGCTGTCAGTTCTCGGCGTTTCTGTTCTTTTCAACTTGTGCCAGCCACTTCCACTGTTTGGCCAGCCTGTCTGACAGGAAAGTGAGAGGACCACGTGCCGGGCTGTTGCCTTGCCTTGCGCTCGCCCTCTTCCTTCCCCTCCCCCGTTAGACATCTACAATTGCAATACTTCTACAAAGTCCCATCTCAGCTTATTACAAAAGTTCAAAGCTTTTGTTAATCAAAAGCCAATAGACGAGATACATGGAATTGGGGTAATGATTCAACACCTCACTTTCCCTGGGGTCTCTCCGTGTCTATAAATATACAACAAGCCATGACTTGACTCTGTAAGCTGCTCTGTTTTATATATATCTAGAGTCGCTAACAAATCTGTATACTTAAAAAAAAATTCAAGTTGGCTGCCTCTCAGGTCTATCAGAGTTATTTCTTCTGGCGTCTGGTATTTCCAGACTAGATCCCTCTGTCCGTTCCTGTCACTCTCCTTCCCTTTGATCCTTTCTTTGCTCTGGACCCAAAGCCACTTAGTCAAGAAAGGGCTCAGAGAGGCCTCTCACAGAGCCTGTAATTTATGCCCATCACGGCCTCGCAAAAGCCTCCTTCTTAACTTGGTCTGAATTTTGCTGGCCAAAAACAACAAACCCCACCCAGAGGCCTGCCCACTGAGATGTGATGAGAGGAACATTCAAACACATCACAGGCCACTTCTAACCCTAATCCAAAATGCAAAATAAACAAGCAAGATAAAACTCCAAACATCACCCTGGGGGTGTTTTAAGGACAGTCAGAAGTTTAGACCTTCAGTCTGAGTAATGTGAAGACACTCTTAGGCATGGCATGTTGGTCCCTGTCTACAATCCCAGCACTCCAGAGATGGATATTGCTGTAAACTTAAGGACAGCCTGGGCTATACAGTGTGAGGCTCCGTCTCAAGTCTCTTTTCCCAAAATCAGACTCACCTGGGTTAGGATTTGGACTTTATGTTTCGGATCTGTAAAAGATAGTTTTAATAATGTAGTTTTAGTAGAAGCTGCAGATACATATAAACACGAGAGCCTTTACATAGTGCACTTCTTTAAAATCATCGTACAAAGTCGCGTTTTACGTTTCAAAAATGAGCATTTTATAAGTAAAGCATGTTTGCTTATAAAAGTATCAACTTAAATAAATCTTACTATTTAGGTCAATAACAGCTTAATGGTACAGTCAGTTCAAGTTGTACTTAAAATAATATTGAAATAGGAAGTACTTTTTTGTGCGTTTCTGAGGATCAGACCTTGTAGGAGTTTGGGAATCCGAGGTACTTATCATTTCCCGACACCTTGTATTTCTAGAAAGCTACCTCGGGTGGTGTGCGCGGGGGACCACGGCGCCCCCTAGTGCTCTCTCCGCTGATCTGCTGTCCTTGCTTCCCACCCGCAGGCATCGGCAAGAATGTCATCTGCGACCGCACGGCCACGCCCCTGGACGCCTTCCGCATGATGTCGGCCGCCCACTACTACCCCAAGCTCATGAGCATCATGGGCAACGTGCTGCGCTTCCTGCCCGCCTTCGTGCGCATGAAGCAGCTGATCGAGGAGGGCTACGTGGGCGAGCTGCTGGTGTGCGAGGTGCAGGTGCACAGCGGCAGCCTGCTGGGGAAGAAGTACAACTGGAGCTGCGACGACCTGATGGGCGGCGGCGGCCTGCACTCGGTGGGCACCTACATCATCGACCTGCTCACCTTCCTCACGGGCCAGAAGGCCGTCAAGGTGCACGGGCTGCTCAAGACCTTCGTCAAGCAGACCGACCACATCAAGGGCATCCGCCAGATCACCAGCGACGACTTCTGTACCTTCCAGATGCTGTTGGAGGGCGGGGTGTGCTGCACGGTCACCCTGAACTTCAACGTGCCCGGGGAGTTCAAGCAGGACCTGACGGTGGTGGGCTCGGCCGGGCGCCTGCTAGCCGTGGGCACCGACCTGTACGGGCAGCGCAACAGCGCGGCGGAGCAGGAGCTGCTGCTGCGGGATGCCACGCCGCTGAGCAACTCCCTGCTGCCCGAGAAGGCCGTCAGCGACATCCCCTCGCCCTACCTGCGCGGCACCATGAAGATGATGCAGGCCGTGCGCCAGGCTTTCCAGGACCAGGATGACCGGCGCACGTGGGACGGGCGGCCGCTCACCATGGCCGCCACCTTCGATGACTGCCTGTACGCGCTGTGCGTGGTGGACACCATCAAGCGGTCCAGCCAGACGGGCGAGTGGCAGAACATTGCCATCATGACCGAGGAGCCCGAGCTCAGCCCCGCCTACCTGATCAGCGAGGCCATGCGCCGCAGCAGGGTGTCACTCTACTGCTAGCGCGCAAGGGGGGAGGGGGCAGCTAGCCCGAGGAACGTGCTGGGAAAGAGGGGTGTCTACCGGAATTGTGGGAGTGCGGGAGGGGCAGCGCGAGCACATGCCGCTTGGGAAGGTATCCACCACCGCACATCTAGAGTCTTGGGGGGAAGTGCGGTACTAGAGAGGTGGTCCCTGCTGCGTATTTGCGAGAGAAGAAGGAGTTTTAGCTAATGTCTCTCCTGCCCATTTACTGTGAGAAGCCAGGAGGGGCTGCCCTCCCTCCCTACCTCATCCCCTGGCCTCCTTTGCCAGCCAAAGGGTCCAGCAAGTCAAGGCACTGAATCAGATGACAAGCTGGGTTGGAGTCAAGCTCCCCCCTGTTGGGAGGGGGCACTTCCTCCCGTGTTTACTGTAAGCTTGGTATAGGGAATGGGGGGGGGTAAAGAAAATTCCAAATTCCAGGAAGGAACTTTGTGTCTGCTTAAAGGGCGAGAAGGAAAAGTACCAGGAGACACCAGGGCGGGTCTAACTGGCTTGGCTCACTGCCCCTCACCTGGTGTGGTGAACTCCCAAATGGGTGAGGCACAGCAGCTGGTGCCCACACACAAACACACCCCTACACACCATTCCTCTGAGCTGACCAGCATTACAGGGTGAACAAAGGAGGGCAGGGGTTCAGGTTGGTTCTGCCACATGGCTGTCTCCAGTCAGTGCCAAGATGATTTCCTGCCTAGTTGTGGCCTTGACAGGGCATACCGCAGAGCTGGGGATAGCTGACCCCAAAGAAGAGAAGGTGAGTCCAGCCCTTGAGTTACTGTGGGCCCCAAGTTGAAGAAAGGCAAAAAGAAAAAAAATGTAGGAGTGCTTCCCAGCATGGTGGGTTTGCAAGGAGACCCCCTTCCCTTGAGAAGACTCCGGGTCCTTTTCCTTACCTTTAGCCTTGCCACTGGGAATTAGATACCTGAACACTTTTACCTAGATTTGGAAACCAAAAGTCAACGAGGGATATTATTTTCAGTGCTTGTAAAATGGGAGCCTAGAGTTCTTGGACGGGTTCGTCGGGAAAGCATGTTCCTTGCCCTCCGGCCTCTCTTCTTCCTGCCCTCTGTTTGCAGAACTTTCACTAGAGACGGCCGACCGCAAGCTCAGAGTGGTCAACAGCAGAGCCCGTTAACAATGTTAAAAAGAACATGTTAAAAAATGAGGACTTACCCTTGGGTTGATTGCCTTGTGACCCCCTTTGCCTCTCCCATGTTCTCGTGAGTTTGCATATGAGATCCGTTCTCTCACTCACTCTCTCACATGCAGTGGAGGTTTGAGTTGATTTGCAGGTAACTAGCAGAGGGAAATTAAGGTGCCCGAAGCCCACCCCAGCCTTGCTGAAGAGTCTTAAGAAGTGCTCCTCTTTGGGGACCGTACATTTCAAGGCCCTGGGAACTCGCAAGGGGATGGAGGCCCTGTGCTGGGACAAAGGGGCAGGTATTGCTTTGCTGCCCGAGACCCCACAGTGACACAGCAGAATTTGTCAGTCCCGATGCTCTGGGGCTCTAGCTCGGGGCCAGCACTGCGGTGTCTTCAGCCATCATCAGTTCTAAACTGGAGGCTCCAGTGCACTGAGCGTCTCCAGGACGAGTCTGAGTTCTTTTCCCTGGTTATCCCAAAAGACTACGACCCAGAATGAAGGGAGAGAAAACCTGAAGCTCTCAGTGGGGCTTGCTCTTCTCAGCAATATATCATCGAAGCAGGGGTTCTCTACTTTCCCCATGATACAAGAGACAGCCTCTGAGCTCTGAGGTCACCTGTGCGGGGTCTAAAATAAAATGTCGAGTTGAGGCTGGCACTATAGGACGACTATGTAGTCTTCAAGCATGCAAACACTGTAGTGCGTGTGCTCACGTGCGCCTGCTGAACCGCATGTGGTAGAGGAAGGAAGGAGCTGGTTCTTTCTGTGTAAAGGTGGCAGCCCATGCATTGCAATACCTCACGTGCTCCTTCTGCCCTTGACCTTCCCTGCAAAGTCCTGATACAAAATAGCAGCACCAGGCGGAAATCCCAACCTTTTGTATTCTGTGAAGCCGACTTTGACCGGAGACCAAGACCCAGCAACCACACTTCGTAAGTTCTTTAGGGGGGTTCAAGGGCCCAGTGCAACAGAGGCAGCTTGTTGAGGGTCTTTGCACCCAGGTCCCCCTTTGCCTGTCTTGTGCCATCATTTTATGGGTACTGCTGACGGCTTTTACAGAATTTTCAAACTCCAACTTCTCAGAGGAAGTTGTAGGTCAAGTGCATAGGTCAAGTACTCTACCCTCCAATAGGTATGCAACCAAGTGATTAAGAACACCCTGCCAGAGACAGTCTATAACCACTGCTGATCCCTCTTAAGACTTTGCCCTTCGACAGAAAGATTGCATTATGGGTCCATCTCCAACACCTTGCTCTATGAGAACCGCGTAAGATGGTCAGCACTGTAGGTGTGGCCAGGTTTCTCTGACACTTGTCCACAGTGTGCAGACTATTTCAAGCACATCACCTCATTTGATCCATAAAATACGTTGGGGTCAGTGATTCCCTTTTATATGCGACCATTACTTGCCCAAATTCACACAGTCAGGGAACAAAGCACTCCTCATGAAGCCTGGCTTTTGTTTTTGTTTTTTTTTGGGGGGAGGAGTGGTGTCTCACACACCAGGGAGTAACTGTGATCAGAGTGGACCCAGGAGTCAGGGAGATGACTGACTCATGACCTGAGTTCAGATCCCCAGAACCCACGTAAGATTGGATGCAGTCCTCCAGCGCTGGGCAGTCACAGCCGCCCCTCTCGGCAGATGATGGGAGAATGACTGCCGGACGCTCACTGGCTGCTAGCCTGGTGTTCACGACAGTCAATAACGGGTGATCCGCAAACAAGGTAGACGGCAAGGACAGACACCCAAGGTTGCACCACACATAGGAGTGCCCACAGGGTGGACAGATCCGCGGCTCCATCCAGCCACCCAGCACTCCCTCATGTTGAATAGATGCGGCATCTGGGAGCCTGGCAGCAGGCCAGCTGCAACGAGAAGTCGGTTTTCTTTCCCCTTCCAAAATGGAAACATCACTCGGCACCTTTAGAATGTTTTCAGCTCTAAGTTACAGCACAGCCTCCCAGCATAGGTGACTTATAAGTGTCATTGGCTATGGTAAGTGGCCTTGGAGTTTGCCATCGAGGGTCTGCGCGTAACATAGGAAGGTATCATTTTCTCAGGGAGAGGGCTTTTCAGGTTTGTGTGTCATGTGGGGGTGTCTGCCATGTGTTCATACTGTCACTCTGACGTGCTTTGTGGCTGCAACTTTGAATGTGGCCTTCGATTCTAAGCTGGGTTCCGGAGCTGACCTCTCTCATTCTGGTGGCGCTGGAGGGCTAATCAGCTTTGCGGTTGAGCCCCTGTGGGGAGAAAGTCAGTTCAAGCGCATGGAGAATGACTTAAGAGTGTGACAGATCAGCTCTTTCACTTTACATCCCACAGAAGGGAAGGGATGACTGACTGGGGTCCCCCACTTTAGTGGTAGATCCACGGTGAAAGGTCTGGTTTCTTAATGGGGAGAGTCTGCCCCGCCTCCTGCCTCGCAGCTTCTTCCAGGGGCCAAGAGTAGGGAAGGAGGTTCACCCAGATGAACCGTCTTAGCTGACGGGTAAAATTGGAGTTAGACTCAAACCCGGACTGGACAGTATTCCCTGAGATGTGGCAGGTAAATCAATTTTTTACAAACTCAAGTATGTTTTAAGAGATACGTGTATGTATGTATATGTGTGTGTATGTGTGCTGGGGATTGAACTCAGGGCTTCGTGCATGCTAGGCAAGGTCTCTACCGCTGAGCCACATCCCCAGCCTTAATTATGCCTTGAATGTTGTCATAAAACTAGCTGTTTAAATGTTTTCCACTGTGATTGCAATGGAACAGTAATCTCTCATATACAGTTACTTGGAGGAGGAGGCGGAACATCAATTCAGATATTACCCTGGAGATTTCTCCAGACTCTGCTCTACTATGGCCCACTGGATATAAATCTTAGCTCTGACTTGCTTAGGACTCTCTCTCTCTCTCTCTCTCTCTCTCTCTCTCTCTCTCTCTCTCTCTCTCTCTCTCTCTCTCTCCACCCTCTGGCTACTTTTTTCCGGCTATCAAACCCATAGAGTTGACAGGTCAAAAATCATGGCATTGGGGAACTGTTGTGTGGGGAGACAGACCCTCAGACACCGTCTGAGCCTCATTTTTGTTTCCTTTTGGGAGAGTGGGAAAAGGGAAGAAGGGAAACTTGTGGGAGTCTGCAGTGTGGCACCAGAGTCTCTGGGCAGCAGATGTGCCGTTTGGCTGGCCCACGCTGGTCAGCAGTTGGCACATGGGGTGTGCTCTGCCTTTCTGGAGACAGACCAGCGTGACTAGGGCTTCCAAAACTTCTCTAAGAGGGGCAGGGTCAGAGGTCCCCTTGGAGCAGGAGGTCAAGGGTGCGCTGCATTTAGATACATCAGTAAGTAGCAAAAGGCAGTAAGTAGCCTGCATCCCCTCCCCCCAGCAGAGCCCTTATTTGCTGGAGCCCGTGGGAGGACCACCAGAGCCATCAGCTGTCTTTCAGGCTCTTGACATGTTGCACTACTCAGTACTTTTGCCCCGTGTTTACACCAGCACTGAATCAACTAATAAAAGGAACATGCTAGACACAAGCTCCACGCTTAGCGCAGTGATGCTAGCTCTCCTGGGCCAGTAGACTCGGGAGGTCCCAGTGACCACAGAGTGGCCGTGGCCCTGGGTCTCTTCTGCCTTGTCCAGCCCTCTGCAGCCACTCAAGGGCTAAGTTGTCCTATTGAGCCCCTTAGCTTCTCTTAAAGGCAGTTGCTTATCTGAAATGCCGAGCTGACTCCCAGGTCAAGAAATAATCGCCCCTGACTCGCCCACTCCTTTATTCTACCCTGTGCCTTGTCCAGGGGAGGGAGAACTTTCTAGAACTATTATGGCTTTCTGTTTGCTGCCTGGTGCTTTTATAATACTTTTTTGTGTGTGCGTGTTTTGTTTTTTTTTTTTTTAACCAAAATTGCATTGATTTGGTTGTCACTGTCAAGTGTATATTTATTGTGTTTCACAAACAAGAGTATATATGTATGTGTATATGTATAAAACCAAACTGATATATAAAAAAGTCAAGGCATGTATACTAGATATTTTAAAGTTATTTATCAAGGGGAAAGACGTGTGTTATAAAACAGAGTCTATATTTTCTATATAATGTAGATAGTAAAAATTAGCTTATAAATTATCCGTTTGGGTTTTTCCTTTTTGTTATTAAAGAAAAAGGGACAGTGGATGAAGCATGCTTGGTGTCTCCCTGCAGGGCCCCAGAAAATCCAGGTCTGGAACAGCCACGAGATGTCCTGGGCCCGGGATGCCCTGATTCAGCCAGGCCCCTGGCTTCCAGCTGTTCGCAGACCGTGGTGGAGGGATGACCGTGGGATGAGCGCTGTGGGAGGAAGGATGCGATTCGAATAAAAACTTCAACCCAGATGTGCTTGCAGCTCCGACTCACTTTTTCTCCATCCAGTCGCTCATGAGTCACAGACTCACGAAGCACGAAGGGGTGCCTTTGAGAGAGGGGGCACCTGGGAAGGCGAGAGCAGCATCCACATAGTGGAATGATGGGGGTCAGCTGACCTTGTGGTGGGGGGGGGTCACTGGATGTGGGAGCTGAAGCCACCTGGTTCATATTATTCTGGAAATGGGGAAGGGGGAGAAGGCCTACTTAAGGCCTGGCAGTGTACAGATGTGTGTAAACGTGTGTAAGTATACTGCATGTGTGTAAGTATACGCATGTGTGAATGTGTGTCAAAGGCTATAGGAAAATGAAAACTTTTTGACCAGGGGAACAAATTTTAGAACTTTCTGTTTACTAGGATAAGCCAGGCCCAGTGGCTCACTGCCTGTGTAATCCTAGCACTGGTGGGGTGGAGACAGGAGGATTGGGGGTCTTAAGTACATCTCAGCTATATATATAGTAAGCTTGAGGCCAGCCTGGGGCACAGGCCCTATCACAAAACAATGATGGCGTTGATGACCTTTCCTAGCAGATTGCTTCGCAGTGTCTCTGTCTACTGCTTTCTTAGCCATGCTGGAGGGCAGCTAGCATGGATGGAGCTAATTTGAAATTAAAGGTCTCCCCTGGATAGACTGGCTCTTCCTGACCTTCGCTGGGTCTTACAAAATGCATGCACTGATTTATTCTGGTCCTATAATTCCCTTTACTTAGGTCAAAAATCCAGTCTGTAACCACAAAGCCAGGAACTTTTTTGTTTCACTCCTTTGTGACTAGATCCCAACACTAAGGCAAAAGCTATTCAATCCGTTAAGATAATCATGTGACCAAGTCCCAAATTTACGCAGATGAGTGCAGATCCCACAGAACATTGTGAGACTCTGGGGAGGGGGGGATGTCAGCCTTTCTAGCTAAGGGGGTGCAGTGAAGTGCTCCCTTTCAAGATGCTAGCACTGCGGAGCTAGGATTGCAGCCTCTCCATTTCTTCCAGCAATGGCACCTGAGGTCAACACGCCAAGCAAGGTCGCTAACGTGAGAGTATAAAAACATCTTTCTCTAGGAGTTAGTTAATTCAGTTTGGGTTTTTTTGGGCCATGTTGACCCCCCCCCCCGCAAAGATCAAGCCTATTCTTGCTTTATAGACTGAAATTGATCTTGGTTGAACATTTCCTAATGTGAACATCCGAAATCCCAAAGCTCTGAGGTCTGAAACAGTGTCAACATAATGCTTGAGAAGTTTGGGACATCAGAGCATTTCTGGATCGTCAGATGGGGGTGTTCGACCGGCATTCAATCTTCCACAATCCCAAAGAGCAAAATGCAAAACAATTATCACAAGCTCCTCCTCCGGGACCCAGACCATCTTTCATTTTAGATAAGGGGCACCTTACCTGCTCTGACTCCTGTTAAACACAGGACTTGATTAGTCCTGTGTTCATGCTCCAAGCTACTGCTGAGTGGATGAGCTTCAGTGGCCGAGTGCAACATTGAGGTTGTTCTTCACTGGGTAAAGGACAACTCTGCCAGTCCATGTCTGTGTACCCTCTTACCCCCTAGACACACCTAGCCACCTTCTAGCTTCACTTCCCGGTTTTTTATAATCTTACTCATTTCAGCCCCTGTTGTGTGTGATCCAGTTTGCAGAATGAAATGATTGCATCCATCCTGGGGTGAACTATATAGATGCATATAGGTGGAAAACATCCCAGCGCCTTCTTTTCAGTAGTAAGATTTCATCTTATCGGACCACCTTCACCATACACTTGCCTAACTAGAAAAGACCCTTTCCACTGGGATTGCAGTTTTAGCCCCTGGGGGATGGTTAAGTCCACGTGACTTGAAAAATCCACATTTCTTCCTAGAATTGGTGCCAAGACACAAATATATGGTCCTGCAGTTTGATTGAACCAAAAACTCCAAAACAGAAGTGCAAGTTAAAACCATTCAAACTCCTTGGCCTGTGCATTTGAGTCTGGACCTCCTTTGGACTCATTTCTGAGTTTGCACTTGCTGGATAAATTCCTGACCGGAGCCCTGACTGCCTTTATAGCGTTCAATATTCCCCAGGGTATCCAGCCTCCGGCTAACATGTCCCACTAATTACAGAAATATCTCTAGCTTATAATCATATACAGATTCTGATGTCTGGGTCAAACTACTTGTTCCCTTCAGGCATCTGTGAAAACAGAAGATTAAAATGCTTCAGAAAGGTTTTCCCCAGGCAATTAGAGTTAGTTTGCCCTTGGTTTCCAAGGAGGACTTGTTCTGCTTCCCCACCGAGACCAAAGCCCCTGGGTACTCAGGTTCCTTATACAAAATGGCACAGCGTTTACATGGAACTCCCACATCCACCGCATACTTTAAACCAGCCCTTGGTGACTTACGGGGCCAAGTACAATGCAAATGTTTTCTACATAGTTGTAAGGCTGTGGCTTAGGAAATAATGATAATGAAATATCTGTCGTGACCAGCTCCCATTTCATGAGTTTCTGTGAAACAAACAGCAATTTCTAAAATCAAGCATTTTAGGGCTGGAGAGATGGCTCAGTGGCTAAGTTTGTGTGCCTCACAAGCAGAGGTCCTGAGATCAGATCCCAGATCCCACCTAAAAAAATGTCAAGCGGAAATGGCAGTGACCTGTACTTCCAGTCCTGGAAGGTGGACCTTGGGAACTCCAGAGCAAAACAAAGAGGAGGTAGCACACTCCAAGGTGATTTCTGAAGTCACCCTTGGACCTCCACAGGCACACCCTGATACACACTGGAACACATACAAAGTCAATCAATCAATCTGCTGAGATAACTCAGCAGCTAAGGCGCCTGCTGGCAAACCTGGTGACCTGGGTTCGATCCCCGAAGCCCACATGGTGGAAGCAGAGAATCAACTTCAGAAAGTTGTCCTCTGACCCATGCACCATGGCACAAATGTGCTCTCTCACTCTTTCTCAGATGCACAAATAAATAAACAAAACAGAAATCAAGCATTCTAACACAACTCAATAGATATTATTTACATGCTCAGGAACAAAGGTAGGAAAATGTAATTACGAGTCTTTGTTTTTGGTAATTCAACCCTTATGTTTCTCCAGGAGCAGGAAACTTTGCCTAACAAAAACACTGCAGTTCACAACACAGGATCATCGTCTTGTATCTGGGCTGGATGTAGCAGGCAGATTCGCTGGTGGTATGTGGTGTGAGGGCATTCGCAGGACAAAAGGCATGTGCTGTGTGTTTAGAATGGAGA
This sequence comes from Typhlomys cinereus, assembly GCA_023101885.1. Lineage (NCBI taxonomy): Eukaryota > Metazoa > Chordata > Mammalia > Rodentia > Platacanthomyidae > Typhlomys > Typhlomys cinereus. Next base: position 3,224,505 of record JALPQD010000105.1, on the reverse strand, counting down.
CCATGTGAAGTTATAGACACAACCTGGGCGAGACACCTTGGATTCATCGTGCGCTGATTTGCATGAAACCTTGAGTTTGAGTCATTTGTGCATTCACAACCCTCCCACTGTTCCTAAATTTTCTACAATGGCCACATTCAGTTATATGAACCCATGTTATGTTACGTGGGCCACAGGTTAAGGAGCTGGGGTATCGATTCTTTTCTTGGTCACCATTGGAGTTTAATCAAAGACTCATACACACATGTATGTGCCCCATTGTCTCTGATCATTCCTTATTGGCAAAGAGTCCTGGGAACAAGGAACTGGAAGAAGACCTCGTGTGATGCAGCCGATGTGTAGACTCTGTGCACAAACATAGATCCAGGCTAAGTTGCAAATACCACTAGTGGCTAATCCTGACTAATGTGGAAGGGTCCGAGTGAGGTCTAGCTAATGCAAAGGCTGTTTGAGGAAAAGGTGAGTCACCACTGATATCCTGCAGCAAAGGCCACACAGTTCCAACAGCAAGCACAAACCCAGAGAAACCCAAGGTCCCCCCTGTTCTCAGGCTGTCTGAAGCTGCTGCCTGGAGAGTTTGCTCACCAATGAGGCAGCTCTTCTGGGGGCCCAAGCTGAGGAACCCGCACTTAGTATTTAGCTTTCTGCTCCCAAAGCAGAAGGCAGAATGAGCCTGAATGTGTGTGTCAATCCAGCTCTGCTGGGCTGCCGGGAGGAGGCAGGTGAGTCGGAGGAAAAAAAAACAAGGCCTGGGAGGAGGTGGTGGGAGTGTTTGTTCACAGCAAGAACAAGGAATAGCTGAGAGGAGGAAAAGACACAAGGTGGACGGAGCGCCATGCTCTTACTACTGTAAAGTGTGAAGATGCGCGGAAGTCGCTTTCCAGCCTGCTCTTTCTCCCACCTTGGATTCCTGTTCCCTAGCCACTTCTCTTCATCCTCCATGTAGGAAGGGGTCCCTGACTTGGGACTGAACACGGATGCCTCTGAAACTAGATGGGGGGACAGAGTGAGTCTTGATTTTCCCTAGTGCTGAGCAACATCCAGCACTTCTTCACACGTAACACACAGCAGCACACATACTTGTGCTGCTGTATTTGTGACATTACCACCAATGGAAGTCGAATATGTCTTCAGACTTACTATTGGTTTCACAGATTTTTTTTTCAATTTTATTTTATTTGTGTGTGTGTGTGTGTGTGTGTGTGTGTGTGTGTGTATCAGAGGGCATTGTGTATCCCTGTGAGGACCAAGGGTGACTTTGGGAATCATCCTGGATTGGTCCTACCTCCTTTTGGCTTCGCTCTGGGATTTCCCAGGCTCTGCCCACCAGGACCAGAAATTCGGGCTACTGCCATTTCTGCCTGGCGTTCTTGCATGGGACCTGGGATCCGAACTCAGGACTTTCTGCTTGCAAAGTAGAGGCTTAACCCCTGAGTCATCTCTCCAGCCCTGGTTTCACAGATATTTTGAAACAGCATTCTCTGAAATCATGGGAAGGCACCAGAGTAAAAACAGGTCTGTCTTACTCTCATTAAAACCTCCCTGCTATCTGCCTAACAATAGAGTCTATCACTTTGTTGGAGTTTTATTGCTTTAGAGTCTATCACTTTGTTGGAGGTTTATCGCTTTATACGTTTAACATCCTTTGGGGGGGTGGGTAAGGGGTTCTTACTCTCAGATCTAATCCCTTGGCAGCTTGCCAGTGGAAGAAAGCCACTGGGGAATCTCAGAGCCCCGAGCATGCACAGATAGCTTTCCCTTAAACCTGACTCCCAAATGTAATTTCCCCCATACTTGTTGAATATGATTTGAACAACTCATTTGGCGTGGATGCTCACAGGATAAGGTGACTACTCGAGACCCGAGTTCCATCCTCCCGAAGGCCACATGGTAAGAGAACTGACTTCCAGAAGTTGTCCTCTGACTTCCATCTGTGCACCACGGGATGCATATCACCCCCCCAAATAAATACACAATAAATATTTTAAAAATGAAAGTGGATACTCTGACAAATGAAGGCCCTTCTGGTGTTCACATCTGTCTGCAGGAGACCCTGCTACAAAGCCGCGTCTCCTAGACACAGCAAAACACCAGAATCAGAAGGGCATTCTCAATCTAAGCACATCAAGCACTAGACCACATCATAGGAAGCACATCCAAGCAGAGAATAAACCACAAACGACTCTCAACTCCAGTTCCGAGGGCTCAGTGAAGACACCAAACCGATGATTAAAGGCAGGCGAGTGGACGGGTCTTTAAATGAAAAAACACAAGGATCAATTAAATAACCCCAATTGCACAGAACATATGCCATGTTATTAGCATCCCTGTACCAACTGAGCTGTATACCCAGCCCTGGACCCACTTTTAAGTCAGCTGGACAGTCTGCAGCTCTTTATTCGGTGAATTGAAGACATTTGCTGAGAGATGCTTGCTAACTTTGTATTCTCATTGGCTATTTATTTCTAGATATTTTTAAAGCTACTCTGAAGGAGAGTCTTCTTCACCACCCCAACTCTTTTTCAGCAAGTTTCATATTGGTATTTAATAAAGCTGCTGGTTTTTGCATGAAATAAACCTAATCAAGGAAGTGAAAACCACCTACAGTGAAAACTTTTAAGACACTGAAGAAATTAAAGATGACATTAAGATGGGAAGACCTCCCATGCTCATAAATCGACAGAAGAAATAATACGAAGATGACGTCCTACCAAAAACAGTCAGGAGATTTGGCACAGTCCTTATCAAATCTCCATGCCTCTCTTCACAGGACTAGAAAAACATCCTGAAATTCAGGTGAATGCACAAAAGACCCTGAGCATTCAACTCGATCCTAGCAGAAAAAGTGCTGGAGGCATCCCAGGACCTGACCTCAAATTACTACGGAGCCAAGGAGCAGAACAGCTCAGTGGTGACACGAAATAAATGGGGGAAGTGGAAGGAAGAGCGAAATAGAAAGAAAAAGAAAAAAAAAACAAAAAAGGAGGGAGGGGATGTGGATGGATGGAGTAGGGATGGAGTGATGGAGGGCGTGAGGGAGGGCGGAAGGGTCGGACGGGCGGGAGGGAGGCGCATGGATGGAGGGAGGGGAGGGCGAGGGGGGTAGGGCGGTGGTAGTTAGGCGTGGGAGGAGGGTATCGGCTGGAGGGAGATCGAGAGAGAGCGAGATAGAGATAAGAAAGCAAGAACTAAAGCGAAAGACATGAAAGCACGACATCCATCCCTTTCCTTCCTTCCTTTCTTCCTTCCTTTCTTTCTCTTTCTTTCTTTCTCTCTCTTTTTCTTTCTTATTCTCGTCTTGGTTCTTTCTTCTTCTATTTCTTTTCTTTCTTCTTTCTTTCTTTCTTTCTTTCTTTCTTTTTTCTTTTTTCTCTCTTTCTTTTCCTCCCTCCCTTCTTCCTTCCTCACTTCCTCCCTTCCTCCCTTCCTCCCTTCCTCCCTTCCTTTCTTCCTTCCCTCTCTCTCTCATCTATCTATCTATTTAGAGAGAGTGTACGTACATGTCAGAGGGCACTGTGTGTCCCTGTGGAGTCCCAAGGGTGACTTTGGGAATCATCCTGGATTGCTTCTACCTCCTTCTTCCCTCGCTCCGGGATTTCCCAAGCTCTGCCCACCAGGGCTAGTACAGGTAGTTGCCATTTCTCCCTGGCATTTTTACATGGTACCTGGAATCTGAACTCAGGACCTTCTGCTTGTAAGACAGTCTTAACCCCTGAGCCGTCTCTCTAGCCCCTGCCACATAATTTTTGACAGAGCTGTCAAAACACACGTTGGAAACAAGGCGGCCTCTTTAGCACATGGTGCTGAAAAGACTTGATACGCACGATGCAGAAGAACGAAACTGACCCTGCATCTTTCTCTTCACGAGTCAATGCAATGTTGATCAAAGGCTTTAATGTAAGACCTGAAACTTTGAACTTCTAGAGGAAAACTTGGGGTGGATTCTTTAAGGCACAGGCATAAGGCACAGACAACGTTTTTCCGAAAAAGACTTCACTGGTACTGGAAATAATCTTAAGGATTGCTGAATGGGACTGTAAGAAATTGTGATCCCTGGTATCATCAACAGAGTGGAGAGACAGGCAACAGAATGGGAGAAAGTCTTTGTCAAGCAATATGTGAGAGGATTAATATCCACAATACATAAAGAACAGACTCTATATCAATCACATAGAACTAGGCCAGCCTAATCTCTCCCCATCCTGGAGCTCAGGGACATTTGCGGGAGAGAGGGGGCGGTAAGATTGTAAGAGCAAAAGGATGGAGGAGCAACGATTTGCAAGATTCTCAACAATAGTTGGGGCCAAAGCAATCATAATGGAACTTTGCATGCCTGCGCAATGTCCAGCGCTGTTGCCTTCATAAAGTCTAGCATCTGTTAAGGGCACCGGAGCCCCCGGAGGCAAGGGATTGACAGCCATGTAGTGATCTTCTTGCTTAAGGGGAACAAGAGAAGGGCTTTGGAAATGCCACTGGGTCCTATATTTCATCGGAGAGGAGGACCCCGTGGAGAGTTAGGCGCACACAAAAAAGGACTCTCTGGGATTGGGGGGAGACACTGGGGGAAGGGGAGGGGGGGGGGAGGGAGGGAACTGGTTAAAAAATTTTAAAATGTATAATTAAATTTTTAATAAAAAAATACATAAAGAACTGTAGAGATTAAACGTCCAAATCATTCAATCAATAGACGAGTTAAAGCCACATGGTGAGACCATCTCATCCCCATCAGAATGGCTGTCACTATGGGAGAGTTTGGCTGTCAGAGAGTGAACTGAGGAAGCTCGGAGATCTGGACCATTTCCCAGCACCCACATGAAATCCTTCACACAGGCAGTATGGGGGACAGAGATAGGGGGATCCCTGGGGCTTGCTACCAGCCTAGCTCTGGGTCCCACGAACCCTGCCTCAAAGCAATAAGGTAGAAAGTAATGGAGCAGATACCTGACATCCTTCTCTGCGTGAACACACGGACATGCTGCACACATGCAAATAGCAGACTCTCTCTCTCTTTCCCTCTCTCTCTCTCTCTCAAAAGAAATGGCAGTGCATAGTAGTGAGGATTTGCTGGTGATGGGTAAGTTTGTGCAGTTACTATGAAAATCAGGGGAGAAAAATCCTGAAACTAGAACTACCATATGACCCAGCTATGCTGCTCCTGGATACATATGTGAAGGGTCCAAAGTCAACATACACAAAGATACCTGCACATTAACATTTATTGTTGTACAGGGCTGGAGAGGTGGCTCAGGGGTTAAGCCTCTGTCTTGCAGGTGGAAGGTCTTGAGTTCGGATCCTAAACCCTACGTATAGATGCCGGGCAGAAGCGGGGGTGCCCTGCGTTTCTGGTCCTGGTAGGGTGGAGCCTGTGAATCCTAGGGCAGAGTAAGCAAGGAGGAGGTGGAGGCAGTCTGTGGTGGTTCCCGAATTCGTCCGTGGTTCTACACATACACACACACACACACATACACACACACACACACACACACACACACGCGCGTGCACGGGCACACACACACAATTGAATAAAATAATAAAACAATAAAAAAAGCTTTTAAAAAAACAAAAGAATGAAGATGGGGCGGGAAGTATAGTTCAGTATTTGCATGTGTATGTGTATATGTGTGTATATGTGTATGTGCAGGTGTGTACATGTGTATATATGTATATGTATGTGTATATATGTGTGTCTATGTGAATGTGTGGGCATTATGTGTACATATATGTGTATATGTATGTATGCTTGTGTGTGTGTATGTGTGTAAGTGTGCATGTGTATGTGTTTAGTGTGTGTAGGTGTATGTGTATGTGTGTATATGTGTATATGTATTTGTATGTGCATGTGTACGTGTGTATGCATGTATATTTATGTATGTGTATGCATGTATATGTGTGTGCATGTGTGTATGTATATGTGTGTATGTCTGTGCATGTGTGCATATATGTGTATGTGTGTATGTATGTTTGTGTATATGCTTATGTGTGTGCACATGTGTGTGTATGTTGGTGTGTGTGGGTGTAAGTGGGAGAAGTATTCACAAACTATAAAGAATATCGTGAAATAGGAGGAGGAAACCTTAAAGGACAAGATATAGAGAAGATAATGGCAACATACATAATAAGAAAGCAGGAGAAGGGAAGGGAGGGAACTGTATGTAGGGAGAAGAGTACATGTGATGGACTGGGGGTCAGAATGAACAAGGACAAAGTGCAATGATTCACATATGAAATGTGAAGAAACCCACACTTTGTATGCTAACCTAGAAAATTAATTTTAAAATGTCCAGATAGCTGTATAGTCATTGCAACTTCTATTAAAATATCAATGGCATTCTAAAAGTCGTGCAGAATGACAGAAGATCCTGACTGACCAAAGCAGTGTCCAGCAAGAGGACCAAAACTGGAGTCACTGCAAAGCCTGTCTTTGAAGTCAGGGCAACCTAGCAAGCATAGTATCCACGACAACAGGAGACACAGACCAGATGAAGAAAACGGAGAGCCTGGAGAGTGCGCAGTCGATTTAGAGTCAGCTGAGCTTTGATAAGAGCTGCAGAAACGTTACGCGGCTATGGCATGGCCAGTTTCCCTCGGCCCTGGTGCTGGCGTGAGCTCTCCTGCTAAGATGGGCAAGCAGCTGTAACCAGGAATCATAAGAGAAAATAAACCCCTGTTCCCTTAAGCCGTTTGATGTGATCTTTATCAGCAACATGCAGGCAGACTGCAACATCACTCCTGGGACTCTACAGGCATACATTCTCCAGTGCCCTCTCGTGTACATGAACACACACACCACACACACACACACAAAACATAGTGCAAAAATAACGAAGAGATTGCCACATAAGTCTTTTGGGCAACGGACATTGTGTATTCAAACTACTGTGATAGTATGTTGAAGAAATACCTCTACGTGCATTCACTGCAGTGCCATTCACAATAGACCAAATGTGATAGCAGTCAGGTGTCCAAAATGAACAAATGGATAAAGAGCATGCAGCAAATAGGCATACCCGAGTATTAATCAACCAGAAGAAGAACGAGAATCTATCACATGCAGCTACACCAACGGACCTGGAAAGCATTCTGTCAGTGAAATAAGTCAGGCACAGAAAAGCGAAGATCACAGGCTCTCAATACAATGTAAAAACTCAAATGTGATCTTGGGAGCTGGAGAGATAGCTCAGGGTTTAAGCCTCTGCCTCACAAGCAGAAAGTCCTGAGTTCGGATCCCGGATCCCTCATAAAAACACGAGGCTGTACTTCTGGTCCTGGAAGGCAGAGCTTGGGAAACCCCGAGCAGTGCAAATAGGATGTAGAAACAAGCCAGGGTGATTCCCAAAGTCACCCCAAAGGCACAGCCTCCCGATAACGCACACAGCACACACCAGCCTGCATTCACACACATGAGTATGTGCTCACACAGACACACAATTTCAAGTTCTGAAGCTCAGTTGAGCCACAATTTCAGAGTCACCTGAGTACTGAACGGCACCAAGCTGTACTCTTACAAGCAAAGGCAGCTCTCATTGTGTCATTATGTTTATTTTACTGGGATGAGGAAAGACGCAAATGCTCAGGCAATCGAACCACTGCGTCCTCTGCTGGCCCTGTCAAGGCCCATCAGCCTGGCATTGTGCCAGTCTCTCTCTCTCTCTCTCTCTCTCTCTCTGTAGCTGCCACCCTGAGCCCTCTCCTGCCAAAGAACCTAAAAGCAAAGAGACGGTTGCGTCTCTTTTCATGGCCACAGAGTCTCTCCTGTGTGCTGGGGCTGGTACCCTGGCGTAGGGCACGAGGGCTCTCTGCCCAGCCTGGCAGAGATCAGTAGGAAGCTGATTTACCTGGGGCAGCCCTGGCACTCCAAGAGAGCGGATTCCTTTCAGCCTTTCAGCCTCTGCATTGAAAGCTCTTCTGAAAGGAGACCAGGGCTGGGGGAGCCCCAAATCTGAGACAGCTGAAGTCGGCCTGGAAGCCTGCACCCCCACATCCGTTAAGTCCTCCTTGTACTTTTCTTTGAACAACTACTCGGCAACCTTGACCTAGATTAAGGGCTTACAAAAAGCCCTTTCACTGGCGATGTGTTCAGATAAGTTAAATCCCCAGCGATGCCCGGCGGGGCCGCTGTCTGTTCGCTCAGTGCAGTTGCATTGACCCACAGACTGGGAGCAGCTCGGGGCGGAGGGAACAAAGGCTGCTTCAGAGGCGGAGGGAACTGAATGCGCTCCCCAGGCAGGCTCCACCCTGGGCCACCCTGACACCCAGAGAAGCCCCACAGCTATTCCCTGTGCTAGCAGGAGACTGAAGCCACTGAGCCACATGACCCGGACAAATCACCCAGGCCCCTCCTGCCCTGGAGGAGGGTCGCTATTTCCCACGTAATGCAGTGGCTCTGTGGCTTTGTCGAGTCTCATCAGCATGATCCTGAGAGTAAGATTATTTTGTTGACAATCTAGAATTTCCCTCAATGTTCATCATTCTTTCTGAGCATTATGCCAAGCCAGTGCATATACCACAGCCTCTCAGTGTTTCATGGAAAGCACTCTCAGGTTTGGCGACATGTCGCTTTGAATGCCTAAGTCCATTTAAGAGTGGATACTCCCTTCCTACACAGTACCCTCATACCCCACCTCTTAGGCAACATGACCCATTCCCACATTTATGAACCATATCTACTCTTCCATCATTATTTTTTATCTTGTGCACGCTTTTTTTTTTTTTTTAAGCCATATGTCCTTAACCTGGGCCAGACAAGGACCATCTTGGAGAAAGGAACCCAGTGTGGCAGAGACCTGGTCGTGGTATTCGGTGACTGTGTGTTGCCTCTGCTCTGACATCAATCTGTTCTCAGACCTCGTTTACAAAATGCAATAAACCCTTCAGGGACAGATCTACAGAGGTTAAATGCCTTCCCTTCCCCCCCATCTCCTGCCTGGCTGCTTTTCTTGCAATAGAGATTGCTGCTCCCCACGACACCCGACCACGGGCCATTTCCAGCCATTTCAGAGCTATTTCCCTAAATGTAACTCATTTTAGCATGAGTTTCAAAGAGACATTTTTATTTCCCAGCCCAAGAAACGATAAGACATGTTCAGCTCTGGCCATGCCCTGTTCCCAGAGCCACCCTGAGGGGCGGTAGGGGAGGGGAGTTGGAAGGCCCTCCTCCTTCCCCACCTGCATCTGAGGCTTGCGGTGAGCTGGGCTCTAAGGAATCTTTGCACACTACCTGCCCCTTGTTAGGATTGCTCGCCCCGACCCAACCCGAATTAAGAGTCCGAGTTCTAGAGAGAGACTCTCAGCCCTAGTTGATGTTGGAATCACCTAGTGTGGCCCAAGGTTCTGAGGTCACTCATCTGCTAGGAGTGGAGGATAAGGGAGGGGTGTCCAGCAGTCTTGCAGGTGACCCTGCTGCAAAGACAGGACTTTGAGATCCCCTCACAGTGTGCTCTGCTTCCCCACCTGGTCCCTGCAACAGTTCCTTCCTGATGACCATCACCTGAGACAAAGGCAGCCAGATATAGCCCAGTATCACCAGGGAGGGGCGTTGGAGTCCTTACCACACCCACCCCCCTTACTGGATGCTGGACTTGGGGAAATTAAATTTTCTCTCCCGGGCCTGGGTTGTCTCATCTGTAAAACAAGAATTCCATTTCGTAGGTCAGAAAGTGGCACGTGGCTTCTGGAGATCTTCAGCAGAAAGATCTTTATCTGGGCACACTGCTGCATGCCTGTAATCCCGGGCTTTGGGAGGCTGAGGCAGGAGGATTGCTGCCTTAAGTGTGAGCCCTGCCTGAACCACATAGCAAGACAGTGACTCAAAACAGGGGTCAGGGTGAGAAAATGGGTCAGTGGGCAAAGCACTTGCTGTGAAGGCTTGAAGACCAGAGTTAGATCCACAGAAGTCACACAGTAGCTTGGCTTTAGGTGACTTCACCTGATAAGATATGTTGGGCCCACCCAAGATTTGCCCCAGGCCATGGCCAAGCACATGGGACTAAAGATGGCACTGAGAGCTAGTGTCCTGGGCGTTACCCTGATCACATTACGGGGACCCCTAATTGGCTTTCAGGTATTGACTCACCTCCTGTGCTGATTGACATTAGACTTGACCTGTGGAACCTGAAGGTTGCCTGACCTTTGACACAATTGGATGCCTGTTTGGCGCCTTGTGGCCTTTTGTCTATATAAGCTCCTTTTCACACCCCCCCCCCCAATAAACTTGAGTTCTGCTCTGACAGACTTCCCATCCTGGGCCGAGTTTCTGGGGAATGGAGGCGGAGGTGGGGATGGCGGGACTTAGCTTTTCTTTGTCACCGCAGCAGGCTGCGCAGTCGTGTGAATGAGTGTGTGAGAGAGTCATGCGGGACCGTGGCAGAGTGTGGCAGGGAAGGTACGCTCTGCGGGGAGGTAGCACGCGCCGGGGCAGAGCTTCGGGCAGAGCTTCGTAGAAACATGGCGGTGTGCGATGAGGTTCCGTACAGAAACATGGCAGCGCGCAATGAAGTACAGCTGTAGGAAATATGGCGGCGCACGGCAACGAGGCCGGCAGCGGCGGTGGTGCTGGCAGCGGCGGCAGCAGGCCGAGCAGAACCGGGCTGGCTCAGCCGGCGCACATGCGCAGAGCAAAATGCTTGCGGGCAGAACTGCCCGCTCATCCCCAGCGTGGGAAAAAGGTTGTGTGCGCAGACCGGCATGGGAAAATGGTTGCGGGGAAAGAGAGTGCCTGGCGGTTCCCTTCGTCAAGGGGAAAGGGGGTGGAAACGGTTCAGAAAAAAACCGCCTCCCATGAGCCCTCATAGAAACCTATCCCAAATCCGCCTCGAACATGGCCCCTGGCGGCGAGAATGGGGAGTTCAGGGGGGGCTGGCGTACAAATTCCTCAGTTCCTTATGCAGATGGGTGAAAACTTCTCTGTACGTTGCCTGGGATGATAGTTACTTTAAGGTTCTGACTTGTTTGGCTATTTGAATTTCCTATAAAATATGTGTGGTTTATGTTTCAAAATAACCATTGTGGCCACTTTAGGTTTTACTGTGTGCTTATAATCACATTTTGGTTTTGACTTTGTTCATTATTTGGCATGGCCAATTTATTTATTTTTTATTTAATACATTTTTTATTATTTCTGCTCATACAAACTTAATAGGTAGACCAGTTCCCTCCCTCCCTCCTCCTCCCCTCAAACCCCCTGCTCCCCCCTCCCTTCCCATCCCCCAGTGCCTCCCCCCAATTCCCAGAGAGTCCTTTATTGTGTATGCCTAACTCTCCTCTTGGTCCTCCTCTCCGATGACATACAAGGACCCAGTGGCATTTCCCTGAACCCTTTCTCGTGTTCCCCTTAAGCATAGGAACACTACTGTGGGGCATGGCCAATTTATATGCACGTGCACACTTAAATATAAACATCATAAGGCCTGAGTACGTACTGATTAAAATATCTTGATTTTTATGAAGCTTCATAAAAGATGATATTGTGTTTTTACCTAGGAAAGTTTGCTTTCACATGTGTAATGTTAACATATCTAACAGCCAAAAAGAAAAACTGGTTTCTGAGAAATTATGAGCTCCCTTCCTTGGGGAAAATCTGGTTCCTAATTCCAAGTGTACTCCTGTGTTCTGTTACAATCTTACAAATTTAATTCGAGTATAATGATGTTTAAGACAAGGTCTACTGTTAATACCTATATTAAAGGATTTTTCTTACAGGATATCTAATATTAAAACAACAAGAAACCATCAAGGAGGATAAAGAAAATATAAAAAACGTATGGTACTTGAATATATAAAAGGTTTAAAATAAGGTTTATAGAATAAAAAAATCTCACTTAAAAAATTAAAATGTGTACAGGTTTGAATTGTTTGCTTAAAAGGATGTTAAAATATGCTAAAAAGGTTTATGGAATGTTGGAATTATAAAAAGATTAAGAACTAGAGACGGTGATTAGAAAATAATGTTATACACTGTGCTTCTTTTGTGCTATAGAGAAGACATTGAGCTTTGGGGGTTGCAGATTAAGAATTAAGCTTCATATATTCAAATGTATTTCAATTGTCTGTTTTGATTAAGCAGGAATTTGGTTGCTCATAAAATCCCAACTTCTCAAGGACAACAGGAAACTTATCCATGGGGCCACGAGCGGAGTGCGCCTATTACTCTCCTGGCCCTAGGGAAGGTTTGAGACTAGGGCCTGCAGCTGCCCAAGCAGGGCTCTGCTGGGGAAAAGCAGAGGCCCCGCCCACCAGATGCTGTCTTGGCTGTAACTTGAATCTCAGATGAAAAGCAAACAGGCTTCTCCTGGGAGGGGGAGGAAAAGGTCACCTTTAAAATCTGGGGAAAATGTCTTAACTTCTGTGTGAATGTGTAAATGAATGTAGGCCTGAGGTGGGAAACCTATTATACCTGTGCTCCCCACAACAGGATCCCTTGAAGCCATGGGATTCAATTGGGCCAGTTCTGCGTTTCCATGGTGATATCATACAGACTAGAGTGGGTTCGGATTAGAATCTAGGCGCTGGGTTTATATAGTGCTTACCAAAACTCTGCTGAGCCATGTGTCCTTTACCCAAGTCCAGGTCCACTAAACTGAAGCCAAAGGAGAGATTTCCACTTCCTGTGTCCAGAGACCAGCTAAAAGATACAAATGCTTAGTCCTACCAACCTGAAAGAGAGTCAACTTGTAGTTAAGTTTGTCCTTGGACATGCCTTGTTTACATCTTAGACAAGAGATGACCCCAGTAAAATCTTTAAGTTATAATACCATTCAACTAGACAAATAGTGACAAACAAATGACAGAAAGTTAAGAGATCTGTACCAAAAGTACCAGCTAGTAGCTCAGGATAAGCTTTGTCTCACAATAAAAAGGTCCTCAAGAGACTAAGATGGAAAAGGAATTTCATCTAGCTTCCACATCAGTCAAACTCTCATCTGGAAGACAGGTTCCTCATCTATTAGAGAAAAATAGGCCCCCATCTAGAAAGAGCCACAAAACAAAGAAATAAAAACTTGACATTTCCCTAAGGACATAGGTAGAAAATTAATAGGCACCTCCAAGCAGACAACCCAGGACTCCTTCCGACAAGGGAGAAATAAAAAGGTGCTTTGAATATGACCAGACTGGGCGCTGTGAGACAGTTGCAAGCACAGGAAGCTTTCATGTGGCCTGTGTCCCAACCATGGAAATTTCCACTAGAGGAAGATTGCCCCCTGAACCCCAGGGCCCAGGGGTCGAGTCCTCTGGTGGCGACCAATAAAATGGCCTGAGGCTCTTAGCTTTCCTCCGATGGGAAAAGGAAGTTTGCCTCTGATATCCAGCAAAAGAAGGCCCAAAATGCCAGGTTGAACATCTCATGAGAACCTTGGGTTTAACATGCAAATGGGAAGCCTCTTTGGTTCTAGACTAGGGAGCACAAGATTCTAGTGCTCAACTTCCTTCCTGGGGTTTTGTCAGTCTTTGATTTTACTAGAATGTTAATGATCAGAAAAATGACAAGTTCATCAGTCACTCACAAAGTAACTACTGAGATTCCTTATATGCTTAATAATGTTGCCTTTCGACATTCCCTCATTTAATAAAACAAATAAACAGTTCACATGGTTTTAAACAGGTTTTAAGATGTAATTACAGAGATTCACAGCTGCCAAAGAAATAAGGTATGCCAAGAAATAAGTATGTAAATTAATTCTTAGTGTTTCACCAAACTAAGACAATGTTATTTCAGGTGAGGTAATAGATTTTCTTTACTAACTTTTGCTTGTACCCACAGTAAGATTACTGAGCTTATTTGGTTTATCATATGTGCCTTCCTAGTTACAATGGTTTAATCCTTGTTAGATCTTAAAAGTTTAACCTGTGTTTTGTCTCTTTTATAGGGACCTTAAAGTAATAGAGCCATCTGTCCAGGACCTCTAGACCATCCCAGCACTTATTAGATGAGATACTAGATTGCTTTCACTCTCAACATCCCATCTCAGCAGGAAGCAGTCAAAGACTTGTTGACCCTTATCCCTTGAGCAGTCTGGGTCCTCAAATAGGCTAGAGGTAAAATAGGCAGATTTAGAACAACCATGCTGGGATGGGTCTCTCAAGATCTTTCAAAGTCTTTAAAACTCCAAAAAAAGACATCCCCCTCTGCTAGATGACCCCATAGCCAACTAAATTAAAAGTCCAACTTTTAAAAACAAAAAGGGGGAGTAAGCCCACACCAACAGCTGGGGTTGGTATTATTTACCATCAGCATTTTAAATTTTAAATGTTCAAAAAGGACAACTTAAATTGAGATCCCAAAGACACTGGGAAGCCTATCCACCTAACTTTCTGTCAGGAAACTATCCATGGTGTGCTCTAGAAAAATTTTAACTGTAATTGTTATAGGCCTAACTCAAGATGACTTGATTGATACCTTGCCTAAACCAAGATAGAGTTGATCCGGGTTTGACCTAACATCTAGTAAAAATTGTTCTTTTAATAACTATATCGCTTAAGTGTTTTCTCAGCACATCTCTCAGCAGCGCTCCATCTATGAGACCACGCTACAGACATCCATGCCATGCCCCCCCCAAAGACTGCGATTCAAGCTTGGAGGCTTGTGAGGCCTTGGTCTAATGACAGACCAGGCAGGCCTGTATTGCCCATGTGAGCCACATGCAACTTCCCCAGGCCACCTGCTGCCATGCCTGGTGCTGATGACAACCTGCCTGACTGAGACCAACTGGGACAGGACAACAGTGAAAGCTCACACTGAGACTGATGGGACATTGGACATACGTATAATTAATTGTAAAATATAGTCTTTACTAAAACAAAAAGGGGGAGATGTTGGGCCCACCCAGGATTTGCCCCAGGCCATGCCCGAGCACATGGGACTAAAGATGGCACTGAGAGCTAGTGTCCTGGGCGTTACCCTGATCACATTACAGGGACCCCTAATTGTCTTTCAGGTATTGACTCGCCTCCTGTGGTGATTGACATTAGACTTGACCTGTGGAACCTGAAGGTTGCCTTGACCTTTGACACAATTGGATGCCCGTTTGGTGCCTTGTGGCCTTTTGTCTATATAAGCTCCTTTTCTCCCCCCCCCAATAAACTTGAGTTCTGCTCTGACAGACTTCCCGTCTCAGCGCCGAGTCTCTGGGGAATGGAGGCGGAGGTGGGGACGGCGGGACTTAGCTTTTCTTTGTCACTGCAGCAGACTGCACAGTCGTGTGAATGAGTGTGTGAGTGGGTGCAGACACGCCACCCCAGGGTGAGTGGACACTACAAGATGTCCACTCACAAACATGGTGACCTAAGTTTGAGTCCCAGAAGCCCCCCATGATAGAAGGAAAGGACCAGCTTCCAGACGTTGTTCTCTGACCTCCCCATGTGCCGTGGCATGCATGAGCAGACTTCTTTAATTTTTAAAAATGTTTATTTTGTTTATTTAGCGTGTGTGTGTGTGTGTGTGTGTGTGTGTGAGACAGCACTGTG
This sequence comes from Typhlomys cinereus, assembly GCA_023101885.1. NCBI lineage: Eukaryota > Metazoa > Chordata > Mammalia > Rodentia > Platacanthomyidae > Typhlomys > Typhlomys cinereus. Next base: position 3,209,046 of record JALPQD010000105.1, on the reverse strand, counting down.
TATGCCTGTGGAGGCCCAAGGGCAACTTTGGGAATCATCTTGGATTGCTTCTACCTCCTTTTTGCTTTGCTTGGGATTTCCTAGGCTCTGCCTTCCAGTTTAGGGTCCTCCCATTTCTGCCTGGCATTTTTACATGGGGTCCAGGATCCAAGGTCTGGTCCTTCTGCTTGTGAGGCAGTCTTAACCCCTGAGCCAGCCCTCTAGCCCTAATTAATCTTTCTTTCTTTTTTTTTTTTTTTTTTTTTCCGGTGCTGGGGACCGAACCCAGGGCCTCGTGCTTGCCAGGCACGCGCTCTACCACTGAGCTAAATCCCCAACTAATCTTTCTTTCTTAACGATGAAAAGTTTGGCTGGTGGTGTGACCTGTCTTTAGACCCAAGCCTTGTGAGTCAGAGACAGGGGAACTGGCAAGCTCCTGACCATCAACAGACCTGCCTCAGTTAACAGAGAGGGTTGAGCAAGATGCCCGAACTCAACCACTAGCTTCCACATGCGCGTACATACAGGCATATGTACTCCCCCCCCACACAGTTGCTCTTAACTATTGCTGTAAGAGAGCATTCAAAGTCAAGCAACTTAAGGGAGAAAGGAAGATTTATTCAGCTTATGGTTCCAGAGGGGAGAAACAGTCTTTCAAAGCGGGGGTGGCATGGCTGGCTGGCCGAAGCTGGAGGAGGCTACATCACTGCAGACATCTTGGAGGCCGAGAGCTGCAACACTGCTTGCTGCAAAGGAAGGCTTCTCCTGGAGGTAGGGTGGGACTAATCCACTTCAAGGCCACCCCTGTGACTGCCTTCCTCTAGCAAGGCTCCACCTCTCAAGGTGCCATGACCTTGCCAAACACATGAGACTGTGGGGGACACATTTCAAACCATGACACATACACTCATGTGAGAAACATGCAATACACACACACACACACACACACACACACACAATGCTTCTCTCAAAGCTTCTTAAGTCTAGGGTGGGGGAACCTGGCTGTTCAAGGTGGTTCCCACTTTCTGATATATACACACATGCTGCTTCTTACTTCTAACCTCCCTTCCCTAAATCCTGGGATCCCCATGCCCAGATAACAGAGAAGACCCCCATGTCCCTTGTTACCTAGCCAAAGGTAGAAATGCCACATTCTGACAATGGAAGAAACCTTAGTGCTTTATTCTCTACTTCCTTGAACCCCCATGGTTAACCAATGAGGACAGTGTGCTCTAGTCGCCTTTCACAGACAAAAGTACGTTCTTGGTCTAGCTTGCAGCTTGAGGAGCCCAGATGTGTCTGGGTCCTGTTGCTAGAATGTTTTATGGCATGAAGTTGATGGTGAATACTTTGGAGAGAGCTAACCTGACTTGAACTTAAATTTATAATTGAGTTTGCACTGAATTATGGAGGGGTAGAAGTTAAAATTTAATTCTTCCAAAGTAAATTGTCCTTAATTGGTCTTAATGATCTCTGGGGGAGCCAAAGGAGAGAAACATGACATCATCCTGGGCTGCGTATTTCAGACTCCAGGGTCAAAATGCAAAACAGTAAGATGGAAGTGCAATCCAGGCTGATTCCCGATGCTACCCTTGGATCTCCACAGGCAAGAGTGCCCTCTGTACACATGCCACACACACACTACACACATCTCAGTCTGTTAGTGTGCTCCACAGTGTTTCTACAACTTCAAAAACTGCTGATTTATGTATTTTTTGAATGTCCCCGGTTAAGTGACAAATGACTATACCCTATTTCTGCCTCACTGTGATTTTTTTGTCTTTAAAATATGAAGCACTTATGTGTTCTCTGCCTTACTTCAATTTTTTAAAATTAATTAATGTGTGTGTGTGTGTGTGTGTGTGTGTGTGTGTGTGTGTGTGTGTGTTTATCAGAGGGCACAGGGTGTCCCTATGGAGGCCCAAGGTGACTTCAGGAATCATCCTGGATTGCTCTATCTTTTTACTGCTTTGTTCTGGGGTTTCCTAGGTTCTGCCCAAAAGGGCAGACCACCACCGTTTCTGCTTGGCATTTTTTTTTTTTATGTGGATCCTGGGATCCAAACTCAGGACCTTCTACTTGTGAGAGAGTCTTAACTAACCCCTGAGCCATTTCTCCAGCCCCTTGAATCTTAAAAAACTAACAAAAATCCTTCAGGAACATTCCTCACCGCCGGTTCCATAACCTACCCGGACAGCACCACCGGCTGGGAAACAAGTGACAAGTATGTGGGCTGATGGGGACATTTTGCATCACGTCACACGGCCCCAAAAGTGTGTGTGAAGGAACTTTCGGCCCTTGCAAACGTCTGGATCTTGAAGATGAAGATGGATCTGTGGCTTACTGGACGAGCTGCTGTTGCTGCCCCCTGCTGCTGAGGTTGAGAATTACACTGAGCCCTGTTTCCCGTGGAGGGAATTTGCGATGTGCGTCTTGCTCACATTTGATTTGAGAATCTCCTGGAATTCACTTCCCACAGCACCTACTCATCTCGGCTCCTTCCTCTTGATGCGGGCATACAATCTACAGCTACATGCCAAGGGGCATGTCCATCAGAATCTGGCACCTCAAGCTCAACCTCATTCAGCTGAACACTGTCAACTTCTAAACCTACTTTTTCTTAATTGATTTTCTCAATTTTTCCCCCTGTGCTTCCCCATGAAATACACTGGAACCTCCGGCAGGCTTCTCCATTTACGTCCTGTCCTTCATCCCTATCATCGTAAGTGGTCTGCACGAATCCTGCTCTTCCTCCTGAAGGGCTTCTAGAACCTTCAGTGGCCTCCGAGCCATTCCCTTTTATATGTTTTGGGGACCTACCATTCTACAGTTTCACTCTATGCTAAGCACTTCCCATTTCTGTCCTAGGCGCTCTGTCCTTCACTCTGACTCTGCTATCAAGATTCATCTCTCACCATGCACACAGTTGCCTTTTTGATTTCATACTCTTAAAAAACACTAAACATATTCTGCTTTTATGATCCTTTCAAGTTTATCTCGTTCATTACTGTAACTAATGGGACAAAATGATTTGTAAGGCTCCTTCAACTTTGAGATTGGTTTCTGTGATTAGCACTGTGAACAGTTCTACAATTTAGTTTAAAAAAAATCTTGGATGGGTCCCAATAGATCACACCTGCAGGGGGACATGAGCATGAGAGAAACTAGTTGGAAAGGAGACCATGTTGGGTGGGATGGGAGGGGATTTGGGGATGAATAGTGAGGGATGAAAACATAAATTTATTGTATTTATCAATGAAAGCTTCAAAGAATAAAAATAAAATCGTTAACCACTAGAGGGCAGTAAGATTACAAGGCAATAAAGTAAGAGATAGGCACGGACAGTAGTAACTTGTACTGACTTTAAAAATTCTTAATGTTAATTAAATGCTGCAAAATTTATTTCCTAAGCTGGAGGGATGGCTTTGGAGTTAAGACTCTGCCTTGAAAGCAGAAGGACCTGAGTTCTGACCGCAGATCCAAACCAAACAGGCAGAAATGGCATGGCCTGAATTTCTGGCCACACAAGTCCCAGAAGGTGTTAAAAAGGAGGTAGAAGCCATCCAGGATGGTTCGAGAAATCAACTGTGGGCCTCTACAGGCCTACCAAACACACATGCGAAAAAATTATTGCCTGTTTATTTTACTGTGTAGCCTTTGTTTTACTATAACTAGCAATCACCTTTAACAGCTCACAGCCCTAATACAACAAAGACCACCATCCACGCTGTGCGTTTCCCTCGAATTCACTAAGTATCCACAATAAGCACTTACTGTGTCCCTGGCTGTTGGACACAGGCCGTTATCAGTTAACAAAGCAAAGATCTCTGATCATGTGGAACTGCTAGTCTGGCAAGAGGATATAGCCTAATAAATAAAGTACACAGTGTGTTAGAGGATGATGAGAGATGTCTATGGAAGAGCAGATCTGGGTACAGGAGAATAGGGGTTCTGCTGAGGGAGGAGAGTAGTATCAGCCCCCCCCCATCACCGATCCCTCTTCTTTCCAGGGAATTAAAAATGTTTCTGTGTGTGTGCGTGTGTGTGTGTGTGTTTGTACAAGTGGGCACTTGAGTGTGTGTGCCTGTGGAGGCTCAAGGGCAACATCAGCAATCATGCTGGATTTTGCTCTATCTCCTTACTGTTTTGCTCTGGGATTTTTCAGGCTCCACCTTTCAGTACTAGAATGACAGGCATCTGAAGTCAGGCTCTTTTGTTTGTGAAGCAAAGACTTTAAATGCTGGGCCATCTCTGTACCCTCTAGAGATTTTCTCTTAAATCTCAGGGGTTTTAAAAACTCTGCAGGCAGAACAGTACTCAGAGGTCTGTGAGGGAAACATAAAACCTGAGTGCCTTTTTTGCCCATGGCAAAGATGTCATCCTGGATTGCTCTACCTCCTTTTAGGTTTACTCTGGAGTTTGCTAGATTCTGCCTCTCAAGGACCAGAATTAAACAGGCCGCTGCCATATTTGCACAGCATTTTTATGTGGGATCTGAACTCAGGTCCTTTTGTTTTTGAGGCAAAGACTTCAAGCCCCAGCTGCATTTCATTTAAAAACTTTTAAAGCATTTCATCTTTGAGAGAGACACACACACACAAACACAAAGAGAAGGCATGCAGAGATCAGAGAGCAACTTTCAGAAGTCATTTCTTCTTCCCATCATATGGGCTTCCCAAGCTCATACTCAGGTTGCTAGATTTCCCCAAGGATCTTCCATGCTGGGCTATCTCACTGGTCTCTCTTAATAGTCATTTTAAAGAGTACTGCACTGTTTAGCCGGTTGACAAGTTCGAGTGTGTATTAATATTTAGCATATTTTTTATTAGTATTTTAACTGAGGCTTACTATATAAACATTGGCCCGTGTTATAGTTGGTATAGGTGTCAACTTGACAGTTGAAGGTTTGAGTTTTGAGCACATTTGTAAAGAATTAGTAGTTGAGTTAGGCCCAGAGCAGATCTGCAGGAGATTGTGCTAGCTGATGGGGGGAGGCCCAGCCCGTGATGGGTGGGATTAGGCCCTGGAATAAAATACAGACAGTTGGTTGAGGGTGTTGGCATCTTTTTGTACACTTGGCCAGATATGCTGGTCTGGCAAGTAAGGATCCCTCTCTCAGCCAATGTGTAGAGATGGTGTGGCCAGTTCCCTCGGCCCTGGTGTTGATGCATGCTCTCCCATCAAGCTGGACTGAGAACTGCAACTGGACTGTGTAAGGAAAGAAACCCTTGTTCCCTTAAGTCGTTTGATGGTCATCTATCAGCAACCATGCAGGTGACTGCAACAACCCGATTGTAAGTAAAACAGAATCTGACCCACAACCTGGACAGAAACCAGCTTCTCTTCAACAATCAACGCTGCGGGAAGGCAGGTTGCTGTCTCTGCAGCTATCCCGGAGCTCAACACAAACTGCTTCCATAACTGACCCCGATGGCTGGCACGCAGCAACACAGCTTCCCTAACGTTTGCCCCCCACTTCGCATCATCAGTCCGGGAAGGTCCAATTCGCTGCCCATGTAGCAGTCACACGGGCCGCCCCAGGACCCCAGGCCGGCGCCCTCCATCCTCTCCCGACCGCCTGATTCCTTCGCTATATTTTGATCTTCATTTACTTCCAGGCGCCTAAAAAAGTAAAGGCAGATTGTTGACGACCCTCCCCCAACTCTTTGCTTCAGGGCTCGGGGGTCCCCACTAGTCAGGAGCCCCAACCAAACACCGTGGGATTGCGGGGTAAGCGGCCGCGGGGGTCTCAGGGATGAAGACATCGACGAGAGAAGATAAGAGAAGGGGAGCAAGCGGCAGACGGAGCTTCCGAACCAGCGTTCAAAAGAACCTCTGCCAAGCGCTGCCTTCAGCGACTTCCGGCCTCACTGCCCGGGTGTGGGTGGAGCTTCCGCCGACGCCCTCGGCGCGCACACGCGCTCGGCACCGCCCAGCGCTGGCGTCACGTCCGGCGACCAGGGTCGCGGTGGCGGCGCCGGGCGTGCGGCGGCCTAGAGGGTCCGGGTGGCGGCGGGTGCCTTGCGGTGTCGCGCCCCTCGCCCGCTCGGCCCCGGCGTCTCGGGGTCCGCCTGCCCGCCGGTGGCCCCCGGACCACTTAGCCTCAAGTCGACTGCGTTTCCACCGCAGGAGGTGAAGCGTTCAGAACAGGGAGCGGGAGCCGGGCCGGCATCAGGCCGCGGCAGCGGCAGGTGGAGCCCCGGGCAGGAGGTGGAGCTGACAGTATTTCCTCCATCAGTGCAGGCTAGGGACGGGGGTCCTTAGAGCTACAGGGGACCCCTGGACGCTTCTAAGAACATGTCCCCACGCTCGTTTTGCATTTCGATGCTCTGGATTAAAACACCAACCGACCGATCATCCAATAGGACTCCTTGGAATTCCTGAAAAGAAATTCGAAATTCTAATTTGCTTTTTTAAGTTAACACTAAATCTTTCCTGTGACCAGATCGGTTTAGAGGGTATCTTTTCAGTAAAGAAGAAATACGCCCCCGGTCTTCGGAGACATCATCTATATTAATATTTTATATTAATATGTATTAATACATATAATTTTAAAGCATCATGTCTTTACTGTTTGTGACACACCAACCTAATCTGATCTTTTCTCGATTTATCAGTATTATAAAAGCAGTTTCAAAAGAGCCCAAGACCACTGAGCTCATAGGACATCTGATCTAATTTATCAATTATCTGTGTATCTGTTGCAGTCTTAGAGTTTTGACCATTATATGTAACAGAATTGTGGTCACAGTACCAAAAAAAGGGGGGGGGAGCAGAATTGTGGGGTTTTAGTTTTATATAACTTAAATTTTCATTTCCCATTTTAGGGAGTACAGTTAAGAGAAAAAAATTAAAATTGTCTCAATCCTTCTACCTAAAAATAACATTTTGGATGTTGTTGTAATTGTTTAGGCAATTAAAGTATAAATTAAATCTGTAAAAGCAGAAACATTCTGTATATGATTGGGTAACTAATTTGTTTAGCGTGACTTGCTAGGAGCTCTCATAAGTAAAGTAAGAACCTTAGTGCCTATACCTTGTATCAAGTAGTTTGGGCAATTTGAAGGACTTGTATCTTGGTTTTGACTAAGATGCATGGTGAGCTAGGATTTGAGTTATGTAGACAGAAAGATTTAATATTGAATCCTACAAAAAGCAGAAAGTTTCTCATAGCCTATCTGATTAATTGAAGAGGTGGAGAAAATCAAGGCTATTTTTTCCAACTCTGTATTTTAAGTTCACTTTTCTCTTTTGAAACTCCTCTTCATTTCTCTTTTTATTCTCTTATTCAAGAATGAAACATGACTGAAGACTCTCAGAGGAACTTTCGTTCGGTATATTATGAGAAAGTAGGGTTTCGTGGAGTTGAAGAAAAGAAATCATTGGAAATTCTCCTAAAAGATGACCGTCTAGGTGAGTGTTGTCCACTTAATGAAGTTCATTGGTTCTTAGTCACCAGAGAGGTTGTGAAATAAATATTACCTTAAAGGACACCATTTTTTTAAATTAAATGATAGCAGAACAGTGGAATTTGAGAAAGTTAAATATTTCTTACCTTCACTGGAGGCAGAAAGATTGGCAAAGCTTCTTAAAACAGGGTTTCTTTTTCTTTTTAAGTTTGTGTATTTTCTTTGCTCAATTTCCAGATGTATCACCATAGCTTCTAGGCAAACATTGTCAACAACTTCAGTTGTGATTTCCTTTTATGGGAGATAAGACTTCATTACACATTGATGTTTTAGTTGATAAGCCAGTAACAACATTGATATTTTAGTTGATAAGCCAATAATAACAAAGTCTGTCATTGTTTACAGTAAAATAAGCTGAACCACAGTTAAAAATAATATTTTTTTGTACAGAGTGCTTTTCTTTCTTTCTTTTTTTTTGTGGGGGGAGTTGTTGAAAATGGAACCCTGGCCCAGCATATGCAAAAAAAAAAAAGCAAGCCCTACCACCAAGATACACTATACTTCCAGTTTTTACAGAGTGCTTTCAAAGTTTTAATACATGTTGTATCTGATTCCTAGTTTTTATTTACTATACAATCTGCATTTTAAAACATTATTTATTTGAGAGGGAGAGAGACAATTTGCATATACACAGGTTCATAGTGCACAGAAGGTCGGAAAACAACTTTCAGAAGTCAGTTCTTTCCTTCCTCCTGTGGGCTCCTGGGAAACCGACCACAGGTTGCATGTTTGCAAGCTAGCACCTTACGCAGAAAGCTATCTTGCTGGCCCTACAGTCTGTATTTTTAAGTCTATCTGCATTCGTTATTCTCGTTTGATACGGAGAGGAATCGAGGGCCAGGACCATTGGTGTCATTCATCAATCCTGCTTTCTAGCTATGTTAACTTGATACAGTCGCTTCACCTTCTGCATCTTCAGAGCATCACTCCCCAAGGGACTTGTACTGTATGTTAAGTGAAGTTAGTTCTGTGCCTGTGACTACTGCTGCTCCAGGGCATGTAGTCATCTTATGCTACTTTTTGAAAAACAACAGTTGGAATACGTGGGCTAGTAATCAGACCTGTATTGGCTTTCTGAAATCTGCTGATCATATTGTAATCTTCCCTTAACTGAACTGTGTTTTCAGTTAAAAAAAAAAAAAGAAATATAGGTTGGAGAGAGAGATGGTTCAAGGGTCAAGCCACACAACATGAAGACCCGAGTTTGAATCTTCACAACCCTCAAAAAGCTGAATGTGGAAGTACAGGTGTCTATATCTCCAGCATTCCTATAGGGAGACGGGAAGCAGAAATAGGACAATCCTCAGAATCCCCGTGGGCTAATTGGCCTGGTATTTGCAGCAGGAAAAACAAATTCAAAACCCAGTAAGAGCCATATTCATAAGGAAGATAAGAATTGTTCTCTGACCTCCCCACATATACTATGTGTGTGTCTGTATTCATATGTAGGAGGAATACACACAGAGAAACATTTTGAAAAAAGAAAGTATACTCTCACTTAACTCCAATAAGTAGGAAATGCTTCTAATTGTTCTTTTCTTCCCCTAGATATTGAGAAGCTTTGCACTTTCAGCCAGAGGTTCCCTCTTCCATCCATGTACCGCACGCTGGTGTGGAAGGTGCTTCTAGGTATGAGACCCAGGAGTTGGGGGGAATTTATCTTCAAAAGTATCGAATCATCCTTTGTCATATTATAGTCAGAAAAAGAGGATTTACTCACGCCTTTTGCTGAATATTGGGTTTTCCTCAGGAGACCAAATACTTTCACTGCAAAAACCTTTAGATGGTGACTTCTGAAGAAACACATTGACTGTTACATTATTCCAGGGATGTCAGTTTGCTCAAGACACAAAAGAAAGTAACGTTCATTTCTGAGGTAAAAGATGTCGTGCTCTTGTGCCTGGAGAGTGGATTCCTGTGTACTTATGAGCTGCAGATGTGGTGATATCTGTTGTAGTTTTTCCCACAGGGATTTTTTTTTCTTAAATCTTGTGTGAAGATTTTTGTGGCTAGTAATACAGATTCCTCTAAGGGCACAGTTCAGGTGGGTTGCATTGATAGGTGAGAACACTGAGCTGGGTGATCTTTGTTACCTGGAGGAAGACCATGTGGGCTTGTTCAGTGAGCACACTCAGCTAACTCACTGTTAGATTTTAGTATGAAGTGGATTGTGCTCCTAGTGAACGTTGTCGTGGTGTGAAATGTGAGTTGTCCCCCAGAGACTCATGTGTTTGAATCTTTGATTGTTTGGGAAGGTCATGGTTCCTTTCAGAGGTGGAGCCTTGCTGCAGGAAGGCAGTCACAGGGGTGGGCCTTGAGGGTGGTTAGCCCCACCCTGCTGGAGTGAGTGAGCCTGCTCTTGAGCTAGCAGCAGCAGCTCTCAACCTCCATGATGTCTGCAGTGACTTAGGCTGCCTCCAGCTTCTGCCAGCCGCCATGCCTCTTCTGCCGTAAAGGACCGTGTCTCCCCTCTGGAAATATAAGCTGAAGAAACCTTCCTTTTCTCCCTTAAATTGTGTTTTTTGTGTCGTAGAGCCAGGGAAGAGTAACCAGTACAAGTGCTATTAAGACAGAGTAGCAAACTTCTATACTCCAGTACTTGGAGGGTTTTTTTGTTGTTGTTTTGTTCTGTTTCATTTTGAGCTTGGGGCCTTGGGGTCAGGAGAGCTTTAATCACATAGAAAGAGACCTCTTTGCACTAAAAAAGGAACTCAATTTTACATATTATTGGCAAATATGATTCCCTTGAATGCATCTGCATGTAGAAAATCAAGTGTATTTTAGAGAAAGTGAAGATCAGCTTTCTTAATGGGTTTTGCTGGTGTAATTTTTTCAGCCTATGCCACCTTTAATTGAACTAGTGTTTTACTGAAATAAATAAATGCTCTCTTATCCTTTGAAATAAAAAATCAAAGTGAGGTGAGGTGGGAGGGGGATCAGAGTTTTCTCTCCCTGGACGTGTAAGAGAATGAAGTCTTGTGCTGAGTAGCTGAATGAGAAGGGAGGCCATCTTGCTCCACAGCTGGTGGATTGGTTACTTTTTGGCACAGAGGTGTGGTAGTACAGACTCTTCCTAGTAGAGATTTGATTGCTCAGGTCTCTGAATGCCGGCTTCCTGGTGCTGTTTTGGGTGACTATCAGAGCGAGAATCCTTAAGAGTCACTCTTGAAGTTTGTAAGGTTTAGCACTCTCCATGTGCACTGTGCCATTTGCTTGTAAAGAAAAAGAAAAAGAAAAAAAAAGAAAAAGAAAAAGATAAAGGCGTGGTTTTGTTCCAAAGCCTCATGCGCAGACAGTGTGGTTAAGTGGGGGTGATGAAATCTAGTCTTTGGTGACCTTGTAGAAGACTCGGGACTTCTGTGGGCCTGAAGATGGCATCCTAGTGCCAGGATTGGAGCGGCGTCTCAGGAGCTAAAAATGTCCTTAGACTGATAGTTTTAAGTTCAGCCTGTTGTCACAAGTGATGCTGTATTTCTTGAAATTGTATCACATTTTCATTCCTATACTTCCATGATGCTCTGTTATTCTTCTTGTCCAGTTTGCAAATGCCCATAGCATGTAACCTGCCAGATGGCTAGATGAGGGTAAGAGAGTGAGTGGCAGAATTACTTGTGGGAATTCTACCTGAGGTGGGCTGCTTCTCACAGCTGCTTGGGGGAAGCGAAAGAATTGGATGGTGACCCGGCACTCACCTGTCCTTGTCCTGTGTGCCTAGGGATCTTGCCCCCACATCACGAGTCCCACGCCCAGGTGATGGCCTATCGCAAGGACCAATACTGTGATCTCCTTCACGCCCTTCAAGTGATTCGCTTCGTCAGTGACGCCACCCCTCAGGTAGAAGTCTATCTGCGCATGTACCAGCTCGAGTCAGGAAAGTTGCCTCGAAGTCCCTCTTTTCCACTGGTTAGTGTCACTTTTACTTGTATGTGTGTGTGTCTGTGTGAATGAGCGGACACTTGAGTCTCCCTATGGAGGCCCGAAAGAGACACTGGGAGTCACCTCACATTGCTCCACCTCCTTATTACTTTGCTCTGGGGATTCCAGCCTCTGCCTTCCAGGGCCACCATTGCAGGCTGGCTGCCACCATCCGCCCAGCATTTCCCTTGGGATCTGGGAATCTGAACTCAGGTCCTTTTTGCTTGCAAAGCAAAAGCTTTCACTCCTGAACCATCTCCCCAGTCTCCAATCATTTTTTTAATTATTATTTTCTGTTTCATCTGTTAATGCTGTTTGCAGAGTTCCCGAATGCTAAGCAAGCACTCTGCACAGAGCCATAGCCCTGAGACTCCTTCTGGATTGTTCCAGTCCACGTGCTTTGATTGTGTCTTGCATTGCCTCACAGTGTCAGTAGGATGGAAGGAGCAGGGCTTTACTTGGCATCCTGAGGATCTATCCCTGTGTGACAGTGTTTCCAGATGTAACTAATGTGGATGGGGAAATTGTGCTGCTTGTTCCCCGAGACTCTGTAGCTCGGTTCTGGCCCCACTGTGTGTGGGGCTCCATGTCTGGGTCCCCTTCAGTCTGGAGCATCTCCTTACATGCCTTTCTCTTTCTTGCTGTCCACATTTTTGAAGAGCACAGACGCCAGAGCGGTTCTCCATTCCAGTCTGTCTGACGTTTCCTACAGTTAGAGCTGGTGTCTGCGGTACTAGCAAGGCTAGCAGAGCAGTGAGATGCTCGCTTCCCTGCTGGTAGCTGTGATCACCTGGGGGAGGCGCCGTCCGCCAGCCTCCTCACTGGGGGTGACCGTTTGCCTTTGTACTTCATGAGTTAGTACTAATGCTGTGGAAGCATCTTACAGGCTGGTGTATCTGTTCAGATTTGAAATGTGAGCTGTTCTCCACAGGCTCATGTGTTGCCAGTATTGGCAAAAGTCCTGGCACCTTTAGGAGGTGGAGCCTTGCTGGCAGAAGGCATCACAGGGGTGGGCCTTGATGTCGGTTAGCGCCGCCCTGTTTGAATTAAGGAGTCTGCTCTGGCAGTCTTGGAACTTGTGGCCTCCAGCTTCTGCCAGCAGCCATGCCTGTTCCGCCTTAAGGGATTGTATCTCCCTTCTGAAGTATAAGCTGAACAAATTTCCCTTCTTCCTTAAGTTGCTTGACTTTGGATGTTTTCTTACAGCAACAGAGAAGAGTAACTGTTACCTATACCCACTCACTAGCTATGGGAGAACAAAGTAGGTTTCCAAGTAGTTGCAGTTTGTATAAGGCTTTTCTGTTGATATTCATTGCAGGCTTACTCCTGGGACCTGTGATGCAGATCCGAGACATGTCAGTCTTGCGAATCCTAAAATTCTGATTTTAGAAGCCTTTTAACTTTTTACATGCTCAACGGTAGAATAAAATTCTTTTTTTTTGGTCTTCTTTGTGGGTTTCTTTTTTTTTTATTAATACATTTTTATTATTATTTCAGCTCATACAAACTTAATAGGTACACCAGTTCCCTCCCTCCCTCCTCCTCCCCCCAGTAGAATAAAATTCTAAAGTTGTATGTGAATGCTTTGAAGCAGAGAGAGCCTGCCTTAATAACCGAAGTGGGCAGTGATTAAGAAACCCTAGGTCAACTTTGGGCCTCCGTGCACATGCACATATATGCACATATGCCTTTGCGCACATGTGTATATCATACATGCTCACTCCAAAAAAAGTGGTTGCCTCTGTGGCCCTTGGATGTCCTCTGGTATTGGTAAGCTGTAATGTGCTGACACGTGTCCACGCGTGCTGCATGGCATTCCTCACGGCCTTGGATTGGGGTCCGTGCTGAGCCTGTTTCTGAGTGGACAGAAGGAGAAGGCCCCTCCCCCTCCTCACTCAGCGCTCATCAGCCACAGAGACTCGCCTCTGTTCACATCTGTCTGCAGCTGCTCCATCTCTGCCCCCCTCTCTTCTCCTCACCAATGCACCCCACTCTTTAGTCCCACTTAGGTTTAGTGATTCAGCCACTCTGGGTGCCAGAGTGTATTTTTTCCTTCAAGAAATGGGTTTTCTGCACTCCTACAGCCTCTCTCTTGAAATTTAACATTCCTCTTCCAGGAGCCAGACGATGAAGTGTTTCTGGCCGTCGCTAAAGCTGTGGAAGAGATGGTGGAAGGAAGCATCGACTGTTACTGGATCACCCGGTGCTTCGTGAACCAGCTGAACAAGTACCGGGACTTTTTACCTCAGCTGGTAAGGAACTGTTTTGAGAGGGGCTCAGAGTGGGCTACAGGAGGGTAAGCAGTCAACAGAGACCCCCCTTCCCTCCTGCGCTGTCACCGTGATGAGCGGACCGACCCTTTGTAGTGGTGCTTGGCAGATGCTTTCTGCCGAGGAAACGCTGTGGAAAGGCCTGTGTCTGTGGCACCCCCTCAGCTCAACTGCTGGGCACAGAGGCAACCTCGTGCGCTGGGTTGCCACCCTCAGAGGGGCTCTCCCTGCTGCGGGGTAGATGCGCCCGCTCTATAATATTCCCGGCCGTGGTCCACAGCACACTGGCTTGCTCTGCATTGGTGCCCGTGTGTGTGTTAGGCTTGACGTTTGCCAACACGCAATGTCAAGACCGAAGCTGGAGTCCTTCACAGAGCCACAGGCCCAGAGGCGAGGCAACCAGAGCTGGTGAGCAGCGGCAAGTGCGGGCCTCCAGCTTCCTGGCCTTCTACCCCAGTGCGCTTAGGTGTGGTCCTTCCTCTCCTGAACCCAAGGGGGTCACAGGACCAGCAGCTGTGACATCCAAGGTCTGAACAGAGATAGAATGAAGGAGAAGAGGGACAGGCCAGCCAGTCGGGCCGTGACTCAAGCAGGCCTGGCTTCTGGATGTGTCCCGAGTCTTTCTGTGACTGGCTTCCCGATAAGCAGTGTAGGATGAAAGTATTGTTAGGTTGAAAATGCTCTAACTGCACTGAGCCGGCTGAACAGCTAAGCTGCAGGGCACTGTGCCCTGAGAGTGGGGGTGTCATGCCCCCCCCCCCGTGTCCTTCCCCCATGACAGGGTAACGTATCACACCACAGAGCTCTAGGGGTTTCTATGGGATGCGTGTTGTTTTCACACCATCGTGAAGTCAGAATATCTAAAGTCCAACTGTCGCAAGTTGGGACAGAGTGTGTTATCTGGGATTGTGACTTCCTCCTGACCCATCTGCAGAGAAGCTCTGAACCCGGCTCACAGTGATTGCTGTTAAAACAGGAATTCTGTTAGCGAGGGGCAGCCCTGGGCCACACCCTAGCTTGGGGGGTCCCGAGAATAGAATGGCCCTTCCTTGGCCATTCTCTTTCTTACAATTTTTTCTCTTACCTCATTTATACAAATGAGTTTTTTTTTTTTCCCCTTAAATCACAAATTGGTTCATTTGAAACCGCTGGTGAGCGTGGGAACTACAGGTGCAGGGGTGAGAGCCAGTGAGGTGGTGGGGAGCCCTGAGATCACACCCTGACCACTTCCACCACCACGGACGAGACGCTCCCTGAGATCACACCCTGACCACTTCCACCACCACGGACGAGACGCTTCCTGAGATCACACGCTGACCTCTTCCACCACCACGGACGAGATGCTCCAGCCTCACGTATTTTAGTTGCTTTGAATCTGGTTCACTTAGTTGATGGCAGAACGAATAATCCAAACACACAGCTGGAGCTCTGTTTATTCTGTTAGCTGCCTAATGAAATCAGAAAATCTCAATTATGTGCAGTTATAGTGACATAGTTCATCTTGTTTAATATCGAAGCTAATGGTTTTATAGTTATTCTTAAAACAGTCATTTTGGCACAACATAAAGTGATAAATGTTCTCAAGAGAAATGAAACGATCCATTCGAGTCCATGTTCCCTCAGTCTGTCCCTATTCCTTTCTAAAGTCTCAAGCCCTTTAAGAGTGTACTGTTGTCACCCTGGAGTGTATCCTTCTAGACTCTCATATATGGATATTCAGATTTAAAAACACCGAAAATATTACATGGTACACATGGACACTACCATTTTTTGTTTTTAGCTTCGTACAGACACAAGTTCGTTCAGACACATCAGTCCTGACCTCCCATCAGCTCCTTAGAGCTTGAAACATTTCCCATGGCCTTTCCCCTCCACCCAGAGCCTTCAATCAGCGTGTCTAAGGTTGGCCTCTGAAATGCTGATTTTTAAAGTCCATTGGAAATTCTGACATGTGGCTAAGATGACAGTCACTTCTTTAGAAACACTTCCCCCTGATGTACTCATATTATTTTCTGCTGTAGAGCTGCTGTAATCAAGTGTAACAGACCCCCATGATCATACACACCCTTTACAATGCTCCTGTGCACACATCTGTCTGTTAGGTAAGAGACTGCACTACTGAAGTGGGACAGATGTGATAGCTACTTAGTTCGGATAGATTAATTGTTAAACAAGAGCAGCAGTTTATGCTCCCACAAGCAGGCTAAAGCTTCCTGCCCTTTTGCCAAGTCCTGATTGAATCTAGCTCTTATGTTCTTGTAGGTCAGACAGTGAGAATGTTCTCTCATACAGCTGCAGGGCCTAGTGAGGTTGATTCAGTTTTGTACTTTTGCCTTTTTTTGGTGTGTGTGTGTGTGTTTAAGACAGGGTCTTATGTAGCCTAGTCTCAAACTTCCTGTGCAATCAAGAATAACTTTGAACTGCTAATCCTCCTGTCTCAGCCTAATGCTGGGCTTCTAGGCATGTGCCTTATACCACCTTTCTTCTTTACAGGCGTTATCAGCACACTTTGGATGTCTATCCTGTTCCCATTAATATGTCGAAAATGTTTTTTCCCTCTTGTTTTAAAGCCTACAGATTTTGATACAGTGAGGTTTGCCAGTGTTGCTTCTTTTTATAACTTCAGCAGCTCCTCCATATCCAAGACCGTAAAACATCTTTTCTTAGCAGGACGGGGGGCCATGCCTGAAATCCCAGCGCTCAGGAGGCTGATGCAGGGAATCAGGAGTTTCAGGCCAGCCTAGCTGCGTGAAACCCTGTCTGAACACACACTGAAACAAAACCTCCCTCCTTATTTTTCCTCCTGTTTGAAAAACTGCTTAAGCATTACATTTATTTCTTTAATTTGTTGAGATTGCCTTCGAGACTTGGTATCACACATGGTACGTTTCACTCCTTTACACACACTTGCAATAAACATCTACCACCACCTCGTCTTCTTTTTCTTCCAATTTAGTGTAGCAAGAGTATTCTCATCAAAATACTGACTTTGCTGTATTAATGAATTCATTTAAGCATACACACATGATAAGTGTATAAAACATAAAAAATTATCCAAGAGTTACATATTTGAGTGATCATCAAGATACTGCTCGATGTACTCCCAAATTCAGGTTAATTTGGATTCCATAACATGCTTCCAAGCGCATTGCATGTGCTGGCCCTGGCAGCGAGCCCAGACCTGGCCCATCCGCAACAGCTTCTAGTCCGACAAAGAAGACACTGCAGGACTGCGCAGCCCACCAGCCCAGCTTCCTGACTCCCGGACTACAGTCAGGCAGCATCCGTTTGGTTTTCCTTCTTATGTCCGAGTGACCCATATGTGCAGGTCTTCCGGGACTGCATGAGCCTTTTATTTTAGCTCTAGAACAACTGACTCTAGCTTTGGACTCTGCTTTGGGCTGTTGGAGCTGGTTAGCACGTGAGTATTAGGGTCATGACTTCATCTCGCTCTGGATTTAGCATTCAGAGTCCAGTCACCTAGGAAAGCCCCTGGCCTGGCTGGTCCCCCTTGTCCTTATCGAGCCAGCGACTGACATGTCTTAAGTGACTTGAGTGATTGGATGATTCTGAAGCTTTGTGTTTTAGCACTGACTGGACCTTCAGCATGCAACTGTTTCCATCATAGCCGGCAGGTGATATCACGTCACAGGAAATGAGTAATCACCCTTCCTGTTTCATCTTCAGCCAAAGGCTTTCGAACAGTACTTGAGTCTGGAAGACAGCAGGTTGTTGAGTCATCTGAAGACATGCTTTGCAGTGTCCAGACTTCCTTATGACCTCTGGTTCAAAAGGTGCTTCGCGGGATGCCTGCCCGAGTCCAGCTTGCAGAGGCAAGTGCTCCCTCCCGCTGCACGCCGGGGACTTAGCTATGATGCAGTTGTCTCAGAAGATGAGTTTGATTTAGAACAAGACGGTGATCAGAAGCTAAGTTCTCTAGTGACTGCCACAACAGTGACTAGAGGTGTGGTTCCTTTTCTTGAAGCCACGACTGGGAAGCTCATGGGCACACTACTGTAAAGTGGTCATACCCAAAGGGGTCTGCAGGGTCCCACTCTGATGGATGTCTTGGCATTTCTTAGCTTGTCCTTGACTTAAAATTTTTTTTTACTCATTTACTCTGTGTGTTTGTGTCAAAGGGCACTGTGTGTCCCTGTGGGGGTCCAAGGGTGACTTCAGGACTGGATCCTGGGATGGAGAGATGCATCAATGGGTAAAGTGCTTGTCACAAGACATGGGGACCGAGTTTGGATTCCTAGTATGCATGTAAATAGCAGAGTGTGACACTGTCTGGCTGTAACCCCAGTGCTGGGGGAGGGGGATAAAGACAAGCAGATCCCCAGGGACCTTGTCTCAAGAGATAAGGTAGAGAGAAACAGGGGAAGACTACTGATGTTGATCTCACCTCTGCCCTCCATACGCATGTGTGTGCAAACACACACACACACACACACACACATATGCATATGTATACATGTGCATACGTTCACTCATACGTAGGAACTGATCCTTAAAAGCCCTTGGAAATGTTTAGGAATCGCTCTACAATTGCTGGCAGTGGAATTGACTTTATCTTGTGTGTCATATGCTGCCGCTGCTGCCCTGTAGCATTCAGTTCCTTATGCCGGTGTTCCTTGACACTAGTAAGACACAGACTTTGGTCTAAGACCTGCTTCTCCTTCTATGGCAGCTCTTGGGCCATCAGTAAAGTTCTAGCACAGCAGTAACTTTTAGTAAACCACTATTTTCTTTTCTGAAGCTGATCTATCAAAGTAGATTTCATTGTTTATTCCATCCCATTCTTCTTTGAAGCTTACACTTCAGATGAGCGTAATTTGGTATGATTCCTAATTTGAGATGCCAGGTAAACAGAAATTTTCAAACTCGTGCAATTTATTTCTGTCTTCTTTTTTTGTAGGGTCTGGGATAAAGTCATAAGTGGCTCCTGTAAGATCCTAGTTTTTGTAGCTGTGGAGATTTTGTTAACTTTTAAAATAAAAGTGATGGCCTTGAATAGTGCTGAAAAAATAACAAAGTTCCTGGAAAATGTAAGTTGCTTCAATTTGATTTCAAGGTCAGCTTAGCATACCAGCGCTTCCTCTGGCTGGTTATTTCAGAGAGACAATATAGCTGATTTTTACATGAAGCATTTTGTTTGATTGTTTAGTCTTGAATTTTTTTTCCTGACAGTGTCTCACCTTGTTACACATACTAGTTTGGGACTTATTATGTAGCCCAAGCTGGCCTCAAACTCTTAACAGTCCTCCTGCCTCAGTCTCAGAGGCATGGTATTCCTGACAGAAACAGTTGTTTTACCTTATGGCATATTAGCCCATCCTTCTCTCTTTGGTCTGTATGATGAGACCATCACTGAGCGAGGACCCAAGTCTCACCCTCAGTGTCCCTACATGAGCAGAGCAGAAGGAAGAAGTGAGAGCAAATTATAAATTTCGTCAGTGGAGAAAGAATCCTCAGTTTGGGGGATTTTCTAAGCTTTTTCTATTCTGGTGTCTAGTATAACCCCAGTTGGTTGATTAATGTGCATAAGTGTTATATCAGCTGCATGTTAGGGTCTCCTCTCCCAGGCGAGAGGTGGAGTAAGGACTCATCCTTGTGGAGTAGCATGGCCAGGACTCTAACCTCCCTTTCTGATGTTAGCTGGCATTAACGCTGAAGCGTAGCCTGGTGATAAATACCGAGTATGTCACTCAGCGAATCTTCATTTTAATAATCAGGGGCCAACAGTGCCTGGCCGACCTTCTCTCACCCTGTGAACAGCCCTGTGAATTTAGGGTGCTGTTTCCCTATGTACAGGTTGGTGTGAAACAGGCAGCTGAGCGGTGAGTGGGCAGTGCAGGATTCTGTCTGTCAGCCTGATACCAGTTGCCATGAAATCAACCAATGCCGCCATCTTGTGAAAAACACAGATGCCCAGGGAGCCAGGTCACATGCCCTCGTGAGTGAGTGAAGATCCTCAGCTTGCAGAGATTTCACAAGTGTGTGTTTGCTGTTCGCAGATACCCCAGGACAGCTCGGATGCCATCGTGAGCAAGGCCATCGACTTGTGGCACAAGCACTGTGGGACCCCCGTGCATTCCGCCTAACCACATGGATGGTCTGCACGCCCTCCCAGAGCATTTTGTTCTAGTCACCTGGGATATGACACTATTAGAAATAATGTTCTTCCTGTGTGCTCAATGTGCAGTGGTCTCCCAGTAAATAATTGAATCACAGTGTCTGGAGTAGTGGTGGTGTGAAGCGTCACATTTTGGGGTCGTCCATCTGCAAGGTTCCTGGGCAGCAGCTCTGAGCTCTTCAAAGCAGTTTGACCCGTCTGGTCCGGGTGCTTGTGAGCAACGCAGAACGAAGTCAGTTCTCTGAGAGGCCTGTTTCTAGAAAGAGCAGCTCTTTTAGGTGCGCCTCAAATGTGGCTTTTGTGGATGTAGGACCTATCTAAAGGTAAGCTGGCCGCGTTCTCAAGCTGCTGCTTGATAAACTGGCTTTGAAATCTTGGGGCTGGAGAGATGGCTCAGGGTTAAAGCCTTTTTTTTTTTTTTTTTTATTAATGACTTTTTTTTCTCCCACATTTTTTTTTTCCTAATCATGAGCAAAAGGACTTGAGTTTGATCCCCAGATCCCATGTAAAAGTGCCAGGCGGCTTTGGCAGCAGCCTGCAATTCCAGCCTTGGGAAGCAACCCCAGGGCCAAGCAATAAGGAGGTAGAATAATCCAGGATAATTCCTGACGTCACCTTTAGGCCTGTACAGGCACACACACTCAAATGCTCTCTTACACACACACACACTCAAGTGCTCCCTTACACACACACACACTCAAATGCTCTCTTACACACACACACACTCAAATGCTCTCTTACATACACACACACTCAAATGCTCTCTTACACACACACACACTCAAGTGCTCCCTTGCCTTGCACACACTCAAGTGCTCTCTTGCATGCAGACACACTCGTGCTCTCTTGTACACACACACACACACACACACAGAGTCATCTTTTTCCCCTCTTCATGCCAGTATGAGGAAGCTATTTTTGTCTTCTTACTTTTTTCTCCTCTTTTTTCTTTCCTTTTCTTTCCTTTTCTAGCCTCAAACTCATTCTACATCCCAGGCTGGCCTCGAACCCTTGCCAGTCTTCCTACTTCAGCCTCCTGAGGGCTGGGATTGTAGGTGTGAGGCACCAGGCCCAACACGAAGCCTTTATTGACCAAAGGAACACTTGATACTTTGCTTTTTCTTCTTGGGCCATTGGCTGTCTGGTGGGGTTTCCGGAGCCTTCCGCTACAAAAGGAGAAGCGGCAGCTTGAGGTTCACAGCTGCTGACCCCCGGGGTCTCACTGTCATGTATCTCTTTGCAGGGGCCTCTTGGGGACTCTGAGACGGGTGCGTGAAGTGTGGCCCTTGTTTGAGACGTCCTCTGCTGTCAGTGCTGCACAAGCCTGGGACTGTCCCGAGGAGGGAGGACATGAGGAAACTAGGGCGGTAGAATTCTGAGAACTCAGTGTCTCCCTAGTGTGCAAAAACATCTGCTGACAGAGAGGTCAGAGGAAGTGGAGCTGTCGAAACCAGCTGGTACTTCTGTGTACCAACTGAACAAGGGTCATCTCTCGAAACACCTAAAAACACCACTGAACTGCCACCTACAGCTATATTTTACTAAATGACTCAGTTCACCATTAGCCTCCAAGCTGCTTCAGTAGCTCCTGAGGAACTGGGGGCGTAGGAAAAAAAGACAGCAAAGGAATCCAGGTCCCCATTGCCCGCTTCTTTAAGAGCTGTGGAGGACACGTGAAATTTGCAGAAATGATGAAGTGGAAATAGCGCCACTTCTCTTTGAAAATCACACATCATCTGAACCAAGTTTCCATCATATCCACGTGCCGAGATCACCTGATGCTAGTGAATCACAATTCCAGGTCATTAAAAAAAACAAACCACAGCCGTCTGTGGACTAGAGGGTCCTGTGTACTAGGAGAGATGTACTCTAAGCAGCATATCTAAGCAGGGAGCCCTGGAGCCAGGGAAGGCAGGCTTGGGGTCCACCTTTCCCCACATCCCCTGAAGTGCTAATGATCTCATATAGAAGGATTGTATTGTACTGGTGAGCGTCTTACCACCACCTGGATGGGAGTGCTGTCTCATCTGCTCTGCTACATATATATAAAATACATATATGTATTATACATATATATGTATATAGGTATTATATATATAATATAAAGTGAATCAGTTTTACTTATTAGAAACTAAATGGCCTTTCTTCTTTTGTTTGACTCTACCAGAGGTCACTTGAGGGTGTGTGCCTTGCCTGTGTAAGTCCAAGAGTGACATCAGGAACCATCCTGTTTTGATCCACCTCCTTATTGTTTTGCTCTGGGATTTCCCAGGCTCTGCCCTCTAGGGCCGGAATTTCAGGCCACTGTATTATATGCCTGGTATTTTTTTTTTTAATGTGAGATATGGGGCTCAAACTCAGATCTTTGTGCTTGCGAAGCAAAGACTATAACCCAGAGCCACCTCCCCAGCCCCCAAGGATTTTAAGGGCTGTGGGAGAAGTGTGAGTAGATAGGGGACCCAGTTTTATTTCAAGCTAAATGGTTAGGTTCTGACTGCCTCCCTCGGCCCCTAATTAAAATACCACCACATTCCCTTTCTCCAGAAGGTTTTTGTCAGAATGCTCAGGAGTGTTGGCGCCGCCTTGAGACCCAGGGTCACAGGTCACAACCGGGTCGGCTGTAGTTACAATGTGGATTCTGTCCTTTGGAAAGCTGGGACATACATGGTTAACAATGTAGTTCCTACTCTGCCTTCTAGAGTCTTCTTAAACACTCATGACAAGAGCTCTCAATCTACTCAGTTGTGAAACACAGAGGTCAAAGGAAATGGAGTGTGTGCACATTAGATTGTGGAAATATGTGTGTGGCTGTGAATGTGTGAGGCGCATGTAGTGTATAGATTGTATGTGAATGTGTACAGTGTGACTGTGTAGAGTTATGTGTATGGGGTATAAGTATGCATGTGTACAGTGTGAATTCATATATGAGTATGGGGTGATCTGTGTATATGTGAGTATATACATAGCATGAATGTGAGAGGTAGTCTGTATGTACATATGTATATATGTGCACATGTGTATATCCATAGGTATGTATGTGGAGTGTGTATATTCGTGGGCAAATGTGCCTTAGTGTTTATGTGCATGTGGTTGGTGTATATGTGTAGGGTGAATGTGGAGTAGGTACATCTGTGGAATTTGTGTGAGAGTAGGTATGTATCTGTGTGGGGTATGTGTAATCTGTGGTATGTGCACTTATTGTGTGAGCATGCCTGTATGTATGTGGGGGGTCTGCAGATGTTTGGAGGGTGCACTGGGGCAAGTGCATAGCTCTTGTCTGATGGCCATTGAACGACCCACATGGAGGGTACATTGGGAGGGGGGCCCAAGGGTGGAGTACTTCCTCTAAGTCCTGGGGCGCTGCTTTAATCACACGACCTGCTGAGTCGTGGGCTCCTGCTTCTGCTGCTCCGCCCTGGGTGAGGTGAGGAATGCCTGTCCTGCATCTGTGTCACATGGTCCTCGACTCCTTGCTGAGGCTTCAAAGGGACAGTTGAAGGCTGAACTCTGGGCACCTCTGGGAAGAATCAGCAGTTAAGCCCCGAAGCCTGTGGGAGTCTGTGCAGTGGATGAGGAAGGACCCAGCCCATGGTGGGTGGGGTGATCCCCTGGGCAGGTGGACCAGGAAGCAGCTCAGCAAGTTGGCATTCTGCCACACAGTTTGACAGTCTTGAAGTCTGGCACGGTATAGCCAGTTCCCTTGGCTCCTGGTGTTGGTGTGAGTGCTTCTGCCAGACTGGATTATGAACTAGCTGGGCAATTGTAAGCAGAGTAAAGCCCCTGGTTCCTATAAGTCATTTCACAGTATCAGCAACGTGCAAGCTAACTGACAACAGTGACCTAGGAGGGTCTTTTCTGATTTCTCCATGCAAGGGAGGAATCCGAGGAGCTGTCTGTGGGGATGAGTAGAGGTGGCATAGACTGCTTACGGCCAGGACTAGAGTCCAGACTTGCCTGCCTCTCATTGGTCAGCCCACACAGGGTGCGCTGGCCTAGGGGACCTTTGGGAGTCCGACAGCTTGTGGATGATCCAGAGGGTGGCTGCTCTAAATCTGGCCCCTGCTGTGGTCACGAGAGAATCCACTTTGTCTTTGGCTGGAGTTGGGCTCAGGAGGAGGGACACGTGGGCTGCGGGGATTACATACGTTTCCTCTGGGCCATTTCTCCTCCAGTCTGTGCCAAATGAAACCTGCCATGGCTTTGGCATGAGTCCTTCCTCCTGGCATCAGCTGTCACTGAAGCAGCCTCCGTTCCAGTTTGGTAGGAGGGAGGATCAGCAGCAGGAGGAGTAGGGGTGATGGGCGGTATCGACTTTCTGGGGAGACCACAAGAGGGTGCTGGTCTTGAGCTCCCTCCCTCTCCTCATTAGCCCCCCTTCCAGCCTTGCCTCATGGAGGTTACAGTGTGGACAGTCACGGCTGAGGTGACAACACCCCCCCCCCCCAAATTCCCAAGGAGAGCTGGAGAATGGGCATGGATGAATCTTCAAGAAGTTTGTCTCAATCGACAGAACTTCAGACAGACATGCTAGCAAGTGCTCAGAGGGCCGACTCAAGATCCTCCTTCCTGCCTAGGCTTCCTTTGTAGTTAACCACAGAGTGCGGCCATGCTTTAAGGCCCACCATAGCTCAAGATGAGCGGGGGAGGGGGGCGGAGGGGGTGTGTTCCCCTGGGCTTCCCCAGGGCTTTTAGGAGAATATTGCCCTGTGCTCCTGAGCCGTAAGTACCTAGCTCCTCCCTTCGCCTTGCGGGTCCTCGGGATGTCCTTCCTCTCAGGGTGGGTTCTTCCCTGCTATAACTAAGGCTTAGCCTCGGAGTCCTCTTTCTGGGTTGCATCTGGCTTTCTGGTCCGCATCAGCCTGTTCCTGCCCAAGGTAACCTACTGCTGCCCTTTCCAAACACTACTACAACGCTGTAGACAGGCCGAGTCATGTCCCCACTAGCCTGTGAGCCCAGTGCTTGAAGATAGAGATTTTCCTCTTGGCTTTAATAAATACATCTCTATCTCACTTGGGCTGTCCTCTGTACTTGTAGACCACCTAAGTCTGGACTTGAGTCTCTTAAGGTCTTCCAAGGTCAAGTCCCAGAGCTGTCCCTAGGCTAGTTTGCTTCAAGCCACCTTCGTTATAGAACACAGAAACAAGGCTGAGAACCTAAAAGGAGATTAACTAAACCTTGAACATTCTCATTCCCTTTGTTATTTTGTGTGTGTGTGTGTGCGCTGCATGCACTTCAGTGTGTGTGTGCGCGCTCCTGGAGGCCCATGGGTGACATCGGGAATCAACCTGGATTGTTCTACCTCTTTATTGCTTTGCTCTAGGGTTTTCCAGGTTCCACCTTCCAGGGCCAGAATTATAGACAGTGGTCATATCCGCCCAGCATGGGATCTGGAGATCTGAACTCAGGACCTTTTGCTTGCGAGGCAAAGGCTTTAACTCCTAAGCCATAATCCCAACCCCTCATCCTTTTTATTTTTGACTTTCTGGGTGGGTGGGTGGGTTCCGTGCATCTCTCTTTGGCATCTGGTTGGAAGGCTTTGCCTAGAGATACCACACTCTAAGGTGCAGGTCCAGCCTTGGGAGACAAATTGACATCTAACTCCACCCGTCTGGTGCAGTCGTGGACCAACCCGGATCCCTGTGGCAAAGAGACCTGTGGAAGTATACGGCTTCCAGAGGCCATCAGTGAGTCTCCAGCAGAGTGTGTGTGTGTGTGTGTGTGTGTGTGTGTGTGTGTGTGCGCGCGCGCGTGCGTATGTGTGTGTTGGGAGGGATAGCTAAAGAAGATCCCCGCATTGTCTGTGAGGCTGGGGGGGAGGCACCCTCGGAACCTCTGCCTTCCCTCTGCAGGATGCAGGGGTCTCAGCTATGTCTGAATGGCCTGTCCCGAACCACCTACTCATGATGTCTGCCAATCGCCTTTGGCGGGCAGCCAGCTTTTTCTCTCGCAGTAGGCGCAGGGCAGTATCCCGCTGAAAGCCTTAGCAACTCCCCATGGCCAGGCGTGTGCTCCCTTTGTGAACGTTCAGCCCAAGTCTAAGTCACTCCAGGGGTCTGCAGACAGTTGGCTTTGCCTGGCTGCCGCGGGTGAGTGGTGGGCGCCGAGGGAGGGCGTGTGGAAGCCAGTGGCTGGCAGCAGCTGTTTGCCTGTTTGCAGGAGGGTGTGTGACTTGTCCGAGGGCGCTGGGTACCTGGGTCTCTAGGCATAAGCTGGGGCCTGCCAGACCCTGTGACTGTTGGGGGGGGGCAACCAGGGCAAAGGCAGTCAGGGTCGTTGATGGCTAAGGCTGACAGATCCCAGATCCATGGGAAACACACTTAGGCCTGAGGAATGTTAGAGCTGGCGGGAAGCCCTTGGGTTAGCCTGTGCAGAGATAAGAGGAAAGGCCTTCTGGGTGCAAGACAGTGGTCCCAGCTGGTGGACAGACAGGGTAGGCCACCAGCCATCCTGTTTCAGCAGGCTCTCGACCCCTCCTTCTCGCAGCTTTAGAGCCCTTTCTATGGTTGATGTAGTTGGGAGATACAGTTCAGCTGTACTGGACGGCCTAGCACACAGCAGCCCTGTATTCATTCCACAGCACAACCACAGAAAGAAAAGAAAGAAGACCGGGAAACGGTTCAGTTGCCGAGGTCCTTGTCTGCCAAGCACAAAGGCCTGAGCGGGATCCTCAGAAACTACAGTTAGAGACTGTCAGGCATGGTAGTGGCATTTGCTTGTAATCCCAGTACTAGGGAGTGGAGATAGGTGAACCCCTGGGGTTCACTGCCTAGTCACTGTAATCTACTCAGCAAGTTCCAGGCCAGTGAGAGACCCTATCTCAAAAAAGGTGCACGGTATCTAAGGCATGACACCCAAAGTTGTCCTCTGCACCCCCCCAAATCTCTTCATCAGAGTGAACCTCTTTCTCTTGTCAGTTGGGTTCTGTGAGATGCTGGCTGTATTGGAACAGGACTTTCCTGTTTCATTGAGGACTGAATTGTCTGGGCCTGGTAACTACCGATTCCGAGCCCCCAGGTTAGGGTAGGGCCCAGAGCGCTGTATTTCCAGCAAGTTTTCTGTTGATGGTGTTGCTGAT
The DNA here is from genome assembly GCA_023101885.1 of Typhlomys cinereus. Lineage (NCBI taxonomy): Eukaryota > Metazoa > Chordata > Mammalia > Rodentia > Platacanthomyidae > Typhlomys > Typhlomys cinereus. The sequence goes on along the minus strand of JALPQD010000105.1, from coordinate 3,182,202 downwards.
GGTCAGAAAACCAGTTTGAATAGTGAGGACCGAGGCAGCAAATCTCACCCAAGGCAAGATTTAAGGGCTGCGAGATGGCTTAACAGGTAAAGATGCTTGCTGCTAAAGCTTGATCCCCAGGACCCCACCTAATGGGAAGAAAGACTTGACTCCTCTATGTATATTAGGTTGTCCTTGATGCACATATACGTATACATATGCACGCTAACAAATAAGTACAGGTAATACTAATAAAAGATTTATCTGATAGCTAAGGAAATATTCCACAGAGAAGCCGCCTCGTAAAGCTGTTTTCTCACTTTTAGTAACCAGTCTAGGCTTGACTTGGTGGCACTTGGTGGCACATGCCTGCAACCCCAGCACTTGGAAGGTGAAGGCAGGACTGACAGATCGGGAACCAGACTTCTAAACCAGAAACCCCACCTGACAGATCCCCACCAGAGATCCCACTCAGTAAGATAGCCAGAGGCTCCACCTGGCAAATCGGGGATAAAACAATTCTTCTCTGGAGACACCACCAAGAATGTTAATCTAATAACCGTCAAACCCCAAATACCTTCTCCCCGTGCCCTAAAAAAGCTCGCACCCTTGACTCCAAGTAGGTAGCCATTTCCTTCAGGAGGGGAAATCGCTGCTCCCTCCCTGGCGATTTGGAGGAGCTTCCCAAATAAACCTCAGTCTATGTGGCTGAAGTTTGCGGTCAGCTTGGGTTTCTGTTCTATCTCCCCACTCCACCCCCTCCCCTTTGTTTTTTTTCTTTCTTCCTCTCTTTTTTCTAGCCAGGAGTTTAAGATCATCCTCAGTTACACAATGAGTTCAAGCCTGGGTTACATGAGATCCTGTCACAACAATCATTCGATCCAAAATCAGTCTGGCTTTCCTAGGACATTGTCAAAGGCACGATTGTGAACGATTTCCAGTCCTGGTGGGCGGAGCCTGGGAAATCCCACAGTGAAGCGAGAAGGAGGTAGAAGCATCCAGGATGGTTCCCCAAGTCATCCTTAGTCGTCCATAGGGACACACAGTACCCTCTGAAACACACGCACCCGTGCACGCGCACGTGCGCACACGTGCACGCACGTGCACACACACACACACACACATTCAAATAAAAAGTGTATGTAGACAAGGTGCCAGGTAAGTTGAATCCTGCCTGTGGCTTCCTTACTGTGGCCTGGTCCTACATTTTAATTTTGATCTGATTGCAGTAAGTCCCTTTCCTTGTTCAGATACAGTCCTTGAAATGACAAAAGTGACTCTACTTTGTTCCGATGAGTTTATGCTTTGCTGCTCCTAGAGTTCACTTTCCTCCCTGAACCACCTGACCAGCTACCCGCAGTTTAAGGAAGTGGATCATGCTTAAAACACTGTCAAGTTAGTTTTTTTTCCCTCTAATTGTGCCTTTTGATATTCCCTCAGCTGATTGATGATGTGATTGTAGCTTCTGGCTTAATTAACCCTCTCTGTCCTGCATCTTCTAGGTGCTGTCTGGTGTGAGCCTGCTCTTGACTGGCAGTAAACAAACAGACTCATAATTGGACGCTGCATGGCGTCGTGGATCTGTGACTCTCCTGGGTGCAATGGCCTAAAGGAGATGGTGAGAGCTGTGTGTTCTTCATCTTTTTCTTCCTCATCAGGGCTGGAGAGGGCGCCCAGGGTCTCACATTCGCAAGGCAACCAAAGCTCTCACTAAGCTAACATCCCAGCCTCTTTTTACTTTTTATTTTGGGATAGGACCTCAGTAAGTTCTGAGCTTGAGCTCACTCTAACTGCAGTTGCTCTTCATGTTGCAGATATGACTACAGGACCCAAATAACTTTGAGGAGCAAGGGGTGTATTCTTTGCTTATTATTCTTGGTTGTACTTTATCAGCATTTCAGAAGAGTTCATGCCGACATCAGTGGCTGAGGGAACTGCATATGTTGGAATATTAAACCATCTCCATCCCTCTTATCCACCTGTCCAGACATGGTTCCCACCCATCACAAGCTGGATCTTCCCATATCAATTAGATAACCTCCCACAGCTTGCTTCTTAATAATTCTTAACAGGTGTGCCTTGACGTTACGCCTCCATGGTCAAGTAGACTCCTATATCTAACTGGCAGGCTTGGGCAGGCCTTGAACTTGCAATCCTCCTGCTTTAGCCCTCCCAGTAGTTACAGTCCTCTTAGTTTCTTCATGGAAAAGGAATGTGCACAGGCAGGGGTCAGAGGTTACTGGCATAGAGGGGTCTACAATGATTGGCGGATTGGCAACTCTTCCCTGTACTCAGTCTACTGCTCCCGTCCTTAGAGCCAGTTTCTCTTAGCCTGTAGTGAGTGCCTTGTGCATGTTCTTTTTTAGGAAGCAAGAACGTTGTGTCCTGCCTGTTTTCTGGTTGTCGCCTCGAGCCAGGGAGACAGAACTGAGGAAAGATCTAGTCAGCTGAACTACACCGAGGGGTGAATGCCAGGGCTGGGGCTGGCAGAGGTCACAGCTGGCATCTTAACAATGGCCTGGGAAAGGTTTCCTACCACCAAGGCAGCGCATGGCTGAAACAGTGCACAGCTTTGCCAGCTGAGGAGCCTTCTGGAAGGTGCTGCTGGTGAGCAGGAGGCCCAGATGTGCGGACAGCAGGCACAGCTGGTCTCTCAGGGAGCTGCTGGCTCTGATTGTGCCCATGATGGGGACCTGCTGGGCACGAAGGCCACCCAGTGTCCAGAGCCCTTCTGAGTCTGCACAGGTGTCCCTGTCTTCACACACACACGGCCTCTCATGGGCCCGAACCTCCACCTTCTCAGCAAGGTGCCTGCAGTGACTCCCTCCCACTGGGTCAACAAAGCACAGACAGCAGCCCCTCCCTCCCCACCGCCCATTCCTGCCTCTTGGCTTTTCTGAAAGAAACAGACCAGCAGTGAAACCAACAGCAGCAGGCAGCTTGCCTTGGAGACTGCCCGGAGCGCCGCTTGCCACCTCAGGAACGGGAAAGGGAAATGGGGTCTGGCATTTCAACTCGGTATAGGGTGACTCTACCTGGCTCTTCATGGTCTGCAGAGAGGTTAGCAAACTCTGTTTCCATTTGTTTACCATCTTTCCAAGTCTCTTTCACAAACAGATTCTGGGGGTTTTGTCCCCTGGAAATGTTGGGTGATGACTTCTCAGTGTGAAGATTTACCTACCTACTACTTATATTTATTTATTTATCTGTGTCTGTCTGTCTGTCTGTCTATCATCTATGTATTTGTTTTGAGGCAGGGTCTCACTGTGTAGCCCAGGCTGGCCTCGGATTCTGAATTACCCTGACTCAGCTTTCAAGGGCTAGGATTACAGGCGTGCACCATCACGTACAGCAAAAAGTCTTTTGGATTAAGGTCAGCACTTTTCCCCCCTGGTCATTAGCTTCCAGGAAAGTGTCTGGAAGCTCTTGTACAGTTCAGCGCCTGCTGTGTTCCTTCCGGTCACCCAGCTGTCCCTTCCTGCCTTTGCCATTGCTCTCAGTGGGATGTGCACAGCGCCAGGGACCTCGGTCAGCACGACTTCCTTTACCCGAGGTCACAGATATTGGCTGTCAAAAGCCTTGGGGACATCCCCAGACAGGCAGTGTAGTATGCACAGGAAAACCAGGGACTTCTCTTCCCTGGTCCCTGGTGAGAGTGAGGTCGTCCAGGTTGGCAGGCAGCTGGGCTAACTGGTTGCTGAAAGGCTACGAGGCATGTGTTTAGTGTGGGGGCCACCAGTTGTGTGGGTCCAGGCCATTGGCATTAGAAACCAGGGCGCCTGGACATGGGAACTGCTTGGACTGAGCACCTGGCTCCTCTCTGCAGCTCCCGGGTCTCTTGGATTCGAGGAAAGCTCAGTGGCTCTGCACTCATGCCCTTCCTCCCGCATACAAGATTCAAAAAGAAAAGCCATGCAGTTTGGTGGTGCTCCTACTTTCGATGTGAGGAGGCTGGAGTGTGGTTAGGTGGACATGCACTGTGTTGTCAGTTAGTTGCAGTAGCAGCAGCAGGGCCACCAATTCTGTTGCAGGAAAGTGCGGACAGATACAGCAGTGACATGCCAGACCTCCTCTGCATGGAGAGACCATAGCAGATGGCTCACTTCCTTCCCAGCTATTCCCTCTCTCCAGGTAGAGCTTGATTGAGGCTTTTCCAAAGTCCCTCCCCTTTTCTGCGTGCGTGCGTGCGTCTACAAGAGGGCACTTAAGTGTGTGTGTCTGTAGAGGCCCAAGGGTGACATCCAGAAACATCCTGGATTGCTGTACCCCCTTATTGCTTTTTTTCTGGAGTTTCCCAGGCTCTGCCTTCCTGGGCCAGAATTACAGGTCACTTCAGGATCTGGGGATCCAAATCAGGTCCTATTGCTTTCGAGGCAAAGGCTTTACCCTGGAACCATCTCTCACTTAACAAGCCTTTTCTTTCCAGCCCCATTATACCCATAGTTTCTATCAAAAGCTGAGAGAGCTCTAGAAGAGAGGAAAGGCAGAGAGGGGGTTACTAGACCCAGGCCCAGACGCTTGTAAACTACTCACTGAACGTTGCAGCCATTTCTTCTCAGCAACCAACTGCCTATCCAGGGGAGACTCAGACCCAGGCTCTGTCATGCAGCTCCTGTAGGCTGGGACATTCAGTTAGGGACTTTACCACTGTGCCTCAGCAGGGACCTACTGTGGTCTTACAGGGGTCCCGGGTACAGGGCCAAACTGTTCTCCCAAACCCTTGCCACTCAAAAGGTGATTCCTGGAGCAGCAGTAGCGGCGGGTCTCGGGAACTTGTCCGAGGCGGCTCCAGCTGCACCTGGACCAACCGAGAGGCGCCTGCGTCAACAACACCACACGTGATCCCAGTTCAAGGTTCAGCTAGATGCCAGGTGACTCTATGCAATGATTAGCAAGACCCCAGGTATCTCTGTGCAACATGAGTAATACCTCACTAGACTCCCCTTCACCCCAATCTTCCCTCTGCCAAGGATATGCACCTTTTCCCATGTGAAATGCAACCCTCTGCTTTCCCAGCCCCTCCAAATAATTCAGCAACAAGAAGGTAATGTGGAGAAACCCCCTGCTTTGTCAGATAAATACTCGAACGAGTTCAGGAAGCAGGCGAGGGGTCCAACTGTCCATCTGCACGGAGTTCCACAGCTCCTGCCAACCGGGAATCTTATGGATGCTGCAGTCCCATGTATAAAATGGTTCTTTTTGCATAGAACTTTTGGATAACCTGAGATTAACTGTGGATAACTTACCATATGATGTAAGAAATAACAAGAAAGTCTACAAAGACAAGTCTGCACATGTTCAGTACAGATGTAATCTTTCCCCCTACCTGAATATGTTTGATCCATGGCCGGCAGATTCCTCAGACACGAGCATTAATGGTATTCAAAAGGCAAAGTCATCAAAAGCTTTTGTTTGGATGGAGAGTTACCCTGAAGCCCCCCAATCCATAAGGCTAATAAGGCTAATAAGGCTGTCTGGCTAATAGCACTTAGAATGATTTCACTGAAGGTTAATTTATATTTGGTTTTGCCACATGTTAAGGATAGAGATCTGGGAGACTATCTTACATATTCTAAGTGTTAAGGGAAAAAAAGGCTTAGCATACTAAGACTGTTCTAGAAAATTTATGTGCACCAATACTTACTTCATACGATCAGATACTCCGACTTGCCTGGCATCTCTCCTTACTGGTATTTTCTTGCTGATAAGTTGACCTTTCTCGGTCTCCCAGCAGTACCAAATATTTTTGGTGGTTCCTGATGATAGGTAATAAAGCAACGCAGGATGGGCTGGTGGGTGATACAGCTCAGCTCCTAAATGCCCATCACAGACCTGGTGACTTGAGTTCGATTCCTGGAAGCCCACATGATGGAAGGAGAGAACTGACCTTCAAAAGTTGCCCTGTGACCTCCACTTTTGTGCCATGGCATGCATGTGTTTACCCCCCCCCCACCTCCCCCCCCGCAAATAAAACAAAATCTTAAAAAAAAATACAGGAGTCAAGTTTTTTTTTTTTTTTTAAGACTTTTTTTGGGTCTGTTTTTAAAGAAACTGCATACAGCATCGGAGAGAACAATTATTTAAATACCATGCAGTTTCTGTATGTACAAAACCTAGGCCATAGAGATCCAGTTAAATTGTGTTCTGTGTACACCATCTTTCTCATACAGCCGTCTGTTAAATTAGGACCCCGGAGGGCACGGGATTGATGGTCACACACTCACTCCTATACAAAGACACGCTATGTACAGACATCAGGAAGCAACTGGGAAAAGCAACCAGCTTGGAGAGGAAGTCACGTGGAAAGGGGGTGGGGGGGTGGGGAAGAAGCCATCTAAAGTGATCCCCTGCCTACTGACTGTGCCCCTGGAGAGCCTGGAACCCTGCTGGCCAAAGCGACATCCATGGAGACCCTCGAGTGTAAATAAATACCTGCTCTAAGCAGGAGGAAAACGAACTCGGGGCAGCATCTCCCCTTAGTGACTGACCGACGGCCTCGCTTGGTCTCTGTGTGCCAGAAAGGCTCAAGGTTGGAACGTCTGGCCGGACTCTGAGGGTCTCTGGGAATGATCTGATCAGAATTTTGAAAGAGCAAGTCGGCAGTCAGGGATGTGGGGCTGGGGTGTGGGGTTGGGGTCTGCAGCAGCCTCTGATTCCACAGTCTCCATTTCCCCTTTTCCTGCTAACCCGAACGCCACAATGTTCAAGCTGACACCTGAGATGCGCTCGCCGGACAACTCCGGCCTTTTCAGCAAAAGTATGTGTTTGAAACCATCTCAACTCCCTTTTGATTTTCCCCTCTAATGAATGTCATCGGAGGAAGGAACACGCATTGATTCAGTTATTCTAACAAAGAGGCCAAAAAAAAAAATTATGTGGCTACGTCTCCCCAAAGATGTCTGGGCTTTCAGAGAAGGGAAAGAAGAGAAGAGAGAGGGAGGGCAAGGAAGAGAGAAAGGGAGGTGCTACCCTGTAGCTCGGGAGGGGATCTTACAGGAACATGCGAGGTGCACCCGTAACTCTGAGCAAGTGGCTACTGCCAAAAGGGTACCCTGCAGGAAGGACTCCCTGGGGTGGGATGCAGGAGGGCAAATGGGGGCGGCTGCTGGCAGACTGTAGGGAGACGGGGCTGAGCTCTCGGTTCCCAGGCAATCAGAAGGGCCTGGGACCAAGACTCCCAGGGAATCATGGACCTTCGTGGGAGGAGCCCCCTTAGGACACCTCTTGGTGAGGAAGGCCGCACTACAGCAGCCCAAAGCGCAGCTGGTTAGAGGACGTGCAGACCTTGGGACCCACCAGGCAGGAACCTCTACCTGGAACATGAGCCGGCCCCGTCATCTTAGGGATGACCAAGGAAAGAACCTCGAGTTTTTCCTCTCACCATCCCACATTCAAACGTCAGTAAGCCTTTCGGGAAGACTGTGTTTGTTGCCATACTAAAATCTCCACTGTGATTTTTCCCTGAATACCTCTCCCGACTGCAGGAACTATTCAGCTTCAACATTCAATAAATAATGACAATAATCAAAAAACCTTGTCCTTGAGCTGGGTAGGAGGCACGCTTTTTCCAGAAGGTTCCAGGACAGCTTGTCTATACCACTAAACTGGGCTCTTTCCTCCAGCTCTGCCTGGTTCCTGGGTTAGTGCTGCAAGTTAGCCCAGCCATTAATGCCACCAGAAATTTCCACGGTCTCTCTGAGGAGTGTTGCATTCTAAGAGTACAGAGTTCCCTAACCTGGCTTATCAGGGTAGAGACTGGACTCTTTCTGAGATAGGCCAGGTGGGCTGAGTGGCATCTTTGTAAATCCTGGCCATGGCGATGGGGTAATAAGCCATCACCTTTGGAAAGACCATGGTTGCTGAAAGCTGAGCGCAGCACAGGTGGCCAGGCCAAGCTTGGCACCTAGGGCAGCCAACTCCGTCAGGCAGGGGAACCAAAGATGCTGCGGTGGACTGCCTCAGGGTACTTATTAGTGTTTGGGGGTGTCCTTCCCTCATTGTACACCCAGCCCCTGGGGGCTCCTGTCAACAGGGCTTTCTTTCTAGGGTTTTATTGCACTAGGCAGTTGGAGGCAGTATCTGTGAGCCAGCACCCCGAGAGAGGACAGATTCTCTCTGGACCAACAGAGCAGCAGGAATGCCATAGGCAGGCACGGCTGGCAAAAGCTTTGCCGAACGCTGACCTGCGCTGAGAGGTGGATTTTTTTTTTTTCCTGCAGAAATTCTTTAGTGCAAAGGAAGGGGAGCGAAAGACCCTGGAGGTGCTGAGGCTCTGAACTCCAGGACTGGCTCTGGTTCTTGGGCTTGGGTCCCTGGTGTGTTCTGAGCCCATGAAGAGCACTGGCCAAGCAGAGTTTCGGATGCCAGCTTCTGCTTCACACACACACACACGACGGCCATAGTGTAGCTCACGCGTGACATCGGCCCTTGCAATGAATGTGAATCAAGCCGATGAAAACTCTCTCTGTGAACCCGGAGCCTTCTGGAAGGTAGCTCAAGCTTGGGCTATGGGGACAGACTGGTCCACGCACGTGTGACCAAAGTGCCACCCTAGGCTCCCAAGGGGGACAAGGCTGAAGAGAAAGGACAGCATTTCCCCCCTCCCCGGGGGACTTCCAAACAACATGTCGCATCTGCAGCCGGTACATCTGGCCAAGTGGACCATGACTCTTGCCTACCCACTCCCCCATCATGCCCACTCCCCCAAGCTTCTTTGGATTCAGGCAACAGTCCCTCGTGGGAAGGGGTTCACAGCAGATTGAACCCACTCAGTGCCTGCTGGGTCTGAATGGAGGGGTCAAGGCAGCCTTAGGGCACTCTTCAGGTAGGTCCCTGCCGGGCGCTGGTATCACTGAGCGGTGCCAGCAGCTCTGACAGAGGGGTGGTCACCATCGCTGTTTCCATACGTAGAATCCTGATTGTGTTTCCTTTTATTTCTTCTTCTTCTTCCTTCTTCTTCTTCTTCTTCTTGTTCTTCTTCCTTCTTCTTTTCTTCTTTTTAAAAAAAGGCAGTTCAGAAGATTTACATCATAATGGGGAAGTGGATAGATACCAGCACTTATGGTTCTTAGAAATTTATGTTTTGAAGACAGCAGAGCACTCAAGACCGATGCCACTGTTAAGGTCGGTGAAACCTAGAAAGACAAATGACTTCATCAAGACCAAACTGGCATCAAAAGGGTTGGATCCAGACACAACACCCGCCCATCCTTAGAAAGCCTGCCATGACCGTGATGTGTGGTGTAACTTCCCACCCACAGCATACCCACACAGAGGTACCTGAAGGTACTTGAAAGTCCACTGACTTTACCTGGGGGAAATCTAAGTTTAGTCTGGAGCCTCTGGGCCAAGCTGGTTTGCTTACTGCTCCTCCCCCCAATGCTCACAGACTGCAGCTCTGGAATCAGTCAAGGTGGGAGGACCCAGCAGTGTGTCTGGGTCAGGTGGTACATACTTGGAGTCTTGCTTCTCGACATGTTTACCAAAGAAGAGGGAACAGAATTGTTAAGCTAAATGACTGAGTTACTTAGTAGCCATGCATAGACTCCATGGACGTTCCTTTAACTCTTGGTGCCTTAGTTTCCCCATGTGACATACATCACACAGGACCACCTGGGAGAATGACTAGAATAGACGTGAAACAATTTTGGAGTCCCATGTGCTATTTTGGTACTCTGCTCAGATGTGCCCTTTAGAGTCTGAGCACACATTAGCAACAATCTTCTCCCCCTAAGCTTCAGTTTTCTTGTAGTTCACTTTGTGGTTATTGGTCAACTGACCCTTGTCAGATCTTTCATTTGAATGAACTAAAAGCCAAGACTTCAGAAGGTGGTTTGATGCATTGGGCTTTTACATTCCTTGTCCATTTGGAACATAAAGCAGAATTTACGTTGACCTTTCTCTTACTTCTCCCTGCCTTCCCCACTAGACCACAAGGTGACTCAAAGACCATCAGAGACAGGAGTTTAAAAGTTAAAACTGGGTGTTTTGGCTTATACCTGCGACCCCAGTACTTGAGAAGCCAAGCAGGAGAGTTACTGCAAATTCAAGGGCAGCACTAGCCACATAGCAAAAACAGGCCAGGTAGGAAGACTTTATAGCAAGAGCCTGTCTCAGGCACAAGCAAAACCATAACCACCACCATCAGCATTATCACCACCACCATCACCATCATCACCACCACCATCACCATCATGAGTATCACCATTACCACCACTATCATCCCATCACCATCATCAACCCCTCACTACCACCTTCAGCATCATTACCACCACCATCATCACCACCACCATCATCACCACCACCATCACCATCATCACCACCACCATCACCATTATCACCACCACCATCACCATTATCACCACTACCATCACCATTATCACTACCACCATCACCATCATCACCACCACCATCACCATCATCACGAGTATCACCATTACCACCACTATCATCCCATCACCATCATCAACCCCTCACTATCACCATCAGCATCATCATTACCACCATCGACACCACCATCACCATCATCACTACCATCACCACTAGTATCACCACAATTATCAGCATCACCACTTTCATCACCATCATCCCATCACCACCATCATTATCATCCTATCACCACCATTATCACCACCATCACCATCACCACCACCATCATCCTATCACCACCATCATCCTATCACCACCATCACCTCCTCACCACCATCATTAGCAACCATCACTACCAACATCAGCATCATTTCCACCACCACCACCACCACCATCTTCATCAACGGAGGAAAAGCAGCGCTGCCATTGGACGCACACAAGCCCAGCACACCGAGACTGACCTTGTTAAGTGTCTACTCAGCTCATGAACTTCCATTTCAGTGCTTTTAAACTCGTTGAGCTCCTTCCGAATGGCGGCCTGGAAGAGGAGCAGTGGGTCAGGCATGCTGAAGGGCTGGAAGGCTGCTGCTGATTTCATGTCTGATACATGTTTTGGTCTTCCACACCATCACCCAGTAGGGGCATCTTCTAGGAGTCCCCTTCTTAGGGGAAATCCGAGAGGATACAGCGGAGTGGAGATGGGTTCCAGGATATGTCTGGGATTTTTGTCTTACGCCTTCTGTGAGGTCACACCATCAGCAGCATGGAGATTTTGTCCCTTTGTTTCTACCCAGAAGTCAAGGACAGGGTCCTTTATACAGAAGGCCTGGACTTAGCCTGGCGCCTCGAGCTCTTAAAACTGCATTGTGAGGATTTATCCCTTTACCACCCTCATGCTAAAAGTGCAAATGAAAAGATCATCTGTGGGAGGATTAATTTCTAATATCATGGTACTGAGTGCTAGAGAGTCATAGTACTGATTGTTGGAAGAATATGGTGCTGAGTGACTAAAGAACATGCTAGTGAGTGCTGGAGGGTCTTGGTACTGAATGGTGAGGAACATGGTACTGAAGGGTGGAGGGTCTTGATACTGAGTGCTGGAGGGTCTTGGTACTGAGTGGCTCAGGAATAGGGTACTGAGTGGCCAAAGAACACGGTACTGAGCTGTGGAAGGTCTTGGTACTGAGTGCTGGAGGGTCATAGTACTGACTGTTGGAGGAACATGGTGCTGAGTGGTGCAGGGTCACGGTGCTGAGTGATAAGGGACATAGTGATGAAGGCTGAAGGGTCCTGGTGCTGGGCGTAGAGGGACTCCATGAGGCGATCAGGTCCTGCGCCTTCCTGGCACGTCCTCCTTTCCTAACTTGTGCTGAAGAGGAACAGCACACAGCTCTGTACAAGATGTGACTCTCTGATCTTAGATTTCTTGGCCTCCAGAACTGTGAGCCTTAAAAAAACCCACATATATATAATTACCACGTCTCAGGCATTCTGCTATAGAAATAGAAAATGAATTAAGAGACTCCTCCTCTGGCAAAGTGGACACAGCATGTGTCTGGCTTGTGTCTTCTCCATGTGATGAAGAGCAACGTATTCAGCGACCTGCTCCCCCCTCCCATCACCCAGAGCTCTTGGGGACTGTGCTGAGGACATATATGGGTGGGACATCAGAGAGACAGACTGAGCTCGCTGGGGTCTCCTTACATCTAATGCCCTCCCTCCCTTCCTCCCCCCCAGGCTTACTTTATCGGCAGCCGTGAGACGCGTCCACGGCTTGTCTGCCCTGCGGTCGTAGTCCTGAGCGTCCGCCACTTCCACGTAGTCACTGAAGCGGATGAGGATTTTCCTCTCTCGGAGCTCTTCCACTGTGGGCCTCTGACTGAGCTGCAGAGGGAGAGAGGGGTGTCGGTCAACAGAGGCGTTTGGAGCATGGGGCTCCAGCTGACTCTGTAGCTGTGGATAATGAGGTCCCAGGAGACACCCAATGTGTCACCCAGCAAGGACGGAGGAGCAAGTGGGCACCGAGGTTCTGACCGCTAGAACGGGTCATGTGCGCATTCCCTGAGAACGTTACCATCCCTTCCGATCCCTCCATGCCATGCAGGTGACAGGCAGTCAGCTGGTCCTTGTCCCCGTCCCATGGCTGCGTCTTATCTTTCTATGCAGCTGTGGGGGCTGCTTGGACTGTCTGTGTCTGTCCTTTAGCCAGCAGGTGACAGGCACCTTCTGTGATGGTGCTGTCTTTGAACCGCTGAGGTCACACAAGGGCCTCTGCAAGCTCACAATACATCCTGTATGTATGCACGTACATGCACACATCACATACCAATGCATGCAGGTGCACACACATATTATATACACATGCGTATGTGTGCAAACATGCATGTGTGTTTGAAGCACACAAGGGACAAATGAGTATGCAAAGCTCAGGGTAAGGAATTGCAACATGGCTTTATTTTATTTGGTGTGTGTGTGTACAAAAGGACACCCGAGTGTGTAAGCCTATAGAAGTCCAAGAGTGACATAAAGAATCATTGGAGATTGCTCTACCTCCTTATTCCTTTGCTTTGGGTTTCTCAAGCTCCACCTTCCAGAGTCGGAATTTCAGGCCACCACTACATTCACCCAATATTTTTTTTTAAGGAATATATACATTCACTTTTCTTTTTATATTATTTATTATTTAGTCAATTGTGTGTGTATGCATGTGTGTGTGTGTGTGTGTGTGTGTGTGTGTGTGTGTAGAACCACGGGCGAATTCGGGAACCACCATGGACCACCCACAGGCTCTGCCCTACCAGGACCAGAAACACAGGCTGCCCCTGCTTCCGCCCAGCATCTATAGGTGGGGTCTAGGATCCGAACTCAGGACCTTCTGCCTGCAAGGCAGAGGCTTAACCCCTGAGCCACCTCTCCAGCCCCTACCCAATATTTTTACATGAAATCTCGGGATCTGAACTCAGGTTCTTTGGCTTGCAAGGCAAAGGCTTTTACTCCTGAGCCATCCCCCAGCCTGGCAACGCTGGTATATGAGTTTTTGGAGCACACACAGTACTGGAAGTCTCTCCTCTAGGCTAACTGCAAGGTGAGTCAGCCACTGGAGAGCTGAGCTGGTCACATTCATGCCAAGGAAGACTTGGGCCGACCTTTCTGCATAGCTTCGCCCTGAAGGTCGGCAGGAAGGAGGATACGACATTAGTCATCTTGGCATGACCCCAGCATCCTTCCTGTGTCCTTCACCAGCACGGGACTGATGTTTCTATGAACTTTTCCCATCACAGGCTTAATTCTTCAGGAGCCAGACAATTGCTTCTTCCCCGTGTTTTGTCAACTCATCTTCAACCTGTGCTCTTTGTAGCCCTAAGCTGTGGAAAGCTCTCAACCAAAAACGTCTTACCACTCAGGCCTATGAAACAAACAGGAGTGAGTCCAAATTACCCCAGGTGGTTTGATGGTCCAGCAGCTAGACATGATGCCCTTGGCTAGAGTAGAATGTTCTAGCAGCTGCTACCCTGCCATCAGGAGATGACAGCCTGATGCTTCTGACTAGTGGTCCCTGGTGGTGGGGACCAGGGCAGTACCAAGCAGGCCCACGGAAGGGTCCCTGCTTAGAGTGCACTTGGCTCCCTGTGAGTGACCCCAGTCTGTCCTGAGAATCTCGGGGGTTTTTCTGTGGGCCTGTCACGAGAAACAACAGGTTTCCCACCCATGCTATCATGTTGGTTTATTGTGAACCAAAATGGTGGGCATCCTGGCATCAAAATGTGCTCTCCAAAACACAGGGCAACTACAACAGTACTGAAGTTAAAATGTGTGCCAAGCGCTTAATGTTTGGTACCAAAATCCCAGCTAAACAGACGGACTCAAAAACCTTCCATTTGTATCCCTGCTGGATTTACCGTGGGATGTTAGGAATGCATAACTCTCTGCTATGGCACTTCGGATCGAAGATCAAAAACAGGCTGCTGCACCACGACTTTTGAACTTATTTTTCTGAACGTCATGGTCTGGGTTAACTGCGTGTGGTGGTATACGCCATAATCTTAGCATTCAGGAGACTAAGGCAAAAGCATCAATGAGTTGGAGGTCAGTCTGGGCTTTATAGTGAGTTCAAGACTAGTGTGTGCTACGTGTAAGTTTGATGGAGAAGGTCCAACCCATGGTGGGAAGGACTAGTTCCTGGGCAGATGAATAACATGGAGGGAGGTGGGCTGGAGAGATGGCTCAGGGGTTAAGACTCTGTCTTGCAAACAGAAGGTCCTAAGTTCGGATCCCAGGTCTCACGTAAAAACACCAGGAGGAAAGAGCAGCCTGCACTTCTGGCCCTTGTGAGTGGAGCCTGGGAAATCCCAGAGCAAAGCAAGAAGGAGGTAGAAGCAATCCAGGATGACAGTGCCCTCTGGTACTCACACACACACACATACACATGTGCGTGCACACACACACTAAAATATTAAAAAAAAAAAAGGTGGAGGGAGCCACTTAAGGAAGTTGGCATTCTTCGGTATACTTGACCAGACAGGCTGGCCTGGCAAGTGAGGACTGACTTTCTCTCAGTGGCCCTGTGAATGTATTGTGGCCAGTTCCCTAGTTTGGTGCGAGCTCTCCTGCCAAGCTGGACTGTGACCAAGAATTGTGAACCAGAATAAAACCCTTGTTCCCGTTTGGTTGTGAACTTACCAGCAACATGCAGAATACTATGACACCACGGAAGAGCTGAGGGAGGAGCCCACTTTGTACCCTGCCAGTCCGCTAAAGTTAACCAGGTAGGTCTCTCTGGATCTATCTACCTGCCCGGGGAATGGTGCTCTTACACGGTTCTCCTCTACAGGCTCACTCCAAGGTTTCCCTAAATAAGTCCTCTAGATTCCAAACAATTCTAGATAATTCTCCAAAGGCATGCTCAAAGCCTCAGCTTGCGGTTACGAGTATTAGGCAGGTTTAAAGCAGTCAAGCTGGGATGGTCTCTGAAGGTCTTGGAATGCCAGCCCCTACTGCCGGGATTACCTAGAAGGAATTTATCCCTTGCTAGCTTCCCCCAACCCTTTGCTCCTGAAAGGATATAGAGATTAGTTCTCCCTTAAAGATAAGTCCTACCTCTAGGCTGGGCACAAAATTTACTGGGTTGGGCCTCAATATGAGCTAATCAATTGAGGAAAAGCCATTTTTCCTTGAGCTTGCCTAAGTGTATAAATATATCTGACTCTGGCAATCATCTTTGGTACCTGCTCCTCATGGCACTCCACATCTGGAGTCCGTGAGTTCTTTTCCAGCTCCTTGCCCCTCATGGATTCCGTGCCTGGAGTCCATGAGTTCTCCAGGGTGCCCCTGCCCCCCATGGCACTCCAGGTCTCCAGTACATGAGTTCCGTTCTTTCTGTCCTCTAATAAAGTCCGTCTTAATCCTCTACATAGGTTCTGGTTTCAATCTTCGACTCCAAACACAAGACCCTGGATACATATAGACCCCAACTTCAATCTCTGGGACGTTAAAAAAACCTTCTCCATGATCCCCAACATTTGGCAGCACAACCAGGCGATTGACTCTGTTGCAGGTGGATGCCTCTAACTAGCTGCCTCAGGGACTACACTGTTCAGACTCCAGTCCTGCAGCGCTGCCACTCCAAGTCAGGTCAGTAAGGTCCGGAGCTCAAGAGCCGGGAAGAAAGGAGTAAGGACAGCTCTGAGCTCTGTCTTAGTGGTTTAAGGTGGAGTTTGAATCCTTGACTGAAGGCAGCAGAGGTCTTCTACAAGTGTGCTAAGATGCATCCCTAACATGCAGCGGTCAGGCAGGTCTGCAGGGACTGCACAGTCTCTGAAGGTCTTTGAAGGTCCTCCCCCACTTCTGGAGTGGACACACCCTTTGCCAACTTCCCCCAACCCTTTGCCTATGAAAAGATATGGAGATGAGCTCTCTTTTACAGAAACAGCCCCACCTCAAAGTGGGCACAGGAGTAACTGGGCTGGGCATCAACGTGAGCTAATCAATGAGGGAAAGCCATTTTTCCGGGGCTTATCTAAAGGCATAAATATACCTGACTTTGGCAGCCATCTTTGGCTACCTGCCCCTCATGTGCCTTTCTAGTCCTCTCCCCTGGTGGAGTCCATGCCTGGAGTCCATGAGTTCTCCTGGGTGTCTGCCCCTCACGGCACTCCACATCTGGAGTCCATGAGTCCATTTCCAGCTCCATGCCTGCAATCCACGGCGCCCTAACCCTCATGGCATTCCACATCTGGAGTCTGTGAATTCTGTTCTTTCTCTCCCCTCAACAGTAGGAGGCAGCCAAAGGGCAGCTGCAGTACAAGGTCTTTCCTAAGTGCTGAGTGCACAAGCTTTGTGGCTTTCTGGGGAAGATGTTGCAGGGGACGCCTTGTGTGTCAATCTATAGCAGCATTAATAATACGTGCATTCAAATTAAAAAAAAAAACACTCAATTGAGATTCACATTCCATCGGCAATACAAGCTGTAGCCAAGTACTTCCCTTCTCTCCTACATGCGCGCACGTATGCTTTCATTTAGCTAGCTGTCCTTCCTTGGGATTTGTGGGGGTAGGGATGGAACTAGAGTCTCGCATACCTTCATTTCTTTTACAGGTTTTTTTTTTTTTTTACTGCATCTAATTTGGGGGGATTCTTTTCAATTTGGTTGAAAAAAAATGATTTGCTCTGTTGCTATCAGCATCAGCCACTGCTTAAAAAAAAAAGAACAAAAAACTTCTCACTAATACATTAAACTTCAATGCAACTTTCAAATCCTCAGTAAATGAACAGGCAGTCACTACTCCTGGCATCTGGCATCGGAGTGATAAAGGCTCAAGGGAAAGGCATTTGCCCAGAGTCGGGGCAAGGTATGGACTCCCCATCTGGTGGGCACCACATCTCTGCCGGTCTAAACTCATGTCCATCTGCCCCTGCCTTCCCTCAGCCTCTCATCCGCCCACATTTATTCCTTTTCTCCCTTTTTCTGGTTTCCAAGGAGCTTTAGAAGATGGAAAGGGCTGGGATTATCAGGCACTCAGCTTCCCACCCTGAAGTCACTACCCATTACAGCAGATTTCCCAAGACTACCTTTTGGCATACAATCTTTAAGTTGGGCAGAATTTGGGAGCTCCGGCAAACTTGATGAAAATTGGATTTGAACATCTTCCTGTGTCAGAAATGCATGACGTAGGGGCCAGTGTAATGGTTCAGTGGATAAAGGTGTCTGCATGCAAACACGGGGACCTGAGTTCGAGATCAAGATCCAAAAGTTTCTCTCTGACTTTCACACGCATGCCTACTTATTCTCTCCTCTCTGGCTCCTCTTTCTTTCTCAGTGAATAAATATAAATATTAAAAAAGAGGGGTTTCTTTTTCGAATACCCCCAAGTCGTTTCAAGAGCACCCTTAGAACAAGTGGAAGCATTCCTCCCTTGCCTATCACTAATCATCCTCAGGAATAACCACACCTGGGTGGAGGGAGAGGGCCACAGCTGACGGGGCAAGAGCCAGTGGTGGAAGTGAGGTGATTCAGCGCACTGGGGTGACGCTGACCATTTTTTACCTCCCTTCTTTTAATTAGCATGGCACTCAGATTGCCAAGTGCTTGGGTGGGATCTCAGAACCTCTGACCCTCTTCCTTAGCGTACTATTTCCAGGGAAGGAGATCCCCTCAGGAACTTTAAAAACGAACCCTTCACTGTAAGTAAGATTTGAGGATACGCAAAAGGGGGCTGATTGGAAGCACTGGAGACAGACGGAGGCTGTGTCGGCTCTGGCATACGATCAGTTAAACTTCTTGCGTGAGACAGGAGGAGCCTGGAGCTCATTCGAGTTGACTTTTCTAGAGACCACTGGTGTCATAGAGCCCCTGTGGGGCTGCATCACACGGCTGTGCCGTCTACTGGGACATTAGAAATATGGCAGGAACCCAGCTTTAGAGTCCCATTCAGCGCGTTTCAAACATCTTTATTAAGCCGATCAGTACTCTGGGCATCTCTTTAGCGTGACGAGTCCAGCTGGATTTAGCGTAATAAAGTCAAATAAGTGCTTGAGTTCTAGTAGGTCACGAATGGCAGCAGGGAAATAGGGAAGACCGATGCTTTCCTTGGACCACAGCAAAAAGCTGTTGCAACTGAATTACTTATTGTTTTTTGAGACAGTGTCACCCTTAACTCAAGGTAATTCTCCTGACTAAATCTGCTGAGTACTAGAACCATGCCTGGTTTATTAATTTTGATAATCTTTCTAATATCCTGGTAGGAGATACACACATATACACACATGCATGTACGTGTGCACACATATTCATGCACACACATAAATGTATGAAAGTGCACACAACCCACACACAGAAATCTATTAGGTTATTGAATCCAGAGTCTTGTGCACACAAATCATAAATACCACTATTGGGCTACATCCTTAGTCTTTATGAGTTTTTTTTTTTTTTTGCATGTGTGTGCATGCTTGCCTGTGTGTGTGTGTGTGTGTGTGAGAGAGAGAAAGAGAGAGAGAGAATGTACAAGAGGGCACTTGAGTGTATGTATCTCTCAAGGCCCAAGGGTGTTGATGGGAATCATCCTGGATTGTTCTTCCACCTTACTGCTTTGCTTTGGGATTTACTGGGCTCCACCTTCCAAGGCCAGAATTATAGACATCTCTTGTAGCATCTCTGGCATTTTTATTAGGATTCGAGGGTCTAAACTCAGGCTCTTTTGCTTGCGAGGCAAAGACTTTAACCCTTAACCCATCTCCCCAACCCCTCTATAACGACTTTTTAAAAAGTAAAGTATTTTGTCAACTTAAAGACAGAATGCAACAGACACAGAAAGGTTTAGCGTGGGTAGATGCCACAAATCCAGCAGGAGAAATGTTAGTCAGGAACTTAGGTTGTCAACTATCGCCTGTGGAGATCTCAGAAAGTCTGAGAGCCGTGACCTCTGATACCCAAGGGAGAAGCTCCATAGGCCAGGTGCCTGAAAGGTGACCCCAGTCCTGGAAGCGCAGGTATGGCATCTCACCTTGCGAGTTAGCCGCCTCTTGATCTCTCGCTTCTCCTCTTGTTCCTCTTGTTCATTCCGAGCTGCAAAAAGAGAGCAGAGAAGCTTTTGACTTTGATAGCCACAGGTACACTCAGTAGCCCCCTTGGAACCTAAGGAGGCTGGGGGGGGGGCAGTAAGCTCTCCAGTCCCTTTCCTTGGCCCTTCTGATGCCCGAGGGGACTTTTCTCCTTCTACCAGAGTTCTTCCAACTGGCTGGGGAAGCATCTGACCCGTGTATTGTTTCCTTCATGTCTCCTGGGGGTTCGAGGCTCAGGCAGGCATGCTGGGCCAAACAATGTGGCTGCCAGGCAAGAAGAAGGTACCTTTCAAAAGTGTGGGAGCGCTGTGGGCAGAAATGGACATGTGGGGAGAAGCAGTCTGCCTTCTCTGAGCAAGGCATTAGACCTCGCCCCTACCCCCGAGCCTCTGTAGACTCAAAGGGGTCATTGTGTGCCCCTGATGCCCAGAGCTCTAGAGGAGGGAATAGAAGATTGGCTGCAGGAACAAAGTGGTAGCAGAGTCCCAGCAACCCCCTCTCCCTGGGGCTACCTGCACTGAGGATTTCAAAATGCTCACCTTGCGCAAGCCCAGATTCCATTAATTCTTTGAATCTTCTGAGAAGTCCACAGAACACGTGTGAAGCCACGGGGTGGGGGTCTATTTGCCTGCATTTAGACTGGGGTGGCGTGCCTCAGGAGCAGATTCCTGAGCCCAGACATCTTAAAGTGTGGATGACCGACTTGTCTGAGTTCAAAGAGCATAGGTGAGAGGGTCTTGGGGGCAGGGAGCAGAGATGGGGCAGAACTTTTAGGCTTTTTTTTTTTTCCTGTCTGCGCTAACTGAACTACCTTGGGCCCATCAACTACTTTCCAGGCGATGGAAGAATACACGTCAGCATAAGGAGAAACCACAAAAGGAGAAACCACAAAAGTAGGTAGCGTCAGCCATGGGAAGGGGTGGGATGGTCACCCACGGGGTTCAGGAGGGCCTGATAAGGACAGGAAGTGACAAGATGCTTTGGGCCAAGCATATCAGGCTGAGACCCGCGCTTCCTCATCTTGCAGTTGTGGTTGCTAAATTACGTTTAGATAACGTCAGTCACTGGTCGCTGTGTTGTGCGGGACTGTAATTTGAACACAGCCTCTCTTTCAGTACAGAATGTTTAAAAGAGGAGGCGAGAACTCAATGCCTAGGTTTGGGGTGTGGAGGTGTCTGATAAACAGTTCCACCTTCATCCTTCCTGCCACCCTGGGGGAGGAGACGGGATCATCAGTCACAGCTCCCCACCCCACCCCAACAGCTGGTGTCAATCAAAGAAGGACTAAGACCCATAAGTGACAGTCTTAGAAATAGTAAATTTACATTCTGCCTGTCTGAAGGGACCAGGAACCTGTACTGGGGCAGCACAAGAAATACAGAAAATACCCACGTGCCATTGTAAGCTGGATTACTAGGGCCTCACCATGCCCAACTGAGTACTCTTTCCTTTGGATATAGGGGTTCAATACCCTCTTTGCCCCTTTCCCCCAAGGGTTCTTGAAAAACACATTTCCCTTAACTAAAAACTTAATACACTAGTTAGCCATGACTACCTGAGTATGAATTAAGTTATCACAGAAAATTGGGAAACAGACAGCAAGATCCAGGAGACAGGAGACCCTGAAACTGCAATCTGTAAAATGCAAATTGCTCTGCCATGAGAATCCGTGAATCTCGTCAGCTATTCCTCTTAGTGGGGATCAATCTGTCAGAGACTTGCTGTGGAGGTGGACTCCCAATCAGCTAGCTACATTTGCAAGTGGGAAAGATAGAAAGGAAAACCTATCCTGTAAGCGGTGAGGAATTTGGTTAGAATGGAGAGCTCACCTATGCTACCTAGGAAACCTCTCAAACGAAGCTCCAGGGATTAAAGGGACAAGTCAAACGGACAAGGCTCACCAGTCAGAACAACAGTTCAGCCCTCCACTGTTGTGACCTGCTTGGAGTCTGGCCCTCCTCATCACTAGGGACTGACCCTGCCCCAGACCTAGTGGAGGCAGTGCATGGGGGTCTCCGTCATTTCTGTGGGTCTTTAGCCGCCCAGAGGGGTGGGTCACAAGATCCTACCTATGTCATTCATGTCATTAAGCGCGAAGCCCTTCACACACCCAGTGTCATGAATTCTCAGGCAGAGGTACCAAGACGACCTTACCAGGCAACTGGCAAAAAGGGCCAAGCAAGACCCTCGATGTCACAGCCATGGTGCCTGGCCCACAGAGTGGGCGTATTATGTGCTCAGATGCACAGGCCTCATTAGCTGTTTACAGGGCCAGGCAGGGTGGGGCTACAGACTGGCCTCTATCACCCCAGGTCTCCTCCCTCCTCCCCTGACTAAAAACCCAGAAGATAGGTTTTAGAACTAATTGTGGGGGTGTGGGGGGTGTGGGGGTGTTTTCAAACACCACTGGGGAGGTACAGCCACAAGAATTTGGGGTTCCAGCTCATCTTGAGCTATATAACAAGTTCAGAGGCAGCAAACAGAACAACCCAAAATCAAACCAAACCAACAACAGAGCAAAAAACAAACAAACACACACACACCCAACCAACCAACAAAACAAAAACCATCATGTAGATTAAGCCAAAAAGCAAAAAACAAATATAGAAAAACAAAGTTCCAGAACCGAAGCACTGTTCTGAAGCTGGGAAAGGCTGGTATCTGTTTGAATGTGGTCAAGCCTTGCCTTCATCTATAGCTGTTTGACCAGGACAGCGAAGGAAGGAAGGAATAAAAACTCCAGGAGAAAAAAAAATAGAAAATACTCCCCCACCCCCAGCCCCGGATTGTGTGGGACTCAAATAAGCAGCAGGGAAAACTCAGTGTTCTCTGGGATCTGCCTGTGATCTCTTGGGATCTGAATCCATACCTCTGGGGGCAGCCAGACGTGTGCGTGAGCTGGGGATGGATCTCAGGCCGGCTCTCTACAGACTAGACCCACCACTACTGCCAGGAGCAGTGTTTTCAGAAAGCTAGACAAGGGTCAGCCATCCTCAGGCGTCTGCAATCAGTATAGCAGACCCACGTTTGCTATGGACACAGTGCACACAGATACACAGGAGAAGGAAGAAGTAAGGGGGGGTGGGTAGCTCACTGATCCGATTTTAGCAAGCAAAGCTACCTTTCTGTTCTTCCTTCCCTCCAACAATGGACACTTTGTAAGGTTTCAGAGTCTCACAGCTGGGGCTAGATGGGAAGTCACCTACAGGCGGAGTCCTCCCCAGCCACGTCATTTCGGAATGTGCTCATACTGAACAGCAGAGAAGGCAGAATTTGTTCTGAGGGTCTTGCTAGGCAGCGTTGGCATATACGGTCCTCTTGCTTCCTGCCAATGTCTCCCTACCGTGTAGGGATTACAGGTATGGGTTGTCCAGCCTGGCGTGCTTAAAAACTTCAAAAAAGTATTTGTTGGTGAAAGAAAAAAAATTATGCATCCAAATCCCTAGAGATCTAGATAGTACAAACCAATGTGGATTGTACTACAGATTGAGGCAGGACCCTTGGGACGAACGGCCTGCCTGAGCTTGGGGAGATGGTGGCTGCCTTGAAGGAGGGAAGTGAAATGTTAAGTCAGACAAACCCAAGCAGATGTGCACCTTTAGGGGTTGCACATGCTGGGGTACAGCGTTTCCAGGTATATGAACATCCTCCCTTGGTAGACTGATACATGCTGACCAGGTCCCCCCCACTGTTGGGGAGCAGGGGGGAAAGTACAATTGGAAAGTGTTTAGATTTACTTACATAGAGACACTCAGCTGCCCAGAGTGAGGTCTTCTGTGATTGAGTATGAACAGGTCCGAGTGTGTGTATGCACGCACAACCTGTCTATAAGACTCTATGCACTATACATTTCTCTTCTCTGGAGAGAAATTAGAAGGCATTTAGGGGCCAAATTAAACCAGAACTATTAGTTACCCACTGTGTGGAGAAAAGCAGAGAACGGAGATGCGCACAGTGTGGTTTTATTTATTTATTTTTAATCATTGACTATCTACAGCTTAACTAGGCATGCTGATGTCTGTGACATAACTTTCTTTTTCCGGTTATTTACACTTTTTAATTGCTTCTCATCAAATCCAATTAATTGCACTGAGTCCTAAGCCCAAGAAGGGGCTCGCTTATTTTCCTGCCTGCAGCCCCAGTGTCAACCAGCTTTCCGATGCCCATTTTTTAAGTTTCTCTTCCAGGCAAGCTGGCTAGGGCAGGTTCTGCTTTTAGCCTGGGAGCTTCTAACCCACGAAGCAGGGTAACTGACAGCTAGCCTTCTGGAAGGGAAGCACCGGCGATTTCCCAGCATTCAGGGATAAAGCCAGAGCCTCCAAGCCAGGACCTTCCATACTTGCACAGGGGTCCAGGGAGAGACCTGCTGAACCCCGTGAAAGCTGCCCTCCCTCCCCAGAGAATCCGAGGTTCCCCCGGCCCAAGTTACTCACGTTTCAGAATGTTTCTCTGTTCCAGTTCCTCGGCCGTGGGTCTCTGGCTCAGCCGCCTACGAAAGAAATCCAGGAAAAGTTTTTGGACCATGTCATCGCCTCCCGGGGTCGTGGCTCTCAGCCCCACCAGGTGCGTCTGGTGGAGTCGACGGTTGGAGCGCGCTGTCCATCCTGAGCTCTTTCGGGGACCCAGCGCTCCGCCTGCCTCCTTGGTTCCTCAATTTCAAACCCGGGAGGGGCACCCCGCGTCCTATCACGCTGAGCTGCCCTTCTTCCCTTCCGCAGGCCCCTCCCCAGTCCTGCCCCTCCAGTGCCCCTAGGCCAGGGGACCGAAACTCAGCCTGGGCCTCTGGCGCGCACAGAAGTCCCTTTCTTTCCTGGTGGCCTCTGAACTCAGGGCTGTGTGGCCTCCTGCTCTCTCCCTGCCCGCGGGCTAGCGCTTCCTTCGGTCACCTTCCTGCTGATCCAGAACACAGAGGTCCCCGAGACGTGGAAGAGAGGGTGTCTGTCTGCCCAGAACAATAGCTGCTTCTTCCTGCACCCACCCAGCTCCCGCCAGAGCCTTGCTAGACACGAATTCCACTCTTTATTCTTACTGAGTCACAGCGAGCCAGCTACCCTAGTAAGGCCGGGAGCTTCTGGGGATGACACCAGCAGTAGTGACAGGGTCATCGAGAGAATGGGAGAGGCATCTAAGGGCTGAGAACTGGGTGCTGAGGCGCTTTTTGCAAAGTTTCAGGAGGAGCCTGCTATAAATCTGGGCGGAAACAGAGACACTTGTGTGTTTCAATTGACAATTATTGTTGTCCTTGGCAATTATTGACCAACCCTGCGATTACTCAGCCTCCCCGTGTGTTTTAGGCAGCTGGTGAGAGGCAAAGCACACGTGTGTTCACAGCGGAGGCTGTGGC
This sequence comes from Typhlomys cinereus, assembly GCA_023101885.1. Classification (NCBI taxonomy): domain Eukaryota; kingdom Metazoa; phylum Chordata; class Mammalia; order Rodentia; family Platacanthomyidae; genus Typhlomys; species Typhlomys cinereus. The sequence goes on along the minus strand of JALPQD010000105.1, from coordinate 3,157,451 downwards.
AAAAGTCATGTGGTACAACACCACCCAGCACACTTCCTGCTTTAATTGTACTTCGAAACTAGAGAAAATAAAATATAAATGACTTCTAGCTCCTTAAGGTACTTCCTGCTCGTCAGCCTTAGGGATTCTGCCAGGCCCCACTTCTTGCTTCCCTGGTAATGGAATCCTCGGGTCTACTATTAAGTCAGCCACATCCCCACTTCCCAGGGAATTTGACCATCTGGAGGCTGAAGGGATTGGGGGAGGGGTCTGTCTTCTCTTTCCCAGAAGAAGCAATGTGGATCGTTGAAGATGTAAGTCTGCTACTAGCATGCTCTTTGTGAAGACCAAGACTTTCTCTGTCATTTCTCTCTCTTGCTTCTTTGTCTAAACTTCTAGAACTGAAACATGTTCTCCCTGATATCAAGACTTCCTACTGTTCCCTGTCAGGCTCTAACTTGTAACTTTCCTAGGCTCTTTCCCAGGATTCCCAGTTGCTTGGATCCCAGGCTAGTTCTAGTGTCTTCTATTTTAAAATAAATGTAAATATTCTCAGTGTGTTTCCTGCTTAATTCGTATTTCGTGGGGAAAAACCCATGCCCCTAGACCCATAGCAATAGAACTAATTTTTCTATTCCTTGTAGGTTTGAAAACTTTTTGTTTGTTTGTTTGTTTGTTTTTACTACTGCCCACTGTCTTGTGGCCTGTGCATTCAGTTTTGTAAACCCGTATTTAGGCAGTTTGAGAGCAGTCCATCCCCCCCTGCTGGGATTGTCCTGGAGGAATCCCCCTTGTTGCTAGCGAGAACTGACTCCAGTCCTCCACAGAGATAAGGCAGTCAACCTCCCCCCAACCCTTTGCTTGTGAAAGGACATAGAGATTAGTTCTCTCTCTTTTTTTTTAAATTTGTATTCAATTGTGTGTGTGCACGCACGTGTGTATGTAGGTGTGTGTGCGTGTGCAGAACCACGGACGAATTCGGGAACCACCATGGACAGCCTCCACCTCCTCCTTGTTCACTCTGCCCTGGGATTCACAGGCTCCTGTCCTACCGGGACCAGAAACGCTTCTGCCCGGCGTCTATACGTGGGATCTGGGATCCGAACTCAGGACCTTCTGCCTGCAAGGCAGAGGCTTAACCCCTGAGCCACCTCTCCAGCCCCGAGATTAGTTCTCTTGACAGATTAAGCCCCACCTTGAGGTGGGCACAAAATCAACGGGGTTGGGCCTCAAATATGAGCTAACCAATGAGGAAAAGCCATTTTTCCTGGCTTACCTAAATTTATAAATATACTTTACCCTGGCAACCATCTTTGGTGTCCTGCCCCTCATGGCACTCCACGTCCGGAGTCCGGGAGTTCTTTTCCAGCTCCTTGCCCCTCGTGGATTCCATGCGTGGGGTCCATGAGTTCTCCAGGGCGCCCCTGCCCCTCATGGCACTCCACGTTTGGAGTCTGTGAGTTCCGTTCTTTGTCTCCTCTAATAGACTCCGTCTTATTCCTCTGCATGTGTTCTGGTTTCTATCTTCGATCAGAACACAAGAACCTGGACTCATACAGACCCCTAGAGAGCGACCCCGCAACACTATGGGGACATGACCCACGGTTCCAGCGGCCTGGGTCGGCAAGATGCTGGCTCACTGGCCCGTGGTCGGCCGCTCGTCCATCTCAGGGTCTGTGTTCATTTCACTTCTCTCTCGGTCATGTCTGGAGAAGGCACAGCCAGGAGGAATGGGAACCATTAATACGACCCTGCTGGGACCAGACTGCTCTACAGCCAGACACACGTGATTTCAAAGGAGGCCTTTGGCTTGCTTTTTATTTCTCTCCACAGGTTCTGAGACCAGGAAGGCCAGCCTAGCACTACAGCACGGCTAAGTTCTCCAGAAAGGCCACATGATTTCTGGAGTTTCAGTGAGGGGCGGGAGGGGGATATTGGGGCAAGGAGGTAAGAGAAACACGGAACATCTCAGGAATTGGAGCTCAGCCCTGTTCCTGCCAAGCTTCTTCTTGGGGACAGGAATGGGGGGATGGGGCGGGGAGGGGATCTTAACAGGCCTAAGTGCTTTTCTCTGCAGATCAGAAACAATTGTCTCAGAAGACAATGCAGATGTGATGCCTAGAATACTCCGCGGCCACATCTCCAGCGGAAGGGTCTTGCTCACAGCTGCAAGGTGTCTTTGCCCGGTGAGGTGCGTCCCAGTCTGGACACAGGGACGTGGCTGTGTATGGGATGCCACCGTCTCTCGCTGCTGCACATCTTCCTCTGGTTCTCTGTTTCTGTTCTGCATGCTCAGTGGTGTGTGTGTGTGTATGTGCGTGTGTGTGTGTGTGTGTGTGTGTGTGTGTGTGTGTATGTGTGTGACATGTTTTCAAGGCCAAATACCTTCAGGTGGGGCGCGTAGACCACAGTTAGCTCAGCACCCAGTGCTCAGTTGGAACGTGCACCACGGGTGCACTTTTGTACCCCGCTTGTCTTCCTCCTTTCCTAGTGTTTCCACATCCCTCAACCTCCCCTCTCTGGACTTAAGGGTTTGGCGTCTCTGGGTGACTTGTTATAGCCAACATTTTTTGTTTTGTTTTGTTTGTCTAGCATTTAATCTATCAGTTTAATCTATTTAGTCTATCAGTTAATCATTTAACATACTCTAAGGGTCTTGGGGACCACACAGCCTACGGCAGGGACTGAGATGGTGTGTCAGTCAAACCAGATTGACAGCCTCCGAGGAGTCAGGATGCTAGTGAATATCCTCAGGACAGTAAGCCAGGCCCAGAGAGGTGGGATAGAGAGATAGGAACGTGGGAAGAGGAAGGAAGCTCTCACTGCTGTCACTGCTGGTGACTGATAGTCAAAACCTTCAACACAAAAGATGGCACCAAGATTGCGTGAGCAGATCATGTGCCTTTTCCGGGGAGTTCTCCCCAGGGAGGAAGGTAAAGGCTAAAATGCTTGGTCCTGAGTTTAACCATGATCCTATCCCTCTCTCCTCCTTCATACGGAACAACACATCTTTAGAAAATCCCCTTCCAGCACTATCTACGAGCAGGAAATCCGAAAAGAGAAGGACCAAGGAGCGTACCTCATCTTTTTGAACTTTCTAAATTTTGCTGAATCTTTGTACCTGGGTTGCTAAAAACACATCTGTGGAGCAATGTAACTCGGAAAGCCACAGAAACATATGTAGCATTGGAGATACCTAAGATCTCCTCCACTCCCAATTATCACACTTAAGTGGAAGCAAGTGCTATCTCCTATCTCTACTTGGTAAACTCACTCTGACTCATCCTGAATTTTTTTTTTCTTTTTTGAACTTTGCCTGACAGTTTAATTGTACTCTTGAAACTAGAGAAAATAAAATATAAATGACTTCTAGCTCCTTAAGGTACTAATCGATGTCTTCCTTATGTCTGAATAATTCTGAAATTCTTCTCTGTTGAATGATCAAGGAAGGATCCAGGTGGCCAGTCCCTTATGGGGAGGACCATCCTACCCCCACTCACTCTCTCACCGCCCCAGGCTTCAGCCAGCCTCTTCCCAATATCCCCGATGGAACTATGACCAGGCACTGAGCAAAATATATGGTAGACAGAACTTTTATCTTGGATCTTCATCTCAAGTTTAGAGAACTACATTTCCACACTCCCTGCTTGTCTTTCCTGTCAAGACTTGTTCGGTGCTGTGTATAGATCCTCTTATCCAGGGTAGTATGTTCTGAGACCCCCTCCTCCCTCTGCAAATCAAACCTAGGATAGGAATGAACTGCACATACACCTTGCTTTCTCTTATGCACTCATATATATCATCCTGTTTGGTGCCTATAATAGGCTCAGCAAGAAATTAGCAACAGCTGCTAATAAAGAGAGCGACCGTGAGAATATACCACAACAAAAGCTAGGCGAATGGACTCTCTTTCTCCCTCTCAAAATAATTTCACTGGATACAAGATTTTTAGACTGTGGGTTGATTGTGGGGAATTGGAATCATGGTGTACTAGTTACTCTTCTGTGTTGCTGGGAGACACCACCCCAAGTCAAGTAACTTAAGGGAGAAAGGGAGGTTTATTCAGCTTGCAGTTCCAGAGGGGAGACCTAGGTCACTGCAGACATCTTGGAGATCGAGGGCGGCCAGGAGCAGACTCCTCCTGGAGGGAGGTGGGACTCATCCACCTCGGGGCCCCTGTGACCCGCCCCTGTGACCACCTTCCTCCAGCAATCAAAGTACCATGATTTTCCAAACACATGAGACTGTGGGGGACACATTTCAAACCAAGACACATGGCATGCAGAAGAGATTACTGTATCTCAAACAGGTGACAATTTCAAGACTTTTCCTCGATGTATTTTATCTTCTTTACCCTTGCCTTGCTAATAGATTTAACTAATTGTTTCTGATTTAGACTCACAGTAATTACAACAAAATTTCCTAACCATATCAATATACTTATATACCAGGTAGCAAGGGAAACTTTAAACTTTCTCATAAAATGAACTAACTGTAAAGTAAATGCTTAATATATTCTCTTGTGATCTCTAGTAGCTTTGCTATGATACTTGTGACCCTGAGTGAGAAAACATGTCTGAGCTAGCACATGTCTCAAATGATTTTTTTATGGACCACCATGAAATGATTCCATCAACCGAGAACTTGAGCTCCATTTGCATAGCAGACGTCATCCACTGCCTTCGGTGAGCCTTCTGTTAAAGATTTAAGAGTGAATCTTGGGCTGAAGAGATGGCTCAGGGGTTAAGCCTTTGCCCTGCAAGCAGAAGGACCTGACTTGGATTCCAGATCCCACACAAAAACTCTCAGCGAAAATGGTAATGGTGGCCTGTACTTCTGGTCCTGGAAGATGGGGTCTGGGAAATCTCAGAGCAAAGCAATAAAGAAGTAGAGCAATCCAGGACGATTCCCAGAGTTACCCTTAGACCTCCACAGGCACACACAGTACCCTCTGATACACACACACACACACACACACACACGCACGCACGCACACACACCCCTACACACACTAAAAAAGAGTGGATCTTGTCTTTCATCAATTTGAAGATGTTATTGATGAATAAGAAACAACTGGGTTAATATAAACTTTCCTGTTGTGATGAAAAGACCCACAGGGAATGTGACAGTCGGCGCTTGAAATACATACAGAGCAGGGAGCTCTTTGTCGCAGCCTCTCCCCAGAGAGATGGCAAACCCCTCATAGGCGGTGTTGGCCTGGCTCGTGGAGGGTTAGTTCTGCCCCCTGGAGCTAATGAACATCAGCATAACATCGAGGTCACAGTGAGCGTTGGCACTGCCACCCGCTTAGTGTTCCCAGAGCCCTGATTTCTGAAGCTGTGTCTGCATGTCAGGACAAAGAAAAGAAAAAGTCCCCTCTGGTCCTCTGCATCTCAGCATGAGAGGGAGGCAGCAAGATGCTCACGCTGTCAGTCAGATGCAAAGTACCCAGGGGTGTGCATGGGGGAGGTAACGGAGGCTGAGGTCCTCTTCACAAAAGTAGGAGGTAACTTTTTTCCTGCTACCAATACTCTACTTAGTCTGTTTTCTGTAATTATAACAAACCCCACAAGGGTTCATTTAGTCACAGCTTTGTAAGCCCAAAGCACAAGAGCGCATGATGGAGAGTGAGGGTGAATGTGGACAAGAAAGTTCACATTGTGAGACACAAGGTGCCAGGGAGAGCCAAGGGCCAAGACTGCTGTCTTTGGAAAGAACTCGGGTTTGAGGGAACTAATTAAGGTCCTGGGAAAACAATAGTAATCTCTGTATATGACTGTGCCCCAAGGGCCTTACCACAGTTGACCAGCCCCCACCACTTACAATTTCCATCACCATTTGATATGGCCACAGAGTGACCAAGCTTTCAGCTCACGAGGCTTTGGGAAGTGCAGCCAGTCCATATCCAGACCACGGCACGTGGAGACGGGCATCGTGGGGTCCAGGGGAAAAGGCGGGGGGGGGGGGAGCTCAGCTCGGATTCTGCTGTGTGGAACAATAGTTTTGTCTCCATCCCTCACACCGGTTCCCTTTACAGTTTGTTCTCAGCCAACTAGGCGCAGTGACTCCTGTCATCGTCAGGCACAGGTGGTGTCAACTTGACAGTTGAGGGTTTGAGCTGTGGGCACATTTGTAGAGAATTAGTGGTTGAATTGAGCCAGCGCAAACCTGCAGGAGATTGTCTAGCTGAGGGGAAAGGCTCAGTCCATGGTGGGTGGGACTAGGCCCTGGAATAAAATACAGAGAGCTGGTTGAGAGCGTTGGCATCCTTGTGTACACTTGGTCAGACACGCTGGTCTGGCAAGTAAGGATCGTCCCTCTCTCAGCCATTATGTAGAGATGGTGCGGCCAGTTCCCTTGCCCTGGTGTTGGTGCGTGTTCTCCCATCCAGCTGGACTACGAACTGTAATCCGACTATTGTAAGAGAATAAACCCCTTGTTCCCTTAAGCTGTTTGATGGTGATTTATCAGCAACCATGCAGGCGGACTGCAAAAACTCCTGACACTACGGAGCCACATTCTTGAGTCTGTCCAGACATTTCAGTTTTCTCTCATTGTCATTCCCTGAAGCTAGGGACAACTAACCTGGCTACCAGAGAAAGTAACCAATGAGAGAAGACAGACGGGCATTTCGTGTTACGGTTCCCTGGCTTACTTCTGCCACTAGCCACTACTTGCTGGAATACGGACCAGTCAGCGTGCCCATGGCATTATCTTGCACATACCCGAGTGTCTTGCCCTGGCCAATGGTCACATCCACAGTGAGCCTGCCTGGTGTGTGTGGGCACTAAGCAAGAAGGAGATATGAAAGTCCCTTTAAAAATAGACATAAAACATGGAGTATTTTAGGTCACTTGAAAGAGGGTCCTTACTTCCCATGGATTAAATAGGTTACCGTTGAGGATATTTTTGGCTCTGGGAGCCATGACTCCAGCATGAGGTTGTATGGGTTAGAATAGGAGAAGCAATTGTGTTGAGTAGAAATCAGATTTTTATTTTTATTTTTATTTTTGTGTGTGTGTCTATGTGTGTGCGTGTATGTGTGTGCGTGTGTGCGCGCAAGAGGACACCTGAGTGTGGTTCCTGTGGCGGTCCAAGGGGACATTGGAACCATCTTGAATTGCTCTACCTCCTTAGTGCTCTGCTCTGGGTTCTGCCTTTCAAGATCAGAATTGAAGGGCTCTGCCATTTCCACCCAGGAATACGAATTTAGGGCCTTTTGCTTTTTTTTTTTTTAAATGTATTTCCCTTAATCGTTCTTTTTTTTTTTTTAAATTTTTTTTATTATTATTTATTCAACTGTGTGCATATGTGTGTGTATGTGCGCGCGTGTGTCTGTGTGTGTGTCTGTGTGTGTGTAGAACCACGGACGAACTCGCGAACCACCATGGACGCCTCCACCTCCTTCTGCCCCGGGATTCACAGGCTCCGCCCTACCAGGACCAGAAGCGCAGGCCGCCCCCGCTTCCGCCCGGCGTCTATACGTGGGATCTGGGATCCGAACTCAGGAGCTTCCGCCTGCAAGGCAGAGGCTTAACCCCTGAGCCACCTCTCCAGCCCGCCTTTTGCTTTTGAGGCAAAAGGTTTAACCTCTGAGTCATCTCTCTAGCCCAGAAATCAGTTTCGAATAATGACGAGGCTATGCGTGCCATGGGGCATCGAACCCATGAAAACCAAAGGAAACAAGAGGAACCCGCCAGGTGGAGCCCCGGATGTTATCAGACTGTTGGACACCAGCCCTCAGAAACAGGCAGGAAGTGCTCCCTCTGCTGGCGGAGCTGAGCTATAGCCACAGAAATTAAGACCGTTAACAAAGGAACCTGCTGGGTTCAACAAGATTTTTGGGGGGAGGGGGAGGGGCCTGGAGAGGAGTCTCAGGAGTTAAGTCTCTGCCTTGCAGGCGGAAGGTCCTGAGTTCGGATCCTAGACCCCATGTATAGACGTCGGGTGGAGGGGGGTGGAGGGGGGTGGAGGGGGGTGGAGGGGGGTGGAGGGGGGTGGAGGGGGGTGGAGGGGGGTGGAGGGGGGTGGAGGGGGGTGGAGGGGGGTGGAGGGGGGTGGAAGGGGGTGGAGGGGGAGGCGGCCTGCGTTTCTGGTCCTGGTAGGGTGGAGCCTGTGAATCCCCTGGGCAGAGTAAAACAAGGAGGTGGAGGCGTCCATGGTGGTTCCCGAATTCTCTGGTGATTCTACACACACACACACACACACGCACAATTGAATAAATAAAAAAAATTATAAAAAAATAAAAAAGATTTTTTTTTGGAGGGGGGACATGGTCAATCAAAACGAAGGCCAAAAATGATATGATTATGCGTCAAAAACTAAAGAATAGAAATAAAAAAAAATCAATGTTCAGCTGGGTGTAGTGGTCCACTCTGTAATCCTCGACTGGGGAGGCAGAGGCAGGAAAATCGTGAATTTTGAGACGGGCCTGGGCTCTGTGCTGAGATGCTACATTAAGGCAGAAAAGAAAAGGTCTAGGTTAGCATAACCACGGAGATGTGGTCTCCTGCACTCCCCCACTGCCACATTGATCCATCAAGGATATGCTACGTGGAAGAGACTGAGCAGTAGCCTCCCATGAGAACCAGGTGCAAGAAGATACCAGCACCCTGACTTAATAAACCCGATGCATGCTTATACTGTGTGGCGCTTGCCTCTCACCAAACCTTGGAAACTCAGCCCCACCTCTGGCTTGTTCTTTCCTCTCTTTTCCAACGGACGTCTCCCCTGAGTGTCGTGTAGAAGGGAAGGTGAAAGTTAATCTCCCCACCAGCACGAAACACATTTTAAGTAATTTTCCGACAGAGTCTGCAGACAGCTTAAATGATGTGCTGAGAGATCGAGACCAGAGGCTGAGAATGAGGTAAAATCAATACCTCAGTATTGCTCCATGAACACAGAGCAGGGAGCAGAGAGCAGAGAGATTCTCAGTATTAACCTCACGTTCAACCTTGATACTCTTTCTAGGCTATTTTGTCTCTTTTCCTGGGATTCTGTGGTTTCAGAGCCAATGGTCTTCAATTCCGTAGAACGTGAGAACAACCTATGGCATATGAATTAATACCTAAGTATGGGCCACATTTATTATATAAGAAGATATGAGGGATAAAGGTAAATAACTTACTTTGTTCATTTAATGTATTTCACAGTGTTAGAGATGGAGCCCAGGGTTTTATGCATGTTATGTATGCCTAAACTACTGACCCACAACCCTAACCCTATATATGGATATTAGAAAGTTTCCCAGATCATTCCAACATTCACTTGAGTTGTAAAGCATGTGTCGCAGTGTAGTCTTTGGGCCAACAATATCAGCATCTCCTAGCAATTTTTAATTTTTTTTCATGCATGCATGCGTGTGTGTGTGTGTGTGTGTGTGTGTGTGTGTGTGTGTGTATAGAGGAGATCATGTGTGTATTATGTGTGTGTATGTGTGTGTGTAAGAGGTCACTTGCGTGTTTGTGCCTGTAGAGGTCCAAGCACAATATTGGGAGTCATCCTGGATTGTTCTGGATTGTTCTACCTCCTTATTGTTTTCCTTTAGGGTTTCCCAGGTTCTGCCTTCCAGAACTGGAAATTACAGGCTACAGCCATACCCTCTTGGAATTTTTATGTGGGATCTGGGGATCTGAACTCAAGGCCTTTGGCTTTTGAGACAAAGACTTTAACCCCTGAGCTATCCCATCTCCTGGCCCCTATCTCCTGGTGATGAATTGTGTCAATCCCTGAGCTCCAGATCTTCGACACCCAGTCTCTGTTGCTTCATGGAGGTCTGAGAATAATAGTCCCTGAAGGCATAAAGCAGAGGCGGCTCCATCAGCAAATTAGGTGAGGGAAGAAGCACACAGACCCACGTTCTAAGAGCACCTGAGAATCCAGAGTTCACCTGTATATCTGGCTGGAGACTGATGATACATCACTGACTGCACTGTAATGGTGAGATGGAGAACAATTAGGGAAGGCACAGAATGGAAAAATGTGTTGTCCACTGAGCGGAAAAATTAGATTTTTTTTAAACCCTTGGGAATCAGTGAGATTCTGAAGGCGTTAGGAGCCATAATGTGGACTGATGGGCTCACCACCACTTATTCTGTACTCATTCATTTACTTCAAACCCCGTTCCCCTGTACTGTTAAACTGTATTGTTAAAACCCAAAGAGAGGGCACGGGTGTTCATGGTTACAGGCTCAGCATCTCACAAGCAGAGACTTCTGCCACTCAAGATATGCCCGCTCAGCAAGCCCACAGCCTCAGCTCTGCCACAGAGCTTACTAAGCTCCAGCAGGGGTCTTCTGGGTCCAGAAGCCCCAGTTAACCCTCTGCTGCTCATAGACCACGTGACCCAAACACTTTGCTTTATCCTTAGCTCACAGTTTCTGGTTACCACCCCTTAGGATGGCAAGACAGTCCACACCAACCTCAGGAACCAAGGGTTCTGGCCGCACCCGACCCACAGGCAGGGCTGTGTGTGTGTGTGTGTGTGTGTGTTGTGTGTGTGTGTGTATCAGAGGGTACTGTGTGTCCCTGTGGAGGACCAAGGATGACTTTGGGAATCTTCCTGGATTGCTTCTATCTCCTTGCTTTGCTTGGGGATTTCCCAGGCTCCGCCCACCAGGGCTAGAAGTGTAGGCTGCTGTCATGTCTGCCTGGCATTTTTCCCTGGGACCTGGGATCGAAACTCAGGACCTTCTCCTTATGAGACAGAGTCTTAACCCCTGAGCCATCTCTCTAGCCCTATGTTTAAAGGATCAAACCTTAATCAGCGAATTGACATCTGTATCTCCATAGTACAGTGGGGATGTGGGTTTTCTGTTTGTAACTGAAACCTTAGCTAGGTATCACTTCCTAGTCTCTTACTTGTTTATGGTATTTCTGGAGAACACAGAGCCATAGGACGAGAGCAAAGGGACCAAACGCACAGAAAGCTCTGAGGTCCAACTCCAGAGAGTGACTATTAGAGGGAATTTCATGCTTAGTTTGGGGTGTATGGCCTAGATTAAAAAATATCATAATCACGCCAGCATGTGGGAGACTGAAGCAAGATGGCGACTCTCAGGCCAGCCTGGGCTGCTGGAGAATAAAAAGCAAAGCAGCAAAAACAAGGCAAAACACGGCCCCCATTATAATTAATTAGTTCATTTCATACTCATGGCTCCAGATTTCTCTAATGCTTGGTTGGACATCAGCAAATAATACACACAACTGCTGTCTCTGTCCAAAAGCAGGGAAAGGATGAAGAGTTGGGCGTCGTCCCCAAGGCGATGCCTCCCAGGGTCTGCAGAATGGATGTGATTCATGGATATTTCAGGGATTCTCCCAAAAGGTTAATCTGGGCCCCCAATACTTCCTAAGGAAATCCTATGTGGGTTTCGGGGATCAGACTTGGTGGCAAATATCTCCCTCCCAGGACAGCCAGAATTTTAATGATGAAGTGGGCTTTTTTATTCAGAGCCGTAACGGATTCATTTAAATGGTGTGATAGTTAACCCTGGGCGTCAACTTGACACATCTGGCATTAACTAAGATCAACTGAAACCACCGAAGAGATTATCTGCATAATACAAAGATCAGCCCCAGATCCTATTAGAACCTCTCTAGATCTCACTGGAACCTCCCAGTAGCAGACCAGATAAAAGGAACCACAGAACAGGAAAAGAAGAGAAACTCTCCAGGAATCCTCCTGCCATGACTTAGTCTGTCTCCAGCTTCAGCCACCAGCCGTGTCACCTCTGCTATGAAAGACTGTATCTCCCCTCTGGAACCCTAAAATGAATAAATCTCCTTTTCTCCCTTAAGTTATTTGACTTTGGGTGTTCTATCACAGCAATAGTTAAGAGGAACCGTTACATATGGGGAAAGGAAAGAGGGAATAGAATGGGAAAAAGAAGCTGGATGTGTTTTGAATGTCTACAACTCTCAGCATTAAGGAGCCAGAGATAGACCAGGAGTTCATGTCACCCTCAGCTTGAACACATCAAGTTCAAGGCCAGCCTGGTCTCAAATAACAACAAAGGAAAAGAGTGATTTGGAAGTTTTCAAGTAGACTTCAATTTGATTATATAGAAAACATAATTGATGCATGTATGGAAATACCTTAATGAAACCCATTACTTTGAATACTATTATCTTTAAAACCTCATGCAAACTAAAAGAAGAAAATGTTTGTCATTCTTCACGTTATTTTTCAGTTTTTCTAAGTAGGTAGAGACAGTCCTTCAGTGGAGACCCAAGAAGAGAGAATCCACAGGCCGTTTCTGCTGCAGGACTGTTTGGCTTGATAGGCATTAGCCCGGAATCCCCTAACTTCCCTTTCCATTTCCTCACAATGAGGTCACATCAAACACAACACACATTACACACTCTCCTTGGTTCTCTCCCCCTATGTGCTTTGGCTCTTGAGGCTGGCTCGGGATCACAGATCACACCAGCAGCAGCCAACAGTCCGGCAGCTCAGCACAGAACTGGTCCAGTGGGAGGACTGGAAAACCTTGGGTGGATTCCATTTGCCCATTGTCCGAGACTGTCACATCTCTGTGAGAAACACCATCTCCCTCCAGGAGGGTTAGCGGGCCGAGGGGATCATACTCCCTCCTTCAGGACGACCATCTCTTCTTCTCAGGAAAGTAACGACCACGGGTCCTGTGCTAATCCAAAGTGTCCTTAACCGGAGGTCACCCAGATGCGGAGTGAGCTAGCGACGGTGGACAGGAATGCTTGGGCTACTCTCTCCTGGAAGATGTTCTTTTCAGATGGACTCCGTCCAGAAGAAAAGGCCCAGGGCTTGAGTCAGAGACAGTGGGCCATCGAAGTCTATGGAGACCAGTCTCAGAGACTGTTTTGTCATGTTTGAGTGTGTGTGTGTGTGCACGCACGCGCGCGTGTGCACGGACAGCTGTTTGTGGAAAACATAGACATTTTCCCTTCACCCAGAAAATGCATAAATGCTCTGTCTGTTCTTCTCTCACTTACTTACACATCTTCTAGCAACAGCCCGTGGTTCTGGATGTTTCTTTTGATATGATTTTTTGCTCCACCAACTAATTGGCGTTACAGAGATGATTTGGTTCCTCTAGCTGGATCCTCAACTAGAACTTTGCTACCAGCTCACCCTGAGGCAGGTGGTGATGCACGGAAACTAGACTTCCCTTTAAGTTGAAAGTTTGCTTGTCTTACAATGGACAGTCTGTTTTGTTTCTTTGAAAAGAATTAGGCTGATAGATGAATCATGGGCGTCAACAGGTAATCAGCGTAGTGGGACGAGGTCGGCCCACCATCAAGCAATCCTTTTAATATTATAATGGGCTGTGTGAGTCTTCTTATTTTGCCCATCTTCATAAATACATTAACACTGCTATTCACAAATCCAATTACTATGCATGAAATAACGATATAAATTTTAGCTAATTTCTCGTTTTGATTTTTTTAAGTGCACATGTATAGGGGTGCATATGCACAAAAGGGCACTTTAGTGTGTGGCCTGTGGAGGTCCAAGGGTGACTTTGAGGATCATCTTGGATTGCTTTACTCTCTTGTTTTACTCGGGGCTTTCCCAGGGCCTGCCTTCCAGGACAGGAATTACAGACGGCTGCCATTTCTGCCATTATTTTTGTGTGGAGCTGGGGATTTTAACTCAGGTCCAGTTGTTTGCAAAGGCAAAAACCCTTCAGCCATTCCTTCAGCCCTGTGTGTCTTGATTTCAATGAACGAGTTTCTTTTATTTCTGCCTAGATGAAGTCACATGCATCTGCAGTTCTCTTCTGGAACTTTCTGAGTGATCTGAGCACATCGTTTGTGGTCCCTGGATGCTGTGTGGCGAGAATCAGATTTCTCAGGCTGTGACCCTGGCAGTTCTATGGATTAAGGAGTGTGAAGAGAGAGGGCTAAAAGACAGAGAGCCAACACGGGTGGATCTGGGGAGGTGCTGGGGGGGCTGCTGCCCTGCTATGGTGGGCTTCAGAGAGGAGCTGCCCCCTCAGTTTCCATGATACTGTGGCAGGGCCAAGTCCTTTAAAGGGGAGCAGCCAGGCACTGAACAAGGTTTCTTGGGGTGGGACACACAGGTGGCAGATTCTTGAATGCCATCAAATTAGGGAGGGTAATGGTTCACAAGGTCATTTTAATGCACATGAAGATGCAGTTAGCTGTCCTGGTACCTTTTACGAGACCACATGGTAACAGACCATGAGGATGGGCAAAACAAGGAGAATCACACTAGTGCATTACAATGTCAGAAGGACTGGATCGATGGCAGGCAAGACCTCTTTCCACTATGCTGATCACCTGTCTGTGCCCATGATTCATCTGTCTGCCTGATTCTTTTCATTCTGTCCATTGCGAGGAAAACTATTGTTTTAGTAATTCAATGGGCACGGAACATCAAAATTTTTATGCGCACTAAAATAGAAGTACACCCACTATTCCCATACATTTCCAAGGAACTGCTTTTCAGAATGGCATGGAAAGTAATTTCCAGCATTTGTGTTGTTAGATGCATTTATATTTTTTTCCTGTTTATGTTCTTTCTAAATATTACTATGTGGTTAGGCACATATGAAAATTTTGAGGCTATTATAAAAAGCTTAGCATTCCAAGAGGAGTTGATGTGGATATTATGAAAGATAGATGAAGTGAATTACTCCTATTAGCATTTCACAAGAGATTTGAGATCTTTTGCCAGGGAATGAACGTGTACAGGGTTACATGGGAAATATTGGGGCTTTCTCAGGGTCTGCCTTCCAGGACAGGAATTACAGACGGCTCCCATTTCTGCCATTATTTTTGTGTGGAGCTGGGGATTCCAATATTTAATTATTCACAACTACGTGGAAGCTCTGGGTAGGAGCTGCAGAAAAAAAGAAATCACATTCTGTCAAACCTGGAGACAAATCCATCCTTCCTTCCTTCTTCCGTGTGCCAGAAAGCACTATGTGTTCCTGTGGAGGACCAAGGGCGACTCTGGGAATCATTCTGGATTGCTTCTACCTCTTTTTTTTTGTTTCACTCTGTGATTTCCCAGACTCTGCCAATTTTCGCTTGACATTTTTCCGTGGAACCTGGGACCCGAACTCAGGACCTTCTGCTTGGGAGGCAGAATCTTAACCCCTGAGCCATCTCTCCAGCCCAAGAATTCTTGATAAATACAAATGACTAGGGTTTCATTGATCACTTGAGAGGCAGAGTCATTAGTACAGGCCAACTTCAAATGAAAGTATATGCTAAAGAACCCTGCAAATACTTCCAAGGACTTACTAGTCTTCAGAGTTAACATTGTCACACTCCACAGTGCTGGGGACTGAACCCAAGACCAGGGGTTTATGAGATAAATTCTGTCACGGGGCTTCAGCCTCAGCTCCAGGCTTTGAAACCACAAGTGAAATCTTTGCTCAGCCATGATGTTCTACACAGGAGACACCTCTCTCTCACTTGCACATTTAACTTAAATGTTCTTTTATCTCAGTGGAGATCAAAAGGGATAATTTGCCTATTAGAGATTCTAACAGGATTTCAAGGAATCTGTTATTCCAGAAGCCTTTATCACTGGAAATCTCTCTCTCTCTCTCTCTCTCTCTCTCTCTCTCTCTCTCTCTCTCTCTGCCATCTCTCTGTCTCATGTAGCCCAGGATGGTCTTAAACATATAGTTTAAGTTGCTGCAACCCATAAATCTTGATCTTTCTGCTTCTACCTTCCAGGTTCTGGGATTACGGATGCCTATCGCCTCGCCTGGCTCAGAAATATTTCTTAAAGATTACATTCTTTTATTTTGCTCTACTAAAGTATTTTATTTTGCTTCCTCACATCAATTTTCATGATTCTTTCCAAATGGAGAAAACCGACCACGAAATGTGATTTGTTAGGCATTTGAGCAAATAACTGGCCCCCCCTTTTTTTCTAGCAAGGAGCAAATGCCTCCACCTCCCCACCCCCACCCCCTCCCACCCCCTCCCACCCCCTCCGCTGGGGATTGAACCTAAGATCTCAATCCTGCTGTCCAAATGCTGGAGCACTGGGCTGTATCTCTAGCCCCACCCAATGCTTAGCATTATCTGTGGAGACTAAGGAGAGTCTAGCATTCCTGTAGCACACCTGTAATCCCAGTTCTTAGGAGGCTGCCATAGATTTGATTTAAGCTTCATAGCAAGTCTGAAGACAGCCTGGGCTACAGAGTCAGACCCTATCTCAAAAAAAAAAATCCCAAACCAAACCAAACTTACAATGTGGGAAGAAGGAACTAGTTCAGTATCTACTGCAGTTGGGACAATCATCCAGTTAAGTCCTCGGGGTGATACTGGGCAGAGGGACCTATATACAGGTGTGGGAAGTCAGGCTTGCGAAGAGCCCAGCTAGCAAGCAGAACAGAGCTGTGGAGGCCACGTTGGACTCCAAAGCCGCTAACGGCCATCCTCCCAGGGCGCGGCTTCTCTTCAGCTTCAGTGTGCATCAGAATCACACTTGTTAAAACACAGGTTTTGGGTCCCTTCTGCAGAGTTGCCATTTGTATGAAGCTCTCAGGGGATACCAAGGTCGGGAACCTAAGGGCCTGTTAGGAGGGCACTGCCCTGGAAATGTCTGTTCCCACGGGCACAAGGGACTTTGGAACCAAGCTCCGAGTCAGTGGTTTAGATTCTCCTGCTTACAGTGGGCGGTGTTATGAAGCTCGACAGAGCTCAGGGAAGCCTCAGACAGAACGCACTGTCTCTCCCTCTTTGTTCCACGCCTCATTTCTCTCCCTTGGAGAATCTGCATGTGCAAGCTTCAGCTACTGACCCAGAAGCCCACCATCCCACAGGATTATCCACCAAGCCTGGGGCACCTGGGAGGGAAATTATGCTCAACATAAAAACTAAAGATAACTACCAATTTTTCTCAACAGGTATGACAGAAAACAAGAAAGCCCTGAATTTAATGGAAAGGTACACTTCTCTTTGCTCTTGTCTCAGAGATCATTAGCTCATTTTCCTTACCCAGGGAGAGTCTCCAGGTAGCCATCTTGCAGGGTTGTAACGAGGAAGGCCAGATGAAGTGCTGATTGAAAGTGTTTGATCAACAGCAAAGTGTTTTAAAGCCATATATCATACACACTGGGAACCAGCCCCTTGAAAGGTTATCTCTGTATGTGGCCAGGCTGACTCTACTTCTATTTAGTTATCTAAATAGTTGAAGGACTACAGCCTCTCTTTCTACTATGTGCTAGGACGAAGAATAAATATTCAAGACGACTCACTTCCAATAATCTATCCCTGAAATCTACCATGATTAGCTGAGTGCCCTGCAGAATTTTTTGAAGTCGAGGAAAAGTCAGAGGGATGGAAGAAAAATGCAGAGAAAATTTTGGAAAAACAGCAGGTCACAGTTGGGGGGGGCACACATGGGGGGTCAGGTGAAAAACACCAGTGAACTTCCTCAAGGTTATTTATACCAGGGAAGGATTCCACAGGGTAGTGTTGTGCATATCAGCCTCTGAGACTACTCATCGACGGTATCAGGAAGAATTTGGGATGGGAGACCTTTGATTAGCTGAAGTGGACAAGGAAGTGGTGGGCTCTCCCAGGTTCCAGCACAGGCTCTGACAGGTATATTCTGGGTTTTGGGGGCCAGCAGAATTCCGAGATTTGCATCTCTGGCAGAAGGGTTTTCACACAGCATCTCCTTGGTCTCAAATTCTTGCTCCACTGCAAGTCTCCAACCAATGTATTTCTGTTTCATAAGCATCTCCGGCGACCCCCCCCCATCAGCTTCTGATGCCTCCTCAGATGTAAAGGAAACCCCGTTAGCCACAAATTGTGTCCTGCACATGGATTTCCACTAGATGGCGATCTACAAATAAAGAAGGACGGTCTTTGAATTGACAAAAGATCAGAAAATCAACCGGAAGGGGGCCGAGATAGGCCAGTCTTTGAAGTCTCCCCTTCACCTCACTTTTGACGAACTCTGAAAGTATGACCATATAGCAACCTGGAGGATTCCTCTCCTCCGTTTGGTCTGCGGTTGAATGTAGCTGTGTCTTCTTCAACTCTGAGACCCCCAAATGTGAGATGGAGCTGGAAGAACCGGCCATTCAGATAAAACAAGAGACCCACCCTCTCCGAGGGCAGCTACTTTCCTTTGAAAGACCCCTTGCAATGTCTGGACACAGCTCGATTCTGTTCCCTCTGGGTCAGAGGTTGCTTTTCTGTCCATCACACTTACTACATCGCTGAAAAATGTGCCATCCCGCTGCAAGTGCCAGACAAGACGTGGCTTTGTTCCTTAACTGCTTGCTGCAGCTTGAAGACCTTGGTCCCCTCCTCCCCAGATGTGCACGTGTGTGTGCGCAAACATACCACACATGCAGACATATTCCTACCTGGGCTGTGTACACACACACACACACACACACACACACACACATACACACACTCACAAAGTTAATAAATGCCCTCCTCTCATTCCTCTCTTGTTCCTCTAAGCTTCCTCCAATTTTGTGCCACCTCCACAGTAAGAATGACAATGCCAACGATGATGGTGGTGGCAGTGATGATGATGAGGGAGTCAAATCACAAGATCCAGTTCTATTCTATGCCCTGACACTGCCACAAAATTTAAGTCTATTTCCCGCCCTTCTTGCTTTCAAGTAGTAACTCCACAGTGATGTGGATCCAGGGGTACTAGGAAAGCTCGAGGTAAACGGAAGTCACGGAACCTCTGATTGGCGTGGCTATTTTTAGAAAGTACGTCTGCAGTGGTAGAAGTGATCTGTGCTGGGCGATGGCACCTCACACTCGCATTTGTCCCCATCTCCTGGAGCGGGTGTTCTGTTCCTTTAGATCTAGGTGCTGGTTCTCTAGACTAATAAATTTCCCTGAACCATAAACATGCCACATGCCACATTTAGAGGTTGGGATTGTTGTCCTGTAGCTTCTGGGCTGTGAGAATGATGAATGGGCTTCAGGGTTCTCCCTGCGACACTATACTGTGATGTGAAGCAGCACTCAGCCCTCGGCACACGTTACAGTGCTGCTGCTGCTGCTGCTGCCGCCGCCGCCGCCGCCAATTGATGCGATGTGGACAATGGAGACTTGACTACTTTCCTTTCCAGCACGCTATGAAACACTAAATAGAAGTGACATGCTAGGTTTCATGAGAAGGATCGGCTAATTATCTGCTCTCTTTGCCTTCTCATTCACCAGCTCTTTATTATTCCTCTATTTTCCCTTTCCATTTTGTTGTATGTGTGGGGGTGCGCATGAATGTTCACGTGTATGTGGGTGTACTGTATGTGCATGCATGAGCATGAGCCTGCACAGTGCACATGAGCCTGCACGTGTGTATGTGTGCATGCATGTGTGTTGAGCATGCATGCACATGTGTGCTTGTGCACGTGGAGGCCTGAGGTTGCTTTCAGAAATCATGCTCAATTGCCCTTCCATTTCATTCTTTTGGAGACAGGGCCTCTAATCAAACCCAGAACTCAATGATAAGGCTGGTCTAGCTAGCCAGCTTGCTCTGGGGATTCTCAGTCTCCACCTTCTGAGACTGAAATGTCAGGCAGGTTGCCAGACCTGCCCAGCATTTCATATGGGGTCTGGGGATCCGAATTCTGATCCTGTTGCTTGTAAGGCGAGTGCTCTGACTGTTGAGCCGTCTCCCTGGTCCAACAACAGCTTTGTAGTTGACAAAAGAATTCCACGTGGAAAGAGGAACAGGAAAATTGCACTGTGCAAACAGAAAGTTACATCTGGTGTCTAGAGATGGTTTCCATGGCTTCAAGAGAGAGACCGGTTAGCAACCTCAGAAGCTGCTGGAAGGGCAACTTCTGCTTTCCAGAATGCTGAGCGGTAAGGAAAAGAAAGCAGTGAGGCTCCATCCATCAAGGTCTTTATCCGAACTGTGTGTTCCCTGGTGGGTCCCGTTAGCATTTGTGAACCTCCTGACTAAATCCCCAAAACAGGCGAGCTAGCATTCCTTTTCAGGAATGTGACGTGTAGATTCTGGGATTATTCTAGACAAATCAATCTGTAAGAACTAATTTGGGTCCTACAGATGTTAGCTCCAAATGGCCACAGGTGCTACGTGCCTGTGTTCATGCTGACATTTCTCACACACGGACTAGTCCTGTCTCATTACTTCATCAACACGGCAATACAGACCTGACGAATGCTCTGTAACGAGGACAAACAACCATCAGGCCCAAGTCGACGAAGCCAGGTGGTCCAGGTATTGACATTAAGTTCAGTTGACACATGCATTGTTCAATATACAATATATATTGCTTTGGGCTGGGGCCTACCAAAGGCCACATGTTAAAGGCTTAGTACCCACCCTACAGTACCGATGGTGGTACCTTTAAAAGGTAGAGCCTGGTGGGTAGTCTTTAGGTAACTGGAGGTGTGGCTTCAAAGGAGATGTGGGGACTCTGGTCTCTTCCTTCATGTTTGCTTCTTAGCCACCATAAGGTGAGTAGTTTTGGTTCACCATGAGCTACAGCCATGATGTCTCACCCAGACCCCAAAGGCACTGGGCCAACAACCATTGATTGTCGCCTCAAAAAACCAGAAGCCCAAATGAACCTTCCTTCTTGTGGTCTGATTAGCTCAGGTGTTTTGCCATAGTCAAGAAAAGCTGACTAATGAGGTTCCTTAAAAAAGAAAAACTCTTATTTGAAAAATTTAGAATATTGTTACAGAAGACATGACCAGGTGATCTTCCATTTCTTCAAAACAATAGAGGTTGAAACTGAATACTGACGGTGCCTTGATATAAGGGACTTTGTAATCTCACCCCAGTTCCCAGCCTTCCCTGTTTAGCCGCCCTATTAACTGCCTGTTCCACTCCTAACACACGATCTTTCTATCCTCACATGCCCAGGAGTCCTTCTAGACTCATTGTGTTGGGCGACAAATTCTGTCTGCCATGAATTTAACCCCAGAACACGGCGGGACAGTCTTTGCAGAGGCGATCAATGTAAAATGAGGCTGTTAGCATGGACTCTAATGGAACTGACTTGCTGACTTTGTGGAAATGGGAACCACGGGCCCAGAGATCCACATGCAGAGCAAAACGGCACATGGAACTGACGGCAGAGGCTGGAGTGATGAAAATACACACCGGAGGAGCATCCGAGACTCCAGGCTGACTGGCATGTGCCCAGAGAGGGCCGGGAAGCCTGACAACATCTCGCTCTTGGACTTCCAGCCTCTGTGTGAGTCATCCAACTGTGAAACCTTGCTATAGTGTCTCTGGCAAATGAATGCAAGCAGTGCAGGTTAACTCAGCATCTTCTTTTGATCACAGGGAAGCAAAGCCAGTGAATGGCCTAAGCAACACTGGCTACGTCCAGCCTAGGAAAAAGGTGTCACACAGCCTCTTCTCAAACCCAAGCATCCGGCCTTTCAAGAGCTTCGATGCTTGAGGGCGGCAGGGAGGCAGGAACCTCGTTCACTCCTGAATTTGATGTATATGGATGTGTATTACACACTGCTGTGGATCCTGGCTATGGGGTGGGACCTTTTAGTTTCTACAGTGACCAGATCCTGCAGCCAGCTTCTCCTCACTTGGTTCACATGTCACAGAAGGTATTGGAGGGTGTCATAGTTAGGCACAGGTGTCAACTTGACAGTTGAGGGTTTGAGCTTTGGGTACATTTGTGGAGAATTAGTAGTTGAGTTAAGCCTAGATGAACCTGCAGGAGATTGTCTGGCTGATGGGGAAGACCCAGCCCATGGTGGGTGGGACTAGGCCCTGGAATAAATCACAGAGAGCTGGTTGAGAGAGTCGGCATCCTTGTGTACACTTGGCCAGACACGCTGGTCTGCCAAGTTAGGATCATCCCTCTCTTAGCCATAACGTAGAGATGGTGTGGCCAGTTCCCTGGGCCCTGGTCTTGGTGCATGCTCTCCCGTCAAGCTGTAATCGGATTATCAGTAAGAGAGAATAAACCCCTTGTTCCCTTAAGCTGTTTGGTGGTGATTTATCAGCAACCATGCAGGAGAACTGCAACAGTGGGGACCCTGGGGAACGCATGCTGAGACCATGCATTGGTGGAGCTGCAAAACTGCCTATCCCCAGGCGAGGGCGAGGACCTTGTCGTTCAGTGACTGGCTGACTGCAGCCTGCTCGGGTTTCAGGTCTTAGTTGTTTCTCGCTGACATCAGGAGCTCTGGTGACAGAACCCACAGGGTGGCAATTCTCTTTAGTCCCTGACAACTGTACTCACAAGGGTCCGAGGCACAGTCCTTTCATCAAGCAACCAGTGTCCCAGGCTGGAGCAGAGTGCGCTGGCTGGCGGCTGTCAGGAGGCTGACAGGGAACCCAAACTGTGAACTCTGCAAGCACAGCTCCTGCCTGTGTGTGTGCACATGCGCACATGTGGGTGTGCTCATTTGTGTATATGTGTGTGAACGCATATGCGCATTCAGGTGTGAATGTGTGTGCACACATGTGCGAGTCAAAGTCACAAAGTCACCCTCAGATTATCTTCCTTCACTGTTTTGTGTGTGCGTGTACGTGTACACATGTGCAAGAGGGCCCTTGGAGTCATTTCCATCCATCATTTTTACTTAGTATCTAGAGATCCGAACTCAGGTCCTTTTGCTTGCAAAGCAAAGGCTTTTAACCTCTGAGCCATCCTTCTAGCCCCGCCCTTTTGTTTTTCAGAGGGTTCCTCCACTTTTCCCTGGAGCTTTCCAATTTGGCTAGATGCGCCTGTCGCAAGCCCTAGGTTTCTTCCCATCTTCCTCTGCCCCGTGGTGGATTAAGAGCATGCACATCACATCTGGCCTTTTCACACGGGTTCTGGGGATTGAACTCAGGTCTCCACGCTTGTGCGACAAGCACTTCTCTGACCCTAGCCCTCATCCTGGCCCCTCCATGCCTAATTATTTTAATACTCAGTTTTGAGGGGATGTTGAATTTGTTGGCAAATGAAATGGATTTATGTCACATTGACCATCACCGATAGGAAGAAGAAAAACTTAGTATCTGTGGGAACGAGAAAGGGCAGGTAAGCTTCCACAGTCGGGCTGATCCCTGACTGTGTGGATGGAAAAGACTCAAGCGTCCTCTTGTACATGTACGCGCGCGCACACACACACACACACACACACACACACACACACACACACACACGAGCGAGGGAAGATAACCTGAGGTTGACCTTTGTGACTTTGACAATGCACATGTGTCTTGAGAAGAGCCCCAGAGAAACTGCAGCATGACCTTGGGCTGCGGGGCTGGGTGGGCTCATCATTAGATGAAGGACTGCCTGAGCCTCTACATTGCCACAACCAGGGGCCACTGGAGAGAGACACTGCTCATGGGGCCTGAGATGGGATCCTCAGACCCGTGGAGAGCTGGGCATTTTCTTTCCTTTTAATTAATTAATTGTGTGTCTGTGTGTCTGAGTGCATCAGAAGGAGCTGTGCATCCCTGTGGAGGACCAAGGGTGTTTTGGGGATCATCCTGGATTGCTTCTCCTTCCTTCTTGCTTCTGGGATTTCCTAGGCTCCGCCCATCAGGGACAGTAGTGCAGGCCGTTGCCGTTTTCACCTGGCGCTTTTATGTGGGACCTGGGATCTGAACTCAGAACCTTCTGCTTTCGAAGAAGAGTTTTCACCCCTGAGTCATCTCTCCAACCTTGAGCTGGACGTTTTCAATACAGGGTCTAAGCACATCTTCCATATGTGCCGCTAACTGAGTCGAGGTCTTGAAGAGCCCCAGGCTGGCTTCAAACTTGAGAGGGAGCCAAGGATGACCTTGAACTGCTGGTCCTCCTGCCTCTACCCCTGGGATTGACAGTGGGTACCACCAGCTATGCGCCATTTATTTACGGACAAGGAGTATATGAGAACTACATCACTGATACGATAGTCACATTGTAATGAGGTCCAAACAAGCAGACTGAAAAGAACATGACCACTAAAAGAGAAGTTCTGCTTTTGCCCCCAGACCAGGGGGATGAACTGGCTCCATTATCCTGGAATTCCTCATATGCAAACATGAGGAGCCAAAGCAGTGTGTACTCTCTTGACCATGTTCATTCACATCTCCAGGCAGGCTACACTTCTCCAGACAGGAAGTAGTCATTTATTGTTCGGAGCTGAGGATATAATCAGCTGAGGGTTTAACTTGACTCTTCCACTGACCGGTTCTACAGCCTTGAGTTAGGCACCAACCCAGCATTTGTGAAACAGCGAATTGTGAAAATTACCCATGCAAATAGACATTCTTAAGCCAGCATCGGCCCCAACATGCTCACAGTATGGGCTGCGATTCTACTGCCCCTTCCCAGCAGCCCTTTCAAAGCAGGTGTCCGTAGCATTGTCACCAATGTGATGGTACACCACTGTGTGGTACACCACTGTGTGGTACAGGTGAGGAAAGTGGTGGCGCCCAACATGGTCTCGAATTCGTGCCTGGTACCTGATTCAGTGTGTGACTTAAGGGTCACTCACCAGGCAAGGGCAATGACCCTGGCCTCCACAGGTCTCCTGTCTCAGGCTGCTTGTAACCAACTCCCATCTCTTCTTCCTCCTAAGTCACCTGTTTTCTTTTTTGATGACAACTGGCCATCGTGTAATGCCTCCATCAGACCGGGAGAATAAAAATAGCCGAACATTTACCCTCCACCTTCCTTCCTCCTAGACACACACACACATATGCACACACACACACATGCACACACACGCACACACATGCACACACACTTTCTCGTGTACTTCCTCTTACTGTCTGTGTATAGCTGTCGATATCTATTAATCTCTAAATCTATCTTTGCCTTCTTTATTGAATACAACACCAAGACCCCTATGTACTAATTTCTCACAACTGTACCCGGAGCTCGGAGTTTCCCATTACCCAGTACCACCTGTATCTAACTGCACAGCACTGTTGTCCAAGAGTTCCCAACAGAGAAAGCTCCCAGTCTCTGAAGCTTGAAGGCAAAATCTTATCACACTGCCAGCACACTCCAGCGATCAAGGCCACAAATCGCGGAGGGAGCAAAACCAGTCCATCTGTATTTGGAAGCCATTCTCCACATTCGAAATATGGTTGTGTAAATCCACCCTCTCTCAACCCTTTTTCCAAAACACAAAAATACCA
Source organism: Typhlomys cinereus (assembly GCA_023101885.1). Classification (NCBI taxonomy): domain Eukaryota; kingdom Metazoa; phylum Chordata; class Mammalia; order Rodentia; family Platacanthomyidae; genus Typhlomys; species Typhlomys cinereus. The sequence continues at coordinate 3,132,391 of JALPQD010000105.1, read as the reverse complement.
CTGGCACGTGTCCATTCCCACCCATCTTTCCTTGTTGTGAATAGAAGAGAAAACACACCAATCAAGAAGAGAGAAAGAAGTGGAAAGGAAATGCTGGTGATGCCCAAGGCACTGAGCTGGCCTGCACTCTAGGTTGGTTACAGGGGCTAAGTCTGAAGGAGGGGGTGTCAGAAGTGCTCAGCAGGCTAGCGGGGTTGATAGAGATCCATCAACAGGTAGTAAGGCCACATCTGCAAAGTCCTCAGGCCTCTGGATTGACCCCTGAGAGTTCTAACAGATGGTCCTTGTATTGGGAGAGCCAGTTGTGTGGACAGCCACAGGGACGGCAGTCGGCCACGGACTCGCCCGAGGCCAGGGCAGACCCAGCATGACGCCTGGCTTTAGTTTGTTCCCCCAGCAGATCACTGGCCCTCCCTGATCCTAAAAGTTAGTCCCCCATCACTCCGGACACACCGCCTGCTTGGTCGTCACAAAGGAAGTAGAGAATATAGAAACTCTGGTAGAGTTTGTCTTGCGGGTGCCAGCCCATTGTACTGTGACACTCTCCACCTTTGTGAGGCAGCAGGAATGTTCTGGAAATCTCAGACTCTATGGAAAGCATGCAGCCATGTGGTCCACATGGAGTAAGCAAGATCCAATGCTGAATTTTAGCCTGACAGTGGAAGGTGAAGGATGGAAACATCAAATACAATGATGCTGGTTTCTGCAAAATCTCCCAGCATTGAAGCGAGATTTCTGCCTAGGAATGCAAAAATTATTGTTCTTCTGTTATGGCTTAAGTGTAAAATATCAGGGCCCAGGACATGGCTCCATGCATAAGGTACTCCTCCCCCCCAGGAGAATGAGGACCAAAGTTCAGCCCCCAAGCTGCCTGAATCATTCTTGATCTCTCCAGCGCCAGGAACCATTCTTGATTGTTCTTTTACCTTGTTCTTTTTGAGCCCACCTATAGGGCTCACCCAAAGGACAAGCCAGCGTGCTCTGGGGATTCCCAGTCTTCGCTTTCTGAGAGTGAAGTTACAGACAGACCGCCAAGCCCTCCCTGGATTTTTAACACAGGATCCCAATTCTGATTTTTTTGTTTAAGTGACAAGTGCTTTAAAGCCACTGAGGCCCCTCCCCAGCCCAATGGTGATTTTTCTGTAGGCGTTTGTCCTCTGCTTCTCTGTCCCTGCTTCTTCCGCAACCTCAAATCAAGTGCAATTTCCAGTTTTTGGTTGCATGTAAGGAGGCCGTACAAGCAACCATGGGGACCACAGGGGTGCGGCTCATTGGAAGAGGAGCAAGGTACGCAGGGGAACGACGCTTCTGCTGCGAGCCGGAGCCAGTCAGCCACAGGGCGGCCGTCCTACCTGGTGAGCTTGGTGCCAATCTGCTGCCTCAGCTCCAGCCGCTCCTCGTCCGTCTGTCTGGGCAGGATGTTCTTTTCTTCCAGCTCTCGCTTGGAGGGCCTGTTGCTGAGCTTGATGGCTAAGGAGTCCTTCCTGCAGACCTTCATGGCCAGGGAGCCTGTAGGAGGGGGAGTTAGTTAACGGACACAGGCACATGTCTGCTTGGACTCCCATGAGGCCAAGCGTGGGTCACAAGGCAAACAGCAGGAAGACAGACACGAAGGGCTTAACACCTGAGGCCTCCGAAAACCCGTGTTCCTCGCATGCTTGGGTGGAAGGGGAGCCTGTGACTCGGGGGGAGAGGGGGTCTCCCTCCAGAAATCTCCAGTGCGCAGCAGCATCACAAAAGAGGGCAGGACTCACTGCGAAGTGCTACAGAGTGACAAGGAGGGGAAGGACAGGGGGCGTCATAGCCACGGAAGGGGCTGAGCTCAGCAGAGGGGAGGGTCTGGCTGGTGGGAGTCCACGTCTGCACATGCTCAGTGATGATGTGGAAGCCAGTAGCTTCCATGAAACAGAGCAGACCAGCTGTTCTGGAGTAGATGGCATGTGAAGAAAGCCCGCACTGTGTGGACTATGTGCTGGGGTGCTGGGGGGGGAGGGTGGAGCTGGGGACTGGGCCAACAGTTATTCTGCATTGGCTTTTAATTTTTTTGATATATATTTCATTTGTATTATTTTATTTTAATACACGAATAGAATGAATTTATGTTATTTTTACCTCTTATTCCCCAATTCCACCTCCTCTTTTTTCTTCCAGAACCTTCTTCCCTGCCAGTAGCCCTTCTACTTCCATGCCTTTTTGCATGAGTTCCATCTGGATTGTCTTTGACTGGCATCAAAGGCATCTTATCAGTGTGTAGACTGTCATGGTTTGAAATGTGTCCGCCACAGTCTCGTGTGTTTGGCATGTCATGGCACCTTTGAAAGGTGGAGCCTTGCTGGAGGAAGGCGGTCATAAGGGGTGGGCCTTAAGGTGGATGAGTCCCACCCTATATCCAGGAGGAGTCTGCCTTTGCAGCAAGCAGTCTGCAGCTCACAGCCTCCAGATGGGAGTGACTTAGTCTGACTCCAGCTTCAGCCAGCCAGCCATGCCGCCTCCTCCATTAAAAACTATTTCTCCCCTCTGGAACCATAAGCTAAATCAATCTCCCTTTCTCTCTTAAGTTGCTTGACTTTGAATGCTCACTCACAGCAATACTTAAGAGTAACCACTACAGGGAGCAACTGGAAAGATCTAGAAACAATTGTTGAAACTTGGGTGATGTCAGGAGGGTTGTTATTGGCATCTAGCCTGATGGAGGGGGCCACAAGGCTGCTGAGGATGGTACAGTGCCCGGGACAGCCCCCCATGGCAGAGAATGGTCAGATCCGAAAGGTCAGGGGCACAGAGGTTGAAAAACGCAGGGGCAGTGTCTTCAATGCCTGGACACCACATGGCACTCAGAGCCGGAAGAGCTGTCCAGTCTGCTCGTGGGTCACTAAGGACTTCAGCTGTCCCTGCGGTCCTGTTCTTGACATCACTTCCTTCTCATTGTCTCCCTTGTCTGTATCACTGGATAAATGGCGTCCATGGCCCAGGGGACCCTTGTAAGCGAACGCAATCGTGACATGTGACTGGGTCCACGCTCTACAGCCCAGAAGTGACTGCCATTTTGATAACTATATTTGCCAGAAAGCTTGCCGACCTCAGGTTACATTCACGCCACTAGAACCCAGTTACTATTCTTGGCCAGAGGGACAGATTATCAACTTTGCTCTTCTTACTTCTTATCTCATAACATAGTTCAAGGTCTTCAATGACACATGTCGATTCAGAGCTTCTAAAGCTGAGCAGGAATGCTTAAATATGAACATGGTGCGTTCACAGAAGTTAGGATTTCTGCATGTTTTAGCCCCCCTTCCCCTTGCCTCTTGGTGAGATTTATATTTTTTAAAATCAACACAGGTAATACATATTTATTTTTGAAGATCAATAACTACAGATAAACAAAGGAAAACTGTCTTAAGTCATGTGACATTGCCATCAGAAATGGCCGCTATTAAGATTTCCATATGTGCTGTCCCAAACTTTTCATGTGAGTGTAAATGTGTGAATATCTATTAATAGTTTTTATGTATGTGTGTTTGGAGTGCATGTGCATGCATGCACGTGTGTGTGTGTGTGTGTGTGTGTGTGTGTGTGTGTATGTATGGGGGCTACAGGTTTGCATTTTAAAGAAGCAACAGAGAACTATCTATAGAACTCAGAGAAAGTACACTGGTGTTGTCATTTCTGAGGCTCTGAGGTTGCTGAGATGACATTTTTGGCATTTATCCTCTTATTCCTGCTGAAGAAAGTGAGACACCAGACATCATCTCCTGGCTATGACAGGGTTGAGATAAGTATTTGCACAAGAACTGCATGGGAACTGTCCTATGAACCTCTCACCATGAAGGGGGAAAGGTCTTAAGAAGCACCACACCTCCCTGGGAGACTGACGAGGACTAATGCTGATGGGGAAGGAAGGGAAGATACTTTCCTAGGGGTGCCCACTGATCTGTGATACTCGTCAGGATAAGTCATCAAAGACAAACCAGATGGAGCACAGTGGGCCCCTGAGAAAAGAGTTGCAAATAGGAGGGAGATGAAGGGTTGTAAGGAGAGAGTCGGGATTTTGGGAACTAAGGAGCGAAAGTAGCATAAACTATGTAACACTAAAAAAAAAAAAAAAAAAAAAAAAAAGCGAAGGCAGCAAGAGATCACTGAGGTTGTCTATAAACTAGATCCAGTTAATGCCTAGTCCTTGGAGCTGCTGGTCAACTCTGTTCTACAAGGTTTACAAGATCACCCTTCCCCACCCAGCCCCGTTCTCCTCCACCACGCTTTCCCCGCATCCCGTACAGTTCGCAAGCACGTACTGGTGTACAACGAGCTGTCGTCATCGTCGTCGTCCTCCTCTTCCTCCTCCTCACGCGTGTACAGGCAGGAAGAGTCTTCATAGTCGGACTCATGAGGCACATTTTCTTTATTGTCATCACATTCAATCACAACAGTTGGCACTTGTCTTATTTCCGGAAGGCCCAAGGGTCCTGCTTTTGTGACGCTGTCACTCGAGTGCAAACCAGAGCTGTGGTAAGAGGGGACTCGTTGCTCGGAGCTGTTCAGAGACAGAGAGGAAATTCATCTTAGCTGTCATGTCCATCAATGCCCTGGAACTGCTTTTAAATTTAATTGGCTGCTCATGGGCTGGGGAGATGGCTAGTGGTCAAAGTGTTTCTTGAGCAAATAAAAGGGCTGGGATTCGGATGCCCAGGTCCCGCATAAAAATGCCCAATGGAGAGGACTCAGCTGCCTCCTCTTTGAGTCCCTAGACTTTCCGATGGTCCCCCACCCCCTTCTCCCACATTCTCCCATAGCTGACTTCTGCTAGCCATTCCTACCAAGGAAAAGGAATCATATGGTATGTCTGCTAGCCAGAACCTCCTTTCTTTCTACCTTTTTGTTGCTGCAAATAAGGGTGATGGTTTGCTTCTTGCTGGCACTGAGGATTATAACTATAGACAAATTCAACAGAGAAGTGGCAGGAAGACCCTTCCTACTGTCCAAGGGATCACTGATGATTGCAGTAAAAAGAAACTAGTGCATGTGTTTAAGAGGAAATTTGCCTGCAACCACAGTGTCACTGAGCATCCAGTACGGAGAAGTAATTCAGCTGCAGAGTGGTGGTACAAGAACATATGCCAGGTCCTGATGGAGGTCGGACTAGCCAGGGACCATCAGCTGAGGTTCACGGGTTCCAAGTGCTTGTGGCTTCTGAAGCTTGAGGGAGGATTCCGTGCAAGGAGCAGAAGTTCCCTTCTGTCCCTTGTCACAGTTTTGAAACCTTATAGCTTGTATGCATAATGTAATTCCTTCATGCAGTAAACTGAAAAGACTCCCACCCCCCCAAAAAAATAATGTTGTTGGATATGCCTTGCAGTCTTGCTATAATTACAGCCCCAAAAGACAGAGTCTGGGAATCGCCAGAGCAAGACGACTAGCCAGATTAGGCCTATTGGTGATGTCGGTTTAGAGACCCTGCCTCAAAGCAGCGAAGTGGAAGAGTGACCAAGAAAGATTCCCGATACCCCCATTGGACATCCACAAGGATGCACACTCATGTGTACACAGCTCTGAACACACACGCTCCCACCCACATGTAAGCACATGTCCACGCATGCACACAACCCATACACACATTGGAATAATAAAAATCAGTTGTTTCATCCTGAGAGACGAAGGTCCACCAGGAAATGTAATTCACTTCTATCTCACAGTAGGACAGCAGCTTCCCATTGGTGGCAGTAGAATGGAGTCAGGCACGGGGAATCAGGTCACTGTAGGTGGGCGGTGGTGGTAAGTACACAACACCATGAACGCACATATAGCCATGAACTGTACACTTCAAACTGGCAGAGATGGGGCTCGTTTGCAGGCCACAGGCCTCCTAGCTGGGGTAAAGGATTAACTTGCTAGTGACACCAGAGACCCAGCACAGAGGCACAGCAAAGCAGCTTCTGGTTTTGAAGGCTATGTGGAGCGGCTGACCAGGAACTGACAGCGGGAGTTTGATTTGGAATGGAGGAGCAGAGGAGGAGAGGAGCTGGGACGAGAGGAAATCTGGACTGCACATGGCATGGTGGGAGGGGGAACAGAAAGAAGAGACGAGGTGGGGGGGGGCACCAGGACCACCTGGAGAAAGTCCTGACCTGAGGGCTGTGCTGGGCTCTGCAGTCACAGGAAACAGTTTTTTTTTTTTTTTTTTTTTTCTCTTGGTCAGTCTTCTAAGAATGATTTTTGTTTATTTTACAACAAGCTATGTATCTATCCATGTAAGTACGTCGGCATTCATTTATTATTTATTTGGTGTGTGTGTGTTGTATGCACACGCGTGTGGAGGGTACACACTCAAACCTGGAAGTTAGAGGAGGAAGTCAGGTGTTCACTATAACTCTGCCCCTTATTCTTTTGAGTCAGACGGGTCTTTTCCAGAGGAGTGCACGGAAACATTTTTCTTTTCCTGGTGGCTCTCCTGTCTCTGTCCACCATGGCACTGGGGTTACAAATACATGCGAGGTAGTCCCGGCTTGTTATGTGGGTGCTGGGTCCAAAGTCAGGACCTCACGGCTGCTCAATAAGTACTCGTAGCCACAGAGCCATCTTTCTAGCCACAAGAATGATGCTCTTGCAGCCAACTTGGATTTCATGTACTTTTCAATGAAGAGGAAAAAAGCTACAAAATATTTATGGTAAGAAAATTAAGACATGCATTTGTCATAGTTTCCTAACAGGTTAAATCTGATGCTCCTGCTGCAGCTGAGAAGCCTTTGAATGACTGATTCCAAATGAAAACCATCAAGAATTACAAGAATACAGAGTTAGGAATGAGCATGCACACACACACCCATACACACACACACACGCACACACATGCATGCGCATGCATTCACACCCATGCATTCACACATATGCATGCACACACACACACTCACACATGTGCCCACATGCTCACACATGAATGCACACACACACACAAACATGCACATGCATACATACATACATGCACAACACACATGCACACACATATACACACTTTATTATTGACGATTGAATCCACATAATAGTCGAATGCTCCACCGTGAATGCATATTTCTGGCCCAATTAATATTTTAATACCTTTTCAGAGTTACTGGAAGTAGAATTTTTATCCTCATGTAAAGAATTTTTGAATGTGGGGAGCTCAATGTTATTTTTCCATAAAAAACTTATTTGACACTCGTATGCAAATGTATTACAAGGACATACCATATCAGTGAGGAGCAATGGAAGATGAGCGAGTCAGTCTCATAAGTGGTATGTGATACACAATAGGGTGTGGCTTTGTCTACCTGGAGACACAAGTAAGATCTTCCTGCAGGAAGGCATGTGTTTCTTGAAGCTTTTGGTTAGTCTTTAACTTACCGCTCTGTCTAATTTAAATTCAGTTAACCTTCTTCCCTTCTAATACAGTTTTTAAAGAGCTGTTTTTCTCTATGTATTTTCCACATATCTCTTTAGTGATGCAATAGGAAATCCAGTTAACACAATTAAGCTATGATGCATACGGCAATCAATGAACTTAAAACACTAAGATTCTTTGACTTTTGAGTAGGAGAAAAAAACACATATTTACAAATTATGATATCTAAGTGGATACAGCTGGCTTGATTGAAATGGTCATGTCCCAGCTAACTTCACAGAAACAGAAGCAGGGAGGGAGCAGCTAGGTGGAGTAGACAATGAAGGGGTTCTAGGGTGACAAATATTTGACCGAATGGAAACTTACTGGTCTGCCCTGCAAGGCAGTCCCTCCTATAGAGCAAGGTTGGTTACTGCATCCTAGCTGGGGTTGGGTTTCGATCTTGGATGTTAGGGGAAGTAGGGATGGAAGAGGATGAAATGAAATTATTGTTTATCTCACTATGTAACCCAGGCTGCTGTTGAACTCCTGATCCTCCTGCCTCAGTCTTCTGAATGCTAGGATTGTAGGTGTATACCATCACACTCAGCTTAGGTATTTATTAACTACTTTGATATTTTAAAACTTTTGGCAGATTCATCTAAATTCCTGGGAAACACTCACTGTAGTACATGCTAGATTTACACTACAAGATGAGCGGACTAGCAGGCGGAGGGTTGCACTGTTTTTGTAAAGTTCCCCCTCCCCCAACCATGAAGTTGTGTAACCACCAGGGTTGGTTCGCATATGAGCGACGCTGCGTCCCTACCAATGCAATTAGTATCCTCCCGTAGAATCTGACTGTATTCGAGGAGATCTTACTTGTGTCTCCAGGTTGACAAAGCCACACCCTATTGTGTGTCACATACCACCTATGAGACTGACTCGTTTGTCTTCCTTTCTTCCTTTTCTATCTTTTGGAGTCAACTTGGCACTACCTGCCTTGATGAATTCTTCTGCTCCAGCTTTTTTGTTTGTTTGTTTGCCTCAGAAGATTCTGCACATCAAACATGAATATCCACCTTCTGTTGCCTGTCCCTAGCTCCCAGTTATCAAATTCTCAGCTCTGTGCCTTTATACAATTAAACTACAAGATGTGGACTGCAGAAGGTGGAGATGGGATGAGATCTGAGCCACAGAATTGCATTTCAGTCTCTTGCAACCTTATTTCCCATAACACCCAAGAAGGAAAGGCAAGCCCAGCTAGGATGCAGTAGCGGTCCTTGCTCTATAGGAGGTGCTGTTCCTCAGGCCCATAGCAATGGAATTGCTTGACCAGGAGTCGAAACTTTCTTTAAATACTTTTAAACAGGGAATGAAGCGACTCCTTATCAGTAGAGCAAAATATTTGACAAAAACAACTTAAGAGAGGAAGAATTTATTTTGGCTCATGGTTTCAGAGATTTAGTTGCTGGCTTCTTGGTCCTATATACTTGGTAGTGGAGAGAAGAGTTCATTTCATAGATAACCAGGAAGCAAAGCAAAGGTTGTGTGTGTGTGTGTGTGTGTGTGAACATGTGGGTGGCTTTTTCCATTTTATTCATTAATTTCTAGTCCTTAGCCCATGGGATGTGCCGTCCACATTCAAGGGGGGGGGTCTTCCCCACTTTCTGAGTTTGCATTGGGTGGCATTCATAACTATTTTTGGCTGCAAGCCATGGAAATCTTACTAAACAGAGAAGCAATAGATGGAGTCACTGAATTTAATGGGTGCCTATGACGCGGTAAAGGTGCCCATGTGTTTGGTCACTACGGTGACTTCTAATGATTGTCCCTGTGACTGAACACCAGACAAGAAGTGGCTTAAGGGAGGAAGTGCTAATGTGGCTCCAGTTTTCGAAGGAATACGGTCTATCCCGGCAGGGAGGGCTTGGTTTCAGGAGCATGGGAAAGCCTTTCACATAGTAACTGTGGCCAGGTAGCAGACAGCAGACAGGAAGTCAAGTCCCCAATAAACTCATTTCTTCCAGCAATATTCCATCTCCTGACCACGCTTCGACCTTTGAAACAGAGCTATCAGCTGGGGACCAAGTGCTGGAACATGGGAGCCTGTGAGGGACATTCCACCTTCAAACGGGAACTCTGCTCTTGCATCCGAACAGCAGAGTGTTACCACCACGGCTGCGACGGCTCTTTATAGAAAGTTTCCTGATAATGCGGCTCCTTATTATTTTTTATGTAGGCCACCAGTTAGACCATTTACATTTTTAAATTTATTTTCTTTTTTGTTATTTAATTTTTGTAGTATCGGAAAGGAATGGAACCTAGGGCCTACCACATGAATTGTCCAGGCTGCACCTCAACTTGGTTTTTAGTTCATCTAAGTGTTGGACTTGCGATCTTCCTGCCTCAAACTCCTGAGCATCTGGGATTCCAGGCCTGGATCAGACCTGACTTACATTTTTCTTAAAATCAATACTTTTTATTCACACCTTATGGAAATAATCTTTCATATAAGGTACAGATGCTAACTAAACCTATCTATATATTAGATGGTAATTATATAGCCATTAAATAAATATTTTATATTAAAATATATTTTCAATACATCACATTTGGTTACCTGTTATGCTAGACTAGGATTTTTCAGTTTTGGCATGATTAACATTGTCATAGTTAAGCACAGGTGTCAACTTGACTGTTGAGGGCTTGAGCTCTGGGCACATTTGTAGAGAGTTAGGCTCAGAGCAAAGCTGCAGGAGATTGTCTAGCTGCTGGGGAAGGCTCAGCCCATGGTGGGTGGGATTAGGCCCTGGAATAAATCATGGAGAGCTGGTTGAGAAAGTGGCATCCTTCTATTCACTTGACCAGACATGCTGGCCTGGCAAGTAAGGATTGTCCATCTCTCAGCTGTTATGTGGTGATAATGTGGCCAGTTCCCTCGGCCCTGGTGTTGGTGCGTGCTCTCCCGTCAAGCTGGACTGAGAACTGTAACCTGGAATCTAAAGAGAGAATAAACCCTTGTTCCCTTAACCCATTTGATGGTCATTTATCAGCAGCCATTCAGGTGGACTGCAACAGAATTTGGTACCCAGGAAGTGGGGTGTTGCTGATAAATCTGACTACGTGCATATTGTGGCTTTTGAATGGTTTTGCTGGACAATGTTGGAAATGCTTGAAGATTTTCACTTTGTGGATTACAAATACCGTTCTTCAGAGTTCAGTGGACCATTTGGAAAGCAGTGATGCAGAGAGTAATGAATTGTTGGGCCCAGTTTGTGATGAGGGACTTTGCTAAAGCTGCATTTAAATATGATAGACTGGTTTGCTTGACAGAGGAGAGCTGTGTTGGTGGCTGTGAAGCTCTGAATCTAAAAATCTGCTGCTGTTGGAGAAATGAACATCAGTGAAGGAAAACCTAGTGACTTGCACTGGGACAGTGGAAAACCTGAAAACCACCATAGGACAAGTTCATGGTTTGAAAACCCAGATTCCTTCAGGGGCCAAAAGCCCAAGTTAAAGCTGTTTCTTGCCCTTTGGAAGTTTGGCTGCCTAAAAGAGGCTTTTTCAGCATCAGCACACAAAATTTGGTATAGCTGTGGCTCAAGTGGACCAAACTACATTTCAAACTCCCTTAGGAATCTGGTGGCATCCCCCAGGTGGCACTGGTTTCAGTGTATGATTATGAGGTTCATGAAGAGCAGCTAAAGCTTGGCACCAAGTGGCAGGTGTAGAGTCCTGTAAGAAGGTGAAGCTTATAGCTGCAGAGGAGAATCCAGAGTGTTGAAGATACCAGAATCGTGGGATGTGTGCTGAGGACAGCTGTGAGTGGAAATTCAGCCTGGTTCAGAGGAACTCTGCTTCTATAACTTAGAGCTGCAAACAGGGACTGGGAATGCCTAGAATCTTTGAGCCACTTTGACTATGTGATAAGCAACAGAAGATGGACATTAAAGTACAGGATGCAGCAATTTGCTGGACTTTGATCTTAATTTAAATGTTTTCTTATTACATCAAGATACTTCTGTTTTAATGTTTTATCTGTTTTAAAGTATTTAACTTATTCTGATTTAATATACTTTTAATTTTTTTATTTACTCAATTGTGTGTGTGTGTGCGCATGTGTGTATATGTGCGTGTGTGTGTGTGTGTGTGTGTGTGTGTGTGTGTGTGTGTAGAACCACGGGTGAATTTGGGAACCACCATGGACCACCTCCACCTCCTCTTTCTTTACTCTGCCCTGGGAATCACAGGCAATGCCCTACCAGGACCAGAAACGCAGGTCGCCCCTGCTTCTGCCCGGTGTCTATATGTGGGGTCTAGGATCCGAACTCAGGACCTTCTGCCTGCAAGGCAGAGGCTTAACCCCTGAGCCACCTCTCCAGCCCTGATTTGATATACTCTTTGATATACTCTTAAAAAACTTTGAACTTTTAAAATGTTGGAACTGAAGTTTTAATGAGAGAACATTATAAATTTTTCCATGAAGTGTATTTATATTTTAAAGATAACTTTTAACACTTATAGGGACAAGGATTGATGCCTACAGTTTCAAAGTGCTATTCTTTTTTGTGTCAAGTTGACAAGGGTGGAGTGTCATAGTTAAGCACAGGTGTCAACTTGACAGTTGAGGGTTTGAGCTCTGGGCACATTTGTAGAGAATTAGTGGTTGAGTTAGGGCCAGAGCAAAGCTGCAGGAGATTGTCTAGCTGCTGGGAAAGGCTCAGCCCATGGTGGGTGGGACTAGGTACTGGAATAAATCACGGAGAGCTGGTTGAGAGAATCAGCATCCTTCTGTTCACTTGACCAGACACGCTGGTCTGGCAAGTAAGGATTGTCCATCTCTCAGCTGTTATGTGGTGATGGTGTGACCAGTTCCCTCAGCCCTGGTGTTGGTGCGTGCTCTCCCGTCAAGCTGAACCGAGAACTGTAACCAGGAATTTTTTTTATTAAAATTTTTATTTTATTTATTCAATTGTGCATGTGTGCATGTGTGCGTGTGTGTATGTAGAACCACGGGCAAATTCGGGAACCACCATGGACCGGCTCCACCTCCTCCTTGTTTACTCTGCCCCTGGATTCACAGGCTCCGCCAGAAGCACAGGCCACCCCCGCTTCCGCCTGGAGTCTATACGTGGGGTCTAGGATCCAAACTCAGGACCTTCTGCCTGCAAGGCAGAGGCTTAACCCCTGAGCCACCTCTCCACCCCCATAACCAGGAATCTTAAGAGCGAATAAACCCTTGTTCCCTTAAGCCATTTGATGGTCATTTATCAACAACCATGCAGGCAGACTGCAACAAACATTCTGGACAGTTCTTCACTCTGGGACCTGTCCCTCGCATTGGGGCAGGCTAGTGTCCCCCTGTGCTCTATCATTAGATGGTTTGAAGACTCAGGAGGATTAAAGGAAGCACATGCACTTGAATTCCCACTGTCCCTGCAGTGGAAATTCTGCCTGTCCCAATACTAGAATTGATTTTCTGTTGTGTTTTTTTTTTTTTCAGAAACCATTGTCCAGAGAGATTTTTACAGGTTAAAAATACAAAAATATCCATGTTTGGTGGTGCATGGGTCTTGTGTCTTAATAGTCTCTCTTACACACACATACACACACACACACACACACACACACACACACACACACACAGTTTTGATGAATGTAAAACACCTACCCATTTTTGAACAATACCTGTACACCCATATGTCATTTATGCACATTATCTGCTCACTAGTGGCTCATTAATGGATGCATCCTAATGGCTGTTTTTGGCAAATTGCTGGTGTCCTCTCCCTCTGGTCTTACAGCAGCAGCCTGTGAGGTAGGCAAGTAGGTTTCTCCATTTAACAGAGGAAGCAAAGACCAAGTGGCTCAGCTGGGGTCCACCATTGTTTTCCATGTTTTGCACTCCTGACACCATCCCTCCTGCCCCAGCTGCATGACAAAGTCGAGTACAAACACCACCACGGATTTCTTTGTTAGAAACCAGTATGGAAATGAATTTGTTTAGCCATTACCACTTTTGGAAAAAGAAAGTCAAAATACACTCTCTATTTGTGAAGGCTCAGCACCCTGGTCCATTTTCAGAGCTGCATAGCTTTCCTGCTGACCATGGTTCAAAGTAGAACAAACACGCTAATGTTGCGGTTCCTATCTTAGAAGGCAGATGCCAGGCACAGCGTGTGCCCGCTGTCTTCAAGTGAAGCTGATGAACAGCCTTCTTGGGCTTTGGTGGTTATTTCTGTCGTTTTCCAGCCTCGGGTGCTGCAATTTCTAACATGATTTTTCGCCATTTTGGTCTCCAAGAGGAGACCGACTGGCGGCTCTCTCCCCTCTGAAAATGCGCTATGTAATTTGTGCTTAGTTACAAAAGCTGCTCTGTGGGAGATCTTTGTTTTCGGTGTCATATTTACAGATAATAAATGTTCTATCCTTGGGGAGATGAAGAGCCCCCTAGCCGTTTAGTCATGGATGTACTAGGAATCAAGTGCCTGAGGAAAAGACCCTTTATTCCATGTTTGATGACAAGGTTCTCAAGTACCTTGGAGCAAGATTAAAATTTTAAGTCTGATTTTTTAAAAATACGTGTATGTGTGTATGCATGTTTATGTGCAGGGATGTATGTGTGCCCATGTCTGTATGTAGGAATGTGTGTGTATGCATCTGTATGTGCGGAGCTGTGTGTGTGTGTGTGTACCTGCTTGTGTGTGGGAATGTGTGCATTGCATATTCATGTGTGTGTTCATATGCAGGTATGTGTGTTTGCGTACAGGGATATGTGTGTATCTGTGCATGTTGTGTGCAGTTAAATGTGTGTATATGTGACTGTTCATGTGAAAGTATGTGTGTGTGTGTGGGGGGACCCTGATGTAATGACTCAACTAGTTGATATTTCTAAAAATTTTAGGAATTATTTAAAGCAGGGTATATGCCTATCTTCATCCAGAACTGAACATGAAAGATCAGCCAGTCTCTTCCTTTTCCATCACTAGAGATTATTTAAAAACACTGTGTGTGTATGCATGTGCACATGTGTATACGTGTGTGTGCATGCATGTATGTGTGCGTGCACATGTATACCCATGTGCATATGTGTGCATGTATGTAGGTGCGTGCACACGTGTATATGTGTGCATGTGCATGCCTGTGTATGCAGGTATGTGCTTGTGTGCATGTGTATATATGTATGTGTATGCACGTGTATGTATGTGTGTGTATGCACATGTATATATGCATGTGTGTGCAGTCCTGTGTATGCGTGTGTGTGCATGTGGAGGCTGGAGGACAGCGTCAGCTGCTGTTCCTCAGACCCCGTCCACCTTACTTATTTTTGGAAGGTCTCTGGCTGGCCCGAAACTCATCACATAGACTGGCTGTTCGGGAAGGCTGGCTGGTCGGGGAGCCATCTGCCTCCCCCTCCCCAGCGCTGTGGTTACAGGGCACGCCACCACACCTAGCTTTTTTACTTGGGTTCTGGAAATTACACTCACGTCCTTGTATCCGAGTTGACTAAGGTCTCTCCCTGCTGACAGTAAGTTTTAATTCCGTAACTTGATCCAATTCCCTGTGACAGTTTCACAGAATTACAAGTAATGCCCCGTCTGTGGACAGCAGGTGACAGTGCCTTCTCCTTGCCACGACAGAGACACAGTGATGTCTGGGAGCCTTCTGGAAATGGGCTCTGAATTCACTGTTGCGAGTTAATAAATGCAGGGCCCGTGCTGAACCTTCATTCAGGACTGGACATGAAAGGTCAGCCAGGTGCTTTGCTTTCCAAGGCTAGAGATTCCTTGAAAACACGCGGCCATTTAAGTGTAGGAAAATCAATGTGGGGCACCACTGTGTTCTCTTTTGCTTGTGATTTTTGTTTCTGAGACCTTCTCACTGAAGAGTCTTAGAATGGCCATGAACCCACAATCCTCTTATCTCCATCTCCCAGGTACCCGGATTACAGGTTTCTGCTGTGGTCTTTTGACCTTTTAAATGGTTGTGTGTGTGTGTGTGTGTGTATGTGAGAGAGAGAGAGAGATGGAAAAAGAGATGGAGAGAGAGAAAAAGTTGGAAAGAGAGAAAGAGATGGGAAGAGAAAGAGATAGAGAGAAAGAGGGATATGGAAAAAGATGGAGGGAGAGAGGGATGGAAAGAGAAAGAGATAGAGAGAGAGAAAGAGATGGAAAAAGAGATGGAGGGAAAGAAAGAGAAAGAGAAAGATGGAAAAAGAGATGGAGACAGAAAGAGAGAGATGAAAAAAGAGAGAAAGAGAGAAATGGAAAAAGAGATGGAGGCAAAGCAGGAGAAAGAGAGAGAGAGAGAGAGAGAGAGAGAGAGAGAGAGAGACACATATGAGTGTGGGTCTGCTCTTCCTCTCATGGTGTGGGCTCTAGATTTGTATAGGTGCCTGGCCTCCACCGTGTTCTATTTTTTTTTTTATTCAATTGTGTGTGTGTGTGCGTGTGTGTATGTATGTGTGTGTGTATATATGTGTGTGTGTATAGAACCAGGGACGAATTTGGGAACCACCATGGACGCCTCCACCTCCTCCTTGTTTACTCTGCCCCAGGATTCACAGGCTCCGCCCTACCAGGACCAGAAACGCAGGCCGCCCCCGCTTCCGCCCAGCATCTATACGTGGGGTCTAGGATCCGAACTCAGGACCTTCTGCCTGCGAGGCAGAGGCTTAACCCCTGAGCCACCTCTCCAGCCCCTCCACCGTGTTCTTAATCCATGTGTTTCCTGGTTGGTCGAACACAGTCAAATAGACATTTAAGTTTTCTGCTTGCTTAAATGTCATTCTTGATGGAGGCGGGACAAAGGAAAGAGAACAAAGCTTTCTCTTCCCCTTGAGGCTTGGGGACATGATGAAGAGAGAGTTTTGTACGTGGGCCTCTCACCAAAATAGGCCTACCCCTTTCCTCTAGAACCTTCCAAATGCTTCCACATCCAATGTTTCTTTTGTGAGTAACACACCTCCCGCTTTAGCAGACTTTCTCATCCATTTACTTTCACCAAGGAAGGTACTAATGCAGCTCCATCTTTGAGGGATACCCACCCACTTTCCCCAAGCACAAAACATACCCATTGTCCTCCTGAACATACTTTTTAGCTGGTAACAGATGCACAGCACAGCGGGTTTGGGAGCTGAAGGAAAATTGAGCAGGGTAGTGGAGGGAGAGTAATGGAGTCCGTATTCCAGTACCTGAGACTAGATCACCCAGTGACAATGCTTCTGTCATCCGTCCTGGATCATCATCTCATACCTACCCACCTGCTGCCACGTGGCACCCACACTGCCACAGGTAGGCCGCCTTAATCTAGAATTCAAACTCAGGGAATTATATTTATTATTAGGGAATTATAGAGAGAGAGAAAGAGATGGAAAAAGAGATGGAGGGAAAGAAAGAGAGAAAGAGAAAGATGGAAAAAGAGATGGAGACAGAAAGAGAGAGATGAAAAAAGAGAGAAAGAGAGAAATGGAAAAAGAGATGGAGGCAATAAAATCTAATAAAATCTAATCATGGGCCTTGCCACAACAAAGTTCACTGCAAAAGAGGAGGTGGGTTGTGTGCATCTCTGTAATCCTTGTCCTTCAACGTATTATATTCCATTCTTTAAACTTTTTAAAATTTTATTTATTGTGTGTGTGTGTCTGTGTGTGTGTGTGTGTGTGTGTGTCAGAGGACACTGTGTGTCCCTGTGGAGGACCAAGGGCGACTTCAGGATCATCCTGGATTACTTCTACCTCCTTTTTGCTTTGCTTTGGGATTTTTCCAGGCTCCACCCAGCAGGGCGAGAAGTGCTGGTTGCTGTCCTTTTGCCTGATTTTTTTTTTTAATGTGAGACCTGGGATCTGAACTCAGGACCTTCTGCTTGTGAGGTAGAGTCTTAACCCCTGAGCCATCTCTCCAGCCATACATTCCATTATTTTAAATTTGTTGTGTGTATGGCACTTCATAGTGTGAGAGAAAATAACGGCTTTGTTGGCTTGCAAGAAGGCATGGTAGGTAGACTCTGGGTGATACCACCCAAGTCCATATCTCTACTGTGCTAGTTTATACATGGGTGTCAACCTGACACTGAAGACTGAGTCTAGGTGCATCTGTGAAGAATTGGTAGTTAAGGAAGCCCTGAGCAAGACTGCAGTGTATTTTGATTGATGTGGGACTCAACCCACGGTGAATGGGACCACTTGTAGGGCAAGGGGATGGGATGGGGGAAGCTGGTTCAGTACTTTGCATACTTTAGCATATTCTGGCAGTCTTGCTGTCTGGCAAGTGGGGTTTGCCCCTCCCTCAGCAATCCTTGTGGATATGGTGTGGCCCATTTCCTCGGCTCTTGGTGTTGCTATGAGCTCTCTGGCTAAAGAGAACTATGAATTGCAGCAGAAAAATCATAAGTAAGAAGAAAGCCCCCCTTGCTCGCCTAAGCCGTTTGGCCATGCAATATCACAGCAATACTGCTGTGATCCTAGTCGCATGATAGAGAATGCTTTCTGAGATGGAGCATTGTCTCCACAAAGTTAAGATAGTAACCAGACCTCTCTGAATGCTGCATGTTTTCAAGAAGGTTAAATGAGAGAACAAACACTCTTCCTAGGACACAAGAGAAACCATCTAAGACAGCTGCGCAGGTTGTTCTGAAAGATGCTTCTGCTTCTTCACCGAGATGTGGCGCCCACTGGCGGTGCACTTACGTAGCACCATGAAAATGCTCCAAGATGGTGCTCTGCCTGACATCTTGTGGACACCATGGAAATGTTCTCCAGTGCCTTTTCCTATGCTATATCTTTCATCAACTTTACATAATCTGGAAACACCTAGATGATGGGGGTCAGGCCCCCCCCCCCACTATCCCCCTGGAGAATAAGGTCTTTTGTGTCAAATTCCTTACAAGATGGACAGCAGATCGAGTCCTGTGCTCCTTCTGCCCAAGTTCAGTAATGTTTGTTCCCTTCTAGTTGTGTGACCTGGGACATAAAATTTGGATTTCCCCCTCCTGATATGGAGAGGTCACAGTAGTATCCACTACTTAGGGCACTTAGGAAGCTTAAATGAAGTCATTTTTTCAAGAAATTAATTTTTAAAAATAAATCTATTTCTGTGTTTATTTTTGAATTTATTTATTCAGTATGTGTGCCTACGTGTTGTCTGCATGCATCAGAGAGCACTGTGTGTTCATGTGGAGATCAAGGACGACTTGAGAATCATCCTGGATTATTTCTACCTCTTTTTTTCCTTTGTTCTGGGATTTTCCAGCTTCTACCTTCCAGAGCTGGAAGGACAGGCCTCCACCATTTCTGCCTGGCATTTTTATGTAGGATCTGTGATCTCAACTCTGGTCCTTCTGCTTTCAAGGCAGAGTCTTAACCCCTGAGCCATCTCTACAACCCCATAGTTCATTTTAAAATGTTCGTTTTTAACCATTGCTTATGACAACCTAACGAGAATGAGCAGATGGGTGGCCTTGTGTTACCTGCAGTTTTCATAACCACATGACCAAGGGGAAGAACAGTGAACCCAAACCATGTCCACTCAGGTCCACTTGAATTCAAAACAGCCGGCAGTCAATGCTGGGTATTGTGATACGCGTGGTCTGAAAGGACCTAGTCACCAGAGCCAGCTTGTCCTCAGGTTGCTTAGCAGATACCCTGGTAGATGTGGGAGTCTTTCAGGCCATTATCATACCACAAGTGAGGTCCAGGGACATCATGAGAAAGGCTCAGGAGCTAGTTCAGCTCTTGCACGAATGAGCTGCTCAGGAACCAACAGAGGTGCAAATACCTCATCAGACAACAGCAGTGTTGATTCAGTCCCTGCAGGGAGTCTGCACAGTGCACCTAGACGAAGCTTCACATGCAGCGCTTGCTGCAAATTCCAGGGTGCGGATTCTGCAGCTGCTTTGAAGACATCACGGGTTACCTACCATCTGAGAGAGCTTGGCATGGCGAGGGCATTGTGGATAATCTAGGCCAGACATCTTCACCCCAGAGTCCCCAGAGGAGGAGATGGGACTCTGTTAATAATCATCTGTGCAGTCTCTCTCTTGCATATGGCAAGGTAATATGGCACCACAATCATATGATACCCTTTGGAATAGTTAGAAGTGAAAATTAGTATGTATGGGTGACACTTAAGAATGTTAAGTATATGTCTTCTCTGTGTGTGTGTGTGTGTTTGCATGTGGATGGGTGTGCAGGCATTTGAATGTGCATACCAGTGCCTGTGGAAGTCCAAGGATGACATCGGGAATCATCTTGGATTGCTCTACCTCCTTATTGCTTTATTCTGTAGTTTCTCATGCTCTGCCTTCCAGAGCTGGAATTGCAGACTGCCGCCATATTCCCCTGGCATTTTTACATGTGATCTGGGGATCCGAACTCAGGTTTTATTGCTTGCAAAGCAAAGGCTTTCACCTCTGAACTGTCTTCCCACCCCTTACGGATACATATTAAGGTCAAAGGACTAGCCTAAAGCAGGAAGTCAATAAATCTGGCTGCCAAGAAACAGGGGCAGATGTTTAACTGGAAGTGCAGGAGAATCTAAAGAGCTGGCATTCCCTGGGTGAGGAGAATTTTCTTGGAAAAACGTGTTTCACAAAATGAGGCATGCTGCTTGCTAAACAAGGAACTTCCAACCAAAGCCAAGTCATAAATGAACAACACTGAGACCTTCCGAGTTTCACTCCTGCTAGAGCAAAGAGCCACATGTGCTCATGACCACAAAGTATGCTGACTTGCTGGAGAAATGGTATAAACATGAGCCAATTCAGTAAGCATGCCAGACTGTTACACGGCTGCAAGAGATCTCAGGACGGCCAAGTTCAGGGCCAAGAATTGTTCTTTAAGATTTTCTGTGACCCTTGAGGAAAAGTAATTGTCACCAAGAAATAGATTTGTCCTAGGATTCTGAGTGGAACAGGTCTCTCGGCAAGGTTTAATAAAGGTGATCAGAGGGCTGGAGAGATGGCTTAGGGGTTAAGACTCTGTCTCCCAAGCAGAAGGTCCTGAGTTCAGACCTCAGAGCCCACGTAAAAAACATCAAGTAGAAAAGGTGATGGCCTGCACTTCTGACCCTGATGGGTGGAGCCTGGGAAATCCCAGAGTGAAATAAGAGTAGGTAGATACAATCCAGGATGATTCCTGAAGTCACCCTTGGCCCTCCACAGGGACACACAGTACCCTCTGAGACACACACACACACACACACACACACACACACACACACACACACGCAAAATAAAAGTTTAAAAATAATAAAAGTGATCAGAGTCTCATAAATTTCAGACTGGTGAGCTGCAATCTCAATTTCTTTGGTCTGATATAAACAAACTCCTTTGGTCAATATTGTTGACAAATAATTTCATCCCTAGCTAATATATAAATATAAAAAGGGATATTAAAGCAAACAATGAATAATGTGTTTTTATTAGTCATATTTTAAAAGACAGACTGTACTTTTTGGAAACAGAGTCTCATGTAGCCCAGGCTGGCCTTGAACTTTGCTATGTAGCCAAGGATGATCCTCCAGCTGTCATTTCTGACATTCTGTGATTATGAACCATTCCCAGTTTTACATTCTGCTGGGATAGAACCCGGGACTTTGTGCATGTTAGGTAAGCACCCTATCAACTGAGTCACATCTCCAGCCCATGTTTTGTTTCTGTGTCTGTCACAGATGGATGTCACATAGCACTAAACATGTGTTGCTAAGACTTCAAAAGAGTTCTGGAACCTTTCTGGAACAGGTTGACCATGATGATTTTGACCCGTTTATGTTAAAACAGGCATATGACTAATATCTGAACTGAGATAAAGCCTTTCCATTTCTAAAATACCTTTGCATTAGAGCTAACTACCTACATGTGTAGGTACATATGCATATGCATGCACACGCACACGTAGACACACACACACAATGTAGACTTGTAGAATCAGGCAAGTCTTTAGCACAGTACCTATCTGTAAGGTTTTTCTTTATGAAAGCACATAGTGAGTTTTCAGGATGAAAGGCACATAGTGAGTCTGCAGGATGCCTGCGGTTGCATCTCTTTTACTCTTTGACGAGGTTTTACCATGGTCTTCCTGGCTGGTTACAAATCTGCCATCCTCCTGCCTTTACCTCCTGTGCCGTCTCCTACAGCCTAACCTTTCTTAAAGATGGCTCATCTCCTCCTTAATGGTACGGAGGCTCTTCCTTAATATGGTTATAATCTTCTATTATTACTTTAATTCTCAATGACTGCTTGTCTAAAAACCTGGGGAGTAACTACTAACTCCCTCTCTTATTAAAAATTACTTTCTCCCAGTTGGAAACAGCATAGTGCTGCTTCCTCTGCAGCGACTAGAATGTCCCTTCATTCCCTTCTCCATCGTCATCTGGTCATGCTCACCTTTCAGTTGCTGTAGGAGGTCACCCTGAACCCCAGAGCAGCTGACATCCCTGTTACAGGCTCAGTTCCTACCCTGTGCCTTTCGTAGCACTGACCCACACAGGCGACCGGAGGGCAGCTACTCTGTATTTTCGCCACTCGATCCACAGTGCCAGGCATCAAGCCTGGTTCAGAAAAGAACTGTGGGTAATCTCTCCATGACCAAGTGCTACAGCCTGACTTTGACTAGAAGCTTAGGCGTTAATGCGTTGTGTTTGCGTTGTGTTGAGAAGAGAACTCTGAGGAGGGGTTCTGCTTTCCTCCACTCTGAATGTCATCATTAAGAGAGCGGTCTCCTTATCACCAGAGGGTTTGTTATAAAAGGAGGTTTGGCCCCATCTCTCATCCTTCTCCTCTCTCGTCCTCTCACCTTCCACCATGGGGTGACAGGTAGAAGGCCTTTCAGATGTTGCCACCATGATCCCGGACCACTAGCTTCTAGAACTTTCGAAGACTGTGTATGTGTTGCTGCAGCCACTCGGTCTGTGGTATTTTGTTAGCACCCTTGGCAAAATGTAGCGCTGTGATGATCCGATTTGTGTGCATCACTAGTTCAGAATGGACAGGGTGAAGGGGCAGGGGTGAGGGAGGAGACCAGGTGGGACGCGGCCAATCACAGGTTTTGTTGCAGAGCAGATAGGAATTGCTGACAAGGAAGGTGTCAGGTGGTTGTACCCCAGGTTATCATGTGAGCAACCTCGAGTACAAAGCTATCTTGAGTTAAAAAAGGAAAAGATTTCTTTGATTTTCTTTTTCATGTATGCATGAATGGTGTGTGTGTGTGTGTGTGTGTGTGTGTGTGTGTGTGTGTGTGTGTTTGGCAAGCATATGAAGATATGTGTACAGTTGTGTGCATAAGAGTGCATTTGAGTGTGTGTATGAGGCTGTGGCACCCCAAGGTCGGCAGTGGGAATCATCCTGGATTGTTCTGCTGAGAAAGATTTCTTTAAAGTGAAATCTCGAGAGCTGGGGAGATGGCTCAGGGCTTAAGGCCTTTGCCTCTTGAGCAAAAGGCCTGAGTACAGATTCCCAGATCCCACGTAAATGCTGGTTAAAATGGCAACGGCTTGTAAAATTCTAGCCTTGGAAGGCAGAGTCTGGGAAATCTCACAGCAAAGCAACAAGATAGAGCAATCCAGGATGATTTTTGATGTCATCCTTGAGCCACCACAGACAGACAGACAGACAGACAGACAGACAGACAGACAGACAGACACACACATACACACACACACGAGTGAGCACAAAAAAAAGTGCAATCTTGAGACTTTCTCAAATTCCTTTCGGGTCAATAAGGGTTCATATCCCACCTCGTTTTGCCCATAAAAAATGAGATTGCAAAGAGCTATGAACAAATTAATCTCAGAAAGGAAACTAGTGGCTGGCCGGAATCTAAAGTCTGACTTTCAGAATGCATGCCACACCAGATCACAGGGCTTACTGAAGGTATTATAAATAAAAAAGCCCTGTGTAATATTTGAAGCCCATAAAACACTACTTTCCAAAAAGACATGAGTCACCAGAGAAGAGAAATAAAGCCCATCTAATTTGAGGAACTGGTGCACGCCAACAAAACCTCCGACCTACTGGATTCAAGCTCATTTGCAATGTGCCTTTTAGGAACACTGAAGACAGATTTTATGTGGCATGTACTTTTGCTAATGCTCACTGCCATTTATTGGGCGCTTACGAGGTGTCATGCAATGACCTGGCTGATTTGGACTGATTAAATGATTTGATCTTCACAAAGCGCCCTAATGAGACTGGCACTATGATTATTTAGCCTTGTTTTACAGAGAAGGAATGACTACCCTGAGAAGTTATGCAACAGGCTCATGAGCAAGTGGGTCCTACTGTCGGATTTGGAACCCACTGCACTCATACACGGTGTGGGCCATGAACCTGCTTCATGACTTGGGATGAACACAGACCCTTCAACTTTGTATCGCCGCTTAGTAGTTCCTGTGTTTTATACAGCCATCTTCCCAAATCTGGTGAGCCAATACCTTAAGTCACTGCATGGTATTTTCCAATGCAGGGTCGCATGGGTAGTAACCTCATTATATGAGTCAGAGGAGACTTCAGATCATTCTGGGGAGCTCGTAGGTCAAGGATGTGGGAGCTGTAAGAATTGAAAACCTTTCATAGGATGAACTGAGATGAAGAAAGCAGAGATAACATCAGGGAAAACGTGTAATTGGATGGAAGAAAGAAATTCACCATAGTCAAATCTCTTCCCTCACGTTGGAGCGGCCTGTCTTGGGACTTGGTGAAGTTCTCCAAGCAGATGCTATGCTAGAGGACAGATGGGCAGGACTGTGTTGTGGGCAGAAGATGGTTGTCTAGTTCCCTTTCAACGACAAGATCGTTGTACGAACACACGTCCCAAAGGCAGGTATCAAACTCTTCACTCCACTCTCACATTAGCTACATCACCTTCATCAGGATAAAACTATAGATCCAGATCTCTGTAGGAGATCCTCAGGGACGTCAGGGTACAGCAATGACACAGGCCTGGGAAGGACAAAGTCTCTTCACAAACATGACACTACAACATTTCTTCTCTTTTGCAGTGCTGTTGCGGGGGGGGGGGTGTCAGGAGGCTAGGGGGAACATCCTAATTTGGTCCAACGAGGAATCACGTCATGTTGACAGGCAACAGGGGGAGGTTTTCTGGCAGTGAAAAGCTGAACAATGTCCTCCCAGACAGCAACAGTTCCCTTGCCACACGGGGAGAATGTGGTCTGTGACTTTCATCTGTTTCCAGAACCTTCCACAGTTCCCCAGAGACCATGTGAATGCTCAGAAAAATCTCTCCCTTTTTTTTTTTTATTGATTTGGGAAGAGGTTTTTCTTCCTCACAAGGGTGGTCTTGTCAAAACAAAACATCAATTCTTTATGTTGTAACTGCCCTACGAGGGGAGCCTTATGCCTTGAGCAAGAGTTGAGGGAAACAGAAGGGTTGGAAGGGCTTGGGATGGCACAAGGTATGAAGAGAGCTTTGGCTCAGCCATCAACACCCTGATGTATCCTCTCTCCTCTGTCCCGACCTCTGATTTGCTCAACCTAGGGCAACAGACCCACCCATTGATCTAAGCTCCAATGAAATACTCCACAAACACCCATAGATATCACGACCTGGCATGCTTTAAGTGGAAACATACTGACAGTATCCTGATATGCTCTCGGGGGTATGTTTTCTAGATGATCAAAGCTCAGGAGAGGTCTAACATCTTAGATCCAGAGCAGCTGGAGCAGCCCAAAATCCTGCTGACCAACATCTGTCTTAAGGAGACAGTGATAGACTTGGGGTAGAAAGATCCAGGCTTGAAGCCTGGCCCCTTGAGCTTATGCTTTAGGGCAATGCTTTTCAAAAACCTCCTCAGATTCTTAGTGTGTATTCCTTTTACTTTTCAATCCGTGGCAAAATGGATACTTTAGCAAAATAGAATTGTTTTTCCGAAAACCAAAAACTCCTTGAATAATAAGATTCAATGGAAAGAAATTTATGGAAAGCATGGAAATGTGTGCTCCCCACTTGTATACTATGGGTCCCGATGGGTAACAGGCAGCTGTGGGGCATCCTTTGAATAGGCGGCACTGGAAAGCTACTCAGCTGTCCCTAACTTTTTCTTTACTCTGTTCAGGGAGACAGGGAATGGCGGCAGGACCATGCTGCAGGTGTGTATGTGCACTGCACTGAAAGGTGCACCCGAAGTGCAAGTTACTATTGTTCTTACTAACCATGGCAGTAGCTACAAACAATAACAAGAAGCCACATTAATTTTCAGGGGCTAAAGAGGTGGCTCGGGTTAAACCTCTGCCTTGCAGGTGGAAGGTCCTGAGTTTGGATCCTGGACCCCACGTATAGTCGCAGGGCGGAAGCGGGGCGGCCTGCGTTTCTGGTCCTGGTAGGGCGGAGCCTGTGAATCCCGGGGCAGAGTAAACAAGGAGGAGGTAGAGGCAGTCCATGGTGGTTCCCGAATTTGGTTCTACACACACACACACACACACACATACACACATACATGCACACACACGCATACACGCACAATTGAATAAATAATAAATAATAAAAAATAAAAAATAATAATTTTCTTTTCCTTGGGCAGGGAGGGTGGAGATTAACAGAAAGTGATCAAGTTCAGAATTCCCAGAGGCAACAATGTTGCTTGGAGCTAGGCATTTTCCAAATACAACACTTGGCTCCTGGTCTTTGGAATCTTGAGCTTGGTTTTGCTGTGACCCCCTAGACTACATCCATCCATATATCTTGGTCAACAATTGTCAATACCCTGGAACGCAAGCTCAGGACCCCAGTTCAGACCCTCGCCCCTTCACCTCAGAAACGGAACACTTTCTCTCTGCCGCACAGGAAACTCAGTCAAGCAGCATGGCTGGAAGCCCCGCTGGGAAACCCCAGGCGCTTCTTGGGTAGGTTGGTGGCGATGCTGAAATTCATATGTGCACGGATGTGCATAGGTAGCAAAGCAGTTCAGAACCAGTGAGAGGGGTGAAGCCTCTTGCTTGGTGGAGATGGCAATGTTTGAAAGAAATTTAACATGGCAGTGTGTGTGTGTGCACATGTGTGTGCATGTGCGTGTGTGCGTGCATGTGTGTGTGTGTGTGTGTGTGTGTGTGTGTGTGTGTGTAGGCCAGAGGTATCTTTCCTCAAGCACCATCTATCTTGGGTTTGGCCTGGAAGTGGTCAAGTAGGGTAGGCTGGCCAGTCAGTGATACCTGGGGCTCCACCTGTCCAGTCGCCTCGAGATTGAGATTCCAAACCCGGGCTCCCATGCTTACTTTCAACATGGCTTCTGTGGGTTTGCACAGCAGGCTCTTGACCAACCGTTCCTTGTATTTAATAAATGTGATTAGTATAATTTCCCCCGTATGTTTTCTGCTGTGTGTGGATGTGGGCAGGTGTGCATGCACCTCTGGAGGTCCAACGGTGACTTTAGGCATCACTCTAGATTGCTCTACCTCCTTTTTGTTTTGCTGGGGTTTCCCAGGTTCTTCCTTCCAGGACTAGAAACACAGGTCGCCACAATTTCCACCCAGTGTTTTTACAAGGGATCTGGGATCTGAACTCAGATCCTTTCGCTTACAGGGCAAAGGTTTAACTCCCCCCTCCCCCCAGCCATCTCTCCAGTGTCCTCCTCCCTCCTATTATTTTGGATACATGGGTTTTGTTTTGATTTTATTTTCAAGCCTTTGTGTCACCCCCACTTTCTTTTGATGAGCAAGGATTCATACTCTATAGTCACAACCTAAGACCCCAGAGAGCCCCCCCCCAGCAGCCAGCCGCTTCCCGCTGTTACCTTTCCAGCCTCTGCATGGTCATGGCGAGCGTCTTGTTCAGCTCGTCAATCATCCTGCAGCTGGAGGGGTGCATGGGGAGGGTGCCCGTGGAGGAGGGGAGGTGCTGGGCGTGGCTGCCGTACTGCAGCTGGTGCTGGATCTGGGACGGGAGGACCGTGTGGTGGTGCTGGGCCATGCCCTGCTGGCTGCTCTTCTGGGCTGCGTAGGATGCCAGGGAGAGCTCGGGGCCCCCGACGGGCATGCAGATCATGACTTTCTTTGGAGGTAGCGGAGGCGACAGTTTCACTGGCAGACAAGGCAATTTCACAGGGGCGCCAGGATCTGCGGCAGAAGGAAGGGGAGAAGTGGATGAGAATTGGGGGGCGGGGAGGGTCAAAAGAAACCCCTGCATCATCACCAGTGCTCAGCTTGAATCTGTAACCCGGGAGGTGGACCACTGGATACAATGTATCAGCTGAAAGTCTTGGGGTGAGGGCTACTCAGTGAATATCCAGTTTGTTTCCTTCTCAGGACACACTGGCCAAGGAGAGCTAGGAGCTTAGATAGTAGTGCAATGTCAGGCGCCGACCCCTGAGCAGGAAGAGGCAGGCAATGGAAACCAATGAACTACCAGAGAATTCTCTCTGAGCATCTGTCATGATGTCTACTCAGCCGACACTTTACACTTACGGGTCAGAAGCTCACACAAGGTTCAAGTCCACTCACAGCACGCGTCCCTCTCCACAGATGACAACACTGTGAACCTTAATCTCTCATGGGTCACTCATGGTCACAGGACCTGGCTCAGGCACAGCGCATGCAGACAAGAGGAACGTCACTGCTGGGCTGGTTGATCCACTCATGACCAACAACTGGGGTCAGCAGTCCAAGCTGGATGGTGGTGTCTCCAAAACGCTCTGGGGTGTGTATTTCATACATGCCTCATGCATGTGGTTTCGTACAGTATTGTCAAAAGCTCTGGCTGGGTGTAGTGATACAGGCCTGCAATCTCAAGCACTTGGGAGGCTGAAGAGGAAGTGTGAGTGGAGGCTAGCCTGGGCTACACAGCGAGATCCTGCCTAGAACAAAGCAGGAGCTGGGTGGACTCAGAAAGACACAGACTGTGCATTTTATCTCTTAGGAGGATCCTAGATTTTGTTCTGTGTGTGTGTGTGTGTGTGTGTGTGTGTGTGTGTGTGTGTGTGTATGGGGTCCTGAAACAATAAGAAGTCCATGGGAGAGGAGAAACAAATCTTAAGGAGGGAGGGGTAGGTATTTCAGGTGGTGGGAAGAGGGGAGGTAAAGAAGGAGAGAAAGGACAGAAGATGGGGGAAAGGGATAGAAGACCAAAAAGAATGGAACAATGAAACCCATCACTTAAAAAAATTATTCATTCATATTGTGTGTGTGTGTGTGTGTGTGTGTGTGTGTGTGTATCAGAGAACACTGTATGTTCCTGTGGAGAACCAAGGGTGACTTCAGAAATCATCCTGGATTGCTTCTAACTCCTTTCTTTGTGCTGGGATTTCCCAGGCTCTGCCCACCAGGGCAGGAAGCGCAGGCTGTAGCTATTTCCACCTGGCATTTTTACGTGGGACCTGAAATCGGAACTCAGGACCTTCTGCTTTCGAGGAAGAGGCTTAACCTCTGAGCCATCTCTTCAGCCTTGTACATTAATTTTCTGAAAGTTGACAGAGAGCAAAGCAATATGACTACACAACCCACGGACTGGGGATGTGGTAGACTGCTTGCCTGGCCCATGTAAGGCTCTGAGCTCCACAGTCAGTCCTACAAACCAAAGCCCCAAATCAGACACAAACAATAAAACCAAAGAGTCCCACTTGTGCCTCCAGAGTGGCGTCCAAAAATGATCCACACGGGGGAGCAGAACCGGCTCCCTGTCCGTGTTGCTGAAACTTTGCGGAGATGATCCGCCATCGGGGAGGGTGGGAATCAGATCAGCTCTCGGGGTGTTCTGCGTGGGGGAGATCTTTTGAGCCTCCGAAGGCGGTGTGCTTGTCTGGGGGGCAGAGGGGTGTGGTTTGGAAGGATGTGGCAAAGAGAAGCGCAGTACTTGCCTGTCACAACTGGCACTCTACATAGGAAGCATTGCTGCGATTCTGTCACTCTCTCCGTTCTTAGACTTTTTCCTGGCTGGCTGGCTGCCTAGTCTTGCTACCTGGCTCCCATCTAGCTCCACGTCCCTGTCAAGCGACATGCCTAGATCACAAACAAGAACACAGTGCCCTAGCCTCCTCCATATGCTTACTGCTTGTTCATTGTTTTTCCAGTTGGCGAAGGTTGTTTTCTCCGTTGGAAACGACCCTGGCTCTGCTACTGGGGAAGCCTCTGAGCAGTTTCTCCCACGACGCAAGTCACTTCCCTGCTGGAGATGGTGTTTGGTGCCCTATGAGTTCAACTCAGCTGTGTTGGTCAGATGGCCTTGGTGCTCAAGCATGTTCCCCAGGAGAGCTGCGGTCATCTTCCCTGGTTTCTCCGAGTTCCTGCCCTTTCACATATTACCGCCCCTGTGCACTGAGGAGCTGCAAGTGATCCTCCCATCTCTCTTCCTCCACTTGGAAGCCATGGTCTATCCTCGCACAGTTCTCCGTAAAGTTCCTGACTCTTGGCTGTCCATGTCTCCAAACTGCCAGGCTGTTCATACTCTAAATCTTTGTGTGCTGTTTTCTCTCACTTTAGAAGATTCTTGGCTAATTCCTCCTCTCCCTTCCAGGTCTGTATCACTGAGAACTTCCCTGGAAACCATCCTCGATGATATCCCCTTTCTCCTCTGTACAGAACTTACACATACGCCTCGTCATTGCTTATGATATCGATGGTTCTCATGACAGTTTCTAGTGAAATTCAGATTCATATTTGGAACTACTGCTTCACATTCCAGATTTTAGCCTATTTTCAGATACATAATGATATATCTTGGTGATGGGATCCAGGGTTAATACATAAAACCCATTTATTTTTCTTATCCATTTTTATGCACCTAGCACAAAAGTAACGTTATAAATTATTTTTGGTAACTTTACACAGGAAACAAAGTATATACACTATGAACTATCAGGAAACACCCTTGTAGCATCAGATTGGCACTGGAAAAGTTTTGGAATTTCCAACATCTCTGATTTGGGATTTTGCAGATTAATAGTACTTGACCTACATCATTCTTTCTATTTTTCTACTTTTACAAGGATATTGAGTATTTATTCCAGCTTCCCTCCATTTCCCCCTCTCATCCCCTCCTTTCCCTTCACCATTCCCTCCCATTCCTTCCTTGTATGCTTCTATGGACCCCAGGGTTCACTCTGGCTTGACTACTTGGCTTGGCTCAGGCCTCCGTGGTATATCAAGTTACCTCTCTTCAGGCCACCACATAGCTGTATGTATTTCCCTCCACTCATCCAGCTTTAGACTCAAAGATTTCCACTGTGAGTTCCATTCTATGGGTATAATAACAGCTACTTACAGAGTATTTTGATGTACTATCTTCCTACCCATAGGTTTATTGGCTGGTTGTCTTCCATATTGATCTATTTCCTTCCCCCTTTTTTAGGTTCTTGTTCTAGTTTACAGTAACAGGAATGGGTACTATTCTGTTCAATCAGAAGGCTGTTGGTTGTCTCCTTGGTACTCATGCCACTATTACACTGGTGATCACCTGTTGCCATGGTGATCTATACTGAAATTTACAGATCTCATGCTGTTGATGGGGTTTGTGAGTATTTCTCTCTCCCTAGCAGCTTCTACAGTATTTCTTGGTACTATATAAGCTATCCATCAAGGAGAAAGTCCTCAGACCAGTTCCAGTTGATATATATTGCCCATTCAACCTACATATTTTTATCAGCAATGTGCCACATGCCTCTGTTCTAAATGCTTTTTTTAAAAATTTTATTTATTTATTTATTATTTATTCAATTGTGCATGTATGCGTGTGTGCCCGTGTGTATGTATGTGTGTGTAGAACCACGGACGAATTCGGGAACCACCATGGACGCCTCCACCTCCTCCTTGTTTACTCTGCCCCGGGATTCACAGGCTCCGCCCTACCAGGACCAGAAACGCAGGCCACCCCTGCTTCCGCCCGGCATCTATACATGGGGTCTAGGATCTGAACTCAGGACCTTCTGCCTGCAAGGCAGAGGCTTAACCCCTGAGCCACCTCTCCAGCCCCCTAAATGCTCTTTGTATAAAAATTGTGATAGTTAATCATGGGTGTCAACTTGATACACCTGGCATTAACTAAGATCAGCTGAGACCACCTGAAGAGAGTATCCAGATCATCGCATCTACAATACAAAGACCAGCCCTAGATCCCATCAGAACCTCCCCAGATCTCATTGGAACCTCCCAATAGTGGATCAGATAAAAGGAACCACAACAGAAGACAGAGAAAAAGAGAGAATATCCAGAAATTCTCTAGCCTTTGGTTGCCACCCACTAGTCCACTGGATGTCTGCTGTGACTTAGCCTGCCTCCAGCTTCAGCCACCAGCCATGTCACCTCTGCTGCGGAAGACTGTATCTCCCCTCTGGAACCCTAAGGTAAATAAATTTCGTTTTCTCCCTTAACTTGTTTAACTTTGGGTGTTCTCTCACAGCAATAGTTAAGAGTAACTATTACGATAACCATTCAATCCTCAGTGCTTGCCTGGGAGGACACTCTGGGTGCTTTCTGAGTATGTTACTGTGTTCTTGCCAAGAGAACTGTGGACAAATGTAACATGATATCCTGGCCATCTTGTTTAGTGCCCAGTTCATGTCATAAGAGGTGCTTCCAGGTCACCTCAAAGCTCTGATGATCTGCTACTGGCTGAATCCACATCTTTCTTGGAAACAGGTATTTCAGAACGGGGAGGTAGGCATTCAGTACATTACTACCATGGCACCATAGGTTGGGTGGGGTTGCTTTTCTCATTGCTGCAACAGAAAAGCTGAGAAGAGGTAACTAGGAGGAGGGAGGACTTACTTTATTTAGCTCAAGGTTTCTGGGGATATAATCTGTCATAGCACAGAAGGCACAGTGAAGGCACGGTGGTGTCTTTCCTTGGTGGGCACATGGTTGGTTATATCATGTCAGCCCTTAGGAAGCAGGCTTCTGCCCCAGAAAGAAGGTTGGACTATACATCTTAAAACCCATCTATGAGTGACCTACTTTCTCCACCTCTTAACTGGTCCACATCTCCAGTGGGTGACCAAGTGTTCAAACACCACGCAAGTTAAGCTGCTGATCTGTGGGTACAATGCACAAAAAACTAGTAATTCCTAAGACCGCTCACACCCAACACCCAGAGGCACAGGGGTGACCACAAGGTTCTTCCTGAAGGTTTGTTCTGTCCAACATGGTCCACCCAGGAACATAGCTGGACACACAAGCAAACTCTAAAGCTCTGAATGGGATGCAGAAGTGGCACAGGTTTGTGACCTCCTGCTTCTGAGAAGTCCTCCTGTGGCTCTTGGAAGCCACACACTACAACTGGAAGCCTCAGGAGGTTTACCTCCGGGGACCCCCTCTCTTCCTGCCTGATCTCCTTCCTGGCTGTTCTGGCACAGAGATCAATTCAACATGGCCAGAGAATGGAAGTGAAACACTTAAGACCATCTTTTGGCTCAGTGAAATCCAGGTCAAAAGAGGAAGAAATTAAGAAACAGGCCAGGAACA
Organism: Typhlomys cinereus; assembly: GCA_023101885.1. NCBI lineage: Eukaryota > Metazoa > Chordata > Mammalia > Rodentia > Platacanthomyidae > Typhlomys > Typhlomys cinereus. The sequence continues at coordinate 3,099,639 of JALPQD010000105.1, read as the reverse complement.
AGGAGAACTGTGTGCTTTCTGAGAATTCACGGTGGTTATGGCAATATTTACTGCAATATTAGCATGGTGCACCACTAGGAAATGCCCGGACAGCTCAGACTGCATGAACAGAGAGCAATGCTCATTTTAATAGTTTTATGACATCTGCAATGTTGCTCTCTCTCTCTCTCTCTCTCTCTCTCTCTCTCATATGTGTGCTTGTATGTGTCTGTCTCTGTGTGTATCAGAGGGCACTGTGTGTGCCTGTGGAGGCCCAAGGTTGATTTCAGGAATCACCCTGGATTACTTCTACCTCCTGTTTGCTTTGTTCTGGACTTTCCCAGGCTCTGCCTTCCGGGATTTGAAGTACAGGCTGTCACCATTTCTGCCTGGCGTTTTTACAGGGGATCCAAACACAGGACCTTCTGCTTGCGAAGCAGAGATTTAACTGCTGAGCCATCTCTCTGGCCTCTTTGTATGATATCTCGATAACAAATCGTCCTCCATAATGAAGCTACGGATGTGACTTAGATGGCTAGATGCCACCTATGATTCTGGATTCCTGTCTGCAATCTTTACTTTTCCATTCCTCTAAAATGCCAGTAGTATTTCCCTGCCTTCTTGACCGTATATTAGCCCCTGAGTCCCTCTGGACATCTCCCTTGTAAAGTACCTAATGGCCCAGCTTGAGTTTCCACATGGTTCTAGTCCACGCAGCAAGCCCCACGGTAACTCTTACATCAATGGTGTGCCTTCTACCCTACCACTCCCTGGTCCATTCTGACCTCTTAGCCAGGCTGGTTTCTACACTGTGGGTCCCAGTAACAGGTTCATTCAAAAGTCAAAAAGACTTTTGCAGGTCTTTGTCCCATGTATTGTCTGATCTTTCCTAAGGAGAGAAACTGCACCTGTCCTTCCAAGGTCCAGCTGAAGACCCCCTGCCCCATGCAGCTTGTCACCCCACGACCCCTGGAATTCTGTTGATAGCAGCCTCCTGTGTGCTGCCCTATCGTGTGCTCACCACTGCTGGCCTGACCCGGTCCTGAGGGTCTTGTCTCCTGTCTTGCTTCTCACTGTCTCCTTTGTGTTCCCTTGCATTTCCCGAGGGTATACAGTTAGGGACAACAGAAAGCTCTGTGTCTGAGGGATAGTGCTGAGGTCACTGTCTCGTAGCTCTACAAGTAGGATGTGGGGCTTGGGGTGTCAGAATGACACTCGGACCTCACCCCTGGAATTTGATATCAGGGTCCAGCGTCGCACTTTTCAAGAGCCAGGGTTGCACATCACCCCTGGCCTCTCACTCCTGTCTTTGCTCAGAACAGAAAGGCCGCGTTATTTAGAACAGAGTTCCGGGTCAGTCGAGTCCCCAGATGTTCGTCATAGGTCTGTGCTCCCTGGCCTCAACTTCTGACCTAGGAAGCAGCCTCTCTGGGCCAGGCATGTGGACTTAGACGTAAGTACTGGGACTTGAACCTAAGGCCTTACACAGGCTAGGCAAGTGCTTTGCCACTGAGATAGAGGCCCAGCCTTCAATACTTCCTACATGCTTGTCGCACATCAGGGTTTGAAAACCACCAAGTGAAGGGGGCTAAGTGGAATGAAGGGAGAGGTTGGGGTACCCTGGCCTCTGATGGTCAGGGTGCATCAGGTACTTCAATATCTATCAAGAGGTATCACTGGGATGTTCTTTATCTAGAGCCCCAACATGCAAAAAAATCAATTTGCCTTAAACCAGTTTCCTGAAAGTATATTTTCTCAAAATAGATTCATCTGATGATTATTTTGCTTAAATTTTTAAAAAATTTTTTTTATTTATTCAATTGTGTGTGTGTGTGTGTGTGTGTGTTTGTGTAGAACCACGGGCGAATTCGGGAACCACCATGGACCGCCTCCTCGTTTACTCTGCCTCGGGATTCACAGGCTCCGCCCTACCAGGACCAGAAACGCCAGCCGCCCCTGCTTCCGCCTGGCGTCTATACATGGGAACTGGGATTCGAACTCAGGACCCTCTGCCTGCAAGGCAGAGGCTTAACCCCTGAGCCACCTCTCCAGCCCCTATTTTGCTTAAATTTAAAATGTGCATCAAAATGGTATTTTTAAACCGACTTGTTTGTTGCTGTGCCCAACTGCATTTATTAATTTTTGTGATTTACGCTGTAGCCCAGACTAGCCTCAGACTCACAGCAATCCTCCTGCCTCAGTTTTCTGTTATAGGAGTCATAGGTGTTACCGGGATTTTGAAAGGCAGATGTTATGTGAAAGAGCTTTGGGAAATGGGAAGGACTACATGCACTGTGCATAGTGTTATTAACAGGACTCTGGCCATGTCTCTGAAACCCACCTTAGCAAAAGGACCAGCAGCAGGCTGGGGAGTGGCTCAGCTGGTAAGTATTTTCCTCCCAAACCGAAGGACTCAGCCTCAGCTGAGTGAAATGCCTCGGAGATGTGGCAGCCTGCCTGTCATTCCAGTCTTGGAAGGAAGATGCAGGCATCCCCAGAACAAGTTGGCTGGCCAGACTAGTTCTATGTGTGAGCTCTGGGTTTTATGAAAAACTGTGTCTCAAGAACATAAAGCCGAAGAACGACTGAGAATGAGTCTTGACATCACTCTTAGGCTTCCAACCTGCATGTGTACACACACGCACATGTGCGCACACACACACACACACACACACACACACACATATGTATACATGCACCTGCCTATGGACACAAGAAAAGAAGAGAATCAGTGACCAGTGGTCCAAGGAGGAACTTCAGAGCGTGGCTCTCTACACTTCTAGTGGGTCGGAGTCAGGAACTGGGGGGAGGCATGGTCAGAAAGCTCAGATAGAAACTGGCTGGAAACCTTTTGGGATTCGGTCTCTTTAGCTGGGCAAATTCAGGGATACAATCGCTCCCCTAACCTGGACAGTGCCTGACTGAGTTGAATGCTTTGTGTCTACCCGATGGATGGCATTTGTCCTTGGAGAACATCCTGTGCCTCAGGTATTAATGGCGACAGATGCTGCTGGAAGATGTTTGACTATTTGCTTGCTTGCTTATTTCTGTAGCAAGACTGATTAAGACTCAGTGTATTCATAAAGTTGTCTCTGTTGATAAACTGCAAGAACCAAAAATGACCAGTTCCGGGGACCAAAGAAAATAAACCTAAACTGATTTTCATGGTGCTTTAAAACCTGAGAGGTCCGTGTTTCTGTACATGACAGAGCACTAACTTATGATTTCAGATGAAGGGATGAGAATAACAGACTGTTTCTGCTACTCATCTTTATGACACAGGACCGTGGGCTAGGAATGGGGATCCCTGACACCACCAATCACACCCAGGCTGAGCATCCCTACCCAAAAGTCTGAAGCATTCCCAAATCTGAAAGATCTGAGCGATAACAAGATGCCCCAGTGGAAAAGTCTATGCTTGACCTTATGTGATGGGTCAAAATCAAAATGTAAAATACTGCATACAGCCATCTTCAGAAGATGTGTATATGTGAAACATGAATGAGTTTTTTGTTTAGTCATGGGCCCCATCCCTGAGATGTCTCATGACGTAGATGCACGCATTACCAAATCTGAAAATGTTTCCAAGTCTGGAACTCGGCTCCAGAGTACCAGCCAGGTACCTAGCTTCTGTTCTTACCCTTCTAAAGGAACTTCTGAGTTAGCACCTGTTACAGGAATGCGTGTGTAACTGCTGAGGTATGGCGATGTGCAACAATTGCCAGCAGTGCTTGGTGCCTAATGAACAAAAGGTGCTAGAAAATTTGCTCAGCCATTTGCCATCTGGTCTCAGCATGTGAGATACGCTGATCTCCTTTCAAAAATACACACTTTCTGCCCCCAAGACGTGAGAGGCCCATTAGAAACATTAGAACTTAAGTCTGCAAATAAAGCTCCTGCGTCAGACCCTCTTGCCTGCAGGAGGGCACAACAGCAAATCCATCACCCCCTCGGCCCACCCCATGGACGCTGAGCTAGCTGGAGGTTTTGCTTTGGTCAGAAGTTTAAAGTGTACAGTGTGGCGTGGACAGAAACTAGATGGGGCACAGGAAGTTCTTTGTGTGCAATGCCTAGAACTTGACCTTCTCCCCACAGCCAGGCCAGCGGTGGCATTTGTGAAAAAATCCATCTAGAGATCTTCCAGACCCTGAAATCGAGAGCCAAGGTACTGACCCTCAGGAGAAGGGACTTTGATTTCGAGCAATGTTCTACAGAAAACTTTTTTTTTGTTTACAAATTAACTTCTCCCACGACCACCTGGGAGGATGACAGGCAGGACTATGCCTCACTGATTAGAGGTGTTGGAGAGTAGATGAGGTTCATGCACCTGTCGAAGGACTATCTCATGCCACCCCTGAAGGACACGCAATCCAATTAGATGCTTTCAGGTACAATGACATGTGATACAGCGCGGTGGCTGCTCTCCAAGGATTCCCACTGAAATAAATGCGATCCTGTCCACAAACACTTGTTAACAGGTGGGTAATTACTGTGCTAGAAATATAAATCATCTCTGGAAACATGTATTCAATTGCTTATTTTTCATTTATTTATTTATTTATTTTTGTGTATGTGTACAAGAGGGTACTATGACATCAGTCTCCTCTGTAGGTAGCTGTTATTATGCCCATAGAATGGGGACTGAAATCTTTGGGTCTAAAGCTGGATGAGTGAAGGGAAATGCACATATCAGTGGGGTGGCCTGAAGAGAGGTAACTTGATATACCACAGAGGCCTGAGCCCCCACAGGAGTAGACAAGCCAGAGGGAGCCATACAGGCAGAAGTGTGGGAGGAAATGGGAGGGAATGGTGAAGGGATGGGAAAGGATAGGAAGGAAGAGAGGGAGGAAATCTGGGATGAATACTCAATATGATTGTAAAAGTAGAAAAATATTTTTTTTTTTAAAAAAGAGGGTACTATGAGTGTATGTGCCTGGAGAAACCCAAGAGCGGCATTAGGAATCATTCTGGATTGTTCTACCTCCTTTCTGCTTCGCTCTGGGGTTTCTGAACCTCTCAGGAGCAGATTACAGGTCGCCGCCATCATTGCCACGCATTTCTTATGTGTGAACTGGGGATCTGAACTCAAGTCCTTCTGCTTGCAAAGCGAAGGCTTTCATCCCCGGGCCATCTCTCTAGCCTGTCCCCTATTGCTTATTTTTACAGGGAAGGACTAATGTTGTCACTCACGGGGGAAGCGTGGTAGGAGAAGGCCAAGGGACTGGTCGCTGAGCTGTGGATGCTAACTGTTCTGCGGGACAGGTAAACTGAACTGCAGAGTCCAGTGATGGACAGCTGGAGGGGAAGCCCACTATACGCACCATGGTGGGCTAGGGAGGACGGCTGTGTACATAAGACAGCAGCTGAGCGGGAATGCCACGAAGATGACAGACGCCAGGGGAGTGTGCCCTCTGCTCTCTGAGCCCCTGAGCATGGACCTGGCTTTGAGTCTTAGAGACACAAATGCAGAAGAAAAGACCATGCAGAGCATCGCTACCTACCATGAGGAAGAATTTTCATGGTGAAGGTTTAAATTAGTTCAAGCTACATCCTCAAAGGAATTTATTATTGTTGTTGTATGTGTGTGTACATGTATGTGTGCATGTATAAGGGTATGTGCATGTGAGTATATCTAAAGGCACTGTGTATGCCTGCAGAGGCTCAAAGGTGACTTTGGGAATCATCCTGGAGTGCTCTAACTACTTTTTGCTTTGCTCTGGGGTTTCCCACTTTCCGCCTTCTTTGGCTAGAAGTGCAGGCCATTGCTATTTCTGCCTGACGTTTTACCTGGGATCGTAGATCTGAACTCAGTCCTTCTGCTTGTGAGGCAGGGGCTTAACCCTGAGCCATCTCTCCAGCTCCCAAAAGGAATTTTAAAGGCAAAATAAGAATGGCTGCTTTCTGATCTTCAGTCCTGACTCTCTCGGGTTGGGATGTTCATTTCCTCTTGTAGGTCACATTCACCGTTCTCAGATTTACAGCAATGATAGTGACTGATGGATCCAGCTGTGATGCGTGTGTGGAAGGTTTTACCCATTTCAACCTGACATCCCCAGGCCAATCCCTGGGTTTGGATCAAGAGTTTAATGAAAGGTCAACTGCCAAGTTCTGTTATTCTCAGGTTGCTTTTCCACTTAGTTATGACGGTTAGTCTGTGTCATCAGTGACTGGTTTGGGAGACTCCTGGGAGATTGGTAAAGCACACTTCTGGGCGTGTCTAGGAGGACATTTTTCAAGATGGTTAGATCATGATTAGCTCTGACCTAATGAATGATTTTGTTACTGATGGATTCAAAGTTGGAATAGACTCTTGGGAGGTGGCGGACCTGAACAAGGAAGGTGGGGTCTAGTTGGGGCATGTGAGTCCCTCCAAGAGCATCTTGGCTCTAGCCCCAACCTATTACGCCTTTCTGCTTCCTGGCTACCATTAGGTGAGCAGCTTTGACCGACCACAGCCTATCCCATGATGGTCTGTCCTTCATGAGACCCAAGATGATAGATTCAGGAAAGGAACCTCTGAAACCATAGCTACAATAAATCCTCTCTTCTCTCAATTTCCTGCCGACATGGTTTTCCTCAGGTATCTCTTAGTGACGCAGCACACTTTCCTTTGGATGCTACCGGATACAATGGAATTAGGTTTCCTTTATGACAGAATTCAGAATTGGAGAACATTTTTTCCTGAGCTTTCCTAGGAATCAGGCATCTTACTATGTTCTCTCAGGCAATGACCATCCAATTCATCCTAAGATGTTTCAGCAACCAAGTTTCTCTTCTTTCCCAGGCTGCTTTGCCTGGAGTAGCAGTAGCCGAGGACACAGAGGAAGAAGACCAAGCCCTTCTGGATGTTTTCAGTGACTTAGCTGCCTCCAGCTCCAGTCACCAGCCATATCGCCTTCACCACGAAAGACTGTTTCTCCCTTCTGGAACCGTGAGATACATTTCCTTTTCTCCCTTAAGTTACTTGACTTTGGGTGCTCTCTCACAGCAACAGTTAAGAGTAACGGTTACACAAGACAATCCAGATTTCATCGTGACTCGCTTTTCGGTAGACGTCACTGCACAAGTTCTGGTCTCAGCTCCCTGCTTGCTCCTGCCTGCTGCCTCCCAACCCCAGGTCATGGCTCTGTGTGGTCAGCAGAGCCGCAGCCTCTAGGACCACGAGGGGAATAAGCTTGAGCTTTCTGCCTGGGCTGCATCTGACTGACTGTCACTTACAAGAAACACGAGAATGCCTTCAAAGCATCAGTCAACTAGGAGCACTCTCAACCTCTCTATACGGCCTCCATGTGCCATTTAACGTGTCTGTTTAGAGGCACAATTCAAGTCTAGTTCACAGCGTTCTGACCTCTGGTTTCCTTGCAGTATCAGAGCAGCATGGAGGGAGGGAAGTGAAGGTCACAGAGGCTGGAGTACGTGGTTCTGCATAGCTGAACAGGAGAACAAGGAGGAGAGTAGGGTGGGATGCTGAGCAGAGAAGAGGTTGAAGAGATAGGAAAAGAGAAAGCTGGAGACAAACAAATGAACGAAACTATGTCTGAGAGCAACAGAGAAACAAAATGCAGCCAATCAAAAATGTTTCCTCCAAATCCTACTAGACTACCTAGCCACTTCGCTTCATTACGGTTGGTATCTTATAGTGATCCTGTTTCCTTTCCAACAGGTGAGCCACAAACAGCTGAGATCATACTAAGCACTCCTTAGCTCTCAATTTAGAGCGCTGGAAATTCATAGCTGATGAATTCCTTCTGATGCGGCCCATATGTCCCTGGAGTAAATTAGCACCGCAGCAGGGTTAATGTAGCTCTTCATGGTAACGCAGATTCATTACGACTGATTGCTCATTTATCAAAATGAAGCAAATTTAAATGGAATGTGCACTTGAAAGGAAGGTACTAGCAGCCTGTCCACAGAAACATGATTCCTGGTCTTATCTTGATTGCATTTAAGTGAGTCCAGATATATGATAAGGATGAAGTGTATTTTTTATGTATTTTAACCATGCTATACTACACGGAGGCTAAACGAAAATGCAGGTATCTTCAGATAGACATCTGCAGTCTCTCATGTATAGTATCTTCTGGACACTATCCCACTCAAGCTTTGGAGCTGAGAACTGAAGCCGTTGTGTGCCTTCATCCATTGAAAAGTTAGGTAACTGGAAGATACTGTGTACTGAGCTCTGCAATTCTCCTTTCTTTTCTTTCTTTCTTTCTTTCTTCTTTCTTTCTTTCTTTCTTTCTTTCTTCTTTCTTTCTTTCTTTCTTCTTTCCCTTCCTGTTCTCCTTCCTTCCTTCCTTCCTTCTTCCTTCCTTCCTTCCTTCCTTCCTTCCGTTCCTGCCTTCCTTCCTTCCTTTCCCTTCCCCTCTCTCTCTTCCATCCTCCCTCGCTCTTTCCTCCTCTCTCCCTTTCTCCCTCCTTCCCCTCCCTCCTTCCCTCTTTCCCTCCTTTCTCCTTCTCTCCCTCCTTCTTTCTCTCCTTCCTTCTCTCTCTCTCCCTCCCTCCCTTCCTTCTTCTCCTTCCTCCTTCCTTCCTTCCTTCCTTTTTTCCTTCCTTCCTTCTTTCATACTTCTTTCCTTCCTTCCTTTTTTACCATGTATGTATATGTGTTGCATACATGTATACATGTAATGTCTGCACATGCATGGAGGTGCACATGTTTGTGCAGGGCCAAAGTTGATATCAGGGACCATCCTTCCTTGCTCTCGCACCTTATTCCTTTGGTTCTCTAATCAAACCCAAAGCTTCCTGGAAGGGCTGATCTCACTAGCCAGCCTGCTCTGGGCATCCCCAGGATCTGGCTTTGGGGCTGGGATTACAGACAGGCTGCCCAGCCAGCAATGCTGGTGGACTCTGGGGATCTGAACTCCAGTCCTCTTGCTTCCATGGCAAGTGCTTTAACTGCTGAGCCATTTCCTCAGCCCTGTAACTCTCTTTGTTAGCTCCCAGTCTGCTGTCTCTTGCCCTGCTAGAAGATGCCAGCCCATACGAGGACCACAGAAGCCTTCCAGGCCCAGGGCACTCTACGTAACTCTACTAATACCATAGTTAGATACAGGTGTCAACTTGATGGTTGAGGGCTCGAGCTCTGAGCACATTTGTAAACAATCAATGGTTGGGTCAGGCTCTGAGCAAGCCTGCAGGAGATTGTCTAGTTAGTAGGGAAGGCCCATCTCATGTTGGGTGGAACTAGTCCCTGGGCAGGTGACTAAGATAGAGCTGGTTAGGGAAGCAGGCATTCTTTGGTCTACCTGGCTAGACATACTGGTGTGGCCACTGGGGATTATCTGTCTCAGCAGTCCTGCAGATGTCTAGCTGCAGTGTGGCCATCTTCTCGGCTCCTGGGGGGTGCTGTGGACTCTCCTGTCAGGCTGGATTAAGAATTCAACTTCGCTATCATAAGAGAACATAAAGCCCCTAGAAGCCATTTGATCATGAATTTATTGCAACAAATTACTACAAATTATACAGAGTAACTGTAAGGACTAGTAATATTGGGGTGCACAGACTAGGGCTAATCTCATTGTGTATGTGACCAGCCTTAGTTGTCTCTTTGTGCTTGTTTGACACAGTGACCCAGAAGGATGTTTGAAAGGCTAGTGAGTACATCTCTTGGCGGCTCTGCAAGAAGCCTCTGAGATAAACCCATATACAAACCCCTAAAAAACCCTCCATCCTAAGTCACTCAAGTGGCCAGAAGCGTTTCTACTTCTGAGCGCTTCCCAGGGTCTTCTTTCCTGGAGTCCCTTCCTTCCTTCTCTACACAGTCTTCTTTGGGGGCTGCACTGGGGCACAGTACTGCTGGAAGGAGATTTCTCTAGCACTTGTTCTAGGTATATATTAGACAGTGGGCATAAGTCTGAGACAAGAGGCTTTCTTTAAAAAATTTCCTTCTCTGTGATTTTTCTGTGAATTGATATCTGGAAATGCAGAGCAACCATGTCATCGACATATTGATGGACACCGTCTGCTTGGGACGGACAGGGGATGTGGGTAGAGGGGTTTGATTCAAGCCTGTAGTTGGGCTATGAATTCAGTACCACATGAACAATGTCTTCCTGCTATGAAGACAGTCAGACTGTGCAGCTGGTGGTTAAACCCAGATCCCTCCTCTTGCCTACGCTGCAAATTCTGCAGGCTCCGAAGAAATCTTATCTTGATTCTCAGTCCGACCCGTTTCTTTTTTAAGGGACCCGACAGTACTGAACTGAATTTCAACTACAGCAATACACCAGGCTTTGGATCAATAACTTGGAGACAACACATTTTCAAGTCTTGACAAACTCATGATGGGAGCACACACTTTCTCTCATCTCTGTAAACATTAAATCAATTTTGCCCAGATAGGCGATAATCTTAAATCAGTCACATAAATGCCACATATGTACTTACAAATACAAATGACTGAAGACTGTAGGCGCATGACTGGCAGATGCCTATCAAATGCTTCTTGAAGACATAGAGACACAAACCCTGGTCATGACTGTATATATACTGACGTGCACATGAAAACACCCAATCGCCCCATGGTCCCACCTCCCCAGAGATGTGCGTTCGGGCCTCAGAGAACAAAAGAACAATAGAGCACGGAATCTATCCCATGAAGGGAGGAAGGGGCTGGCTGCGCCTCACAGACGCTCCACTCACCTGTTAAGTGGTTGGCAATCCGGGCAGTGGGCTTGGGAGGCAGGGCCGGGGGCTGCTTGAGAAGGGACAGCTGCTTCACTGGGGTGTCCTCATGGTCTCCAGAGAAAGCAGCAGGTTTTTTGGGGGGCAGGAGCAGGACTGGTTTGGCTGAAGGATCTTGGGACAGGAGGACTCCAGACTCACTGGCTGAGGGGCTCTCTTCAGACACTGAGGAGGACAGACAACCAATGATACACAGGAGACGACATTACACAAACGCAGAGCGGGCGCGGCCGGGCGCGGCCAGCCAGGGACACGGGACAGGACTGTGGCAGGCCAGCGGGACAAGCAGAGCATCGCTGCGGGCGTCAGCGGGGACAGGAGCAACAGGACTGGACACGGAAACTTGAGAATGCAGGAGATGTGGTGGGAAGACAGAGCGGGAGGCGGAAGAAGAGAAAAGGGAGCGAGAGAGGGACCAGGAAAGAGAAAGGCGAGCGAGAGTGACATCTCATTTCGAACCGGGCATGTATCAGACGAAGTTATCCAATGTTCCATGGTGTGGTTCCTGAGACCACAGGCCCGATCCACAGGGGGTACAAAGGATGGGGGATGAAGAATCCCCTAAACCAGACAAGGAGAACCACAGGCCGGCCCCTTCGCTTGCGTCTGATGGCTCTTGGGCGGGGAGGAAGACTTGGGTACAAACTGGTGTTGAGCCTTGGTGTTGGATGCTGGGCCCCCTGTGTCCTCGCTCGCTGGTTGGGGACAGGGGATGGCAGTCTGCGCAGCTGACTCCAGCAGGCTGGGCAGATTGGCTTTAGCAGCTGCTTCTGTGGCGCCATCACTCCGAGTGCCCATATCCCAGAGGGGACGCTGGACCTGGACAGCCTTTTGCCCTGCCATGACTTACGAATTCTGATGAGACAGGAGTTGTTTAAAAACCACACCTTTATGCTTACAATGTTCCTTTCCTTCTTGCTTATCTACTGACTCTCTCTCTCTCTCTCTCTCTCTCTCTCTCTCTCTCTCGATGTCTCTGACTTTGAACTATGTAGAGGAGGCTGACCTTGAATTTCTGATCCTCCTGTCTCTATTTCTTGAGTGCTGGGATTACAAATATGTGCCACTGTGTCTGGCTTGTGCTGCCCTGGGGACAAACCCAGGACGTCACGCATGCCAGACCAGCATTCTGCCATCACAGCCACAACTCTGGCCTTGCTGTTTTGCTTTAATCCTGTTTCTCTCTTTGCTCTCCTTTGGGCTGGACTCTTCTTTTCCCTCTGCACCTCATGGGTTCCCATGGCAAGCTGTCTCAGGAAGGCAGCCCACACATTCCTACTGTGCTGGCAGCCTGGGTAGCCAGAGTGAGACCCTATGACTTTGCTGGGATGAGAGATTCCACTTAAGAAACTGAACCCCCTGGATTTCAATGGCACAAGGAAAGTTGGATTGAATGGTAAAAATTCAGTGCTTTTGTTGAAAATTCTCTTTTACGGGGCAAAAATGTAATTTAATTGCTTTTTTTTTTTTTGCCTCCCATGACTGCCAGAAGGAGGAGGCTTGCAAAATGACTCTTCCCTACCTGCCTGCTTCCATCCCTGATGGGAGCAGTGACTGTGTAACATTAAGACCCTGCAAAGGATTCCAGAGGCACCGAGTCCTCCCACAAAGGACCCGGAAGCACTGAGTCCTCCCGCTCTATGGTTCTATAAAGGACATTCTTCTCTTTACCTGCTGAACATTTGGTGGTAAAAAGAGGAACCAACTCAGTAAAACAGTGTCTCTCCTCAACCCCTTCATGAGCACCTGTGGGAGGGCTGGCTGCACGTGGGGGGCAGAGGGGTATGGCCTTTCTACCCTAACACCAGACACTTGCTGATTTCTTCCACAAACCTGTCTCCTGACAACCTGTCTGCTGCTCTCCATTGGTAAGGACTCAACTTTGTAACACCTGAGCGAGGTGAACTGGCCACTCGTGACATGGGACCAAAGAGGAAGGTGACGGTCGGATGAGAAAGGCCAGAGACGGCATCCTAGCTCATCTGCAGTCAGGGGCTCCGACTTAACCAGGAAGTTATGCACGATTAAATGAGCAACTGAATTAACTGACGGTGTCCAGTAAATTTACTAAGTTTTTTTAGCCATTGGCCATTATACTGGAGCTAGAAATTAAAGGGCTTATGAACAGGAGGATTAGATAGGTACCACAGAGAAGCAGATTCTTTAGCCTTATCATAACAGAGATGACTATTAGAAAGCAAAATGATGGCATTTTAAGTCATCGACATTACAAGTTATAACTCTTTCAAAGCCATACAAGTCACCAAAGGACCTTTAAAACCCATAGAGCAATGTATAAATATCATTCATTTTTTTGTATACTCAGTGATGCATGAAGATTATTAATAATATGAGGTTGGTCGGCTTCATTTCTAGATTCTCATGCTCCCAAGATGGCTCACGTAGGACTTCCCAGTCCTGTCTGGACAAAGATGCCCAGAGTGACATGTTCTCCTAGGACCCGCCCAATGTCTCTGTCCAGTCATTACCTGGTCCATCCATGATATCTGAAGCTTGGAGCACCTCGTACGAGCAGGGGTCCCTGGGCATGGGGACCGGCTCCATCTCGGACAGGGCCGGCAGGGACAGCTGGCTGGAGCTCAGGGACTGCCCATTTTCCAGGGAATCGTCTTCATTTGAGATGGACAGCTCCCCATCTGTCAGAGAGCCAGAGGGCAGTTAGATGTTGGGGTTGCTAAGTCAGACGTTCTTTATCATCTTTATCAGGGTCAGGACCCTCTGTCAACACCAGCTCCTTTGCTTTTAAGACATTTATTTTATATTAACAGATAGGCTGCATAAACATCAGGACAAAACTTTCCGACCGCCCACAGTAACTTGCCTATTCTCTCTGTCTCTCTCATCGTGACCCACCCCACAGTCTAGATATTTATTTTATTCCATGTAAATGAACATGAACAAAATTTTTTTTCTTGATTTTTTTTTAAAGGTTGGAAAACTCAGCAGCTAACAGAGACTGGGAAGCCAGGATTGGGAATTCCTACTTTATAAACAAAAGGCTTCATGTTATTCAAGAAGTGGGAAGAACGTGCTGTGGGGTCCCCAGAAAGGAAGTCTTCGGTCTTCTGCTTATCCCTATACTTACCAGTTTCTCTGGGTGGGTGAACTCTAATCTCTGTCCAACAGGCTGCAGCAGCCCAAGGCGGCCAGCAAGTGCTGGAATTTTCCTGGAGCTGACCACCAACCGTGCCAACTTTGATCCTTCTGGAAGCTTAGCTACCCAAAGGGTGAGGGCTGCTACCATGGTTGGTAGAGGATCAAAGGCTCCCATTCAGTAGCCATTTGTCAGATCAAAACTCCCCCCAGTGTGATTTCATCTTGGCCCAGGGGAGCTTTGGATAACAACATTAAAGCCAAGTTAATTTTTAAAGAGGACTAAAAGCTAGTGCAGTCAGAGGAGTAAACACCCAGATGAAAGATGAAATCATGCTGACTCAGAAAGAGCAAGACCAGCGTAGCAGTGACCTGACTTAGTACTGGCAGAGATGGGCGAGGGAGGGGTTCAGCTGTTAAAGTGCTTGCCACAAAAGCAAAAGGACCCGAGTTCAGATCCCCGCATATTTAAAACACTGGGCGGATGTGGCAGCCTATCATTATAGCACTGGAATATAGAGCTTGGGGATCCACAGAGCAAACTGGCTATCACAACTAGCCCTACTGGTGTTCCTGGTTGTAATTAGAGAGAGACCCAGGGTCACAATGATAAGGTAGAAGAGTGATGGGAGATGTCTCCCCAGTATTACACTCATACCTCAGTACTTATGTGTATATGTGTGTGTGTATCCATTCATACATATGTGCTCACATACATGCTAAACATGCAAACACACATGCACACAGCCCAGACATGCATGCACATGAAAAGAAAAGAAGAAAACTGGAAGAGAGGCCTACAGAAATGAAATGGTAAGGTGACCCCTAAGTTAGGGTTTTCCTTTCACTACATTCCTCTTGAAGCTTTGATTTTCCATATCATGATGCCTGGTAGCACTGGAATCCTTCAAGCCACCTCAGTGAACTGCCCCAGTAAAATACATGTTTGCCAGAGAATTCTACAAACCAACATGCTGTAAAAGTAGCATATGAATCAAAGACCTAGGAATCTGATCTTGTAAAAACATTAAGAACTAAAGCATATTCTTCTCAAATCATGAGACGTAGACAGACACAGAAAAAATGCTGGCCTTTGCAAATGAGGTTGAAGGTTTGTCTTGTTTTCCTTCAATTTGCCTGCATGCCCCAAACAGTTGTAAAGTGACTGTGGTGGGTTTGATGATATGATTGCTACTTAATAACACGAGGGCCAAGCAGGCCTTAAGAATAAGATGGAAATTATACAGCCTAACTGGAAACAAAAAGATGGGGTGAGAAGGAGGCTGGACTGGGAAACCGAAGGAAGGAGGGGGTCTGGGATGTGTTAATGAATCATTATGGGATGGTCTCCCATCCTCCAACCTGCGTTTAATCATCATGTTCAAACTGAGGCTGTGGGAAGTAGCTCTTGTTCCCAGTTGGAACTGAATGACACAGCTGTCATTCAGCCAGATACAGTGTAGGCCGCCGCTCTGATTCACACGGCTCCACGTACATTGGATGCCTTGCCGGAGACAAAATGGGGGGAGAGGTCTTGGCGCCAGTTCCCAGTTCTGCCTTTTGGGGGTCATGGATGCAGTGGTCAGGGATGTAATGCTTGCCACCCATTTTAGCAGGAAAAAAAGAATGGCGTGAGCAATACTAGGAAGAAAGAAGCTGGACTTGTTGGCACTCGGGCTGCGACTCTGGGTTTCATTGAAGCATCTGGGTTACAGTCATACCATAGGGTCACTACAAACTGAGAGGTGATAGCATTGCCTCTTTGTTACGGTTTGAAGGTGAGCTGACCCCCCTTCTCAGACTCAGGCGTTTGTATCCTCAGTTGGTGTGAATGTTTGGGAAGGCTGCGGCAACTTGAGGAGATGGAGTCTTGCTAGGGAAGGGGATGAGCATTGAGGCTGGGGAGCCGGTCATGCTTCTTCTTGCTGTCTTGCCCTCTCTGCTTCCTGATGACCATGGAGCCCTCAACTGGACTCCTGCTTCTGCCTCCAGCCACGCCTTCTGCTATGCAGTTCCCACCACAATGGACGCTATCCTACTAGAACTGTGAGCCAAATAAATATACCTGTGTGATCGTTAATCCTGGGTGTCCACTTGACACATCTGGCCTGAACTAAGCTGAGCCCACACCTGGCAAGATCAGCTGAGACCACCTGAAGAGATTATCTGGATAATACAAAGATCAACCCTGGATCCCATTGGAACTTCCATAGGTCCCATTGGAACCTCCCAGTAATGGACCGGATAAAAGGTATCACAGAACAGAAGACTGGGAAGAAGAGAGACTTTTCAGTCTTGCAGCTGTAAGCCTCTCGGATGGGTGTGACATAGCCTGTCTTCAGCTTTGGCCAGCCAGCCATGCCGCCTCCGCCATGAAAGACTGTATTTTCCCTCCGGAACCCTAAGGTGAAGAAATCTCCCTTCCTCCCTTAAGTTATTTGACTCTGAGTGTTCTCTCACAGCAATAGTCAAGAGTAACTGTTACGACCCCTGTATCACTTAAGCTGGTGGCCAACAGATCGTCCCACAGCAAAGGAAGAGTGAGGAGGGCAAGACTCCTCTCGGGAGTCCTCACTTCTCAAACTGGGGCTCCCTGTTGGTATCCAAAGGGTCTTTAGTAGGTCACTAAGGCTCAAACCACTTTGCAAAGGGATTGATTTTTGGTACTCCCACTGTCCCAACTGTTAAGTATGCATTTCCAATGAAAAAATAAAAATAGGCAAAGAAATAAAAGATGTTGATCATATTTTCACCCAACCTAATAGAAAAGTTACTTTTTTTGTATAGATTGTTCATGGCTGAAATCCTATGATATATCAATTTTGTCTTTTTTTAATCTTACTTTTATAAGCACAATTTTGCCTAATTACCTTGGTAATTATACTGGATGAATATGGAGATTTTACTGAGCTATCCCACTTAGGATTGGTCACAAATGGATTTCCAGTGTTTAATGCCATGATGGAAAAATACTGCAAGGATCATCTTTTGTAAAATTTTCCTGCAGTCAGAATTCTAACATCTAGTGACTCATAAATAGTTCTTGTGAAATTTTCTGAGCGGTTTTCTGATTTACACAGTTCTTAACAATTTCTAGACCACACATCTTAGTTTTGGTGATTTCTTCAATATCTATTTATCATCTATCTATCTATCTATGTATCTATCTATATCTATCTATCTATCTCCTATCTATATCCATCTGTCTGTCCGTCTGTCTATCATTTGTCTATCTATCTACTTTCCTACCTATGTGTCTCTATTTCAAAATCATTCATTCATTCATCTATCCATGGATATGTCTTTCTACCTGCATAGACACATATATTTACATATTTTGTAGAAATCAAAACTACTCAATAGGTTTAACACATTTGTAATTCATCTTATTAACAATCAAAATAAGTAGTGACAAAAATCACTTAGCTAGATCATGCTGCTACTTTTAAGTGAAGCTTAAATAGTTCCATTCTGACATTTCAAAACACATAGCACAAAATTGTAAACATTAGTGCCAACGCTGTTGAACTAGGAACCACAATCATGAACTAGCTCCAAAAGACAACCATGTTGGGTATAGTAGTATACTATAAGGTATATATCTATCACTAAGCTAAAGAATTAGTTAGGAATTTCTATTGCTTGTTAATTCTAATTCATTTGAAGATTATTTCACTTCTCCATGTCTTTTTGCTATTTAGAAAGGTTGCTCATTGGTATTCATGCCAACATTTCAAGATTTGTATTATAATCTCTGATCCTCAGCTCCAAAAACAATCCAATTCTCCTGAGAGATGAAGCAGGAGGGTCATGTGACATTCATCTGCCCAGGTCATCACACCTCACTGATGAAGTAATTCACCGACTATTAGAAATTATTTCAACATTTCTATCCATATTGATGATCAAGATAGCACACAGTGCTCTGAAATCACAAGATAATTAGAACAAGTGAACTGAAAGGAGGAAGAAGGATGAAGGCAGAAGAAACCTGGCATAGTTGTGACTTCTTTTTTCTAGCTCAGGTGAGCGTGATAATGCCTGAGAGTGTGGTTGGAATCCAGACCGTGCGCCTCCCTCTGAGCATGGTCAATTTACCTTCCAGACTCACGGATCCGGACTCACTCAGGAGACTCACCTATAGGTGTGTCTGTGTTTTCCGAGAAGTTTAACTCAGGAGAAAAGACCCCCTGTGAACGCCGGCTGCACTGGCCCACAGGCCGGGGTCTCGGACGGAATCAAAAGGGAGAAACGGAAGGAAGCTGAGTGCCTGTGCTCCTTGCCACGTGCTTCCGGGCTGCAGCCCCACTGAGACCACCCCTGCGAGCCCCGCCCCCGCCCCGCCATGATGGACCGTCTCCCCCCATTCCAAGAGCTGAAATAAGCTCTTCTTTCCTTAAGTGGCCACTTAACACACACACCTAGAGCTTCTGCCCCAGTAAACATGGGGCGGGAACGAAGCACACGTGTGTTTAGGTGCTGATACCGTTGCTGCTGCTGAGGGCCTCGCTTCAGGGATGGTTAGGAAAGAGGGAGGCCACTGGACTTGGAATGGCAATGGCCCTTTACTGGGGTAAAATGTTGACCGTGCTGCTGGCAGGGAACAGAGATGGATGCTGTAAGACTCATATGGGTTGAGAAATAGGACACTGCATTGTTGAACCAAGAACCACATCATGAATTTGTCCCACAAGACAACCACATTAGGTTTGGCAGTACCTGCATAATCCATGCACTTGGGAGAGAGAGGCAGAGCATACCAGTTCTGGGCGAACCCAGTAAGACCTGACTCTAACACACACACACACACACACACACACACACACACACACACACACCCCTCACTAGGGTCCAGCAGATAGCTGAGTTGGATAACGTATTTACTCACAAATCAGGTGACCTAAATTTGATCCCTGGAAGCCCACATATTGGAAAGAGAATTGATTTCCAAAAGTGTGCCACACCAGCTGTATGCATGCCTTCTTTCTCTCCCAAATAATTAAATCCAGAGCAAACCTGCAAGAGATCGTCTAGTAGATGGGGCACCCTTGTGTACACTTGGCCAGACGTGCTGGTCTGCAAGTAAGGATTGTCTCACTCTTAGCTGTTATGTGGTGATGATGTGGCCAGTTCCCTCGGCCCTGGTGTTGGTGCATGCTTTCCTATCAAGCTGGACTATAAACCATAACCAGTAATTGTAAGAGAAAATAAACCCCTAGTTCCCTTAAGTTGTTTGGTGGTGATTTATCAGCAATCATGCAGGCAAACTGTAACAATGATATTGAAGGGAGGGATCCGCCAGCACCCAACCAAGGATTGTGAGTGCATGCAGTGGGCCCTGTAGAGAATTAACATCCACGACAACCCCAAGAACAACAACAGTGGTTGACAGTGACCCCAACCCCATGGGAATGCCAAGGTTTGCTTCTAGTTCCAAATGGTCTTTGTAGAAAGGACTGTCCAGTTGGACGTAGCATATAGCATAGCTCTCTCCTCTCCCTCTCTCTCTCTCTCTCTCTCTCTCTCTCTCTCTCCATAAATTCAAGCATTGTGCCAGGTGTGAAGGAGAAAGCAGACTGCCCTGAGGGAGGCAGACTGCCAGGCAGAGGTGTAAACCACAGTGGAGTCAGAGGCAGCTGCACATGTGGTAAACAGGGAAAGCGGTGTAGTTTACCTGCACTGTTGCTGATATATTCACATCCAACAACTTAAGGGAACAAGGGGTTCATTCTCACTTATGATTCCTGGTTACAGTTGTTCGTTCAGCTTGGCAGGAGAGCTCACACCATCACCAAAGGGCCGGAGGAACGGGCCGCGCCATCTCCACATAATGGCTGAGAGAGAGACGACCTTACTTTTCAGACCAGCATGTCTAATTAAGTGTACACGAGGATGCCCCTTTCTCAAATGGCGCCCTCCATTTTATTCACCTTTCCCCGGGACTAGTCCTACTCACCATAGGCTGGGCCTTCCCCATCTGCTAGATGATCTCTTGCAGGTTTGCTCTGGGCTTAACTCAACTAATAATTGTCTATGCATGTGCCCAGAGCTCGAACCCTGAACCATCAAGTTGACACCTGTACCTAATGATGACAAAAAGTGACCATGAAAGCAAAGCCCTGATAAGGAAAGAAACAACATAAGGGGTAAAGGAACGAGGAAGACCATACCTGTGGAGACAACACCAACTTCCCATCAATGAAACTTGCTCAAGCTCACTAAAACTTTACTTCTGTATTGCCATCACAGAGAATGCGGTGGGGTGAGCGGGGGGGGGGGGCGGGGGACAGAAATGCTCCCAAGCCCTCAGGGACACTTACATAACATCTTCTACTTTTAGAAGACTTTACTTGAAAACTGGCCTTTTTGTTTTGAGAAAGTGTAGGGTTCATGATCCTTTGGAATCTAAGATACCCAGAGCATCCATCCTAATTTTAAAAACAAAACAAAACAAAACAAAACAAAATACCAAAGCCAGGCTGGAAAGATAGCTCAGGGATTAAGACTCTGCCTTGCAAGCAGAAGGTCCTGAATTTGGATCCCAGGGCCCATGTAAAAATGCCAGGCAGAAACGGTGGCCAGCGGCCTGTACTTCTGACCCTGGTGGGCAGAGCCTGGAAAATCCCAAAGTAAAGCAAAAAGGAGGTAGAAGAAATCCAGGATGATTCCCAAAGTCACCCTGGGGCCTCCACTGGCATACACACACTAAATAAATAAACAATTACGTTACTGATCTGATTTTCTAAGACATGAATCATGGCTTACACAAAAACTTAAGTTTGCAAAAATATTTCAGGCAAGCTAAAAATCATAATTTTATAAGAGCTGAACATGAGCATGTTCATATGTATGCAATCAATACTTCAATAAATTTCATAGGTGTCCAAAAACTAAATATAAAACTTCAAGCTGGAATGAATAAAAATAGAAAAGAAATAGAACAGTGGGATGAATATATATTTATTTATTCAGGCTGTACAAGAGGGAATCTACATGGATAGTTTTGAATCACTCATAAAACTTTCTGATTTTTAATTTACAAACTGGAAGACTGGAAGGCTGGAAGGAGGAGGAGGAAGGGGAGGAGGCGGAAGAGGAGGGAAAGGAGGAGAAAGAGGAGGAGGAGGAGGGGAAGAGCAACAACAACAAAGAGGAGGAGGAGGAGGCAGGTTATAATAATACAATATGAGCTAAATATAGCCAGTGAAAGAACACAACATTCCAAACTGGAAAAGCATTTGTTCAGGTAAATAAAACCCAAGTCCCAGGTGCCGCTTGCAAAATGCTTTGCCTTACCACGAATGAGAGAAACAGGAACGAGGCTCTATGTGGGGGTGGCCGCACCATGGAAACACGTTTGAAATAATGTCGAGTCTTACAGTAGAGTGGAAGAACAATATGCACCGTATCCATGACAGTGAAATGAAAACGAAATACGATGGTCGCCAGAACCTAGCAGAAGTGGAGCTCAAGGGTCGTTAACTCTTTCCCCTACGATGATGCTGAAGTTTATGTCTTAATTGTTGCTGTGTTGTATAAATGTGTATGTGTGCAGTGTGCATGCGTGTGTATGCATGTGTGTGTGCATGTGCTCATGTGTGTGTGTATAGTGTGTGTGTTCTTCTGTATGTGGGGCACCGTTCGAGCATGTGCAGGCCAGAGGCACCTCAGCTGTCATTCCTCAGGCGCCACGTACTTTGTGTGTGTGACACGATCTCACAGTCACACACAGGCGAGGCTGGCCGGCCGGTGTCACAGGGACTGTGGCCTCTCTGTCTCCCCAGTGCCTGGGTTATAAACATGGGTCACCACACATCTGGCTTTCGATGCGGGTGTTGGGCACAAAACTCAGATCTTCATGCTTGGTGTGGCAAGCACTTTACCGAGTTTGCTCTCTCTCTAGTTGCCTGTATCTATTTGGAAAAATACAAAAGCAAACAAACAAGCGTCAAGCCTCGCCCTGCTGCCCATCTTCCAGAGGCGCGTCTGCTCTTGGCTACTAACTCTGTTTGGCAGTGGCATCAGTTCTGAGCTTATCTATACCAGTGTGCTAGCAAGGCTCGCTGACCATTGTCCTCAAATAATGATTCTGCTTCCATCATCGTGGCTGAAAGAGGAGACCACGTGGCTGTTCCTGACAGCTTGCTCTCAAGGGTGTAACTGGGACAGTGGCTGAATATGAACGAACAGAATGGCAGAGTGGCTGTCCTGCACGACTCGAGTCTGAATCTCACAGCATCGCACTAACGCTGTGCAAGAGGCCTTTCGTGGTCAGTCGGGAAGCCTGGCTAAGATGGATGATGAGATTTCAAAGTTCCTCAATGGCTAGAATGGAGGAAGGCAATGGTAGGGGCTGGCTCACCCACAAATTTAAGCAGTTCTTTTCTACACAGTTGAGCTCTTGGATAGAGCTCCCACCAGCTACGTGCTGGTGGCTCTATTCAAGGCAAATGAAGTTTAAAGTTTAAAATATAGTTTCCTGGTCAGACTAGCTGCACTTCGAGTGGTCCATGACTTCACAGGGCTGGCGGCTACTGTGGGGACAATACCCGACAGAACGTTCCACTGTTGTCCAGCGTCCTGAAGGTAGACTTGGAAATCAGCAAGGATGGAAGGGACATGCAAAAGCCTAGCAGAGGGTTGAGGACTGTTGCCATCCTGGTCAGGCCGTCAGTCAGTGGTCTGCTCTTGTGGCGTATTTCCCCAGTGGTGGGAAGCCAGGGGCCCTGGGTAAGTGATAGGCCTTGTGTGATGGTAGAAGTCCCGAGGAACACAGAACTCTATGTGTGGACACGGATGTGCGGAAGTCCTTCTGCACGAGGGTGGAGTCCGCAACTCTCCTGATGCACCCAGGGAGAGCTGTAGCAGTTACTCTCTCTGTGGCTGTGAGACGCCACTCAAACTTAAGGGCGAAAAGAGAGATTTGTTCAGCTTGTGGTTCTAGAAGGGAGATAAAGTTCTTCATGGTGGGAGAGGCATGGCTAGCTGGCAGAAGCTGGAGGAGGCTTAGGTCACTTCTGTCACGGGCTCAGAAAAAGCTACCAATTGCAAGAGCAGACTCACTCACTCAAGCAGGGTGGGGCTAATCCACCTCAAGGCCCACCCCCTGTGACTGCCTTCCTCCAGCAAGGCTCCACCTCCTAAAGGTGCCCTGACCTTCCCAAACAACTAAAGATTCAAACACATGAGCCTGTGGGGGACAGCTCACATTTCAAACATAACAAGAGTGAATTGGAACTAGGAATCAATAGCACATAAAGAATGGGACAGGACTGGTGTCTGATGGAGCCCACAGGTCACGGATATTAATCCCTCCTCTCAGTAGACAAGGACCTAACAGAGCAAACTAGACAGTCCTTTAATCCCCAAACAACCCTATGAAAGGACATTCTGGGACACGAGGAGGGCCAGGCACAGGATTGTCCCTTAATCCTTCCAACGACTTCATGAAAGGACAAACACTGAGGGGCAGGTGGAGGGCAGGTCACCTTCCACAGAGCAGACTAGGGGTCAGGAATTACAAGGAGTGGACTCAAAGGAGCATACATGTTTAATGGCTCCCAGGGAGTTAGCTGACTGATCTTGTAATACTTTCATTTATGAAAACCTGACAAACACCAGGGTATAAACGCCTAGGGGTTATATTTGAAAATCTCCATGCATGACCCACGGACTAATTAGGAAGAGTCTTTGGGAACAAGGTGTTCCTGCTTTTAAAGGACCTAAAAGTTGGCCTTCTTCTTGGCCTCTGGGCAATGTGGTGTGTGCATGTGATGCTGGATTCACAGCAGTCATATTGTTACTAAGAGGAGTTGTAGTATGGAATGCTCTCTTAACTATGCCATCCAGTTGATGGGGGCTTAACCAATATGGCTGGCACTACTCATGAATGGGCTTTATCATTTGAGAATCACTTGCTCTTTCATAAGCATGAAATAAACATGCAATAAATAATAAGTAAGCAACAATAACGTCTGCTTTGCTTGGGACATGATAAAGGACAGACATGCAGCTTTGTGAATGTTGCAGATTTACTTGCTATTTCAAAGCTGATGAGTTAAATTTGTTGGTACCTGGAGCCAGAACAACTTAACTTATACCCTGCGGACTGTATATTGGCCACAAAGGTTGCTGACCTATAGCTAAAATGCCATAGCATCAAGAAAATTGAAAGGAGGTTGGGGAGATGGCTCAGGGTTTAATGCCTTTGCCTTACAAGCTGAAGGACCTAAGTTCAGATCCCAGATCTCACGTAAAAATGCCAGGTGGAATGGCTGCAGCCCTGGAAGGCAGAGCCTGTGAAACCCCGGAGCAAAGCAGTAAGGATGTAGAACAATCTAGGATAATTCCTGATGCCACCCTTAGATCTCCACAGGTATACACCCAGACACAAACACAGACACAGACATGTACACGCACACGCGCGCGCGCGCACACACACACACACACACACACACACACACACTGCCTAGGGCCCTTTTAGACTCTTATCTTTCTTGTGCATTTGATATTAGTGGAACCTGTATCCCCACCCCCAACCCACACCACACATTTTCTGGCTTACCACACATTTCTGGCTTACTTCCTAATTCTTTGGCCACTTGTCAGCCTATGAAGGTTCTTCTGACTCCCAGACTACATTTTAATGACCCAAACATTAAACGATGGGCGAGGGGGTCCTTGTTCAATTTCACTGTCACTTTGACTGGATTTACCATCACCCAGGAGACTCACTTTCCAGCGTGTCTGTCACAGCGCTTCCAGATAGATTTAACTGGACAGGGAAGAGTCTGCTGAATATGGGTGGCCCCACTGCAAGGGGGGAGGGGCAAAAGGAGAGAGGAGCACTGGATTCCTTTGCTCTCCGCTTCCTTCCCCAATACAAACGCAATGTGACCAGCCATCTCCTGCCCCTGCTGCCATGTCTTCTCTGTTACGACAGGCTGCATCCTCAAGCAATCAACCAAAAATAAGCCCACCCTCCCTTAAGCTGCTTTCATCGGGTATTTTCTCACAGTGACGAAAAAAGCAATACGCCAACCACAGGTGTTTGTGCAGCCCCCATCCATAGATGAACGCGTATACAGGCCTTTCTGAACCACATCCAGTACAAGTCTCCCTCCTTTAGCTTCGGGTCTGTCTACTTGGGCATCTGAATATCCCCATTGGTGGGGCCAAGTCATCAAGCTATTGTGTGTCCTAAAGTCTCTTAGGTTCTGCTTACCCTTTACCTCCTACTCCCACCTCCAAGTCTAAGTGGTCCCAGAGGTCTCTGTGACCTCAGCTCTCTGCAGTTTTCCAGCCTGATTCCTCCCCCACGCTTATGACCCTCGTTTCTGCCACCCACCACCCTCATGGCTTCTGGATCTCAGTGGCTGTCAGCCGACTGCTCTCCCTGACTCATGTCTTGGACTGTCTCCCAGTCTCACTTTGCAGCAATGAGGCTGCAAATCTGACCATGCAGACAGCCTGCCGACCATGAAGTAAGTCCCCCACTGCCCTCGAGAGAAGGAAAACACAAGGGGCGCAATTCTCTGGCCTGCACGACCCCCTGGCTGCCCCTGACTACAGAGACAGGCAGGATATTCATTCACTGATTCCCAACATGGTACGTCCAGCTGGGATGGACCATAGAACATGCTGTCCCCATCCCGCCTTCCCAACATTCATCCTTCAGACTCTCTCAAAGCTTTCTCTTTCCAAGGTGCCTCCTGGCTGCAGAGTAAGATCTATGGTCCATGGGAAAGCTTTATGCTTCCCCCTGTAAGCACCAAGGTAAAAGTTCTCCACTTCCCCTGTAACTGCCAAGTTGACTCTATCTACTGCCAGGACTGCAAGTTCTGCCAGTCAGGCAGCCTGGCTGTTTTGCTAGTACTTCTGGTGCCTGCAACACGATAGTTACTCACCCAGCCCACTGTGAAGGCATGGGTTACAGAGGAATACTTGCTCGTTTCTATAATTATACAAACTCACTAATTCTCACTAATTCTTCTGGCTTAGGATGGGATGTTGCTTTTCTGAGAGTTTGAAATTGTTAAGGGAATTGTCTTGCATGTGTGTTATGTACGTGTGCAGCAGTGTATTTATGCGTACATGTGTGTGCATGAGTTTATGTATGTGTGTGTGCACAGTGTATGTATATATGTGTACATCCGTGTATGTAGATATATGTGTATGTGCATATGTGTATGCATGTTCATGTGTATGTAAGCCCTAAATTGAAGTTAGATGTCTTTTTCAATGGCTCTCCACTTCATTGCTTGAGGCAGGGTCTCTTAATCAAACCCAGAGCTTGCCGATTGATTGCCTACTCTGGCTAACCAGCTTGCCCTGGGGATTTCCAGTCTTCGCTTCCCGTGTGCTGGGATCACAGGCGGCTACTAAGCCCATCTGGCATTATGTGAGTTCTGGAGATTCCCCACTCCCGTCCTCACACTGGACTTATCGCCGCCCCCAGTTTACGGGAATTTTCCATCACAATCTCTGTCTGCACCTTATTTGGTTGGAGCCGTTTCTCATGGGTCTCTATTGAACGCGGTGATATTTTCACAGGCTGATGATGTTCAAAAGACCTGAAGTAGTGTGGCAGGGCAGTATACGCCATGGCTACTGACAGCCAACACTCACTCTTTGTTTTTTCCAGAGTTACCACCAATCACAGCTTCCTGGAGAGGCCATTTGTAGGTGAAACATCAAAGAAGCTGGAAATGTGACAAGCCACTGTGCCTGGTAAAGATCACGAAAAGCCCTTCCCATAAATGGGGAGGTTTTAAAAGTCTACGCACCTGGGATGCCAGATAAGTGCCAGAAGGCCAAGGCCTGCCTTCGTCTCTGCCAATACAGAGAAGGATGCTAATTTTTATTTTGAAAAGACGATGATCTGCTAATTAAATAACAGGAAAGAATTGGGGCTGGAGCAGAGATGAGAAGAGCCCCCCCCCATTCTGGAGAGAGTATTGCTTATGTTTACAATTCAAAAACACACCTTCTAAAAGGTTGTGCTCACCTGAGTAAGGAGACCTCAAGTCCCGAGATCCTCTGACTACCAGTATCCACAGTTTGCAGCTTTTCTGTCAATTCTCAACGATGGCTGGTTGGCCGTGGCATAGGCTAGCTCATGTCTGTGCTCACTGAGAGCGATGTAAGTGTATTAGGCAGTTTCCCATGGTTATGACAAAATACCTGAGGAAAATCTACTTAAAAAGCAGGAAAAGCTTATCTGGCTCATGGTTTCATTCCATGATGATTCGGCCTCATCACTTGGGCAGGTGGCAAAGCAGCGCTCACAGTGATGAGCAGGGGAAGAACATCGCTGCCCACTCAGGGTGGCTGGGAAGCAGACAGAGAGAGCGAGGATGGGTGGAAGAGCCGGCTGCGTGGCTGCCCCAGTGATCCTGACACTAGGGAGGCCAGGAAGGAAGGTCCTGAGTTCTAAAGAAGCCCGCGCCACACGGTAACAACCTGTTTCTGAATGAAATAAACTTTTTTTTTTTTTGCATGTTGTACATGTATGTGTGTGTGTGCTGGGTGTGTGCCTGTGTGTGTGTGCATCAGAGGACACTGTGTGTGCCTGTGGAGGCCCAAGATAACATCAGGAATCATCCTGGATTACTCTCTCTTCTCATTACTTTGCTCTGGGGTTTCCCAGACTCTGTCTTCCAGGACCGGAAGTACAGACCATCGGCATTTTTACATGGGATCTGGGGATCTGAATTGTGAGGCAGAGACTTTAACTCCTGAGCCATTTCTGCAGCCCCCGAACAAACTCTTTGAGGTCCTCAAGACCTGATTCCTTCCCATTAGGCCTGCAATCCTGAAGGCTCCGCCCTTTTCCCAGCAGCACCAGCAGCTGGAGCCCCAAGCCTTCAACACATGAACGGTTCTGGGACCTTTCACATCTCAACCTCTTTGGGCCTTGGCTGTATTAGCTCTAGATTGAAATGACAACAGGCACCAGGCTGATGAATCCCAAGGCTTTGACCAGTCTAAGAAATGTCAGTGTTGTTTACTAATGTCTAAATACTGCTGTATGTGTATGTGCCGGTACATGTACTTGTGTGTGTGTGTTGACATAAGTGCATGGGGTATGCTGATACATGTGTATGCACGTTTGTACACGTGTGTGTGCTGGCACGTGTGTGTGTGTGCTGGCACGTGTGTGTGTGTGTGTGTGTGTGTGTGTGAGAGCTGGAGCATACTGCATGTGTGCAGGTCAGATGACCATCTTGGTTGCTTTCTCAAGTATCATCGACCTTTTTTAGAGACGGGTCTCTCACTGGCCTGGAACTCACCAAACAGGCTAGGCTGGCACTTGTCCCTGCCTCTCCAGGGCTGGGACCACCATACCTTGGAGTTTTTACATGGGTTCTGGGGATCGAAGAGAAAGTTCTTGTGCCTGTATGGAAAGTACTTACTGACTGAGCCAGCTCTATGGCCCAGTACCCTGTCTTTGGATTCTTCCCCTCTACAACATTTAAAGACACCATCTGAAAGCGAGGACCTAATATCCACATGTAAAAATACCTGGCATAGCCTCGCCTCGTTGAATACCTGAATAGGAGGTTTCATGGACCATACAACAGAATACCCGACTTACTCTCACCTATCTAAACACCTGGATGTAAGATTTCATGAGTGTGCAGCAGAATAAACATGGAGAATGGCTTTCCCAGAGAATAAGTCACGGCATGTGAACACATGTTGCACTTTCTTGGCATGTTGCTGATAATGTCATGACAAACAGTTTATGGGAACAAGGGATTAAATTACAATTGTCCATTACAGCTCGTAATCCAACTTGGCTGGAGAGTCTAACCGACATCAAGGGGTGGAGAGAACTGACCGCATCATATCTGCAGGACTGCTGAGAGAGGGGCAAACTTCCCTTGCTAGACAGCATGTCTGTCAAATATGCCGAAGGATGCCAACTTCCTTAACCAACTCCCTCCATCTTATCCCTCAGCCAAGAAGTGGCCCCACCTACAATGGACTGGGTCATCCCCATCAATCAGACAGTCTCTTGCAGGTTTGCTCAGAGCTTAGCTCAATTACTAATTCTTCGCAAGTATTCCCAGATCTCAAGCCTTCACTTGTCAAGTATCTAACTAGGACATTGCTTTCTGCATGTATCTGTGGCTCTTTCAATCAGCCTTCACCAGCCATCACCTACGTCCCAGTCACTACTGGAGGCACTTAGATTACATCCTAGAACAAACTCTCATCTTGCCTGGTAATGTGAGGAGAACAGACAAGAAAATATTAGCGTGATAAATAAGCAATTTATAGAGCATGTCACTTTACAGAGAGGAGACAGAGAGAAGAAAAGACCCCAGCAGGGTAAGGGGTCTAAGAACTAGGGGAGGAATAGAATTTTTAAATTTGGTGGTCTAGGCTAGGCTCCATTGAGATGATATTGAGCAAAGACTTGAATAAAAAAACGAACATAGACACCCAGAGGAAGAAAGTTCTAGAAAACTTAGTGGCCAATGGAACCTAGCAAAAAAGTGCAGTGGGGGTCTTGAAGAGAGAATTAGTAGGCTTGCTCTAATTTACAGAGTTGACAGGAAAATGAAGGACAGAGGATTTAATTTCATAAGAGCATATTAAGTCATTTCAAGAATGGAAGAGCGGGGCTGGAGAGGTGGCTCAGGGGTTAAGCCTCTGTCTTGCAGGCGGAAGGTACGAGTTCGGATCCTAGACCCCACGTATAGACGCCAGGCAGACGCGGGGGCGGCCTGCGTTTCTGGTCCTGGTAGGGCGGAGCCTGTGAATCCCGGGGCAGAGTAAACGAGGAGGTGGAGGCCATTCCAAGGTGGTTTCCGAATTTGTCCATGGTTCTACACACACACATACATACATACACATACGCGCACACACGCATACACGCACAAATGAATAAAAAAAAAGAATGGAAGAGCATATGGATCAGGTTCTAAGTTACTTCAAGAGTAGAACCAGGTATAAGAAGGAGGATGGCTGTGCCTTGCTCTGGGTCTCTTGTGAAATTATCGCCTCCTAGAGAAGTCTGCCAAGGTGGCTTCATCTAAAACGCACAGCCAGCCACTCTGCGGCCACTCTGCGGCCATGTCCTGCTGCCTCACTAGTTTAATTGCTTACCACTTCTCATCAATAGATGATATAAGTGCTGCTGCCTATTTCCATTCGTAGAATTCTGAGAAGATGAGGTTTGGCTTCATCTGTTAGCACTGCGACCCAGCCCCTGGACAGCTATTGGTCACATTCATTTGCTGAATGAATGAATGAATGAATGAATGATGTTCTGGGAAACTAAGAAAACTATTTAATTAAACTTTTGATTGTTTAAATTCAATTCTATTAAACTATGAGAATAAGGAATAAATAAAACGATAGAGTATATTTATTTCCACTCTTAGCTAGTGTGGCACACTTACTAGCTATTCTATTAATTATTTTAGCATGCAAAGTGATGGATTTCACTTGGCATTTTCATACCTACATGTCATTATTCATTGTTCTGACTCATCCCCCTGTGTACTGCTTCCTTCTGCCCCCTCCCTTTAACCCTTTTATTCCTCTCTCACTTGCTTCCATGTCATGTGTAATCTGTTACCCTCCCTTTCCCCACATCCTGCCAGAAAATGAGCAGAACTAAAAAACATTATGTTAAGTAGGCCAGACTCAAAGACAACCATCACATTCTGTCTCTCAAGTGTAGACTTACATTTACATATACATATACACACGTGTATACCTACATACATATACATACACTTGTTGGCTGATGAAACCTCAAGGACTAGAACAGAAGCTAGAACTGGGTCTAAGGAGGGAATCAATAGGATATATACATATGTATGTGTGCCACGAAACCTTTCTACCGTTTAGAGTATTTCTGAATCATGTTAATGCTCATATAACCCTCTTTATAAAACCATTACAGCTGTACTGAAAAATTTCATAGAATGGGGAGAAAAGGGATTTACAGTGCTGTAACCCCACACTTGTGTGAATGATAGGATTTAAAATTGCCTCTCATAGAGTTCCCGCTGTCTTCTGCGCTGTGCGGCCTTGCAAAATCTAGAAACAAGCAAATCCTTTTGATTTTTAAACTCTGTGCTAGCGTTCAGAGGAATCTGATACCTGACTCCGCAGGAGAGCTATTAAAAAACTACAAGGCACTGAGTAACTGAGCGCTTTACTTCTGTTATGCTTCAGTAAATGAGACATTTCTGGAGATAGTTGAGATTCTTTGTCCTTTTAAATTTAAGCATGCATGAGTGTGTGTGTGTGTGTGTGTGTGTGTGTGTGTGTGTGTGCGTTTGCCCATGTGCCAAGTGCAGAGGCCAGAAGAGGATGCCAGATGTCCCTTCTGTATCACTCTCCATCTTATCCTTAAGACAGCATCTCACACTGACCTTGAAGCTTGTGGGGTTCTGGCTAAGCCCACTGACTAACAAACCCCAGTGAGCCTCCTGTGTCAACTCCTTCCCCGGATTGGGATTCCAGTGGCTTTGCCGTCACCTGTTTTTTTTTTTTTTTTTTTTTTTTTTTTTTATGTGGGTGCTGAGCATAGAAACTCAGTGTCATTGTTTGAATGTGTTTGAATCCTTAGTTGATGACAATGTTTGGGAACTTCCTGGTCACTTTAGGAGGTGGAGTCTTGCTGGAGGAAGGTGTGGCCTTGAGGTTGGTTAGCCCTGCCCTGATTCCCCCTAGCAATCTGCTCTTGCGGTTGATGCTTGCTCTCTCTGTCTTCATAAGGACAGGCTGTGATCTGAACCACCTCCAGCTTCTGCCGCCCACCATGCCTCTTCTGCCGTAATGGACTCTTTCTCTCCCGCCCCTGCCCCTCACCCACTCATCGTCTCCCTGGAGAGTCTTCACTCCAGTGAAATCTGAATTCATTGACCACTGCAAATTCTAACCCACTGTGGAAACTAACGAGGTATTTGAACAAAGCTTTCACGAGTTCTAAGTGCACCCTGTCCAAATATCTTTGCCACACATAATTTCCTTGCCTACTTTCTGTGGATGAATGAAGCATTATCAAGAGAACTCAACAATGTAAACAAGGATGAATGAAAATATCTTTCCTATTAAAGGAAATAGTTGCTTTCCAGAACCTTAGCAACTGCAACATAACACACACACACACACACACACACACACACACACACACACACACACAGTGACTGTGGCACACAGAGAGGGGGCCACAAGGCTACAGGTGGGTGGACGAGTTGATGTGGTCATTATAAATCAGCGGGCAGCTGTAAGTCATGCATCTCTGGTGACTAGCATCCTGCCCCACATAACCTGCTGGAGACCTGTGTTCACTGCAGGAAGGTGTGCCCCTGGGGGAATAGTCAGTTGGCTACCATGGCCCGATTACTATAAACCCATGGAGGTGACCTTTGAAACTAAACTTGAGAACCAGCCACTCACTCATCAGGTTGGGGCAAAATTTTTTTTTTTGTTTTACTCACCAGCATCTCAAATGCCAGCAAGGCAAATGAGGATATAGAGAGGAAAGAATGACAGAGGGAGAGAAATTGACTCAGAGGTGAAGGGAGAGGCAGGTGGCAATTGTGAAAAGATAATTGATGGTCCATGACCCTTGACTCCCCTGGGGCTGAGAGTGGTGAGACTATTCCCAGTAGGTTGTCGATTTACTTGGAAGTCTTCAGAGAGTGATGTCCACCCCTCCCAATTCTTGGACCTCTGAATAGGCCCAGCTATGCGAGGATAGGAAGGGTTGAAAACAGCATAAAGAATAGTGATGATTGACAATGTGGGAGTAGGCTAACATTTCTCAAGGATTCCTAGAGCATTATCTGCTCATGCAATCCTTATCCCAGCAGCATTATCTACACGTTGAGCTAATCCTTGTCTCAACAATATTGTCTGCACTTTGTGACAGAAGCACACAGAAGGTAAGAAATTTAACTGAAGTCACACAGTCAGCTGTGGACTTGTAATTGGCAGCGGGGGCAGGGATAGTTGTGACAAGGGTTCTCTATGCAGCCCTGGCCAGGTTCCAACTTGCTACATAAACCAGAACTTTCTGTGCACAACGTTGGGCTCAACCTTGTATAACTCGCTTGCCTTGGCTTCCTGACTGCTGGGATCACAATATACTGTTATACCCAGCTGGAGCGGAAACTGAATTTGGATAATCAGATTTATCGCTCTTGCTCCTTCCTATCTGCTATTGTGAGAGGGTATAATAACATCATACATTAATTTGCATAGTGATAGAAGATGAATGTTTTTTATCAGAACATCTCATGGCTGGCACCAACCTATATACCACTGTATTCAGTAGATTTTAAATTAACTTTTTTGAGTCTCATGGAGTAAGAGTGACCTTAAACTAGCTCTTTGGCTGAAGTGGGATTTGAACTCCTGGTCTTCCTCCCTCTATTTTGCAAGTGGTAGGACTATGAATATGAATCACCAGACCCAGCTATAGGATTTTGGGTGTGTACATAGGTGTGCATGCTCACGAGTGTGGAAGGGCACACTGCATTTACAGGTATGTATATACATATGTGTGCACAGAGTTAGTTTGATTTTTGTCTTTCTCTTGTTCTCCTCACAGACATGATAACTGTTGTGAAGCACAGAACCTCCACTTGACATTTTGGGAAGCTCAGAGGCTAAGCGGTAACCTTGCGAGGCCTGATGTTGTTGGCCAGTGAGGAAATTCAGTCAATGGAAGAAACGAGAAGCTGGTGCAAGGTGGAAAGACAGAGTTTAACCTGGAAGCTCTGGTCAGAACCAGGTGACCTCGGAGGGAGAGACTGGTTGTGTCCTCCAAGCCGCCTCCTGAGTTCGTGCCACGTGCCAGCACGTGTCTGCTGATAGACTCCCAAGTGCTAACCCAGCATCCTTCACTCCTGGGAACTGCTGGCATGACCCTGCCAGACCCCACCCTTCACAGCCTTCTGATCCTTTCCTGATGCAGCACAACTTCTATCTGTAACTTCGTCCTTGGTGACAGGAAGACCCTTGGAAGCACTCTCCTTATTCTAGTTAGATGCAGTAATGATAACAAATGCAACAGTGAAAGGTTTTCTCTCTCTCTCTCTCTCTCTCTGTGTGTGTGTGTGTGTGTGTGTGTGTGTGTGTGTGTGTGTGTGTAACCTATGGCTATCTCAGTGTGTGCTTTAAACCACTTCCAGATGATGTATGTTGTGAATGCAGAGGAAATGCTTTGCGTGGGAACACTTGCTATGTGGCGCTATTTAGAGATAACACCAGGGAAAAAAAGTATGTGGAAAACACTGTGCATGTTCAGTATACCCAGTTTTTATCTCTTAAATGTGTGTGTGTGTGTGTGTGTGTGTGTGTGTGTGTGTGTGTGTGTACACGACAGTACTTGACTACATGTGTTTGTGGGGGTCTAGTGGTGACGTGGAGAAACATCCTGATTTGTTCTACCTCCTTCTGCTTTGCTTTGGGGTTTCCCAGGTTCTGCCTTCCAGAGTGGAACTGCAAAGCACCATCATGTCTACCTGGCATTTTTACGTGGGATCTAGGATCTGAACACAGTTTCTTTCACTTGTGAGACAAAGGCTTCAACCCCTGAGCCGTCTCCCCAACCTGTCTCTGAGGTTTCATATAAAGAAGTGGAAAGGTTGCAGAAGAGGCAGGAAGGAGGGAAGGATGAGCTATTTCATTGCATGCAAGCAGCTTTGGTTGCGACCATAATATTTCTTTAAGAGATTGATGCTTCTTATACAATACTATAGCAGCAATCTAGCACCTGTCTTCTATCTTGGGAAACGAGTATGGAGTATGGAGTTTACGTGAAGCTTGGACATGAAGGTCAATACAAGGGAGTTTGGCAAGACTTAGAGAAAAGTGACACAATTACAGAGTTTTTCCCTCTGGAAAGTTAAATAAACTAACAGAGTTGTTTTTTGCTGCACAGCCTTCTCCAGACAGAAGTGGATTACATGTATCACCATGGGGACCTGAGGGCCCAGAGAGACTTGAATAATCAATCGCACAGCCTAGTTTGGAAGAACAGAGCCCCACCTCATCCTATGTCCCTTGTCACCAGGGCAGGGTGGCAGAGATGCCCCAAATGCCTACTGACCTTCAGACTGGCCATCTGCACTAAGAGAAAATACTTGGAAAATATCACCCAGAAGGTCCATAAACCTAACAGGTGAGGGACTGTGCCTGGGGGAATATGGTTCCTGCTTAGCAAACAGCAGGACAGGAGAGAGGCACCACGAGCCCGAAACACAACCTGCCTTTGTACATCGGAACCCACAGGGAACGCAGCCAACCTACTGCAGTGTTAATCACGGAAGCACGTGGCTACGGATCTGTGACACAGAATGGTGGGTGATCTGGCCTGCCAAGTGACAACTGCTTGAAACACAGGGGACACAACACCGACCCTAGTCAAGCCTGGAAAGAGCAGGTTGCTGCCTCACACACAGCCCTAGGAGAGAGTGTGTTCCTCTGAGGAGAGAAAAGAGAAAGGAGGGAGACAGGAGAAAAAAAGGCGGGAAGGAAAGGGGCAGCAAGGGAAGAACATCCAAGCGAGCAAGTGGATGGAACAAAACTTTTAGAAAAAAGGAGTGACGAATTGTTAACAGGTCAATCGGCGTAAGTGTTCCTATTTAAAGAGAGCAATTCCATAAGCAACAGATGTATTTATCACCAAATATTTGTAGGCATTCAAGGAGCGTTCCAGTCACTGTAAATATTCTCCATATATATGGTTATGGGACTGGAGAGATGGCTCAGGAGATTAAAATCTTTGCCTTGCAGGCAAAAAGACCTGAGTTCTCATCCTGGACTGAATCCCATGTAAAAACACGGGGCAGGAAGGTTGGCAGTCTGCACTTCCAGCCCCTAAAAGTGGAGCCTGGGAAACTCCAGGGCAAAGCATTAAGGAGTTAGAGTAATCCAGAGTGATTCCTAAAGTCACCCTTGAGTTTCCATAGACACACCTCAAATGACCTTTTTTCTTTTTTTTTTTTTTAAAGGAACCATACAAATGGTCCAAGTGTAATGTATGTATGTATGTATGTATGTATGTATGTATGTATGTATGTATGTATTTGTGTGTGTGTATGTGTATCAGAGGGCACTGTGTGCCTCTATAGAGACCCAAGGGTGACTTTGAGAATCATTGTGGATTTCTTCTACCGCCTTTTTGCTCTGCCCAGGAGGGCCAGAAATGCAAGATGTTTCTGTCTGGAGTTTTTACTTGGGACCTGGGACCAGAATTCAGGAAGCTTCTCCTTACAAGGCAGAGTCTTAATCTCTGAGCCACCTCTCCAGCTAGCTCCTCAAGGGACCTTTCCTACACACAGCCACACACATATATAACTACATCCCCCCCAAAATATGGTTATAATATTTCCACTTTATTATTTCATTATTGTTTTCTGTTATGAGGAGACTGCTGAGGGACAAGAAAACACACACACACACACACACACACACACACACACACACACACACACACTCACACACGATCTGCAAGAAAATCCTAGAGGAGTGTAGATTTTTGATATTTACCTTGGGAATTCCCCAAGCCTACAAGAACCTGAGTGTTTACATTGTCTCCTCCAGCTGCGTGTATTTCACACACCAGCAGACTCACCACCAGCTGCCATCATTCCTGGGGCCATATCCTTTTTCTTAGCTTCTTTTCTTAGCTTGATCCCAAAGCTGCTAAAAGAGAGGAGCTTCCTTCTTTCCTTCTCATGCCCACCGATGCCTTGTGCTATGGCCTCTTTCCCCTCCTGAGCCACTGGAGGATTTAAGCGCTGAGATCCCGATTAAGCCTTGCAGAAAATTAAAAGCAACCCCGGGAACTCAATATGCACAGAGAGCACACGTGGCTCTTTGGTGGATGGTGGGCAGCACCTTACCTTTATCATAGATCTCCTTCAAGACCCCTCGCTTAATCAGCTCCTCTCTGCTCTGCCTCATCGATATCTTCCTCTCCAGGGCTGAAAGCGAGACAGAGGAAAACAGACATGAAAGGTGTTAGTAGGTTAGTAGCAGTCATGCCTACGGCAGAAAAATTATGCACTGCTATTATTAAGGTAACAACGTGTAGCAGCTGATATTTGCGACGCTCTGATAAGCCTTTTAATTCAGTGATTTTTTAACTCTTCAGAATCATCTTCAAGGGCTTGGGAGTTAAGGCCTGTGCCTTGAGCTCTGATCCCCAGACCCTACATAAAAATGCCCGGTGGACAGAGCTGTGGCCTGTAATTCTAGCCCCAGAAGACAGCCTGGGAAGCCTCCGAGCAAATAAAGAGGAAGAATGAGCAATCCAGGATGATTCTTGATGTCATACCTTGTCCACAGACACAGATACCGAAGTGCCCTCTTTTACATATGCCTCCCTATTCATGAGTGTACACACATACATACACATGTGCACAATGTGTATGCACACACACACACACACATATACAAAACATCAAGTTACTTACAAGAAGGTTTATTTGTGCATTTGATTTAACCCCAACTTAGATGGAGGGATGCAACACGAAGAAGTTCAGTATTTGGTCATTCACATGGTTACAGAATAAAGGTGCTGGGATTAGAGCCAGACAATTGTGCTCCGGGCTCCACCCAGTAGGCCAGACGTGCCCTCAAGTGACATTTCAATGGCCCAGTTCATAGATGTCACTTCAGTGGGGATTTTTTTACTTTCCAATTGTTATTTTTTAAAAAGATACACAACTATCTTGAAAAGCACTTGGCATTGGCAGAGAATCCTCAGTGTGACAGTTAATCCTGGGTGTCAACTTAACCACACCTGGCATTAACTA
Source organism: Typhlomys cinereus (assembly GCA_023101885.1). NCBI lineage: Eukaryota > Metazoa > Chordata > Mammalia > Rodentia > Platacanthomyidae > Typhlomys > Typhlomys cinereus. Next base: position 3,062,059 of record JALPQD010000105.1, on the reverse strand, counting down.
AGATCAGCTGAGACCACCTGAAGAGAGTATCTGGATCAATACATTTACAATGCAAAGACCAGCCCTAGATGTGATTGGAACCTCCCAGTAGCAGACCAGATAAAAGGAACCACACAACAGAAGACTGGGAAGAAGAGAGACTCTCCAAGGATGTTTGCTGTGACTTAGCTGCCTCCAGCTTCAGCCACCAGCCATGTCGCCTCCGCCATGAAAGACTGTTTCTCCCCTCTGGAATCATAAGCTGAGTAAATTTCCTTTTCTCCCGTAAGTTATTTGACTTTGGGTGTTCTCTCACAGCAATAGTTAAGAGTAACTGCTACACTCCAGACTATCTGATAGGGAGTGGGTGGCCTCCAGGGAGGACGCTCCACCCAGCCCAGCTACTCTGGCTCCACTTGAGAGGAGTCCCTAGAGGAATGAACTGTTCCCAAGGCAGGGCATCTCCAGATGGGCCAGATGCACTGGGGCGGGGGGAGCTCTCCTCTGGGACTAGTGGGTGACAGGGGGGTCAATGAAGTGGAAGTGGAGCACAGGGGTGGAGAAGTGGTGGGGAAGAGAGCAAGAAGGGTCCACAGGAGGGATGTGGGGGAGTCTGAGGAAGGAAGGAAGGGTTCAAAGGAGGGATGTGGGGGGCCTGTGGAGGGAAGGAAGGTGCTCCAGCATCCATGTTTCAGTCTCAGGTACACACTGGCTGTGGGAAAGTGTGAGAAATTATTTTGGTTGCTTTTGTCAGATTAAAATTTCCTTTGTCCTATTTAGGAGCACAGTTGACTCAAGGAGAAGAGATGTTAATTATAAAATACGGAAATGATTTTATGTAACTCACAGGTGGATTAATTTACACACACACACACACACACACACACACACACACACACACACATACCTTAATGGAATTTAGTCTGCAGAATACAGATAAGAACAAGAAAGCAAGACGTGAATCCTAGAAGGGTGATTCACCCAGGAGCTCCGGGACCTCAGCCAATCACTTTGCTGGTCTGGGAAAACAGATGTCTTAACCTAGCTATTCTATTTCATGGTTGGCTTGGGGCTGGGACAGCACACTTATGACAGGTAGAAAGCTCTGGGTTACTGTCAGTCACAGCGAGGTGGATAATCCCTGATTGTAAACTTTAGAACGTGTCTCCTTTTCTTTGATGGCGATGGAGTCAGTGGCGCGAAAGAAGGAAATAAGTGTCAGCTGAGATGGCCTTCACTCACTGCTTGCTGAGAACGCGTTAGGGATAAAATGGAGACACGTGAATCTAAACCCACGGAAGTGAGGGCTGGATCATCTGCCTACGATTCACCTCTTGCTTTTCCATTTCTCTGCATTCTGCAGACCGGAGAGGTATTCACAGGAGGTCGTGATGGCTAATCTTAATGGACCACCTGATGGGATTTAGAATCACCTAGGACACGCGTCCACCTCAACCTAAGATGCAAGACCCACTGTGAATGTGGGCAGCAGTGTCCCCTGATCTCAGAGCAGCAAGAGGAGGACGTGAGCTGAGCACCAGAATTCATCTGTCTGCTTCCTGATTGTGGACGCAATGCGACAGTCACCGCCTCCTCTGGCCTCCATGCCTTCCCCACCTTGATGGACTAAAACATCAAACTGTGAGCCAACATTTGCTCTTCCTCCCGATAAGCTGCTTTTGCCAGGGATTCTGTCACAGAAACAAGTAATGAGGACAGAGATCAGGATAAAAAAGCAGGTGCAGGAAACATTGGAGTGAGGTTTGTTTGGGGGTGTGTGAGAGGCTTTCCCACTCAGACAAGTGTTTCACACAGCAGCAGGGGGGCGAAGTATGCTCTTTCTTCACACAGAGGGTCCCGGAAAGGCTGGAGAAGGGAAGGAGACGTGCATGTTAGACTAGAACACTCTACAGAGGGGGAAAGTTCTGCTTACCAGCCTGGGGCGGTGGGTGAGTGGGTAGAAGCTGTCTAGGCAGGAGAAGGAGAGACATGAAGCCAGGAGTTGGTGACATATCTGCTGGATGACAGAAAGCCACCTAACTGTAAGGAGATGCGGGGCTACCCATGCTTATCCATATAAATAAATCAGCATGAGATTCCCAAGGCTTTCTAAGTCCACGGACTAAAATGAATATGCATCTGCAATAAGTTAGGAAGCACCTTGGGTCTAAGATGTCTGAGCTCTTGGTAGAATGTGGACAGATCTCAGGCCGCTACTCAGTCACCAGATCTCAGCTGTGACACATTCACTTGTTCAACAGGCATAGAGCCACTACTAGGATCAAAGACACCTGCCAAAGACCAGAGATGATGGATAGAGACAATCCCTGCCCTTCAAGAGTCTATAGATCACCATTTGATAATGTCGTTTCTCAATATGTAATTACAACTGAGATGACTTCTTTGGAAAGAAAGGAACCTAGTCCTATCAAGGCATGAGATAAAAGGACATCCCCTGCTGGTCTGTTGGAAGTTTTAAAAATGAATGTATATTGTCTTTAGGGCTCAGGGAGACACACTAGACAGACATAGTGCCCTGGAGAGACCCAAAGAAAACTATGATGACCACAGCTATGAGCGCAGGGTGGATGCTTAAGAGAAGACCGAGGGCCGAGCCACTCAGGCATATTTATTGCAAGAGACCTGGAAAGAAAGAATCCGACCCCAGTATCTGAAAAGGTGAATGTTGACTTAAGCATGAAGAATGGGTTGGTAAGGGGGGCTACTAGACAGTTTCAGATGTCATGGTGAGAGTGGGGGAGGAGCGATGGTGCGGGTGACAGATGTGAAGGGTCATCAAGACCTGCAAGATGGCAGCAACACCCACGTGTCTTGAAGCTAAGGACTGGACAAGGGACGTGCGGAAAAGAGGGTGTGCTCAGGAGAACTCTCGGCTTGCAGGACAGAATGGAAGGTGCTGTCAATCACTAAGGAAGGAGAAACAGGACAAGACGTAAGTCTGAAGGAGGATCACAAGCTCTGGGCTGGCCAGGTCCTCTACAAGTCAGGCAGGTTCAGAGCAGCCATGCTGGGACGGTCTCTGGAGGTCTTGGAAGGTCATCTCCCACTGCTGGGATTATCCTGGAAGAACACGCCCTTTGCTTGTGAAAGGACACAGAGATTAGTTCTCCTTTACGGAAACAGCCCCACTTCTAGGTGGGCACAGGATCAACTAATCGGGTTGGGCTCAAGATCAACTGCGTTGGGTCCCAACATGAGCTAACCAATGAGGAAAAACCATTTTTCCCAGGCTTGTCTAAAGGCATAAAACTACCTGACCTTGGCAGCCATCTTTGGCACCTGCCTTTCATGGCACTCCAGGTCTGGGGTCCGTGAGTTCCGTTCTTTCTCTCCTCTATTAAACTCTGCCTTAATCCTCTACAGTGTTCTGGTTTCAATCTTTGACTCCGACACCATAACCCCACAACATTTGGCAACCATGTAAGGACAGTCATCCTGAAACATCTAGTAACCACGAAGGGATAGTCATCCCGCACCACAAGGACACAGCAGACAGGGAAGATATTTCATGACACAGGAAAGGGAGGTTCAAAGAGAACCCCTGTGTAGCTCACATGACATGAGAGCCTGATACACACTGGTGCTTCTTAAGGTTCTGTGGAAATGCTCCTGTGCCCAAGAAGGCTGCAGGATACCCAGGGGGCATGGCTGGCGTTTTCTGCCCCAACCATGGTATTTCTTGGACGTACTGAGTTTTTCTTTAAAAATTACAGTGATAGCTAGGTTGGCTCAGGCTTGTAATCCCAGCCCTTGGCGGGGGTTGGGGTGGGATCAACCACTGAAGGTTTAAGGCCAGACTGGTTTACCTAGTAAGCCCCAGCCAGACCAGACTACACAGTAAAACGCTGTCTCAAAAACAAAACAAAACAAAATGCAACAAACAAAAATCATGGTGAAGGGGTTAGGGGCGCAGCTCAGTGCTAAAGTATTTGCCTTACATGTCCATTTCTTGGGGTTCAATGCCTAATACCTCAAAAAAGTAAGACGAAATACTATATCCCTAACACCTCAAAAATAATTTAAGATGGAATACTATATGCGCTCTAAGTAAGAGAACCCCCCCCCCCGATTCTCAAGTTAAGTTGAGATTCTGGGAAGACTGGCTTGTTTATTTTAGGGCTTTGTTCATTTTCTGATATGGAATTTGGTGCTCGCAGGGGAGACACACACAACCAGAAGGGTGGAGAGTTAACGCTTTTAACTCAATCCTTGCACAGTCTGATGAGGGCTCATCACTCATTTTCTTGCTGAGGTGCCCGAGGTCTGAGGTCCATCTCAGCAGAGGAAGAGCAGAGAGACTGTAATGCTTCTGCTCCTACCAAGACACCGTGCTGCCCTAGGTGGGGGGGGGGAGCATAAGGCTTAGGAAACAATACATTAAATAGTTTCTAAAAGTGGGCTGGAGAGATGGCTCAGGGGTTAAGACTCTGCTTTATAAGCAGAAGGTCCTGAGTTCAGATCCCAGGTTCCACGTACAAATGGAAACACCTAGTGGGCGGAGTCTGGGAAATCTCAGAGCCAAGCAACAAGGAGGCAGAAGCAATCCAGGATGAACACAATAAGTAAATAAAAAATAATAAAGTTTAAAAAATATTTTCTAAAAGTCAGTAGTAGTATCTGTGTGTGCATGAGAGAGAGAAATTGAGAAAAAGAATGAGAGCAAGGAGAGAGAGAATGAGAGAGAAAGAGAGAGAAAAACTGAGAGCAAAGAGAGAGAGAGAGAATGTTGTGCCATGACCCACCCATGAAGGTTGGAGGACAAACCTGTGGCATAGGTTTTCTCCAATCACCTTTATACTGGGTTCCGGGGATTGAACTGACGTCACCAGCTTGCCGCCAAGTGCCTTCACCCTCCCAGCCATCTTTCTGGCCTAGAAACAGTACTTTTAACAGCAGACGGGAAGTGTCCTTGTGGTTGACCGGACAGGACGGGGACGTCATGGCTTCCCTAGACACTGCTCTCTGCTCTTTTCACAAGGTCTGCAAGATGCCTCTTGGCTCAGGGACGCGCTGAGCTTAGCTGAGGCCGAACCAAGATAGACTCCCAAACGAAACAACCAGTCTGCGTTATTCCCACGGATGCGGTCACTGCCAGCAATCTTTCTCCCCACGACCTGAGGCTCACGGATGAGAAGGTTGATGGTCCACCAAGCCGCAGGAATCTGCCTGGAACAGCAAGCATGTGCCATGTGGTTCTTAAATAGAATTTGGAGATTCAGACCCTGGTCCTGCTTGTATAGCAAGCACTGTACCTACTGAGTCATCTCCCCCAGCCCTGTTCTAAGTTTTCAAAGAAAAGGTCTTCCTGTGTGTAGCCCAGGGTAATGGGGAACACACATTCCTCCCCACCCCCATCTCTGCCTCCCGGGATTTCACCATTCAGGCTTGAATATTCCCAAGTACAGATAAAGCCATTTAGTTGCTGCTCTAAACACTGCAAGAAACTAGCTGTGAGCTACAGACACTCCCTGGAAGAACATTTCCTTTCTTCTCCCTTCCTCCACGAGAAAACACGGCAGGTTTCTTCCTGTTCCCTGATAAATGCTTTGGACTAGTAACTCTGCTTTCAATGCCTTTCTCTGAAATCCCAGCTCACCTCCTGTCTGGAAGAGTCGCTACAGATCCTGGTGGGATCCCCCCCCATCCCACCGTTGCTCATATTGGGAAGCTCAGTGCAGGGTCGGTGGGAGCAGGTACACAGAACTGATTGTCCAGATGGAGGAACGACCATCGTGCCGGAGTTAACAGTAAGTTTTTCAACCTTCACGACCTGGAGGCCAAAGATCATGTATCATTTGCTCTCGTTCCTGATGAGAATTGAAGTCTGCTCCTCCCAAAGTCCCCTCTACAGAATAGTAACAGCCACTGAGGAATGCTCAGAGTTCGAATCATCTGGGGGAAATGCTAGGGTGCCACTGGAGAATTGTTCACAGCACACTGGGGGCCCTCGGAAGATACGAAGGCCACAAAAGAGAGCGTAATTCGCTTTGCTGTGTTTGTGCACAGTTCGCTGGATGATGGGACTCTTTTATGGACGGTTATTATAAGACTTGTGTTCTGAGAGGTCTCTGGGTGTGTCTTTTGCCGGCCATTCAGACAGGATATTTTTCCCTTGGAATAACAGCAAGGCATGAAACTTCGCAGTGTCACTCACGTGGAAGGCTGATTGTTTTCTCTTTGGTATGCAAGCACCTATCCAGCTACCTCTGCCACATGCGCATATGGTAAGGGAAGGAGCCTGGCCTCACTTGACTCCAAGCTGTAAGCTGTGTCTTGAAAGCACGTTCTTCATGGAGTCTGTTTGCACCCCGGGCAGGACCAAGCCAGCTGAGAAGTGTTTTGAGAGCTAAGTGGGGAAATTGGCTGTGGACTGGTAGATCATACTAGACAGCTGTTCTTTGTTTTGCTCTGCGACTGGTTACATAGGATGTGTTCCTCATTTTATTGTTCTGGAAATACATGGTTAGAGGTCTGCAATTCACCCTACAGCACTTCAGAAAACAAGAAGTGGATATAGCTAAAGTTTAGAAACTTCTAGCAGGTAACACTTCTCCACATGTCTCATGTTTGACAATTTTCAAAATGAGACATGAGCTCTTATATAAATGAATCTTTCAAGCGTATGCCAGGTGAAAAAAAAAAGACCAAAGAATATACACGGTAAGATTCTATTCGTGGGACTATGAGATGTCCCTATGCTCATGTGCTTGAGTCTTTGGGTAGTGTAAATGTTTCAGAAGGTTGTGGTAGAGCCTTACTGGAGGAGGGACATCTAGTGGGTGGAACTTAAGATTCAGGTTCAGCCGCTTCTTGCTCTTGCACTGTGCCTCCAAGCCTCCGGGTAGCTTGTGTGACCTGAATCAGCCTTTTGTTTCTGCCTCCACTTGAGCCTTCTGCTGGGCGATCCCTACCATAATGGACTACATCCCCTCTGAAACCATCAGCCACATAAATTCCCTCTTTGTCCCCGAAGCGGACTGTGTCAAAGAGTACTTTCTCATAGCAACAAAAAGAATAGTAATTGCAACAGGATGAAATTCAAAAATGGGCAAAAGCTAAAAATACTGTTTAGTGACACAGCTCTCTAAGCTACAGAGAAAAGCAAGGGTGTGATTTGCAATGAAAATCAGGACAGTGGCCGCTCTCGAGGGAAGGAGACATGCCATCAGAAAGAGGCGTGAAGGAGTTTCCAAGGGCTGGCTGTGTTGCACTGTTGAGACCTGGGCTGTAGTTACATGGCTTGATTTTGTAGCCGAAAGACTTCTCTACTTCTGCTTCTATTTGTACCTTTGTAAAAAAAAAGTCTTCAAAGGGGAAATAAAAACTCAGCCTCCACTGAAATCAGATGTTTAGTTCATGGAAGCGGTGAAAAGGGAAGAAGAGGCCACAGGCTGCCTTTCCCTGGGCATTTCTTCAAGTAGGTCACATGAACACAGAAGGGTTGCTCTTAGTATTCACAGGATCGCTAGGCCACTCCATGGGGCCTGAATTTATGGGTTAAGACAGCTAGTGAAAAGCTTCAGAGGTGAGAAAATTTACAGCCACAACGATTCTGGATTTGGTAAACGGGTGGAGTATTCTTGGAACCCACTGCCCATCAGCGAGCAGGCTGAGGAGGCTTTGGCTGTTGATTGGCATTTTTATACTTCTAATCTTTATGATCACATATAATTCTCATAGGCTGAGCATTGGTGGTCCCTTCTGAGATCAGTGAAATGCCAGAGTATTCCTTCTCCATACTGCCCTCTCTTGGTATAGGAACAAAGGGTAGAAGGTGAGTAATAGAAAGAAGATGGAAGGAATAATTTGCACAGAGCCCCCACGAACATCCTTTGCTTTGCTGTTTCATGAATCTCTCAGCGGTCAGACAGAGTGGTTCTTTGAAGGCGTACAGGTGATCTTCAGGGACAGAAGACATAGAGAAAGGGCAATGTTGAGATCACAAACAAAGGTGCAATGCTTTGGGGCCGGCTTCTGTTGTTATAGGAGAGCGTCATAATATCTGACTTTTTTTGGGTGCTCAGAGCCACGCCTCCCATTCCCACCCTCTGCTCCTCTAAGGCTCACGTCAGGAATAACAACAATATTCACTGATTGAGGGCTGGTGACCTGAGCTTATCCTTCCAGATATGGCAAGGAGTGTGGTCTAGCCAGACACCCGTCATTGATCATTTGGTGATGGAAATGCACTGCATCGAATGCTGAGAATGGACATCTGACATTCCATCCAGAACAGCTAAATATCCCAGCCACCCTGTGACTTAAAAGATACATATGTGCACACACACTTATATATATATAAATATAATATTATGTACATATGACTTAATCCAATTAGTATAAAGTTAATGGTGAGGTAACTTTCAGAATATCATTTTTTTAATGAAGAAACTGTGAAATGAGGAGGGTTTGGCTTGTGTTCAGAGCTAGTTCGCACCTTTGTATTTATTCAAGTATCTTTATTGATAAGACAGTGGGTCGGGTTTAGGTAGTAGGTACATCTGATTAATTCATTTTTAAGGTAAATCTTGAAACATTACCTGTACTCACTTCTGCCATACTAAATAAAATAAAGAAGGGAGGAGAATCAAACAGTCAAATGGGGAATCTTTTGTTTCCAGGCTTTGAAAATGGCTTCATCATATAATCTGAGCAGGAAAGATGGTCCATTGTCTAGTTCAGCAGCCTGAATGGCTCATTTCCCCCAAATGCTTCCAAATGTAGTTAATCCTCCACAACACAAAAGCAGGACTCATTACCATGTTATTTGTCACAATGCCAGGCGAACAATAGACACCTGCTATAGGTACCTGCTTTGAGGAGAGATGAGGATGGGAAGTGGCCTTTGTGGTGTGTGCACAGTAGAGTCTAAAGAAGGGAGCAAGCCTGTTAAGGGTCTGATAAACCAAAGGCTAAGGGATGGGAAGAGGAAGAGAGTGAGAAGTGGCAGCAGTGGGTTCAGACTACGGACAGGTGCTTCCAAGTGGGTTTGGGTTGGACTGGGTGGGAAAGACGAGTGTGATATTGTGATGGTTAGCCACAGCCAGGTCATTTTGTAAAACTCCACCCTGCCTGGAATGTGGCAGATCCCCCAACATATTACACTAGCTCAACATACCTCCCTAGACCCCTGACTCCCTGACTCTAATGACCTTGAGATTTGACTATCTCTTGCCTGACATTGTTTCCCTCCCATCCCCCACTGCTCTACTTCCCTGACAACCCCTTAGCAAGCTCCAAAAGTTTTAAAAGCTTTAAAAGCCCCCTTTATCCCGAGGCTCTATAGGTTCCCCCAATGGTATCCAAGGTATTTTCTCCTTAAGGTCTCTCTTCTGTTCTAATGCTCTCCCACCTTAACGGTAAACCATGGTTTCCTTGGCTACCAGGCCATAGCAATGAAAGGCAGATTTCTTAAGTCTCTTTTTGTGTTGGCTTCTGTCACAAATAGATAATGGTGTCAACTTGGCAGCTGAAGGTTTTGAGCTCTTGGCACAGTTGTGAAATATTAGTAGTTGAGTTAAGCTGGGAGCAAGCTTGCAGGAGATTGTCTAATCGATGAGAAGGTCCAGTTCATAGTATGGTGGGTGGGACTAGTCTCTGGGCAGGTGAATAAGACGGAGGAAGTATCTGAAGAAGATGGCATCCTTGTGTATACATGGCCAGACATGCTAGTCTGGCAAGTGAGGATTGTCCCTCTCTCAGCAGTCCTGTGGATTTGGTGTGCCCAGTTTCCTTGGTTCTTGGCGTTGGTGTAGGCTCTCTTGCCAAGATGGACAAGGCACTGAAACTAGACTATGGTAGGAGAAAGTTAAAAACCCCTTGTGCTCCTATGAATTATTTGGTCACAAATTTATTGGCAAGAATGTAGCTGACTGCAACACTTCTTTTTAATCAGCAGACCTCATCAACGTAAGAGAGATACTTGGCCTAGCCCATGCCATACTCAGAACTAGAAAAAGGATCTCAATCAGGCCTCCTGTGGGGTTCCTACAACCCCACGTGACTTGGCAATTTCTAAAGGTTCCTTGGAGTTTGTAGAGAACACTCAACCTCGAGATCTCCATTTCTTGAAGACTGATGCCAAGGGCGTTCCTTAAGGTCTCAGTTGTAATGTGCCTCCTGTGCCAGCCTATGCCAGCCTAGTTGTAAACTGAGTCCTGATAACTTTCCCGCAGGAGGCAGAGATAGATCTTTTCCTGTCTCAAATTGGGGTCTAGGGCAGAGGTGTTTTTTTTACATGTTTCTTCCTGTTCTCTGGAAGCCAATTAGACATTAGTTAGCACGTCTAAAGGATGGGCACAGAGCTTTATCACTGTAATTGTATCACCATGTTCCTGACCTAGCAGCAGCCTGTTCTTTCTCTACAATAAATAGGGTCATTAGAACATATTAACATGTCTAAGGATTGGCAGGGCTGTATTGTTGGTAGTGGTCCCACCTATTGTTGACCTTGCACATGTAGTCTGTCTGCCACTACTGATGTCCTCATTCTGCCAGTGTATAGACGTCACCCCCTTGCTTCATGGAATATAAGGGATTAGATTCCATAATAAACTTGACTTGGTTTCAGCTTTTCCAAGATCCACTCTTGACCCAGCCTGATTCAATTTGCTGATCCCACACTATCAGAGGCAAGCTCACAGCTCACGGAACACTGCAGGAGTGGTTAGTGGATGAAGTAGCTGCTGGAATATGAACTGCTCTCCAAAGTGCACAACTATGCAGCCCATGTGGTAAGAAGGGTCTGAATTATTTTTCTTGAGGTAGGGGAGATCTTGTGAACTATTTTATTTATAATGAGATTTTGAAAGGATAATGCAAGAAAGGAGCTGAGGAAATATCATGAAGGTCAAATTTTGAGTGACAGCTGCTTTCAAGCTGCTTGCACACTTATGGCTTTGTGTAAGGCTCTTTCTACCATATAAAAGGACCAAGAGATGATAAAGGGAAGGGTATGTCTGTGTTTGAGGGTGGTCAAATCACTGGAATGCCCCTTTAAAAGTAGTTAACTGGTCTACCCTCACAGTTTAATGGAGCTTTTAAAATACTTTAATATTTTCAAAGTGGACTGCTACACACTATCGAACTAAATGAAGGTAAAACCTCCTAAGATGTAACAGCTTTTGAAGCAGGGAGTAATAGGAACAATTTAAAAATGGATCCAAGGTGCAACTTGATGATAATAGAGGGCTCTCCTAGCATGTGTGAGTTCCTGGCTTTGATTCCCAACACTGCAAAGATAAAGGAACGAGTGACTATAACTCTATGCATGGGAGTCACAGACACTAAATGAAGCCCCCTCTGTCTTTTCCTTTGGGACTGAAGTTGGTTTTGCTGGAAAACCAGAGCTGGTCTTTACCAATGCTTATAGAAGGTTCCTTTCAAATTAGAGCTGGATTCTGTGTAGGTGTCCATACCCTGACCTTTGAAGATGGGATTTTTACATCAGTTAGGGAAGCCATAGTTAGGCAACTTGAGAGTTGAGAGTTTGACCTCAGCACATTTGTAGAGAATTAGTGGTTGAGTTAAGCCTAGAGCAAACCTGCAGGAGATTGTCTAGCTGATAGGGAAGGCCCAGCCCATGGTGGGTGGGATTAGGCCCTGGAATAAAATAGAGAGAGCTGGTGGAGAAAGTTGGCATCCTTGTGTACACTTGACCTAGACATGCTGGTCTGGCAAGTAAAGATTGTCCCTCTCTCAGCTGTTATGTGGAGATGGTGTAGTCAATTCCCTAAGGCTCTAGTGCTAGTATAAGCTTTCCTGCTAAGATGGACAAATAACTATAACCAGGAATTATAAGAGAAAATAAGCCCCTTGTTCTCTTAAGCCATTTGATGGTGATTTATCAGCAACCATTCAGGCTGATTGCTATGCCAACATTACCCCAACTGCTTTCTCTGCTTGTACATGAGCACATTTGAGTCAGTTACCTGTCGTTTTCCTTCATTTTTCCTACAAGTTCTGATTCTGGCATATCATCCAATGCACAGAACCAAGTCCTGGAGACGAGGTGGTGGAGAAGACTCCTGATTGGCTCTGTGCTGGGAACATCAGGGCTCTGCTTTGTCAGAGCATTTGATTCTGGTAATTTCGTCCATTTCTTAAGTGAGCCTTAAATTCCCTATTATCAGAGACCAAGAACCTCCTGGTTTTTAGACTGATGATATGGATTCTCCTTCCCTCCCTCCCACTGCAAGGATTTTGATGGGAAAAGCCCAGTCCATGGTGAGTGGGACTAGGCCCTGAAATAAAATACTGAGAGCTGGTTGAGAAAGTCTGCATCCTTGTGTACACTTAGCCAGACACATTGGTCTGGCAAGTAAGGATCATCCCTCTCTCAGTCATTATGTAGAGATGGTGTGGCCATTTTTGGTGCATAATCTCCTGTCAAGCTACATTAAGAACTGTAATCAGGAATCTTAAGAGAAAATAAGCCCCTTGTTTCCTTAAGCCATTTGATGGTCATTTATCAACAACCATGCAGGTGAACTGCAACAGATACTATTATATACGTGAGCCTTCTGACCTATGGCAGAGTGTCTGCTGTATAACACCCCAACTTGGACCACCCACTTACTAGGTACCCACAACATAGCAATACAGGTTTGCTTTCTCCTCAGAATAATGAATTATTAAATGGGAAAAGAGTTAAAAATGTTTACATTTATGTCATCTAAAGGGTTAAGATGAGAATCCTGGGGGCTTCCAGGAAGTGGGGAGTTGAGAAAAGCCATGCCCTCACAGGTGGGCATGGAAACTGGCCAGCAGCCCCATGGCTAAGGAGTTAGAATCTTTAGGGAAAGACAGAAAGTCTTGACTATTAAGGAACACGTGTTTGGGTTTTAGAAGTTTTTTTTTTTTATTATTATTATTATTTATTCAACTGTGTGCATGTGCGTGTGTATGTGTGTGTGTGTGTGTGTGTGTGTGTGTGTAGAACCACGGACGAACTCGTGAACCACCATGGACGCCTCCACCTCCTTCTGCCCCGGGATTCACAGGCTCCGCCCTACCAGGACCAGAAGCGCAGGCCGCCCCCGCTTCCGCCTGGCGTCTATACGTGGGATCTGGGATCCGAACTCAGGACCTTCCGCCTGCAAGGCAGAGGCTTAACCCCTGAGCCACCTCTCCAGCCCCTGGGTTTTAGAAGTTTAGGTAAGGGCACAAAAGAGAAAGTTTAACTCTTTGAGCTCAGCATGTACTTTATAAAGTGGCAGCTTTGTGGTTCTTGCTTCTGATTCCATGTCTTGTTGAGAGAGAGAGAGAGAGAGAGAGAGAGAGAGAGAGAGAGAGAGAAATAGAGAGACAGAGAGACAGAGAGACAGAGAGACAGAGACAGAGACAGAGACAGAGACAGAGAGACTGAAGTGGGGAATTCTGGGAGCAAGATGGCTCCGACCCATTTCTTTGGCAAACCTCGAGGTGGATCAAATTTCCTGGTCAGGTGATTGACAGACACCCATAGCGTTAATTTAAGGGCAGAGGGTGAGATTTCAGTGTTGCCAGGGAAACAGGGGGTAGATCTTGTGGAATCCCTGATATACCCCCTTATGCTGTACTTTGCTTACATGCAGGCAGCTTTCTAGAATTTTCGCATTCCTATAAATCATGTACCTAACCTCTGCATTAAATCCCCCTTGTAATGACCTTGAGTGGTCCTCCGGGGTCTGCTGTGGGTTCAGAGTGGAATGGAGGCAGTGGCACTGTCTTTGCTATGGGTTCGGATAGCCAAAGGAAAATGTCCTATGGTCAGCTGAATCCACTGGAAGGAGTGACCAGAAGTCATAGGCAAAGAGACAAGCGGGACTCGGCAGAGCAAAGCAGGGAATGAGCTTCTCAGAGAAATGAACTTGGCATGAGAAAGAACGAAAAGACAAGGACAGAGCCCAAGACAACCTTGGTGATGAAGCTGGAAGAGAAACATCAGAAGCTGGGGGTGGGTGGTGCAGGGAGACGAACAAAGGGTGTGCTAAAAGCAAAGGTCAAAGTGAATGGATTCCACTGATAGCTTACTCAAAATATACCTGTTTTCTGGAAGCATAAAGGATTTCCAGAAACCATAGGAGACATCGAAGTCTGTCTTTTACAGTCATTAGTGGCTATTCCATTCCTGCTGTGACAACTTAGGAAGACAAGATGACTATATTCATGGCAGCAGGAACAGCTCTTCTTGTGGAGACAGGACCAAGAAGTGACCTGCTCTCATTGCCTTGGGCCAGAACTCGGCAAGGTTATTATTACAGACCTACGCCCCATTGCCAAAACGTTCCCAAACTTCACAAAACCAGCTGGAGACCCGGTGCCCAAACACATGAGCCCGAGGGGGGAAGGTTCACATTAGAACCTCAGCTAACAGTTGAGGTTGTGCTATGGAGTATCTCTAACTATGTCACGCAAGGGCTGTGCAATTCTCTTGAATGTCACCATCAGCATTGAAGTATGACTTTTATATTTTAAAAGTTCGTTTAAAAATTTCTCTCATTTTCTAATTTGTGTAAAAATAAGAGACCCCCCACACATTCAATTTGCAGATAAGGAAATGACACATTCAAAAATTTGTATGAAGACTCTGTGAAAACTGCCCATAATGGATGCTTTTGATATGGACAAAGTGTAGAATTCTCTTCTATTAGTGAGAGTCCAAATTCAAGCATTAGCCACAGCCAGATCATTTGAAAAACTCCTTCACTGTGGTTGGGATATGGTGAACCAACTATACCAGCTACTTCTGATTTACCAGTCTAGACTGCCCGTCCTAATCCACATTAGACTTATCTATCTAGACCCCCCCATCCTAACCCATATTAGATTTATCTATCTAGACCCCTGGCCTCCACACCATGACAACATTCTATTACTTCCCACCCCACCCCCCATTTTACTTCCCTGAAAGCTTTACGAAGCAGAAGCCCCCATCCCTTTGTCGTGGGCTCCCCTGCAGATTTTCCCCTGCCAAGCTCTTGCATGGCGGTCTCTCTTCTCTTCCAATGCTCTCCCACCTTCAGGCTAAACTATGGCTCCCATGGTCAACAAGTCCTGAGCTGTAATACAACTTGTATTTCTTAAGTCTCTCCATTGATAAAGCCTCTCTTTAGTGATAGTCCTTCACATTGACCTTCCACACTGTGGTAGAGTCTCTCTTGATTGGCTCCTCCCCACCCCAAGCTAAGAAGAATAAATAGGTCTGTAGAAGAAAAGGGTTTTTAAAAATCCCCTAAGTCTCAGTTTACAAATCTGAGGTGGAATTTGACTGAATTAGCTTCATAGCCTGCCAGACTTGGCTCATTCAGAACACGCCTGAAAGGGTATTTCAAAGTACGTCTGTGCAAAAATGACAGGTTGGGAGAATTTCTCTAATGAGGTCATTAAACTGCTTCCCGACCTCACATTTTTGGCGTCTGAGAAAGTACAGCTAAAAATTTAATTGCCTCTGTGAAATGGCAAAACTTATACTGGACTCATGGCTGCTTTGTAAAAATAGACAAGAAAAACTAAACGGTCTTGTGGACAGTGGGCTGAGTTAATGGAGAAATAAGAACAAAATATTCCACAGGTATGAGAAACCGCTGCACTGGTTCACTTAAACTAAAAATGACACCGGAATCCAGTTAACATTTGTTCTTGGCATTGTGTTTCAAAATGTAGAAGGACGTCACCCTTATCAATAGCTGAAAAGAGATTCTACACAATTTCTTGCTCCTTGTGACTATAAGAATCCCCTTTCTGGGTCTCTCCAGAGTTGTGACTGTAGACCAGTCAAATCTCTAGAGTGTGTGTGGGGGAGGCAAGAAAGTCAGGAAGCCACAGAATGGATTATTGAAATTCAGATATTTTAAAACTCTCAGCTGATGGAGTCGGTTTCCTTTGTCTCCACACTTACGCAGTGTCATGCCTGTTTCTTTCTCTCTCATAATAAATAAATAAATAAATAAATAAATAAATAAATAAATAAATAAATAAACAAACAAATAATTTTAGAATGTCAAATCACCTGGAAGGGGATCCCCGAGCTACCTCTCTTATCTAGTTTATTTAAGTCGAAATTTAGATTTTTTTTTTATGGTCATCTGATTTTCTAGCTTCTAGTTACCTCATTGGCTGCTTGGCAGAGGGAGACAGGCAGGGACCAGCAAGCTAAGAAGACTACATTTCCCTGAGCCCTTCAGTGGGCCCTGTTCAGGGTTGGGCAGAGTAAGAAAGGTTTCAGCAGGTCTACTGAAGCATCAGGAAGGCTTTTGATGACTTTGGGAAAGCACATATTATAAAGCATTCTTAGCTGAATATTGATTTAAAGCATTGAAAAGAGGAAGCATAGTGATGTTTTGTTTGGCTGGTAGTGGGGTTTTCTTTTTTGAAAACAGAACATTTATTTTCCCAATGCTTAATGAAACATAATGATTTCCATAGTGCTGTAATTTGACATAAAACCACACAAGAACAGGATTACAAAACTCTGTAACACCATGTGTTTAAAATATGAACAAAAAGCCAGCAGGTCAATAAAGCTATGTTGATGTATTTTCCAAGCCCTTCCACCATCTGACTCACAATTTCCTAAGTTCAGAATAATCTTTTCAAAGTGGTGAAAACAAAGTAGAGTTCTAATTCCACCTTATATTGCTCAAGCCAGCTTGATTTAAAATGTAAATTCCGGGCTGGAGAGATGGCTCAGGAGTTAAGATTCTGCCTCACAAGCAGAAGGTCCTGAGTTCAGATCCCAGGTCCCACATAAAAATGCCAGATGGAAATAGGTGGCCTGCACTTCTAGCCCTGGTAGGCAGAACCAGGGAAATCCCAGAGCAAAGCAAAAAAAAAAAATAAAAAAATAAAAAGGAGATAGAAGCAATCCAGGATGATTCCTGAAGTCACCCTTGGTCCCCCACAGGGACACGCAATGTCCTCTGATACACTGATACACGTGCATGCACACCCACACACAACATGCAAAATGACTAAAATATATAAAAAATAAAATGTAAATTCCTCAAGACCAGAGGCACTTAGGATTTCTGGCAGCTGCCACCAACCACCTGGATGCAAGACCACGCTGGTGGGCTCTGAACTCTAAGTGTCTTCTTTGGGGAAGCATGAGGGAATGCATATGTGACTCCAATGAAACACACACACACACACACACACACACACACACACACACACACACACACACACAAAATAGAAAATAAGTAAGCAAATTAAACATGGTGGAGATCTCCTCATTGTCCATGAACAGATGATAAAAAAACAAACACAAAAAAACCAACCAGCCAGCTAAACAAAAACAATCTCCCAATGTCAAACCATAACATTGCATCCTAAGATACAACCTATGCACATTACAACATTAGAGGTGCCTCTGTGCATATTTTGATACACGAAATCACTTTATGGGGCTGGGAAGATGGCTTAGGGGTTAAGACTCTGACTCACAAGCAGAAGATCCTGAGTTCAGATCCCAGATCCCATGTAAAAACACCAGGCAGGAATGGCAGTGGCCTGTACTTCTGGCCCTGGAAGGCAAAGCCTGGGAAATCCCAGAGGAAAGCAAAGAGGAGGTAAAACAACCCAGGATGATTCTCAATGTTATAGTTGGGCCTTCACAGGTACACATACAGTGCCCCTGATACACACAGAAACACAGACACACACACACAAGCAAAAAAAAAAACAATCACTTTGTATTCTTTCTGTATGTTATAAACATAGGTGGAGGGCTGGAGAGATAGCTCAGGGATTAAGACTCTGCCTCACAAGCAGAAGGACCTGAATTCAGATCCCAGATTCCACATAAAAATACCAGGTGGAAAAGGCTGGGGGCGGGGGAGAGAAGAGGGGTTGGTGGGGCTGCACTTCTGATCCTAGTGGGCAGAGTCTGGGAAATCCCACAGCAAAACATAAATGAAGTAGAAGCAATTCAGAATGATTCTCAAAGTCACACTTTGTTCTCCACAGGGACTACATAGTACTCTCTACACACATACACGCACAAACACAAAATAAAAACTAAACAAACAAACTAAACACGGTTGATATCTCCTCATACTCCATGAATACGTGGAATCAAGTATTTTCATGGAAGGATTAGGAATCAAGGATTTCCCTTCCAACTTTTTAAGATGTGCTGAGAGAAGTTCCCAAGTTCAAGATTAGCACTTGGCACGGGGTGTGTGTGAGGCCCAATCAATCCTACCAACAGTGAACATAGGGTTGGCGGAATCATCTTACTTCCTGGGCTCACCATTGAGTCCTCTCATGCCCTGAATACATCAAATGGACCCTTCATGGAGAGTCAGATGGCATTTCAGACACTTTCTCATTCCTGTGACAAATCAGTCTGATCCCAGCAACTTAAGGAGAGAAACAGTTTAGTTTGGCATATGGTTCCAGAGTGGATGGAGTCTGCTATGTTATGACAGGACAGGTGTGGTGGCAGGCAAGGAAGGCTTGAGAGCTGGCTCACATTGAACCAGTAGGAGGCAGCCCAGCACACTTGGGCTCCGCCCTGCCCCCTGTGACATGCTGCCTCCAGCAAGCCTCCTAACGTTTCCATGACATCACCAAGCCTTCAAACACATGGGGGACATTTTATATTCAAACTATAGTAAGTAAGGAGATGAGAAAAGAACTTTCCTATGGTGAATAGCTCCCATCTTCCTAGATAGTTAATAGCTGTCAATGCCAACTAGTCTTACTTCTATAACTAATGTCCATGTGATTCTCCAATTATACATGTAGTTGTATGTACAAAACCATTATGTTCCTGACTAAAGCCCCTGCTAGAGACAGAAAAGTCTATAGACATCACTGAGTATAATACTTAAATACTGTCATAGTTGCATAAAGACTCTGAGCTGTGGGTGCAGTTGTGAGAAATTAATAATTGAGTTAAGTCCCAAATAAATCTGCAGAAGATTGCCTAATTGATGGGGAAAACCCAGCCCATGGAGGGTGGGAATCATCCCTGGGCAGGTGAATAAGATGGAGGAGCTAGCTGAGGAAGTTGGCATCCTTTGGTGTACTTGGCTATATGTGCTGGTCTGGCAAGTGAGGATTGTCCCTCTCTCAGCAGTCCGGTGGGTATGGAGATTTCCATGACAATTGTAAACCAGAATAAAACCTCTTGTTCCCTTGAGCCGTCTTGGTCATGAATTCACTGGTGACACGCAGAGTCACTGCATAGTGGTGTCCCCAAAATGTGTCCGTGCTGTAGGATTTGACGGTGAACCGTCCCATGATATGCTGCACTGGCATAATGACCACATTTCACTCTTAGAGTAGTTTTCTTTTTTCAGTGCTGCAGAGGAAACATGCAGGAGTCACTCTACCACCAAGCTACACCCTAGTTTTCCATATTTATGGTTATCTATAGAGCAGAAGTCATTTGGGAAATAGCAAGTCCTGGAAGGTCACCTGGGCCTTCCTTATGTCTCTTGGAAGCAGAAGATGAAAAAAAAATGTGAAAATGCCCTTTCTGCACCAGAAGAAAACCAACAGTCTAAGCAAGGATGGGAAAGTGAGGCAGCGCCAAGCAACATTGTTCAACCAGCCCGTAGTACTCCTTGCTCAGTGTGTAACTAGCTCCTTTGCCTTGCCGTGAGTTCAAGCTTTGCTACTCTCTGTCCAAGGCAGCGTGTAAATACTCACCCTCCATTTCTTTATGGAGGCCTCCTTGGTATACTAGTTAGACACGGGCTTCAGCTTGACAACTGAAGGCTGAGCTCCGGGCACATCTGTGAAGAGTTCGTAGTCAAGGCAAACTCTGAGCAAGTCTGCGAGAGATTATGAAATTGAGTGGGAAGACTCTGCCACAGTGGGTGGGACCATTCCCTGGGGAGAAGGGGAAGATAGAGGGAGATGGTTCCGCACTTGGCAGACTTTGCAGATCGCAGTCTGGCAAGAGAGAAGAGTTGCCCCTCTCTCAGAAATTCCAGTTGGATATGTTGTGGCCAGTTCTCTTAGCTCCTGATGGTGTATGATCTCTCCTGCCAATGGGATTATGAACTGTAACTAGAACCACAAATAAGAATAAAACCCCCTTTTCCCTTAAGTTGTTTGGTTGTGGCATCATGGAGACAAACTATAACCCGTGCCAGGTAGAATATGTCTTAAAGACATTACGAGTTTTTTTTCTTGTTGAACTGTATCAGTTCACTTCTCAGACCAGCTGGGTCTCTTCCCTCCACGTGACTTCTCAGAGACAAGGACAGTTGTCCACAAGTCATGAAGAAGCCCCCGCCGGAGCCCAGCCAGGTTGGCACTCTGATCCTGAACTTTCAGGTTCCAGAAGGCGTGAATGCCTACTGTATAAGCCACCTGACCCGTGGCAATCTGTTTATGGAAGCCCAAATTACCAGTACAGTCTTGTGTCTCAAATCCGAACACCTGTCTAGAAAGGCCGAGGATAGAGGCCCAGAGCGCAGTGTGCATAACACGCTGGGGCCCATCCCTCGGGAGTAAGAGACAAACAGACTTTGCAGAGACACCAGGTGATGCTACAGAGAGGCTGGGTGTGGTGGGGTGTGGCGGGGTGCTTTAGTCTCAGGGACATGGGAGGCTGAGGTAGTTGAAGACCAGGCTGGGCAAGACTATGAAATCCATTTCAAAAGCAAACGGTGGCAAGGAAAATGATGACAAGTTTTGAACTGTCTTCGTGACTGACATATCCACAAGTAAGCAATAATCCCCCTCCCCTCAGGGAGCAGGCCATGGGGGTTTGCTCATTTCATGTCCATTACCCACCACACACATGAACTTGAATGCTCTCAAATAGGGGGGGGGGGAATCTGTGACCTTTCCTGGTCTAAAAGGGAAGCTTCCTGGCCACTTTGAAACTGGGCTTCTTTATAAGAAGATCTTAATCTTTAAACACTGGTTAAAAACACTGCCCTGCTATAGTATAGATCTTGAATGTTCCCCAAAGCCCATGTGTTGGTCCCTTGAATGCAGTGTTGAGAGAATTAGAAACTCAGAAATGTTGGGACTAGTGGGAGGACTTTAGGTTTTTGTGTGTGTCCCCTTGAAAGGGATTGTGGGGTTCCAGGAGCCTCTTCTTTAGCTCCCTGACTTGATAGATGAGTGATTTGCTCTTCCCTGCACTCCTAACTCACTGAGGATTGAAACCCCCAAACTATGAGGCATCCTAAACCTTTTCTTTTCTGGGATGTTTGTTACAGTGATTGGATGCTAACAAATGCATGTGCCTCAGGACTGGCTGACCTCCGGCCCCTTTGTCTTCATGCCACACGTGTAAAGTCAAGACAGTTGCCTTGAGCATCATTAAAAACAGAAACCAACACACTTTATTACTATTCTTTTGATTCCAATTACCATTGTTTTATGTGATTTAGAGGAATGGTTGTAGATATGTGTGGTACTATCAAATTTTCAGATAATTGCAACAGGGCATCCCATCATATCTACCACCTTTAATCAGCAAGATGAAAGATTATTTGCTAATGTCACAGAGGAAATTAAAGACTATTATCAGAGTGGGAGACTGGAGATGGTAAACTCAAGTGCCCTTCCCACCTCGTTCTTGTCTTAGGAGATTGGCACCCATGGGTAATGCTTTGCCCCCTCGTGATAAAGTGACCCACTGAAAAGATGTTTCACACTCCCTGGTCCTTCATTTGCATTCTTACATTATCTCCATCCAGTGCTAACGACCTCCCACCTGTAAGAAGACACAGATTCAGATTTCCTCAAAAATCTTTATAGAAAGTTCCCTCTGTGAAATCTGACCTCCTGGGAGCTCATCTGTAATCTGTTCATTCAAGAAGCAGACAAACAGATTCTCTCCTGAGCCATTTCCCATGCTCAGGAGCTGGCTGCAGGCTCAGGCTGGCTGCAGGAGAATAAAGACAATCAGATTACTGCTTATTCTTTTGTCCTTCCAAGTACTGAAAACCAGGATCCTTGACACATTTACAATACTCCTGACTTTTCATTATGCTACTTCCAAATTCATCTTGTAAGTCACTCCCCAAGACCTTTCCTCCTTGGTTTCCAAGAATCTTGATTAAACAAAATGAAAGAAATGAAAGAAAAAAAACCCCACTAAAGTATTGACATCTAATGAATATTTGTAGGATCTACAAATCTCCATTTGTTATTTTAGTCATATGATATTTCAGACATACATGCAGTGCATTCCAATGACGCTCTCCCATGCATTCATTTATTCATTTAGTTTTTTGACAATTTCATAGTTGCACATATTGTGTCTAATTGCTCTCTCTACCATCCTCTCCTATCTCCTATCTTTATCAGCTTTCCCTCCACCTTACCAGTCCTTTTGCCAGACTGGTGACTTTGGTTTTGCTTTGAGACCCGGTTAGTTTAACCAGGGTCATCAGTATGGCCACTGAATTGAGTGAACTGGAGGCGATGACTTTAATGTTGGAATCAATCAGTCTAATTCAGAAAACATAAGGCTACCAGGAACCAGCATCCTTCTGACATGATCCCAAGATACACTTTGGAGCCTGGCTCCTAACATTACCTCCCAGTTTCCACAAGTTTCATTCTCTCTTAACAATTTTTATTTAAACTATAACAAGTTAAAATGTCCAAAGAGAAATTTGAACAGTATACTGGTTTTGACTCAGTTCCATAATCAAACTGCGGCCATGATTCTTCTAAGTTTGATTAATATATTAGCATAGCTCTTACAGAGAAGTCCTGTGTTGGGGGTATGGATGTGAGCACACTCACACTTTCAGGATGTCCCCACCTTCAAGTGCTGATGCCCCTGTGTATTTTGAAAGCTCCCTTTCTTCCAATGACTTCACAGCTCTCCTGAGATGGGCTGTGGAGGGGACTTGTCATACCTTCTCCTCCTCTGGAAGAGTTCAACCATATCTAATTACAGACATAAATGGCCCGCACATTTGGAGGCGTAATCAGCGGGCAGGTTATGCAACCCTAATTAAAAATAACTTTTGAAAAAAACCCCACAAGGCACATCTAGTTGTGGAACATAAAGTCCTTCCACATTGAAACTCTTGAAGGTGATTTTTATAAAACTGATTTTTATTTCCATTGGCTTGTTTACCATCTAGAAAATGTTGGCAAGTACTAAAACTACCAGAGATGCGGCCTTTTGGAAGAGCAGGTGACTGAAAACCTTAGAAACAAATAGCTCTGCTGCTATTCACGGTCACAGCTTTGATACGTGTCAGATGGCAGTACTGCCTATGACAGTACAAGACCATGTATACACACACAGATATCTCTCCATCTACATCTATCTATTCCCTTATATACACACATAGACCATGTATACATACACAGATATCTCTCCATCTACATCTATCTATTCCCTTATATACACACATAGACCATGTATACATACACAGATATCTCTCCATCTACATCTATCTATTCCCTTATATACACACATAGACCATATATACATACACAGATATCTCTCCATCTACATCTATCTATTCCCTTATATACACACATAGACCATGTATACATACACAGATACAAATATATACACACACACAAACATGTTATATTCTCTTGTATACATTAATAGACCTGTGTATACATACACAGATGCATACACACACACACACAAACACACACACAAACATGTTCTGTTCTCTTCCATACATTCACAGACCCATGTATACGTACATAGATGCAACATGCATACATTCCTTTGTATACATACATAGATCATGAATACATACATAGATGCACATATATATGCATGCATACATTCCCTTGTAACACACATAGACCATATATACATACATACATGTTATCATAATTAGGCACAAGTGTCAATTTAACAATTGAGGGTTTGAGCTCTGGGCACATTCGCAGAGAATTAGTAGTTGAGTTAAGCCCAGAGCAGGAGATTGTCTGCTGATGGGGAGGGCCCAGCCCATGGTGGGTGGAACTAGGCCCTGGAATAAAATACAGAAATCTGGTTGAGAAAGTTTGCATCCTTGTGTACACTTGGCCAGACACACTGGTCTGGGAAGTAAGGATCATCCCTCTCTCAGCCATTATGTAGAGATGGTGTGGCCAGTTCCCTCAGCCTTGGTGTTGGTGTGAGTTCTCTTGTCAAGCTGGACTGAGAACTATAACCAGGCATTATAAGAGAGAATAAACCCCTTGTTCCTTTAAGCCGTTTGATGGTCATTTATCAGCAACCATGCAGGCGAACTACAACAGAATTTGGTTCTCAGGAAGTGGGGTGTTGCTGATAAATCTGACTATGTGGACTTTGTAGCTTTTGAATGGTTTTGCTGGATAAAATAGATCTGTGTTGAAATGTTTGAAAATTTTCACTTTGTGAGTTTAGTGGGCCAATTGGATAATGCTGGTGCTGAGAGAGTTATGGATTGTTTGGGCCCAATTTGTGATGAGGGCAACAAGGACTCTGGTGAAACTGAATTTAAAAATAGACTGGTTTGCTTGGTAGAGGTGAGTTGCGTTGGTAGTCGTGAAGCTCTGGATGTGGAAAGGGCAGGCAGCAGAACAGCTGCCATTGTGCAAAAAATGAACATCAGTGAAGGAAAACCTAGTGACTTGGTGGAAAACGTGAAAACCGCCATATGGCAATTTGTGGCTTGAAAACCCAGATTCCTTCAGGGACTGAAGGCCTAAGTTAAAGCTGCTTCTTGCCCTTTGGAAGTTTGGCTGCCTAAAAGAGGCTTTTCCAACATCCGCGCACAAAACTTGGTACAGCTGTAGCTCCCGTGGACCAAACTACGTTTCAAACTCGCTTCTGAACCTGGCAGCATCCCCCAGGTGGTACTGGTTTTGGTGTACAATTCATGAAGAGCGGCAAAAGCTTGGCACCAAGTGGCAGGCGTAGAGTCCTGCAAGTGAAGGTGAAGCTTATAGCTGCAGAGGAAACCCAGAGTGTTAGAGATGCCAGAACTGTGGGATATATGCTGAGGGCGACAGAGAGTGACGATTCAGCCGGGTTCAGAGGAACTCTGCTTTCTACAACTTAGAGCTGCGAACAGGGACTCGGGTTACCTAGAATATTTAGCCCCCTCGAGTACATGATGGCAGCAGAAGATGGACATTGAAGTAGAGGATGCTGTATTTGATTTACTGGATTTCAAACTTTCCAGTGTTTTCTTATTGTTTAAGATCCTTCTGCTTTAATGTTTTATCTGTTTTAAAGTATTTGACTTATTCTGATTTAATACACTCTTAAGGTTAAGAAACTGAAATTTTAAAATGTTGGAACTGAAGTTTTAATGAGAGAATATTTTAAATTTATTTATTAAATGTATTTATATTTTAAAGATAACTTTTCACATTTATGGGGATAACGATTGAAGGTTACAGTTTAAAAGTTCTATGTTTTTATGTCAAGTTGACAAGGGGTAGAGTGTAATAGTTATGCACAACTGTCAACAGTTGAGGGTTGAGCTCTGGGCACATTTGTAGAGAATTAGTGGTTGAGTTAGGCCCAGAACAAACCTGCAAGAGATTGTCTAGCTGATGGGGAAGGCCCAGCCCTTGGTGGGTGGGACTAGGCCCTGAACAGATGAATAAAATACTGAGAGCTGGTTGAGGAAATTGGGATCCTTTTGTTCACTTGGCCAGACATGCTGGTGTGGGAAGTAAGGATCATCCTTCTCTGGGCCATTATGTAGAGATGGTGTGGCCAGTTCCCTTGGCCTTGGTGTTGGTGTGAGTTCTCCTGTCAAGCTGGACTGAGAACTGTAACCAGGAATTGTAAGAGAGAATAAACCCCTTGTTCCCTTAAGCCGCTTATCAGCTACTATGCAGGCGAACTGCAACAAATGCATATATATATATGCATGCATATATACGTTCCCTTGTGTACACACATAGACCATGTATACACACATAGATGCATATACGTACATATTATGTTCCCTTGTATACATTCATAGACATATGTATACACACCCATGTGTATATATATGCATCTATACACATACACATATACATAAAGCCCAGTGAGATTTTTAGCTCTCTGCTGTATGAGACATGTTCTATATTCAGCAAACCCCTCTCCGTTTCTCTCAGTGAATGACCTTAATGTTTCACTCATAATTGCAACTCAAATGCAGCTCTTCTTTCTACACATACCCTGCATCTCTGAGTGAAGCCCCATGTGGGTGGTGTGAGCACCCCCAGTCCCCACTACAGCCTTCCCACCACTGGCAGAGATAAGATTAGAAGTCATATTATGTCACATGAAATAACCTTCAAATGTGTCCTTTCTACTTTCAGAAGAAGGCTCTTGGAAGTATAACAACATACTACGTAGTGTCTGTTAACACTTTCTCAGTCTATTGCCCTCACTATTTAGATACTATATCATTATATATTGTTAGAGCTTGGTATGACTCTCCACAAAGTTCACATGTTAGGAACATAAGTCCCGGATTCACATGTTCACAGTGTTTGTAGGTAGTACTAATCTGAGGGTATTAGGGTTAGATGGAAGCCACAAGGGAATTAATAGTTTCATGTGAAGAGAGACCCCTGGTTGGGGTGCTTGGTCCATCTGGCCACATGAGATTCTTCATCATGTTAAGATACAGCAAGAGGGGCTGAAGAGATGGCTCGGAGGTTAAACCTCTGCCTTGCAAGCAGGAGAACCTGAGTTCAGATCCCAGATTCCATACTAAAACTCCGGCTAGAAATGGTGGCGGCCTGCACTTCCAGCACTGGAAGGTGGAGCCTGGGAAACAGCAGAGCAAAGCAAAATGGAGGTAGAGCAATCCAGGATGATTTCTGTAGCCACCCTTGGGACTCCACAAGCACACATAGTTCCCTCTGACACACACACACACACACACACACACACACACACACACACACAAAGATACAGCAAGAGCTCCAGGCTTACAATGGATGCAAATCTCCTAAGATCAGAACTGGAAGGGAAAGTCACTTAAACTTAAGGTTCTCTAGCCTACAGCTCTGATAAGAGAAAATGAAAGTCTTTATATCTTGGCTGTGCTTCTTGGCTTTGGACTTACCAAGCGGTGAACTCATTGAATTTGGTCACTGCATTGGCAACCCCGAAGGCCCATGAGACTGTGCTACTTGGCTCCCCACAGGAGTAACAGGGGTACTGAGCCCATGTTCTAGATGACTCTTCCATGTCGCTGGAAAGAGACCCTGAGAAGGGAAGGGTCTGCACGAGGGGACTGCCCTCATGCCGTCAACCTTTCATCTGGAAGTGTTCTAGGACTGATAAGTTCAGCTGGACTGTAGAGTTGGCTAATAGCTGTGTTAACAGAAGCTAAGGATGGTGTAGGTTTGGGAATCACACAAGAATCAGCTACAGGACTGGTAGTTTGTAATTCTGTCCTAAAGTCTTGGAAGGTGGAGAATAATCTCTTCATGACAGCTGATGCCAGCCAGAGATCTGGGGGATTTATTTATTTATTTAAAACTATTTTTATTGTGCGTGCGTGCGTGTGTGCGTGTGTGTGTGTGTGTGTGTGTGTGTGTGTGTGTGTGTGTGTGTGCATGAGAAGGCACTGCATGTCTCTGTGGAGGACCAAGGGTGACCTCGGGAATCATCCAGGATTGCTTCTACCTTCTTTTGGCTTTGCTCTGGGATTTCCCAGACTCTACTTGCCAGTGCAGGCTACCCGCCCTTTCTGCCTGGTGTTTCTATGTGGGACATGGGATCTCAACTGAGGACTATCTGCTTGTAGGGCAGAGTTTTAACCCCTGAGCCATCTCTCCACTCGACCTGGGAGGCATTTAAAATCTCTGTTCTCGGTGGGAGGCTAGTCCCAGATATCTGGCCGTACAACGTTTCAGGGGAGATGTAAGAGATTAAAAATATCTCTGACCCTGGTGGAGGCAGCTGAAAGTTTGGGAAACTGGAAGATGTTTGAGTATTTATTTGTCTCAAGATGAAGGAATTCAGGGGCAAGAGTGGCTTCCTTCCTTCCTTTGTATTCCAGAAGTCTCTCACATGTAATCTCACTGAATTCCTTTGACAGCAGGCCAACTTTGAAATTTATACCTGAATTTTGATAAGGAGCCAAGGTATCTGCATTTTGACTAGTCAATTTTGGACCTTAAGTAGACAGAATGGGCAGTAAGGCACCTTTACTGCCAAAGAGTCCATCTCCCCTTCCACAATGACTAAGAAAATACCCCGGAATTCCTCAGAATAGCTCGGCCAGACTTTCCTGCAAATACTCCACTCCTCCTTGCAGGCTTTTCTTACTCCTACATCTTTTTTCACATCATTCAGCACATGATAACATTTTATACCCTTTTTCCCAGTGAATTTGCTTTCTGGTTCTGCATGCCCAATTTAATATTTTGTTTGACTGGCATGATTTAAAATTTTTCTTGTAATACTTTAAAATGCATTAAAATGTCTTTGTTGTGTGTGTATATTTATGTGTGTGTATATGTACTGGTGTACATGTGTGAGTATATATGTATATGCATGTGAGTGTGAGTATATATGTGTGTGCATGTGAATGTGAGTATATGTGTGTGGGGGGTATATTTGTGTGTGTATATGAGTGTGTCCATATGTGCACATGTGCATGTGGAAGCCAAAGGCTGATGTCAAGTATTTTCTCCAGTTTCTCTCCATCTTATTTATCTATTTATTGAGATAGGGCCTCTCCCTGAACCCAGAGCTCACAGGTAACTAGACCAGCAGATAGTCAACTCAAGGGATTCGCCTGCTTCTCCTCCTCCCCAGCACGGGGTGACAGGTGCCCACCACTGTGCCCAGCCTTTAGATGGGTCCTTTCTCAGGTCCACACGCTTGTGCAGGAAGCAATGTACTGCCAACGTCATCTCCACGGCTCTTTCAATACTTCTTGGAAGTACTTTTAAATGTGCAGCCTTTTGTCTGTCTGTCTGTCTGTCTGTCTATCTATCTATCTATCTATCTATCTATCTATCTATCTATCTATCTATCTATCTATCTATCTATCCATCCATCCATCCATCCATCCATCCACCCATCTAATCTATCTATCTATCTATCTATCTATCTATCTATCTATCTATCTATCTATCATCTATCTATCATCCATCCATCTATATTATTTTGCTTGCTTGTGTATGTGTGTATGTGTGTGTATCAGAGGGCACTGTGTGTGTCTGTGGAGGCCCAAGGGTGACATTGGGAATCATCCTGGATTGCTCTACCTCCTTATTGCTTTGCTCTGGGATTTCCCAGGTTCTGCCTTCCAGGGCCGGAAGTGCAGGTCCTTGCCATTTCTGCCCAGGGATTTGAAGTGGGATCTGGGGATCCAAACTCCTGATCCTTTTGTTTGAAGGCCAAGACTTTAACCCCTGAGCCATTTCCCCAGCTCTTAGCTATTTTAAGTCCATTGACCTTTGGCCTGCGTTGGGATACTTTTTTCTTCAAGGTCCTTTGAACAGCAGGCAGTGATACTCAGAACCAAGCATCTGACAGTTACTTCCTTGAGTCTCCTGAGACCCATATGAGGGAAAAGGTAGGCTGTTGTATCATGAAGGCCTCGTGCCCTTCCTAGACAATGTGGTTGTGTTGTGCTTCGCCTTGAGAGGTGTGGTCCAGAACCCTCAAGGATTGCAGAAGGGAGTTTTAAGGACAACTTTAGCATACTCCACTTACTCAGCGACATCATTTGGACTCAACTGTCTTTTTATAAATCGGGCAACTAACATCTTTGTAATACTTGCCTCATGACTAAAACTGTCCATTGCCCACTGGCTTCTATGCTTCAACTATGGCAACTATTTAAAGATTATTTTTTATTATTTTTGTGTGTGCATCAGAGTGCACTGTGTGTGCCTATGGCAGCCCAAGGGTGACTTTAGAGCCTGAATTCCTCTAAATCCTCTCTGCTTTGTTCTGGAGTTTCCCAGGCTCTGCCTTTCAGGGCTGGAAGTATAGGTTGCTGCCATTTCCGCCTGGCGCTTTTTATGTGGGATTTGGGAATCGAACTCAGGACTTTCTGCTAGTAAGACAGGAGCTTAACCCTTGAGCCATCTCCCTGACCCAACTATAACAACTTTCAAGGTTTTCTGTTGGAAAAGAAATAGGTCAGAATGAAGACTGTGCTTTCCTGGTGTCTTCGTTTCCATGGGAAAAGTAGGGAGGGATACATGGTGGGAAATAAATAAATTAGGTTAATGTTGTGGAATAATGTTTCTAAGTGGGCTTGTCATGTGACTAAAAACCTGAAAGTTAAGTTATATGATAAACAGTTGAGACATTTCTAAGGCAAAACATTAATTATAATCAACTACTAAATATAAAACTCAATATTCTTAGCTTCTTGAAATCTATAAAAAAATAATATATGTTAGGTCTATTAATAAATGTGTTTTCATAAATTACTGGTATAAGCCAAAGAATCCCAAAGAATAAGACTATTTCCTTCCTTGGTCTTCATTAATAAGCAAAGTGATTAGGAGCTAAATTATTATTATATTGGAATATATTATTATATTGGAATATATATTGGAGTATATATTATATTGGAATATTTGTACAGGTTACTGAAAAATGCCAATTTATGGAGGGAAACAAGACACAATGGTCGTAGTAAGTTGCAGAAAGAGAAAGTTAGAAGTGTGAAAATATTTTGGGATGGGAAACAGACTTTGGATGATAAAATAAGAACTTTTTGCTAAAATGGAAAATGACTCGAAGAGAGAAAAAAATGAAAGTTTTGAGTAATTTGAAGAAAGGTTACGAAAGACAATAGCTAGGTAGTTGTGAGAACCAACTTCGCATCTCAGAATGCTCCTAAATTAAGAAGAACCTCCCATGTGGGAGAATCCCATGGCTGTGATTAATGTCCAAAAGGAAAAATAAACAGTTAATAGAGGGAGGGCTTACTTTGGCTCATAGTTTTAGAGATCTTCAACCTTCATGGTGGGGAGAGTGCAGGAAGCCAAGTTGCTCATTTCCTGACAGCCAGGAAGCAAAGTAGCAAATACCTGGCCTGTCTGATGTTTCCTTCCCCCCTTGTCATGGTCAGGCACAGGTGTCAACTTGACAGTTGAGGGTTTGAGCTCCGGACACATTTATAGAGAATTAGTGGTTGAGTTAGGCCCAGAGCGAAACTGCAGGAGATTGTCTACCTGATGGGGAAGGGCCAGCCCATGGTGGGTGAGATTAGGCTCTGGAATAAAATACAGAGAGCTGGTTGAGAGAGTTGGCATCCTTCTGCACACTTGGCCAGACATGCTGGTCTGGCAAGTAAGGATTGTCCTCTCTCAGCCATTATGTAGAGATGGTGTGGCTAGTTTCTTCGTCCCTGGTGTTGGTATGAGCTCTCCCGTCAAGCTGGACTGAGAGTTGTAACTGGACAATTGTAAGAGAAAATAAGCCCCTTGTTCCCTTAAGCCATTTGATGGTGATTTATCAGCAGCCATCAGGCGAACTGCAACACCCCTCTTTATTCCATATGAGCCCCTATCTTATGGGATGGTGCCACCCACATTTAGGTTGAGTCTTCTCACCAAAACCTTCCGAGGAAACACTAATCTCCTAGCCACTTCTCAGTTCAGTCAAGTTGACAATCAAGATTAACCCTCTTGGAGTCAGGGTAATGGCTCAGAGCTTAGAACCTTTGGCTAGGAAGCAAAAAGACCTGGGTTTGATCCCAGATCTGATGTAAAAATGCATGATGGATATGGCTGTGGTCTGTACTTCTAGCCCTGGAAGACAGAGCCTGGGAAACCCCAGAGCAAAGCAATAAGGAGGTAGAACAATCAGGGTGATTCCCAATGTTACCCTCATGCTGCCACACTAAGTGTCCTTTAGTGTACGCGCGCGCGCGCGCACACACACACACACACACACACACACACGCACACCAACAATCACAGCCCCTGATAACTCACACAATTTTCAAAGCTTGTGTGTGGTAGTATCTAACCTTCCTTGGCTAGCAGAGGTTGCCTTCAATGCTTACAGCAACAGAGATCTGGCAGGATGGCTGAAAGACGGCAGAACTGAATGGCTGATGCTCCACCCACAGTTTTCCCCATATGCTCCAGTTAAAATGCAGGAAGTAGAGACCTGTCTACACATTCCTTTCGTTTTTCTTTCCCACGTCAGAAATGCTTCAACTTTCTCTGGAGTTTTAATTTCATTGGCAAAAACACACTCAATGTTGAATTTTTTTTGTTTCATTTTATCTAGCTTCTAAATCTATCATCAACAACCATGTACTAATTAAGGACTCATCCACATTCAATGTAGATATTTAAAATTATCCTCTTGGTTGTTCAAAATCCAGAGCTGAGTGGAGAGGCTCAATTCTTGCATAAATTTACTTGGGGCATCTATTGATAACTTAGTAGTGTAGTTCTCTGTGCAAGGTAAGACATGAGTAACAAAATGTGCAAAGAAAGAGGTGGCTAAAGAAGGGGGTTATGATTGCTAGGGAGTGATGTGAATGTATCATCCACATCACTAACAAACAAAGAAGAGGAAGGCAGATTCTGTGATCTAGGAGGACTAAAATGATGAGGTGATGCTGTTGGAGAGATGGCTCAGGGGTTAAGACTCTGTCTCAAAAGCAGAAAGTCCTGAGTTCCTATCCCAAGTCCGATGTGGAATCTGTGGCGGCCTGCGCTTCGGACCTGGTGTGGGGAACTTGGGAAATCCCAGAGGGAAGCAAGAAGGAGGCAGAAGCAATCCAGGATGATTCTGGAAGTCATCCTTGGTCCCCCACAGGGACACACAGTGCCCTCTGATACGCGCACGCGCGCGCACACACACACACACACACACACACACTCACTCACTCACCCTCACATAGACCCCCCCCCATTATCTTGAGCATTTTTGTGAAACTCACACTCTGTACTAACTAGTCCCAAACAGGTTTAACTATAAATGTGTTCTGCTGACTCTAGTTTGTCAGATGTTGATTGAGATTCAAATTTTAACCTTTGAGGAGCTGAGGATATATTTTAATTTGATATTTAATGCCCTTTATTCACAGTTTCCTGAGACTTGGCATCTATTGGATACTATTTTCCAACCATACTGGCACGATGTAAATGTGAAAGAGCCCGAGATTCAAAAACCACCCAGGCAAAACTTGGGGAACCCATTAAACACGGTGCAGTGTGTTGTCTGCATGAAGCCTGTGGAAACTGGACCAACTGGTCTCTTAGCTGCTGTGATGACCAGAGCCTTTTACAGAGAAATGTCAGTGGCTCTGAAGCAACATGGTGTCACCCCCTTCCCACAATGCACTCTGTCTCTGGCACATCTCCTCAAGCCTCTGAGGGGGTGAGAGTCAGTCTGGGAGTGATTGAGCCACTGCCATAGATTAAGAGGCTTCAGTGGATTAGATCAAACGCTCCTGGGGAGCAAGACTGCCATGTCCACATATAATACTCTTGATACTGCTTGAGAGAAAATTGCTTGTTTCTGAGTTTGGATTTTATTTTAAAATAAGTAAATTTAGCCATGGGGAGGCAACCCAAATGAACACTCAAAATCCATGTATGTTTCCTACATATATATCATACATATATATTATATATGTATATATATACATAGATACATGTATGCATATATGCATGTGTATTATCTACTGCATGCTTTATATATAATATGCACATATATAAAATGTTTTTATGTATCCATGGCTTGACTGAAACCCTTCACATGAGGGTGAGCATTAATCTTCAAGAGTCTAGGGGTTTGTGGGCTGGAGAGGTGGCTCAGGGGTTAAGCCTCTGCCTTGCAGGCAGAAGGTCCTGAGTTCGGATCCCAGATCCCACGTATAGACGCCAGGCGGAAGTGGGGGCGGCCTGCGCTTCTGGTCCTGGTAGGGCGGAGCCTGTGAATCCCGGGGCAGAAGGAGATGGAGGCGTCCATGGTGGTTCCCGAATTCGTCCGTGGTTCTACACACACACAGACACACACACAGATACATACGTACACATGCACAATTGAATAAAAAAAAAAAAGAGTCTAGGGGTTTGAAAACATCCCAGGTTTTATATTAATTTGTATTTGCCCCTCCCCAGAAGCTATAATTTTATCATTTAGTCACTAAACAACCTTTACCAATTTGGACCCCCTTACGATCTAAGATGTCATTCACTTGCAAAAACCATATAACAAATGAAGACATTGCTTTATTAAAAGGGCATTTCTATGTCGCCACCAGTTGGAAATAAGAAATCAAGCTGCCGGCTTCCTTGAGAATTCTCAGGTGACTCCCAAACATTTCCTCCATTCTCCCCCAGAGTAAACATTGTTTTGTCTCCAAAAATGCTTTCATATTCTTTCATGAACTTTCAAGAATTTAATGTATGGTAAGTGCTTGACAAATACTGGCTGGTTCTCTTTTGTCTTTTTAGTAAAAGACTCAATTGAGTACTTTTCCATTTGTGACAGTGACTGTGCTCTGGGACCAGGGCTGGGCTGTCTGTACTGGTGTTCACATGTACTGGTGGTCTTAGGGCCTGCGCGGCTATGAGAGCTGGTATTGTCCACTTGACACCCAGAAGATACTTTTTGTGCGTGTCTGAGAGAGATTCTCCAGATTACAGCTGTCCTCTGGATGTGCCTGCTTTGATTCCATTCGCTGACACAGGAAGAAAACCCAGTCTATCGGGTCATTCTCTAGGCAGGTGGTCAGGGCTGTATTAAAGATGGAGTGAGCCGAGCCATCCTGCCTGCCTCAGCATACTCTCTGTTTCTCAGCTGTGGACACCGTGTGACCAGCTGCTCCAGGCTCCTGCTACTTTAGTACCCTGTAATGACTGGACTATAACCTGGAATTGGAAGCCGTGAAACCCTTCCATCCCTGAGTTGCTTGCATCAGGTAGTTAGTTACAGCAACGAAACGAAAGCAATTATTACCCAAAGGCTTTGCTCTGAACGTGGCTGGGGGCCTCGGAGCACATAAGACTTGCTATACGGGCTCCTGTATATTAACTGTGTAGTCCCCTAACTTCAGTCTAGCTAGTTGCTTGTTATCAGCATCCTCAATCTTCAGCCTTAAGGATGTCCACAAGTGTGACAGCAACCCAGGGTAACACTCCGGGGTCATTTGGGGCAGAAAAAAACCATGGATAACTAGCATGTTAAGGACGTCTGTCTGGACCATACCTTCCTTACCAGGATGACCCAGTCACGTACATACCACGGCAGCTCCATGCTGTACCGCGACATCTTTCTCTATATATCCAGATTAGAATGTGCACAGTAGGCGAGAAACTATTCTGTGTCTGTGGCTCTGTCGATGCTCTAAGAGAGCCCGCCAGAAGAGAGAAATGGCTTCTCACCCTTTGGCCTAAGCCTAAACTCAGCTATGGCTGAGACGGACTGCTTCACGTGGGCACAGACTGGACATCCCTGACGCATCCTTTTCCAGGATTGTCTTTAGCGTCCCCTGTCTGTCCAAACTCTTTGAGATGCAGCCCAATGACAAGGGCAGCTGGGCAACATGTGAACTTAAGGCAATGGTCAGGAACTTCTGATGGGTCACAGTGGCAATCTGAGCAACTTTGCACCTCTTCAGAGTGGTTTTCTCCCTTCCTGACTTGCTCATTCTTTGCTGAGATCATCGGATGTGAATGCACCAAGCCACATGCTCCAGTTCTGCCTCAGGCTAATAAAAGCCAAGGAAGGGAGGAGAGAGCGAGCTTGGAAAGGCTCTCCTCTGGGAGGTAGATCAAGTGTGATAAAGATTATTGAGAAAGACCTGGAGAGATGGCTCAGGGGTTAGGCCTCTGGCTCCCAAGCAGAAGGACCTGAGTTCAGATCCCAGATCCCATGTAACGATGCTGCATGAAAATGGCGGTGGCTTGCACTTCTGACCCTAGAAGACAGGGCTTGGGAAACTGCAAAGCAAATCAAAGCAAAAAGGAGGTAGAATAATTCAGAATCATCCCTAACACCACTCTTGGGCCTCCGCAGGCGCACACAGTGCCCTCTGGTATACGCACGCACACATACACACAGAGACACATTAGGAAAAAAAAGAGATTATTGAGAGAAAGATGGGGGAAGGAAGAAGAGAAGAAAGAGGAAAGGAGGGCATGTTGGGAGAACATAATGGTGTGTGTGTATGGGAGGGGGGAAGCTTTCCCAGTTGTACTGTGCTACAGCTAGGTTCTGGACCCACAGACACCCATATAATCAGAGCGTTACCCCCAAGCATACGCCAAGAGAAGGAGCCAAGTGAGGTCCCTGGGGGCATGCCTGTAGCTCTTTCCTTGCTCCCACATTTGCTTTCTGGACATGAGTTACGCTCCTTCATGCAAACATGAAGCAACGGAGTCAACCAACCTTGACCCTGAACCTCTGAAACCAGGAGTCAGTATAAACCTTTCCTCTTTTGGAGTTGATTCCCTCAGGCATTTTGTTATCATAATAGAAAACTGACTAATAATGCATACCTGAACCAATTCTGTAGCTTCAGGGAAGTTACCCAGTGTTGACTCAGATAGGAAGAAAGCAGTGCAAGACATATAGCCTTCCAACAGATCTCTGGTAGAATCCAAATAGTTTTGGGTTAAGTCTTTTTTTATTATTATTATTTCCACTCATACAAACTTTTTTTTTTTTTTTAACGTGGGACCTGGGATCCGAACTCAGAACCTTCTGCTTGTGAGACAGAGTCACAACCCCTGAGCCATCTCTCCAGCCCCCACTCATACAAACTTAACAGGTACACCAGTCCCCTCCCTCCCTCTACCTCCCCCCACCCCTCTGCTCTTCCCTCCCCTCCCCCCTCCCTTCCTATCCCCCAGTGCTCCCCTCCCCCATCCCCAGAGCATCCTTTAATGTGCATGCCAAACTCTCCTCTGGGTCCTCCTCTCCGATGAGGTGCAAGGACTCAGGGGCATTTTCCAGAACGCTTTCTTGTGTTCCCGTTAAGCATAGGAATACTATTGTGACTGTCAATCCCTAGCCTCCAAGGATCATAGTGCCTTTAGTCCATGCTAGACTTTGTGGGGTCAATAATGTGATGGACATTGTGCAGGTCATGCAAAGTCCTATTATGATTGCTTTGGCCCTAACTTGTGTGGAGTATCTTGCATATCATTACTCCTCCCATCCTTGTGCTCTTACAATCTTACCGCCCCCTCTTCTGCAAATTCCCTGAGCTTCAGGATGGGTGGTTGATATAGAGTCTCTGATGTTCTGAATTATGGTTTGTTGATTTTTTTTTCAGTTTTGCTGCTCCTGCAATGCCCTTGGCTCCATCCTGATGGGTATTGGATGTCTGGGTTAAGTCTTAATAACATTTAACTATAAGGAATGAAAAATGAGTCAGCCGACGTTGAGCTGTCCTGTCGTCCTACTTATAAAATGAGGATGTTGACTTGGGAATCAGCTGAGCTTAGATTACAGTTCTGGCCCTGGAAGGACACAGATTTGCTTTGCTTATCAGCTTCATAACCCTCAGTTACTGGGTGACCTCACAGAATATCTTTAACCTTTAAAAGTCCGTTTTCTTACAGACAAAATAGGTGCATGTCAAATTTCTTCAAGGGAAACTTTAAAACCCTAAAGAAAGAAATTGCAGAAGACACCAGAAGGTGGAAAGACCTCCCTTGTTCCTGGATTGGCAGAATCAACATTGTAAAAATGACCATCCTACCAAAGGCAATATACAGATTCAATGCTATACCAATCAAAATCCCAAAGCAATTCTTCAAAGAAGTTGACCAAACAATCTCAAAGTTCATATGGAGACACAAAAGACCCAGGATAGCAAAAACAATCCTGAGTAACAAAAACACAGCTGGAGGTATTACCATACCAAACCTAAGTCTATACTACAAATCCATAGTTATAAAGACAGCCTGGTACTGGCTCCAAAATAGACACACAGATCAATGGATAAGGATTGAAGACCCAGATATAAGCCCACAAAGTTACAGCCATTTGGTCTTTGACAAAGGGGCCCAAAGAATCCAATGGAAAAAGAACAGCATCTTCAACAAATGGTGCTGGCAAAACTGGATCTCCACATGCAGAAGATTAAAGCTGGACCCGTACTTGTCACCATGTACAAGACTTAATTCCAAATGGATCAAGGACCTTGATATCAGGCCAGAGACTTTACAAACCATAGTCGAAAGGATAGGGAACTCCCTCGAGCTGATTGGGCTAGGCCAACACTTCCTAAACAGACATCCAATGGCACAGTCACTGCTACCAACTCTCAACAGTTGGGATCTTGTGAAATTAAAGAGCTTCTCTTCAGATAAAGAGATTGTCACACGAGCTCAAAGGCAACCCACAGAATGGGAGAAAATCTTCACTAACCACATATCTGACAGAGCTCTACTGTCCAGAGTGCACAAAGAACTTAGAAAATTAAACTCCAAGGAAAACACTAGCCCAATTAAAAAATGGGCCCTGGAACTTCAAAGAAACTTTACCAGGGATGAAATTAAAATGTCTAACAATTATCTTAAAAAATGCTCCACTTCCTTCGCCATCAGGGAAATGCAAATCAAAACTTCCCTGAGATATCATCTCACCCCGGTCAGGATGGCAAAAATCCACAGTACAAACAACGACAAATGCTGGAGAGGATGTGGAGAGAGGGGAACTCTCCTACATTGTTGGTGGGAATGCAGGCTCATACAGCCACTCTGGCGAGCCGTCTGGAGATTCTTAAAGAAATTAAAGATTGAAATGCCATATGACCCTGCTATCCCACTTTTGGGAATAACCCCCCATGCAGCAGAGGTTCGCCTCGATAGCACAAGCTCGACCATGTTCATAGCAGCACTGTTTACAATAGCAAAGTCATGGAATCAACCTAAATGTCCAACAGTTGACGAGTGGATAAGGAAACTGTGGTACATCTATACAATGGAGTACTACTCAGCCATCAAAAATGATGAATTACTGGAATTTGCTGGGAAATGGATGTCATTAGAAAGAATTATATTAAGTGAAGTATCCCAAACCCAGAAAATTAAGCGCCGTATGTACTCCCTAATAGGTGGCTCCTAGTACCAAACTCACCCAGCCCACATTGAGACACTCAAAAGTAAACCTATGAAACACAGTAATTGCAAGGATTATGAACAAGAGAGATGGGTTAGGAGGGCCACACCAGAAACAAGGAGAGAGGAGACCATGTTACAGCAGAGAAAATAGGCCTCCATCAAGGTCTGCAAGGGGTGACATACAGTGCCCAGCAGAATGGAGTGAAGGGAATTGCAGGAGCAGCAAAACTGCAAAAGAAAATCAACAAACCACAATCCAGAACTTCAGAGACTATATCAATCACATAGAACTAGGACAGCCTAAT
Organism: Typhlomys cinereus; assembly: GCA_023101885.1. Classification (NCBI taxonomy): domain Eukaryota; kingdom Metazoa; phylum Chordata; class Mammalia; order Rodentia; family Platacanthomyidae; genus Typhlomys; species Typhlomys cinereus. The sequence continues at coordinate 3,022,808 of JALPQD010000105.1, read as the reverse complement.
CTCTCCCCATCCTGGAGCTCAGGGACATTTGCGGAAGAGGGGGCGGTAAGATTGTAAGAGCAAAAGGAGGGGAGGAGCAACGATTTGCAAGATTCTCAACAATAGTTGGGGCCAAAGCAATCGTAATGGGACTTTGCATGCCCTGCGCAATGTCCAGCGCACTGTTGCCCTCATAAAGTCTAGCATCTGTTAAGGGCACCGAGACCCCTGGAGGCAAGGGATTGACAGCCATAGTAGTGATCTTATGCTTAAGGGGAACAAGAGAAAGGGCTTATGGAAATGCCACTGGGTCCTTATATGTCATCGGAGAGGAGGACCCAATGGAGAGTTAGGCGTATACAATAAAGGACTCTCTGGGAATTGGGGGGGAGGCACTGGGGGAAGGGGAGGGGGAGGAGGGGGGAGGGAGGGAACTGGTAAAAAATTTTAAAATGTATAATTAAATTTTTAATAAAAAAAAAAAGAAACTACACAAACTCATGGAATCTAAATAATACATTTTTAAATGAGGAACTGGTCAAAAATGAAATAAAACAGGAAATTAAAAACTGCTTTGCAGCCAACGAAAATGGAAACACAAAAAAAAAAAATTTCTTCAAGGGAGTAGCTGTGCTGTTCTCCATGGGAACAGATAAACGACTCCGTACTGTGCAAAATACATGCTCAGGAAGATCCACTCAGTATGCGCATCCGCGGTTACTATGGTGATGATGATGGTTTGCATGTGTGACTTTTGGAGTTGGGGGGTGTACAGTAAGGTTTCCGATCTCAATGCCATCAGACATTTACTCCCCTCTTGGGAGCCAGTCCCACGTGATCCAGGATCATTAGCTGCTTTCTCAACTTACCCAGCTAGATGCTAGCCGCATCCCTCATGCCTCATGCTCTAACGGCTCCAGGTATTGCTAAGCACCCCTCCCCCCCAGTTGGAGGGGGGGGTTGGCAAAATATTTGGAGAATCACTGAGTGAAAGTAGTTTCTAATCTAAAACCTGTCGCTTCTGTATTTTGAAACTTATCCTATAATACAATACATTCCTGCAAGTATTTACTTTATATTCAATATTCTAAAAAATATTTAAGACATTCTATGTAGCTCAGGCTGACCTCTGATTCATGCTGCCCCAGCTGCTACATCCTGAGTTCTGGGTACACAGGAGTGGACTGTTGCCCCTGGCATATATTCGGGCATCCCAACAGAAGAACATTTCTCAGAGGAAAGCTAGTTTAATGAACTGCATGCTCCAAGGCAAATCGGAAGAGCATTCTGGGGCTGGAAAGGTCAGTCCTGGGGATATGCCACAAGAAAGCATCCTGAGGAGGAATGTAGGCCAGCTGCTGCTCCTCCCTAGCGTCAACAATCCCGGCAGGCCCCAGGAGAAGAGCCCCAGGGATGATGTAGACCAGGTGCGTTCCTACCTAGAGGCGGAAGCCTCAAGCTGGGGATGGATGTAGGCCAGATGTGGTGCCACCTTAGAGGCCTAAACTTTGAAGAAAGAGGTCTCAGGGGACATGGAGTTGGTAGAAAGAAGAGAACTACAGACTCTGTGATCTTGAGCTAGATGGAGTGGTGCTGTTTATGGAGAGGAATGCAGGGGCCGGGGGAGAGACAGGCCTGAGTTCATCCCTTGGCTTCTACCTCCCTCAGTGCTCTGCGTGACTTGAGTGAAAGGCGTTTTACAGATATTGACATTTCCTCTCTGGATTTTCTCAGCATCCTGCTTTTTGTTTTTTTCCCCCAAAGCTAATACAATTTTATTGCTTCTTATCCATTTGGAACTTGGTTTTGATACTTGTAACTCACCTTTCCCAATGCTTTTGTGATTTTTAATAATAAGTCACAGGTTCTTTCATGCTCATATAATCTGCAAACATTGGCGGTTCATACTTTCCTTTCTAACACTCCTATTTTTAATATACTCGATGCTTCTCTCTGGCCAGTGCAACTGTACAAGAGTGAAATGAAAGACTAAATAATGACTGTTTTTCTTCTTAAATCCTATTTCCAGTTTTAAGTGCTGTTTACTATTTCAGCATTAAGAATGATGGGTGTCTTCATTTTAAAATTTGTGTTTGCTCTTGTTAATAGACTTTGTTATGGAAGTTGCCTTTCCACATCTAATGTTTTCATGGTTTGTGATAAAGTGCTGAATCTTAAAGTGTCATTTTTTTCTGAGACTACCAGAGTGATCATGCATATTTCCTCTTACTGGTTAATGTGAATTGCTCGCTGTCCTTAGCATCTATCATGTTTCTATTTCTCAAAGGTCTGGTAAAATCTCCTTCTCAACCTTTGGTGTATTCCCTGGGGTCGTTACGGTCATCACTATGACAAAACACCTTTGGGGTCTATGTCAGCTCACAGAGACAGAGGCTTCAGTCTGTGATCACTTGGCTCCGTTGCTTTGGGGCCCATGTGTGGTGAGGCAGATTATCATAGCAGGGAGCACATGGGAGCACGTGCGACAGTAAGAGGATTACGTCATGGCGGCTGGGAGGCAGAGTGAGGAGAAGGGGGACCAGGGACGAGACATGCATCCCAAAGGCATGGCCCAGTCCCGGCTTCTCTTTATCGTCTCTCCCACTGTGAATCCACCGGGTCAGCTCACCATCGAAATTAGTGTCTGCTCATGACCAATCACCTCTCTGTCATACTGGCACCTGGGCATCAACCCTTTAACACACAAGTCTTTGGGGGCCATTCATACCAAAACCATGACAAAGTTGAGCAAAGAACTTTATCTGTGGATTTGGTTTGTTTAAAAATTACAGACTTGAGATTGGGGGGGGGAGTGTTGTGCGTTGGAGTACTTGCTGTGCAAGCAGGAGGCCCTGAGTTCGGATCTCCAGCACCCATGTAAGACACGGCAGGTGTACGTCTGTCATACCAGCCTGGGGATGGAGTCAGGTGGATTTCAGGAACTTGTAGATCAGGCAACCTAGCAGAAACGGTGAGCTTCAGGTTCAGTGAGTGAACCTGTCTCAAGGCAATAAGGCCAAGAGCAATAGAGAAGATGCCCAACACCTCCCCTGACCTCTCCATGTGTACACGCGGGGACACACACACACACGCACACACACACACACACACCCCACACATGTATTAATTAACCCATCCAAAATTATTAAATTTACTTTGACAAGTTACCCTTTTGAAAGAATTTATTGCATCTGCAAATTTAAATTTGTATCATTTCATACTGTGCCCCGTTTAACCTCTCTCATCATTTTCACGTATTAGGTAAGCTGTGTGCCTTTCACTCTGCTTCCCGATTCCTTCACCCGAGCTTTTATTGACTGATCTTTCATACTACATGGTTTTCTTGCCGGTCTCTACTGCTTCAGCTTTGATCACTCTTGTCTCTTACTTTCTTTGTGCCAGTCTTGTTTGTCTGTTTAGAGTATGTGATGCCTTTTCCCATGTGAAGATTTCCAAGATTGTGAGCTTACATGTATCCCACAGTACTAGTATACAGTCTTTAATTATTTGTTCAAACTACTTAAATTTCCATTGTAGTTTATTCTTTAGCCCATAGGCCCTTTAGAAGCTGCCTTTGAACTGTACATTCAACAGGAATTTTGATCTTTTATGTCTTTTTGATGCTTCTGCATTTGCTTTTATGACAATTTCTTTCAGGTTTTACTTTTTGTTAAACAAGTCTAAACAGGGTGTTAGAATAAGACTTTTTGATTTTGCCTTTTTCTTTCAGATGTTTCTTTATGCTAAGATTTTTTTTTACTTTATTCTCAAATCTTTTTTGTATAAAAGCTGCAATGAATATTTTTGTATATGTATCCTCAAGCAAGTGTGCTAAATTCCCTCTAGAACATAAGCTTAGAAGGGAAATTATTGGTGGTGATATTTGCACATCTTCCTCTTTAGTAGTAGAAATTACTCTATTTCTTTTAAACACCTTATCACAGATGAAACTGCTTTTCAGTGCGGGGGGGGGAGGTTTCAGAGACTGGAACACAAATACTGTTAGAAATGGAAGCCTCTGGCCTTATTTTTAAATATAAACCACACCCAAAGACCACCTGAAATTTGAGAGGAAAATCTTTTGTGAAAGAGCAATACCAGCACAATGAAAAAAGTGATTTTAAGAGAAATAGATAACACAAGAAAACAGAGATGCGTGACTGTAAAGTCCTGTAATTAAACCTGAAGAGTAGTCTATGAGAAAAGAATAGAGAGTAATAACTTTCCAAAGTAAAAAAAATGTGGATGAGATTACAAAATCAAGAAAGCCTTCATAAGCTAGGAAGTAGAGACCAGAACAAAGGATGAAAATAAAGATCAGAGACACTCCCCCAATGAATCCCACCCAAGTTGCAGAATGAAAGAGCTGAGAAAACTAATGTGTCCAAGCTAATGGGCAGGCCTTCCAATGGAAAATGTCAACCAGATGCCAGGCGCATGAAGAGTAAAGTTCGAAACCATGAAACTTTAGGGCGTCTGAAGACACAGGATGTGCGACGTAGAGATTCTAAAGAAGAAAAGGTGGCTTAGCTCAGAGTCACCAGAGCATCACTCATGGCCAGGAAACAAGAACAGCATCTCTCAGACTTTTAAGGAAGGGATTCTGCATTTAGATAAACCAAGCCAACTTCAGGATACTCAACAAAACCAAAGAAAAGCAAAGTGAGGTCCTGAGATCCAGAAATCCAGGGTTATAGGAAGTTAATCACCCAGGAAGAACCTCTTGATAATTAACCATCTGAACTGAAGGAAGGATGGATGGAAGCATGGATGGATGGATGGATGAATGGATGGATGGATGAAGATGAACGTGAGTGGAAGATGGAAACAAGGGAAATTTAATAAACATGCAGGGAATGAAAGCATAATACCATCAGAAAGAAGACATTTCTGAAATTAAAGAAAAATAATTAAACACTCAAGGTATGGTGAAGAAGAAAAGAAGCTAAGTATAAAGAGAGCTATAAAGCATGAGTCTTGCAGAGAATTTCTCTAATCAGATGAAGCACTAGAAAAATTCTCTACTGGCATAGCTAGATAATGTGTTGAGAAGATTGGGAGCAGAAGGTAGAGGATTGGGGTGAGAATGTGGGAAATAAGGGCTAAATATCTCAGATTAACAAATGAATTAGCAGCACTTTAAAATCTTACTTAGAGTTTGAAAGAGTTAGAAATCTTTCTTTTCACTGCTGGGACCAGAATAATAAGTAAGAACTATGTTCACTGTACTGTTTGGTATTTTACAGAGCATACATTTTTAATCTGACAGAATTTAAAGAAACAAATGCAAACGGTCTAAAGACATTATGGAAATTATTCAAGTCAGATGACAGAAAAATCCAAAGTTACTGCACTTAAATAAAAAAAATTAAAAAATGATTTTAAATTCTTGTCCTACGTTCACAGCAGCAAGCACATGATTCCAAGTTTATAGTGAAGCAGTCTGAGTAGCAAGGTGGCGTCAAGTGATAGTCAATGTCTACTTTTGACACAGCAATTTCATTTTGGCCCATGGAGAAAATAAAAAAGTACATAAATATTAACATATCAATTGGACTCTATGTTTTATTTAAATGATGGATTCTTATTTATTTATTTATTCATTTATTTAGTGTGTGTGTGTGTGTGTGTGTGTATGTGTGTGTGTGTGTGTGTGTGAGAGAGAGAGAGAGAGAGAGAGAGAGAGAGAGAGAGAGAGTACTGTGTGTCCCTGTGGAGGACAAAGGGTGACTTAGGGAATCACCACAAAGGGTGACTTTGGGAATCATCCTGGATTGCTTCTACCTCCTTTTTCCTTTGCTCTGGGATTTTCCAGGCTCCGCCTTCCAGAGTTGGAAGTACAGGCCACTGCCACTTCTGCCTGGTGTTTTTACATGGGATCTGGGATCTGAACTCAGGTTCTTTTGTAGAATTTTAACCCCTAAGCCATTTTTCCAGCCCCTTAAATAATGGACTCTGATGTAAATTATGGAAAGTCCAATAAATAAAAGTCTGGTTATTCCAACGAGGATACTGAAGATCATAGAAAAGATATAAAGTACGAAGAGACACAGACAAGAGAAACAAGCAGGAACGAAACTGTAGCGCTGGGAGCTGGGGATATAGTGCAGGGCTAGAGTGCTTGCCTGACAGGCATGAGGTCCTGGGTTCGATCCCTAGCAAGTACAACAACAGCAGCAAATAAAGTATCTAAACTCCAGAATTTCAAGATTCAGCACTGTTGTAACAAACAGATGAAGCTTTTGCTTAAGAAACCTGGAAATATGGGCAAAACTTACAAAAACAAATTTCTGAACTGGTGAGATAACTTAGTGGGAAAAGACAACTGCATACAAACCTGGAGACCTGAGTTCAGTCCCCAGAAGCCCACAATGGTGGATGGGGAGAACTGACTCCTGATTGCTGTCCTCTGACTTCCACCTGTGCACCATGCATGCTCGTATCTTCTTCTTACTTTCCTCCTACCCTGTTTGTCCCCGTCCCCCCTTCCCCCCACCTGCATCTCTCTCCATCTCTCTCCCCTCTTTCTTTCTCCCTCTCTAAACTGAATATTAAAAATGTTTCAAGACAGTTCAAAGAAGAAGAGTAAGCTGTGATCTGAGAAAGGGAAGACAAAGAAAATAAACCTTTGGTCTCTGTCATGGTTAGGCATAGGTGTCAACTTGACAGTTGAGGGTTTGAGCTCTGGGTACATATGTAGAGAATTAATAGTTGAGTTAAGCCCAGAGCAAACCTGCAGGAGATTGTCCAGCTGATGGGGAAGGCCCAGCCCATGGTGGGATAAAGTACAGAGAGTCGGCAACCTTGTGTACACTTGACCAGACATGCTGGTCTGGCAAGTAAGGATCGTCCCTCTCTCAGCTGTTATGTAGAGATGGTGTGGCCAGTTCTCTCGGCCCTGATGTTGGTATGAGCTCTCGAGAACTGTAATCAGACAATTGTAAGGAAATAAACCCCTTATTCTCTTAAGGCATTTGATGGTGATTTATCAGCAACCACGTTTCTGTCCCGAGACTCTTCCAGGCTGCGGTGTGGCAAGAGGATCTGATCTCAGGCATTTCTTAGAGGCCCCACTGAGTGGAAGAGAAGGAAACAGAAGTTCTCCGGGAGGCTGAGGGCAACGGGAAGAGAGAGCAGAGGTCTAGAGAGGAGCGATCTCCACAGAAACCCTCTCGTGTTTCCAACTGAGATGCAAGGGTGTCAAAAACTTCACAACCTCTGCAGAAAGAACTACTGCCAAAAGCAGGAATCATGCAAATATGTCCATGCAGCATGGAGAAAACCTGTCCTGTAGAGACCTCAGAATACCTCAAATAGACAAGTCATCAAAGAAGAAAAGTCAAGCTCAAATGAAGTTTAAAAACCATCTTAAGAAGGGTCATAGAAAAAATCCATGTAAATGAAAAAGAGAAAAGAAAAAACAAAATGAACAAAACATGAAACAAACATTCCACTCTTCCCATCAAGCGTCTACTCACTTTTTTTAGGTTAGTTTCTTTTTTTTAATTTTTAAATTTTTTCTACTTCTATAAGCATATTGGGTATTCATCCCCCTTCCCTTCCTCCTCACTCGCTTTCATCCCCTCCCTTCCCTTCACCATTGCCTCCTACTCCCTCCCACCCTCTGCCTGTATGATTGTATGAATCCCAGGGTTCACTCTGACCTATCTACTCCTGTGGGTGCTCAGACCTCCATAGTGCATCAAGTTACCTCTCTTCAGGCCACCCCACCGACATGTGAATTTCCCTTCACTTATCCAGCTTTAGAACCAAAGGTTTCTACTGTGAGTTACCATTCTATTGATATATAGAGCAGTTAGATATACTGTCTTCCTACCTATAGGCTTATTGGCTGTCTTCCCTATCAATCCCCCCTTTTAATAGATTCTTGTTCTAGTTTACAGTAACAGGGATGTATACCCTTCTGACAAGCAGGTCTTGAATCCAATCAGAAAGCTGTTGGTTGTCTCCTTGATACTCATGGGTGGGAGGAGGGAGAAAAGGGGGAGATCTGGGGATCCAAACTCAGGTCCTTTTGCTTTTGAGACAAAGGCTTTGACTTCTGAGCCACCTCTCGAGTCAAAGCATCAACACAGTTAAGGGAGTAAAACAAACATTAACACAACATGCTCTGGTTTGGATGTGAAATGTTTCCTATAGCTCAAATATTTGAACACTTGGCCCCAGTCAGTGTCCTGTTTTGCGAGGTAGGGCACGTGTGGGGCAAGAGGCGTGAGTGGAGTGGGTGGGTTACTGACTGTGCCCCTGAGGGGTAGGCCCACCTCTGGCTCTCTGACCTGAGTACTATGCTTCCCGGACCAGTCACCGTGGGAAGAGCTGTGTCACACGCTCTGAATGCTGTACAATAGCTCTACCATGCCTTCTGGACCATGAGGGACTAGATCCTCTGAGACCCTGAGCCAAAAGAAACATTTTCTCGTAATTGTTCCTCTCAGTACCTTCGGCCACAAAGATATTAAAATAACGACAATTTTAAACTATACCAGCATTTAAAGAAAAAGAAAACGCTAGGGGATATGAGAAAACAAGACAATGTCAACCGTAACCAGAAGAAAAATCAGTCAACAAACCTTAAAGATCCCAGTGATACTTCAAAACAGCTATTTTATTGATGGTCAAGAGTTAAGAAGTAAGCATTTTTAAAAGGAAATGAGAGAGTATAAGATACAATCAAGCAACTATTAAACTGAAAAATACTACACACTCATCCGATGATAGAAACAGGAAGTTAGATAATAGAAAAGAAAATGTCAGGGCTTCACCAGACAGGAAGAGAAACTATGTTAACTTAAACAAGAACCAAGAACTAAGTGCAGCCTGTTCTATGTTAAGAACAGGAGCCAGACTGGGCAACAGGGACAGACCCCGTCTTTCAAAAATAAATAGGGGTGGGGGAATGGCTCAGGTTAAAGCCTTTGCCTCGAAAGCCAAAGTTCAGATCCCCAAATCCTAGGTAAATAATGCCGGGCTGATATGGCAGAGGCCTGCAATTCCAGGAAGACAAAGCCTAGGAAACTCCGTAGTATTCCAGTAACGAGGTAGAACAATCCAGAATGACTTCTAATATCACCTTTGGACCTCCCCAGGCACACATGTTCAAGTGCCTTCTACACACCCACACATGCACACATGTGCAAGAATATAAACAATACATATGAAGGGTTTTAGCACACATGGAATTTAAGTTCTAAAATAAAAAGAGGGGGAGGGAAGCAGAAAGTGTGATAAAATGATAGCTAATATCTTATGCATTTGATAGAAACTATAAAACGCTCCACGGAGCTCAAGGGGGATATAATTCAAATGGCCCTAAGGCCTGCTGTAATAAAATGCTTCAAAATAAGTGATAAAGAGGAAAGCTCAAAAGCAGTCAGAGAAATATCCTCCTGCATGTGATGCATTCTTTTTTCTAGATAACTGGTAAGTAAATAAGAACACATAAACTAAACACACACACACACACACACACACACACACACACACACACACACACACAACATCTAAAGCCAAAGGTCAATTCCAAAGATGACGTGAGGGCGGGAAGATGGCTGTCAGTAAAGCCCTCGCCTGGCAAGCATGAAGATATGAGTTTCATTCAGAATTCATCTGGAAAGTTTGATCTCGTAGCTCACACCTGCAATCCCAGCCATGGAAGTTTACTGGGTCGTTAACCTAACCCACTGGGCAAAGGCCACTGAGAGACTCTGCCTCAAGCAAAAGGTAGAAGGCACCTGAGGAGTGACAGGCTAGAGAGATGGCTCAGGGGTTAAGACTCTGCCTCACAAGCAGAAGGTCTTGAGTACAGATCCCAGGTCCCACATAAAAATGCCAGATGGAAAGGCAGTAGCCTGCACTTCCATCCCTGGTGGGTGGAGCCTGGGAAATCCCAGTGTGAAGCAAAAAGGAGGTAGAAATAATCCAGGATGATTCCATTAGTCACTCTTGGTCCTCCAGGGGGACACACAATGTCCTCTGATACATACACACACACACACACACACACACACACACACACACACACACATAAATAACACACATAAACAAATACATAATAAAGAAGGCACCTGAGGAATGACAATGAGGTTTCCCTCTACTTCCATATACACACTTGCACATGTGCATTCATACGTGCGTGCACACGTGTACACACATGCGCACACACATGTACTTAAATACATACACATAATACACATATACACACGCATGTGCACTTCTACACATGTACACACGCATGACATGCACACACGTGCACTAACACATGCACAAGTCCCTGTGCACTGATTCACATTCACACATACTCATGTGCATTCACACACACAAATGGTGTGAATAAAAGGAAAAAGGAATGTGGAATAAGTAGGAAATGCAAAACAGGTAGCAAGAAGAATATCTTAAATTCAAACATATTGCTAGTTACATTTAAACAAACTCCAAATTAAAATGTGGGCCTACTATGTTTTACTGCCGTGGTTTGAGTGTGAGTTTTTCTCCACAGGCTTATACATTTGAATTCTTTGTCCCTAGCAGGTGGCATTGTTTGGGAGGGTTATGAAATCTTTAGTAGGTGGAGCCTTGCTGGAGGAGATATGCCACTGGGGGCCACTTCCTGTCCTTAATCTTTCTGCTTCTTAAATCTAGTTAGTAGCCATGGGTTTTCCCTCTATAACCCTAGGTAGATAATAACTTCCCCTTAAGCTGCCGCAGAGTTTATCAGAGAAGCAGGACAGTAGCTGGGATAGCTATCTATTCAAACCAAACACACTGTAAATATAAAGTGACAGATGGTCAAAGTAAAAGTTTTAGAAGATATACTTTTCACACCTAAGTAGTAGAACGCTTGACTGCTATATTAATATGAGAAAAAATAACCTTCATGATAAAAAGTGCTAGATATAAAGAACACTATTACATATAATGAGCCAAATTCTGACTATACATAAACAGCAATTTTAAATAACAGGATTTTAGAAATATATTCACAGACAGCATAGAAAGGAGAAAGAAATCCAGTGTTTGCTCAGAAAGTAGACAAAAGCTAATGAAGGCATGGGAACTCAATTCATACCAGCCTGGTTGACCTAACAACTGTTTACAAGATGTATTTAACCCAAACCATAAAATCCATTTTTCTTTTCAAGGATATGTGGAGGACTTATGGAGATATTTTGCCTGCATGGTTATAAAATGAATTCCAGTAGATTTAACATGGCCAATGCAGAAGTGGCTCTGTACTGCTCGGGACTGAACAGGACATCTAAGACATCCTGCTACCTCATCCCAAAGCCACAGAATGTCACAGATGGAGGAACAGTGAGATTGTAAGAGCTTCATGTGGGGCAAGAGTGTGGCCAGACATTATCTTCTGGATACCAGAAGGCTTTACATTTATGAATTCACAGCAGCTATATATATTTCCGCAAGACCTGCACAGGATTTGTCCTATCAATATTTTACATGATAGGGGAATGATCTCCAGAGAGACCCCACACATCCATGAGAGATTGATGAGGACTAATGCTGATAGAGAAGAAAAGGAAGATGCTTTTCTCAGTGGTACCCAGATGTGCTCAGGCACATTCCATCAAAGCAACCCAGATGAAACACAGTGGGCCGCACATGGGAAAAGACATGAAAATAAAAGGGAAATTGACAGGGAAAAAGAAGGGGTGTAATGGGAAGAGGAAGGAGAGATGGGATTGGGGATTGAGGTGTAGAAATATCATAAATTTATATATTAATATATGAAACACTAAAAGAACAAAAAAGATTTAACATGGCTAAAATTATGTGTGGTATCTTTTAGGATTATAATTAAATTAGAAATTGATAACAAAATTTGAAAAAATAGTTACATATTACAGACTTAGACAAAGATGGCAGATAAAAACAACAAGCCCAAGAAGAAATGGCATGGAAACTGGAACCTTTGGAAGTACATAATGAAAATGTAACTCATCATGTGGAAGGTGGGAGGGTATGGATCAGTGCTAGAGCACATACATAGTATGTGGAAGCCCTGGTTTAATTCCTAGCACAACAAAAAGAAAATTATAAAAATCTGTATGCTTACATTGTAGAAAAATCAGTGATGCATACTTCCCATGTTGATGGAACTCGAAGAGCAAACGCAAACCGAATTCAAAATTAGGAGAGGGAAGAAAATGAAAAAAGACTTAGAAATAATAAGAAAACTAAGAAACATTGTAACATTGATAATGCCCTAACAAAACTGATTATGAATAAAGGAGCCAATTCATTCATAATTTGGTGTGTGTCTGTGTGTATCAAAGGGCATCATGTGTGCCTGTGGAGGTCCAAGGGTGACTTTGGGAATCATCCTGGATTGCTTTATCTCCTTCTGACTTCGTTCCAGTGTTTTCTCAGGCTCCACCCTCCAGGGCTGGAGGTTCAGACAACTGCCATTTCTGTGTGGTGCTTTTATATGGGATCTGAGATCTGAACTCAGGTCCTTCTGCTTGTGAGGCAGAGGCTTAACCCCTGAGAGATCTCTCTGTTCCAAAAGAGACAATATCAGGAATACAAAAGAAATCATGGACTATCACATCAGATATTACAGACAGTAAAGGAATAGGGAATATATAAGCAATTTTAGTACAATAAATTCAAAAATGAAATGTATCATTGGCTGTTTGAAGGCAAAAACTATCACACTGACAGAAGCCATAAAAACAGAAGCAGCTCTATTTTCTTAAAGAGAATGACTTTGATATTGAAACCCCACACAGAAAACTCCTGGTGGGTTTATCGGTTAATTCTATCCTTAAAGAAGAAATGATAATTCTATGTAAACTTACTCAGAAAAAGAGAAAAAGGTCACCTTTTGTGCTATCTTTTATAAGGTTAGCTTTAACCTGATAAAGCAAAAGTCATTCTAGGATAACTACAGACTAGTATTGTTTAAGAAAATAATGTTGAAAATATTTAACAAAAGATTTGAAATTCAGTCCAGAAATATGTACAGAGTATATAAAGAATTACGGATGCTTGGTAAAAATATCATAAAATCATCCAGTTGTAATTCATGCCATTAATGAAGTGAAAGAAATCAAATGATCATGTCAAAGATGAACAATTGTCATAATGCTCAAAATGCATTCGTGATCATTAAAGAAAACCAATAATAAAAGGAAGCAAAGCATGAGAACAGGATGAAGACGAGGCTGTCTACTCCACCTGCTTCTAATTAGGAACATGCTGTGTTATAAAATTATAATTGAAGCAAGTATAAATTATGAAAGGTTACAATCATTAACTCTAACTTATAAAAATGCTATAAAATAAAAATTATCCCATGTAACCAAATTTAAGAATGGGCAAAAGACTGAAATATAGTTTGGAAAGAAAGAAATATTTGTAGCCAATATTATTTTATGCACAGACACATACTAAAGTCAAGAACAACATACATTAATTCCTTGACTTCTATATGCTAAAACAATTGAGGAAGAATATAGACCTTTGCAGTGCTGAGCAGCAAACTCAGGACCTTGAGTTGCCAAACAGGTGCTACATTTCCAGCCCCAAGATTTTTATATGAAAGCTTTCATATAAATTGGCACTTAATCTAAATGTAGTGTTTGCTGAATCAAACCCAGCTACCATATATCACGAACAAGCTGGAGAAATCTCTTTAATGATTTCCAAGTAAACAAATTGTGCAAATATTTTCCATTCAGCCAAACACCTCACATTATGATCTCATATACATAGTTCACCAAACATATAAATCATCTACCTTCAGAAATACTTTTGAAAAAAAGCCCTGATGAATTGTAACAAACTATAAGATACTAAAGATAAATGAAGGGAAATGACTATTAAATTCCATGTGAAGTCCTGGATAGAATTCAGAGGGGAAAAGGAATATTAATAGCAAAACAGTGAAGTTTTTTAATGTCTGCAGGATAAGAACAGTACTAATGTTCTAGGATCCCATTCCTGATACCTGTGCTGTGATCGCACAGTTTTAAGCTGAGCTTCTGCACAAACCAGGGTAAAACTAGGCTTGGCACTATCAAATCTAAACTAAATTGTTATCCGGCTGTCTGACTTCTAACAGAGAAACAGCTAAATGTCCAGTACAGTCTTGGCTTCAATATCGAGAAGTTAATTGTTTTGACTGATGCCTAAAAAGGTAATTTGAAGCAACCTGTGGTCACAAATCAGGCATTTTTCTAAAAGATCAATGTGCAGAACATAGGAGTTGCTTTTTTAAACATTTATTTATTTGAGAGAGAGAGAGAGAGAGAATTGCATGCTATAGTCCACAGGTGGAATTCAGAGAACAACTTTCAAAAGTTAGTTCTCTCTTTCCACCATGTGGACTTCCCCCAGTTGACCTCAGGTCACCTGACTTGAAAGCAGGATCAGGTCCTTACCGCTGAGCAATCTCATCAGGCGCCCATGAGCATGTTTTAAAATTATACCCTGTGCGCTCTTGTCCCTGTCTTAAGAGGAAATCACTTTGAAATGACACCTCTGCTTTTTCACTCTTCCTCCTTCTGTCTATAAAACTAACTTCCTGGGCTCAGTCCACAGAACACTGATTGTCACCTGGGGTGTGTGGTGCGTCTCGCTGGTGAGTATCGTCCTTTGAGAGGGTCCAGCAAAGGTGGCTGCCAGAGTCCCCCCAGCACAAACAAACGAAAATACCCAGCCTCCTCCAAACACTTACCCTGTCCTTGGGATGAAGTGTCAATCCATTCCAGAGTAAAAGAAGCAAAGCCAATTAAAACGTTGAAACTAAATCCTTGTAATTTTATCATTTGACCATGAAGGTTATGGAATTAAGGACGTTCTATGCTGTTTTCAGGTTTTTGTGGGTTTTTTTTTTTTGCAAGTCTAAAATTAGCTTAGTATCAAAGTTCAGAACAAAGGAACATTCTTACCCGCTTAGAGGTTTTAACATTCTTTTAAGAGTACAGTTTATTTTAAAAAGAAACATGCAGTCCACCACGAGAAGCTCCTGGAGGAACTGGAATGTTAGGGGGAATGACAGGGTCCCACGAATTGTTGGCACCTGTTATTTTTAGTGTAATTTCTTATTATGCAAGTAGCGCTATTCAAATGCTGTCAAGTCTCTGCACATTCTCACAATAGCAAATCTTTGCTGGCATTTTGTTAGCATCTTTCTTGCTTCTCCTTGGGAAAGTATTCAAATGTTCTTCCTCTGGAAGAGCTGGTATAGATCCTGCGCTTAGCAGCCGTCCTGTCTAATTTATGATATGCCTCCATTTATATCGACGGCTTTCACACCCTTACGCTTGCCAGAAAAGCAATGAAATTAACAGCAGGGCACTTTTTTTTTTTGTCTCCAACAGGCCAAAGTAATTTATTTAGAATGATTCTGAGCCATCTTTCTGACAAACCTTAATAGGTGGGAACTAGTAGGAATTTATCTCTTTTGTTGTCTATGGGAACATAAAATGAATTCCAATCACAATAGAGCCTGCAAAGTTGTGTCAAGCGGCAAAATGGTATATAGCTGGTGCCTCATTCTCTGTCTCATATGGTGTAAAATAAAGTGAAGGCAACGGGCTTCTTTTTACAAGCTACGTCTTGGGTAAGAAGCTGATAAGCTATGAAGGAAGGTGTGTGTGTGTGTGTGTGTGTGTGTGTGTGTGTGTGTGTGTCTTTTGTCTATTTAAGAAGGCATGATTCGCATATGGTTAACATATTACATTATTAACCACTTTCAGGACAGTCTACACTGCTATCCCACCAGGTGGTTTGGTGATTGTTTTAGCAATAACACCAGCCTCCTCTGCTCACTGCAGATAGAGACATGGAAACTTTAAGTCTCCCCACAGTGACTCCACACAGCCTCTGACTTCACCAGCACCTGGGCCTCGGGCATCTAGAACGGTATTGGCAACAGCTCCAGTTGCTCTGCCATGTTCCTGAGGCCAAACAAGGAGGAGGAAAACACACGTTGGCTGCGGAAATAATCCTGGTTCGCAGCGTGGGCTCATGGCCTGACCTGTTGAGATGAGACTGCTTCTTGCTTTGCTTTTCCAAGTGTAGCCCTACTGTGGGGTATGCACATCTTTGCACTCGAGAGTCCCTTCAGAATATTCCAAATTGCAGTCCTTGGCTTTTCTGTTACATCTCTCTAAGATCTTCTCTCCTGCCACCTAGAGACTCCCTTGCTCTGAACCAAGGAGCAGAGCTGGGACCAAGACACAAAATACCTTATTCAGTGTTGACTTCTGAAGGATGGCCTGAACCTGGTTATAATTGTCTTTGTGTTTTTCTGCAGCCCAATCGATGGTCCCGCTTTGGGGCTTGTTAGACGCTGATTGCCAAACACTTGGCATCTGCTTTGCCCCAAAGGGAACCAGCAGAGTGCTATTACCTTCTAGGGTGCAGCCCGGGATCAAAAAGCAATCAGAGTGTATTCCTGTGAGGTGACCCTAGCTTTTATTAGCATATGCTAATTATATATAATAATAGGTTTCATTCTGACAATTCCATTCATGTGATGTATTTTGATCATGTTCAGCCCGTTTACTAAACCTCTTTTGTACCTTTTCTTTTTCCACCGAACTTTTTCCTTCTCACTATCCCCCTCCACTTTCATGTCTTTATCTTATTTTCTAATTATTTCTACTTTTTGTGTGTGTGTGATCCAGGGAGTTTCATTAGGGATGCTTACAGGAACACAGGTGAGGGGTTATTCACAGAAACACCATACAAGTGGCTATACCACTGAAGAGAATGTCTCTCCCTCCCTCAGAAACCATCAACTACCCAAGATCCTCAGGGAGGGGAGGACTACCAAGCCCCTCTCCTCCGGATGTAACTGGGTGAGTATTAACAAGCATCTCTGGGTGATTGCGATGGCTTTTGTAGACACTCGCTCAGTTATCTAGAGAGTGGACATCCAGCAAATCCGGTCCAAACCCAGCGATATTAACCTGTGAACAGTAAGACTATCCCAGAAAATGTAGCATTCTGAGCACCTGTGTCTACCCAAAGTGGATCTCCATGGCACTGGGTTACAGCTCTGGGTTACAGCTCTGAACCACTGGGCTGAGACTGAGATTGGGACTCTAATCACAGTGCTTAAGTTTCTTTTTAAAATTTTTCAGAGACATCTTGTCCTTCTCGTCTGTTCCTACTTATTCAGACTGTCACCATGTTTTCTGCATCCGAACACACAATACATGTTCCACGTGTCTCGGACCAGCTAGCTCCTGTGCTGCAGGTGCCAGTGGCGGGACAGGGTCACCACAGAAGACCCTGTCTTGAGGTCTACACCCACCATATTCTGGCCACACAGTGCTGATTTATATCATTAAAGATCTGTCTGCATTTTCTCAGCTGACACACTTTGTTGTCCTATAAAAACACAATTTAATTAAAAGCAACTATAAATTTTCGTAGAGTGTTGTGTGATATCCATTTTTATAGATTTGCAGGGTTTCTTTGAAACCAAAGGAAAATTTGAATAAACCTTCTAGTTTCATTTTCTTCTAATTACTAGCCTTTAGAGTCCATGTTAGGGGCTATTTACTGTCTTATTCTTCAGCTGCTGATAAGAATATGTGACCCAAACAACTCGGGGGGGGGAATGAGGGCGCAGCAGTCT
Organism: Typhlomys cinereus; assembly: GCA_023101885.1. Lineage (NCBI taxonomy): Eukaryota > Metazoa > Chordata > Mammalia > Rodentia > Platacanthomyidae > Typhlomys > Typhlomys cinereus. The sequence continues at coordinate 3,005,197 of JALPQD010000105.1, read as the reverse complement.
ACCTGCATGGTTGCTGATAAATCACCATCAAATGGCTTAAGGGAACTTAAAGGAGTTTATTTTCTCTTATGATTGTCCAGTTTCCGTTCTCAGTCCAGCCTCACAGGCGAACTCACACCAACAACAGGGTTTAGGAAACTGGCCACACCATCTCAACATAATGGCTGAGGGAGGGACGATCCTTACTTGCCAGACCAGCATGTCTGGCCAGGTGTACACAAGGATGCAGACTCTCTCAACCAGCTCTCTGTATTTTATTCCAGGGCCTAGTCCCACCATGGGCTGGGTCTTCCCCATCAGCTAGACAATCTCCTGCAGGTTTGCTCTGGGCTTAACCCAACCACTAATTCTCTACAAATATGCTCAGAACTCAAACCCTCAACTGTCAAGTTGACACCTGTGCCTAACCTGTGACAAAGGGGCTTATTCGCACTCATGGATCTGGTTACAATCTGTTATGGCGACAGAAGAGTTCATACTAACATGAGGAACCAAGGGAACAGGCCACACTATATTCATAGGAGGAACTGAGAGCAGGGTGTGCTTTCCAGCTTGCCAGAACTACAACCAGCTATCTGCATGGGGAAGATCCCACCCACTGTTGATGGGAGTTTTCCCAATCAGGTCTTAGAGGCTTTCTCAGAGGCATGTCTTAACTAAATAATTCTTCTTCTGGGAGACTAAAGGCTCAGTTCTCAATTGTCAAGTTAAAACTGCCTGCCAACTTATCTAAGCAATATATTTCTATTAGCTTTGACACACACACACACACACACACACACACACACACACACACACACACACACGCCTGGGCCATAGGACTGTAACAGTTGCCCATGTGGTTTGACAGAAAATAGGAGATAGGCTTTATGGAAACCAACCCTTCATTTGGGTATACAAGGTTGCCTGATGGGTGACCTTTTTGCTTCATGCCGCCATTTTCTCAACATTTGTCCTATAAAGTCATGAAGAGTGATTATGCCTGTGTGGATCCTTGATCATCTTTTCTTACCTCCAATCATTCCTCCCCCCCCGCCCCGTTGTTCCAGGCACATCACTTCTTAGTATACCCCACAGAGACTCCCCAAAGCTTGATCCTCAAGGAAAGGAACTGGAGATGTGGGCTCTTTCCTCCTTGTGAATAAAATCCGTTTGCTGAACTTGTTGTTTTAATGAGTGGCATCACACGCAGTGGGAAAGCAAGCTTCGTTCAGCATAGTTCACCTGCATTGTTGCTGATAAAATCACCATCAAACGACTTCAGGGAATAAGGGGGTTTTATTTTTGGCTTATGATTCTTGGATCCAGTTCCTTGTCTGGTTTGGCAGGAGAGCTCACACCAACACCAGGGGCTGAGAGAAGGATGATCTTTACTTGCCAAACCAGCAAGTCTGGTCAAGTATACACAAGGAGGCCACTTCCTCAACCAACTCTCTGTATTTTGTTCACCTGTCCAGGTCCTGATCCCACCCACCATGGGGAAGGCCTGCTCCATCAGCTAGACGATCTCCTACAGGTTTGCTCTAGGCTTAACTGCTAATTCTCTATAAATGTGCCCAGAGCTGAAACCCCAACGATCAAGTCAACACTCATATCTATGACATTCAGGAATACTTTTAACTGGTAGCTTAGATTTTCACCTCTGTCTCTAGTTCTGTTGCAGTATACTGTCTGGTTGAAACACAACAGATAAATGGCAAAGATATACAGGTATTAGAGAAGAGAAATTACACTTTAGTAGTTTCTCTAGAGAAGTGTAGGTCTTCTATATTATGCTGACACTGACCAGATGCTAGTCTTTTTATTTATTTTTAAAGGTTATATGTAAGGTGGACTCTAGAACCCACAGGTGAACTTTTCATACTTTTCTGCACTGGAATCAGCTGGTCCGACTTCTACACTGAATCGATGTTTTCCCCATGCAGGACTTTGTGATGTGATGAATTAATCATTTGGAAAATATTAACTCACTGAGTTTTGTAGATCTTCTGAACGTTGACATCTTTCATTTTGCAGTACCGAAAAAAAAAAATCCCCTAATCTCTGTACTGATTTCATTAGGCAAGTATAGGTATTGAGATACCGCCAACCTCACGGGGGTGGAAACGCACTTTGCAATTCTAATGTGTGCCTAAAAGCTTGGTTTTTATCTTTGGCAGCAAATCCCATCAGTGACTTGAAGTTGCAGGCCCAACGTCTCTCATTTTAGAGAAAATCTTGACTCAATTCCTAAATCCACATAACCCCTATGTATTTCTCTGTCTCTCCTTTAAGGAAAAATGGTGTTCCATGAAAAATGTGGCAGAGACACAGTATCAATCGAGAAAAGTTCTTGGGAAACTACAATATGGCAGACATCTGTGACTGTGGCACCTGATTTGAATTGGTATCTTCAGATGTCTCCATGTTGCTGATAAATTCGTGACCAAATGGCTGAAGGAGGGAATAAGGGGTTTTATTCTCTCTTACAATTGTCTGGCCACATTTCTTAGTCTGGCTTGGAAGGAGAGCTTATACCAACACCAGAGTTCAAGGGAACTGGCCACATGATATCCAGCGCTGAGAGAGGGACAGTTCTCTTATACCAGCATGTCTGGCCAAATATACCGAAAAATGCCAATTTTCTTAACCAGCACCCTCTGTTTTATGCATCTGCCCAGGGATGAAGTCCCATCTACCATGGGCTGGGCCTCCCCATCAATGAGTCTCCTGCAAGCTTGCTCAGGGTTTCCTAACTCTTCACAACTGTGCCCAGAGCTCAAGCCTTCCAACTGTCAAGTTGACATCTGCATCTAACTATGACAATATCTGAGCAAGAGAACACACGTATGGCTCAGTGTATCTGGACCCTGGGAAAAGGCCATGAAGTGAGAACGATCGTGGAGAAGGTCAGGTGGTCGGAGCAGCCGAGCCAGGAAAGAGAAGGGGTTGACTGACAGCTGGCAGACAGGGTCAAATTGCCCATGGCCCAGGAGGCTGCACCTAGACTTGGGACTTGGTAAGAGTATGAGTTGCTGAAATGAGCATGGTTTTCTAACTGTACTATTGCCATGGATACAGGGCTGACACTTTATGGAAGGTTGCCCACCCAGACGGAAGAAGACAACTGGATATGATTGAGATGGCCCAGGCAAGATGACTTAGTGGTTGGCTTAGGAAGAACCCACCTGAATTATGAGAGGTTGGACATATCCCACAGATAATGAAGCTAAAATCAGCAGGATTTAGAGACTGACAGGGATAGGTGGTAGATATGCGGGTGTTCAGTTTCTTTCTCTATCTTTACTAAGAGTGTGTCATGGGTTGAAAGTGTGTCATGGGTTGAAATGTGTCCCCCCCCCCCAGTCTCATGTTTGGCAAGATCATAGCATCTTGACAGGTGGAGCCTTGCTGAAGGAAGGTAGTCACAAGGGGTGGGACTTGAGGTGGATTAGTCCCACCCTACCTCCAGGAGAAGTCTGCTTTTTCAGCAAGCAGTCTTGCAGCTCTCAGCCTCTCGGACGACATAGCCTGTCTCCAGCTTCGGCCAGCTAGCCATGCTACCTCCACCATGAAAGACTATATCGGGCTGGAGAGGTGGCTCAGGGGTTAAGCCTCCGCCTTCCAGGCGGAAGGTCCTGAGTTCGGATCCCAGATCCCACGTATAGATGCCAGGCAGAAGCGGGGGCGGCCTGCGCTTCTGGTCCTGGTAGGGCGGAGCCTGTGAATCCCGGGGCAGAAGGAGGTGGAGGCGTCCATGGTGGTTCGCGAATTCGTCTGTGGTTCTACACATACACGAGCACACACACACACACACACACACACGCGCGGGCACATACACACGCACTATGCGCACAGTTGAATAAATAATAATAATAATAAAAATTTTAAAAAAGAAAGACTATATCTCCCCTCTGGAATCGTAAGCTGAATAAATCTCCCTTTCTCCCTTAAATTGCTTGACTTAAAATGTTCTCTCACAGAAATAGTTAAGAGTAACAGTCATGGAGTGGTTGAAAGCTGCTTACTATGGGAAAGAGCGTAGAAGGAAGGATCTTACATAAGGAGTTATATGCAGAGTTTGAATCTGGCCATCCTCAACTTGAGTTCTTCTGTGGAGAGTGGCTGCATGACGTAGGATTACAAGAGGAAGGTTTAGCATCAGCCATGCTGGGGAATTGACATAAGCAAGGCTGTGTCATAATAGATCTGGACCAGCAAGGCCAACACCGGGTTCTGGCAAAGGGACTGGCCCCACCTTCCTCATTCCTCAGACCAGAGTTGCATGTGCAGAAACTGACCTTGTATAGCGTACCTTTTTAGGCTATACTAAAAAGCTACAATATCCTCATTCTTCATGACCCATAGCATCTGCTGATGCCGTGTTGCGGGACCTGATACCCCAGCTATTTATTGGCTGGGCAATCTGGACTCGGCTGCTTCTCCCTCCAAGATAGTTTGCCCGCCCATCCTGGCTTTTCTTTATGTGTCTTGCCTTTTTCTTAATTCTTGCATCATCCCAACAGAGCAATGATGTTATGTGAGTCACGAGATTCCCCGTGAGGCAAAGTAGATGTATCCGGTGTGTCTCACACTCGGAAGAGAACCCGGATGAAAGCATAAGCTCGCATGGTATTAGCAGGTACTTAATGCCTAGAGCCAGGAGTGTGATAATTCTCCAGAGACAGATCCCAAAGGGAAGGGGCCAGGACCACAGAGGCTCTAACAGGTAGAGATGGGAAGAGGTGGAGGAGGTAGAGGAGAGGCCAGAGAGAGAAGCTGAAGCTGGAGAATGCAGTGAACTGAGCCCAGGAAGAGCTGTTGGGAAGGGGAGGGCTTGGGAAGGTCCCTGTGATATAAATACAGCAGAGCATGGAGGGCGTGGCCTCCTAAAGGCAGATTCAACAGTGGGGTGACTGTCTCCAGAGGTGCAACCGAGAGACATATGTGAATGCTGGAGAACATCTGCCTCAAGGGAGGGCTTTCTCGAGTGAGGGGGGTTACAGTGAGGATGACGGGGTGGGAAAAGATGTGCTCATGGATGAAAACTAAGATTTGGGAGAACAGGACCATGGAGTGGAGAGAAGGACCCAGACTCTTCTTTAAAGAGCAGAGAGACCAGGGTGCGGAGAGACAGCTCGGGGGTTAAGCCTCTGCCTTGAAAGCAGGAGAACCTGAGTTCAGATATCGGACCCCACATAAAAACACCTGGCAGAAATGGTGGAAGCCTGTACTTTGGACCCTGGAAGGAAGAGCCTGGGAAACTCCAGAGCAAAACAAGCAGGAGGTACAACAATGCAGGATGATTTCTGATGCCATCCTTGGGTCTCCATAGACACACAAAATCAAGCGCTTTCTACTACTACTACCATTATTACCAGTACACACACACACACACACACACACACACACACTCTACATACACACACAAAGAATAGAGTGACCCTTCTCTCTTTTCAAAAGGACAATTGGTGTACAGGGTACAGCAAACAGGGCGGTGGAAAGTTGGGGACATTACTGCTTGGGGACACTAGGTTCTTTATTAGGGTCATGAGGTAAAATCTTAAGGTGGAAACGAGAGGAGAAGCTCATGGGAGGGGAGAGAGGTTGGAAGGTCGCTGAGGAAAGTGCCAGACCTGGGGATGACAGGAAACTGAATGCTCCCTAGAAGCACAGGGGCGGCCAGAGCAGGCTCAAGGTTCCACTGTGACGGCTGGGTTGGCAGTAGGGCCATCTGCCATGCTTGGATGGGATCTGGTTATGAACCACTCGGTGCCAATCCCGGGCAGCTGGCCCCGGCAGAGGGGCATGCTTGCATTTTGAGTCAGTTTCTTTGTTTAAAAGCAAGTGACTTTGTGAGGGTCAAAAAACCAGGACCTCTCCTTTGCTGTAACAAACAAGAACGCAAACATTTCACAAATCTTATCCAAGCAACTCATGTGGTACATAAAAAGAAAAGCAAACTATGCAAATGAATGATTTTAGAGGACAGTCAGCCCTTTATACTGCTGGAGGCACTGCAGTCTAGAAGTGGGGTGACTGCAGGAGGAGTTACGGCAGCCCAAGCACAGATTACCATGTATTGCCATGAATAATATCTGCCTAGAAATAAATCACAGGGGCCACACTTTCCATTTCCACAGAAACCAGAAAGAAATGCTGCAGATGGAGGAGACAGATGGTTAGATGACCAGCAAAACCTGGAGACTTCAAACAGATGAAGTCTGCAACCGTGTGGGTTACAAGGAGCTAACTTTGGGGTAGAATTGAAGTGAAAATCTGACATATCCAGATGTGCATTTCTAGACCTGGGGCTATAACTTAGGGGTAGCAGGTACCAAGTGAATAAAGCTTTGGGTTCAGTCACCCAGATATGCATTTCTGGGCTGGCAGGGTATAGCTTAGGGGTAGAGCATGCCAAGTGAATAAAGCTTTGGGCTCACTCTCCAGTACCAATACACAAAACCACACTAGAACACATTCATTCATAGTCTTCATTTTTTAAAATTTCATTTATTTTGCGCACACACCTGTGTGTCTCTCTCTGTGTGTGTGTGTGTGTGTGTGTGTGTGTGTGTGTGTGTGTTTGTGAGTGTGACCCTGTGGAGGACCAAGAGTGACTTTGGGAATCATCATGTATTGCTTTAACCTGGTATTTCCCAGACTCCACCCATCCAGGACCAGAAGTACAGGCTGCTGCCATTTCCGCCTGGCATTTTTTTTTTCATGGGACCTGAGATCCGAACTTAGGTCCTTCTGCTCATGAAGCAAAGTCTTAACCCCTGAGCCATCTCTCCAGCCCAGAAGTCTTAATGTTTATACCACTTTTTTCTGTTTGTCTTGCAAATGTATCATATGAGATCTCTTTGCCATCCCAGAGGTCACGGCTGAAAGTAGGAGGGAACCACACACCTCAACTACTCTAACCAGAACTAGTCACAATACTGACCTTCACACTAAAATCAGAATAAGCTAAAAAAAAAAAAAAGCAAAAGGAAAGGACTCCCTTTGTGGACTGAGTGTCTCTGAGACCCCTTGTTTTTCTTACTGTCAATAAATTCTGCTTTAACATCTCAAAAAAAAAAAAAAAAAGCAAGAGGAAAGCGAGTGGGCGCATATAGGGGCATCCATGCCAGTGTGCAGCCTTGTGTGCCTTCCTCAGTCACTGCCTGTCCTGGTCTGAATGTGACTCTTGTCCCTTACAGGCTCATGTGTTTGAATCCTTAGCTGTTGTTGATGTTGGGGAAAGTCATGATACCTCTAGGAGGTGAGGCCTTGCTGGAGGAAAGCATGGGGGGGGGTTGAGGTTTTAGATAGCTCCACCCTGCTTTCTTCTTACAGTTTGCTCCTTGCTCTCTCGGCCTCCATGCCGGCCACCGTGATGGAACCAGCCTGTGGTGTCTACTGCCCGCCATCCTTTTCCTCCTTAATGCACTATATCCCCACTGGAGCTGGATGCGAAGGAACCTCCCTTTCTCCCTTACATTGTCTCCCAGCACCAGAAAAAAAAGTAACGGCAACACTCTCCACTTGGATTTTATCAGAGACAGGTCTCTGGCTGATACAGCTGGGTGGCCAGCGCGAGTCCCAGGGTCGCCCGTCTCTGCCTCCATGGCGCTGGGACTACAGATCAAATGCACGTCAGCACGACTCAGTGCAGGAGTGGCCGGTAATCTCCCTGGCTGCTTTCACTTTCAGCTTTTGGAGACAGGTTCTCATGGCGTTGAAGCCTGGCCTAGAACTCACTGTGTGGCAAGGGATGGTCTTGAACTCCTGACTTCCTGACCAAGGGGGTGAGAGGGACGTGCCACCGTCCTGGTCCAATGCTGTGAGTTTTGCCATCCTGTCTTTTTGCTGGTCCAGTTCTCTGCCGCTGACAGGGACATTGTTTTACAATGTCCAGTGTCTCTTAAACTTAACGACAAATATGAACCTGTAGCCACCACTCTCATCAAGACTCGATCGGCTTCCTTAACAAGTTTCCCATATTTCCTTCCTTAAACTTAAAGCATTTTTAAAGAACATTACTTGTTTATTTTTTACACGGTATCTGTGTGTGTTTCTTGTGTGTGCGCCTCTGTGTGTATCAGAGGGCACCATGTGCAGCTGTGGAGAGCCAGGGGTGACCAGGAATCACCCTGGATTATGCTACCTCCTCTCTGCTTTGTTCTGGAGTTTCCCAGCTCTGCCTTCCAGGATCAGAAGTATAGGTCGCCACCATTTCTACCTGGAGTTTCTACATTATCTGGGATGTGAACTCAGGACCTTCTGCTTATGAGGCAGAGGCTTACCCCCTGAGCCATCCTTCAACCCAAATTTAAAAAGACACATGCATGAGAAGCCTTCTCCCTAAGAAACTCTTTCCCCTCCCCGTTGCCCACCAGTGCTGCCCCAGATACTTCCAATTAGCCAAGGTACTTGAAGGATCTACAGCATTCATCTCTAATCAGGGGAGATATTTCCTCCACTTTAGAGAGGCTTGTGAAATAAGCCCATTTCTTGTCTGGTTTCTAGGAGACCAGAATTCATAACAAGGGAGGGGGGGGGGGGAAGGAATCCAATTCATTTCCTTTATGTATCCACTTGATTGCAATCCAAGAAAGTGTGGTGGCAAAAGAGGGGAGGAAAGCCAAGTGTGGTGTCGTGTGTTAACCTTTGTGGGCTGTCTGACTCCTCCGTGGGCTGTGGTGCAGAGGAAAGTCAGTCATTATTGGTGGGGATGCAGCAAAAACAAAGATACACAGAGCAGCGAAGAGGCTCTTTCCTAGTTGTTCTTTCAGAGTTTTGCTCCTGGAACGTACCACTGGGACAGATGATATGAAGGCTGAAAGACCCCCCTTCTTTCTCCTGTGTGCAAGTCACAGCGGCACTTCTCCACCTGCTTTTTGTGTGTATGTATGTGTGTGCGTGCGCACGTGTTTGTGTGTGTGTGTGTGTGTGTGTGCACAAGAGAGTATTTGAGTGTGTGTGCTTATGTCAGTTCAAGGGTAACATCTGGAATCATCCTGGATTGCTCTTCCTCCCTATTGCCTTGTTCTGGGGTTTCTCAGGCTCTGCCCTCTAGGGCTGGAATTAGTCTTCTGCTGTTCCCACTCAGCATTTTTACACGAGATCTGGGATCTGAGCTCAGGTTTCTTTGGCTCGTGAGGCAAAGGCTTTAACCTCTGAGCCAGCTCCCCAGCCCTCGGGCTGTTTTCTTGTACTTACAAGTATTAACACACAGAACATGAAATGCGATCAAAATCTAGTTCTGTCTCTTTGATGTGTCACCTCCTTTGCCTTAACTAGACTCCCCTCCCCCCTTTTTAAGCAGACATCCCAAATAATTTTCCTAATTCCCCAATAAAACCATTTGAACTGTTAAGGTTTGGTATCAGGTATGGGTCTATGTTCTGCCTTCCCATTCCTCTATCCATTCAAGTTTTTGGATGGTCTGCTTGGGAACAGGCTGATTTTGCAGTCTGCTTTTCCCTGACCAGGAGTGCTAGAGCGTGGTTGGGCTGGACCACGAGTTCCAGAACACACGCTCTCTTGTTCCTTCCCTCTTGCTTCTCCTCTCCTCTCATTTCCTTGCCCCCTTTTATTTTTTTCCCTTCCCTTTCTTTCTCTTCTTCTCCTTGGGCTTCTCTTTCTCCCCATCTCATTTGCTTTCAGACCCCTTTCATTTCTTCCCAACTTCCATCTTCCCCTCTCTTCTCCTCTCGGTTTGCTCAGTAAAAATAGAAATGATCCCGTCTATGGTGAATGTGGCAAAAAGTGAGAGAGGCCTGAGGCCAAACCTGTATGACTGTGGCCTCTCAGCAAAGTGAGCCGCAGCTGGTACTGAGGCCGGCGGATAGAGGCATCCATGGCGTCCCTCCACAGCCCCAGAGCCCTGGGCTCTCTCTGTTCCTCAGCTCGAAGCCCACTGGCGGTGCCACCCCATCCCCTCTCAGGGATGTTGGAACAAGGGAGTGAGTAGCTAGGTACGCGCAGTTCAAGATGCTAAGCATACTGCCCACCATATGAATGCCAATCAAGCTTGGGCCACTTTGAGGAGTCTCCCTGTTTATCCTTATAAGCACAATGAGATCATGGCTAAAGCACCTCTAGCTGGTGGGTCTATGTTGAAGGATCTTCTGTCATTTCCGCTAGAAAAGCTTGATAACATTTTACCTGTTCAACCAGCTTTCCAGCCCAAGATCTTTTTTTTTTTTTTTTTAAAGGTACTGAGACCGCTGTATAGCTTGGTTATGATGGGATTTGCAAAACATTTGTAAAAACTCAAGAGACCTATACATGAAATTGGGTGAAATTTTCTTTGTATAAATTATGTCATAATGAAAAATACTTTTGGGAGAAACCAAGATTTTTTTCCCCACCTTTTATTTTTTTCCTAATCATACGTGCTCAATAGGACCCCCATCATCTCCTTCCTCCCTCTCCTCCCCCCTCCCCATCATCCCCCACTGCACTCTTCCCCATTGCCCCCTTCCTTTCCCCCCCCCACTACCAGTGCCTCCCCTTTCCTCCCTTCCATCCCCTGGAGCATCTATTTATGTGGTCTCCAAACCTCCTTCTTGGTCTTCTAAGGATCCTACTGCCTGAAGCCTTCTCCCTGTGCTCTGTGCTAGACCTTGGGGGGGTTGTTGACATGTCAGCCATTGTTCAGGTCAAGCAAAGGTCAGGCGGCTGCAGCCCTACTTGTGTGGAGTATCTTACATATTGTTGGTGCTCCCCCATTTTTAGGTTCTTAAGAAGCCAATTTTTAAAAAAAAAATATTTTCTGGTCTTTTAGTATTTTATACATGATTGTTGTGAATTCAAGAAATTTTCACACCTTAATCTCTAAGCTCATCGCCCCCTCCTCTTCCCATTGCAACCTTTCTTCTTCCATGTTGTTGGAAAAGAAGGAGGAGGCGGCCCGAAGGGAGATAGAATAGGAACCCAGGCTTTGTCTATGTAGACTGAGGTGTATTGGGGAAGCTCTTCCAAAACTCCAGCGAGGGAGCAGCCATTTCCCCGCGAGATGGAAATTACTACTGATTTGGAGTCAGGGGTGCAAATTTTTAACCGTTGGAGTGCAGGGGAAAGGAATTGCAGCTCGACGGTTGGTTCTGTTCCCTCCCAGAATAACTAGGGGTCTGTTTAGTTGTCTGTTCTCCTTATCAGAGCCTGTTAACGTTCTTGGTGGGGTCTCTAGTAGAGATGTTTCCGATCTCAGATCTATCAAGTGGGCTCTCTGTGGGTCTCCCTCCTAGGTTCTTATCTTTTTTCCATGACTGGCCCACTGAATTTCATCTGGGTGCCTTTGATGGTACATGCCTTACTATTGGCTGGAACATGTGTCATACGTCAGAGAGTAGACCACTGAGGGAAGAAATTCCCTCCCCTACTCATTCCCCCTAGGATTAACCCTCACCAGTTCCTCAGGGAGATGTGGGGCTTCTCGAAGAACCAAGATTTTTAACTGAGTTGTGTGCAGGGTACAGGTCAAGCAGATTTTCCATTCCCACCTGGGCCCAGCCCGGCACTTTATGTTCTTTTCCAGGGGTTTCTCTTTTAGCTTAAAATATGCAATTTTTTGTTATTGAAATTGTTCTTAGTTTCTCATTTTGGAAAAAAAATCCCCTCTGAAGCTTTGTTCTTTTTATTTTTAGCATTTAAAATTGCATCTTTAGGTAATGACTTTGGGCGATTTTTGAAATCTATTTCAGAGTTCTTTTCAAATAAATGGAGGTTTTATGGACTTACTGCTTCATTGTCTTCTGGTCCATTAAATTGGTTCTTTTCTATTTTTCTCCTTTCCTAAGATATGCATTGAAAGTTAAATTTCCTCTACCCACAGCTTTAATGTTATCTCATAAGACTCCGACATGCAATATGTTCATTTGAAGCCATTCTAAATATTTAATATCGAGTTTAGTTTTCTCTTTAATCCATAAAACATTCACCTTCAAATCCCTAAACTTGTGACAGAAATGACATCAAATGGCTTGTTAATAATGCATTCACTACACTTTCATTTCTTTTTATCAGCTTGATCTATCAGTGATTGGTTGATTGATTGATTGGTCGGTTGACTGACTTAAAGTAGAGAGATACCTGATAGATTGAAAGAAGAGAGGCAGGGGAAGAAGGAGAGAGAGAAAACACAGGCACATGCATGCCATAAGTCATCTGTGGAGGTCAGAGGACAACGTTCAGAGTCAGTTCTCTCCTTCCAACATATAGGCTTCTGGGTCACTCGTCACTCGGTTTGTACGCAGGCACCTTTATTGCTGAACCATCTCTCCGCCTGACCTATCAAAATTTTTTTTCTGTATTTTATAAGCTTTCTGAGCATTCATCCCTGCCTCCCTCAATATCCCCTCTCTTTCCCCATCAATCCCTTTTACTCCCTCCCACCCTCCTTCCCTCATACTTCTATGGACCCAAGGGTTCACCCCGGCCTAGCTACTCTTGTGGGGGTTCAGGCCTCTATCGTATATCAAGTTACCTCTCTTCAGGCCACCCCACTGATATGGGCATTTTCCTTCACCTCATCCATCTTTAGACCCTAAGGTTTCCACTGTATGCTCTTATCTTTCTTGAGTTTCTAGGTGATCTATCAACTTTTGAGAGACAAACATTAACAGATTTATTCATTCATCCTCATAGTTTCCTAACTTCTGCTGTATATATTTTCGAGACTATGCAGTTAGATGGATAGAAGACATTTTGAATTGTTGATTTTTCTAATAAGTTGGTGCTTTAATCACTACACCTACTTCAAAAATACTTTAGGCTTTAAAATATATTTTGCATGATAATAATGAAAACTGGCATTCTTTTAGAAATACATCTGTCATGCCCTTTTATTTTAATCTTTTCTATATTCTTACTGTTGTGCATTTTTAATTATTTATTTATTTGTACGTGTATGCGTGTGTGCGTGTGTGTGTATGTATGCGTGTGTGTAGAACCATGGACGAATTCAGAAACCACCTTGGATGGCCTCCACCTCCTTGTTTACTCTGCCTGGGGATTTACAGGCTCTACCCTACCAGGACCAGAAACACAGGACGCCCCTGCTTCTGCCCGTCATCTATACGTGGGGTCTAGGATCCGAACTCAGGACCTTCCGCCTGCAAGGCAGAGGCTTAATCCCTGAGTCACCTCTCCAGCCCCCTGTTGTGCATATTTTATAAATAGTGTCCATCTAGATTTTGTTGTGAAGTTTTGAACAATATTGATCTTTGAACATGAAGAAATATATTTTAAAGCCTAAAGCCTAGAACATTTTTAAAGTGGGTTTAATGATTATAGCACCAACTCACCAAGAAGATCAACAGTTCAAAACAGAAGACCCATGGTATTGGGATCGCTGGTCTGTCTGGAGTCATTTCCATTTTTTAATCATATCCTAGCTCTCATGATGATCCTCCTGGGATTCCTTGTTCCCCACCTTCATTTGGAGCATTTTCATTCCCTTCACTATCTCTTTTGTCTCTTCCCTGGTTTAAGTTCTACATTCCATTCCTACTCATAAACCTGTAATGTGCTTCCTAAGAAACTTCAAACTGAGTCCTCCTTTCCTCCCTCCTCCACCTTAGAACATTTTATTTACCCCCTCCCTGCTTTATATTTTGATGACTATCATGTGGTTCTGCCCTTTTGAAAAATCCCCCAATTGCTCATCACAATTAATTTTATTCTTAATCAATGTACAGTCATCGATGAGACTAAAACAAGGTTAGTAGCATCCTTAGTCAGTATCCCGTGTGTATATGTATGCGTGTGTGCATGTGTGTGCCTGTGTATGTGTGTGCGTGTGTGTGTGTGTGCATGTGTTTGAAACAAGTTTCCTGATTTTTGCAATCCGTTTACATATTGCTGATAAATTCACGACCAAACAAGGGAACAAGGGGGGTTTATTTTTGCTTACAATTCTCCATTACAGTTCACAGTCTGGCTTGTCATGAGACTTCATTGTGCCACTAGCAGCCAAGGGGACTAGTCACACCATAGCCACAGGAACTACTGAGAGAGGGCACCCATACTCGCTGGTCTGTGAGTTAGCCAATGTACTGAACCAGCTCGCTCCCTCTTATCCAGCTGCCCAGGGAATGATCTCACCCACTATGTGCCATGCCTTCCCATATCTATTAGATAATTGCCTGCAGACTCATGTAGGGCTGCCCTAGCTCCCAATTCCTCACAGCCATGCCCAAGGCTCAGACTTCAATGGTCAAGTTGGCATCTGTCGCTAACTGCTAGAGTTACTAAACCTGGTGCTCACTGATTGGCTAGATGGGCTGGCCAGTGGGCTCCAGGAATCCACCTGTCTTCTCTACTCCAATTGAGGTTACAAGTTACTGTCCATCTGGTTTTTTCACACGGATGCTGGGTGAACTCAAATCATGTGGGTGCTTTTGTAGCTAGCACTTCACCCTCTCCCCAGCCTCTTGAAAGAAGCGAGCCACTCTTTCTCTGGCTTCTTATTTAAATAGCTTTTTAAAAAAAATTACTACTCAGTACTTTCAAATAGTTGTAATCAAGGAAGTGGTTGTGAAGTTATCCAAAGAGGAATATTTCGCTTACCGAAAGAGTAAATATCGGGCCTCTTGGTTCTATTGCTATTGAAAGTGAATGCAAAAGACAAAGTAGCTGAGAAAATTTAATCTGTTTTCCCTAAATGTGTTGACATAAAAACCAGAGTATTGCGGTTGGCGGGAACTTCTGAGACCATCCATCTATTGGCAACTCTTCACATCAAGCATGAGGAAGCTCCTTCCCAAGGTGTCCCTCAGTGATCTACAAGTAAAATCCTCCTGAGGAAGTTCAATGGGGTTCCTTGCCCCACAGCGTTCCTGCTTTGCCCTCTGGCGTATCTCCCTGCTTTTTGGGTCCATAAGAAGAAAGATCATCTCAAGATTTTTGTAGCCAGTATCTTGACTACTGCTCCCTATGGGGGAGCATGTCCCCATGAATAAAATGGGTCATGCCTTGCTGTTGATGTAGCAAATTGTCTGTATGCTACGTGATTGCTGTATTTTCCTAAAAACATTCTCATTTTTAGCTTAGTCTAAAATTTCTCTGGTTTTCTATTAGTCACTGAAGCAAGCCGTTCAAAAGTTTTACAAAAAGTTTCAATGTAAATTTATTATATTTTGTGTGTGTGTGTCTTATGTGTGAGTGTGTTTGTGTGTGTGTGCGAGCTATACATATCAAAGGACAATGTGTGTGCCTGTGAAAGCCCAAGGGTGACTTCAGGAATTATCCTGGATTGTTCTACCTCCTTTTTGCTTTGTTCTGGGGTTTCCCAGACTCTGCCTTCTAGGGCCAGAAGTGCAGCCCAAACCCATTTCTGCCTGGCATTTTGTTTGACCAGGGTATGTGGGTCAGGCCCTTCTGCTTGCAAGGCAGAGGCTTAACCCCAGAGCCATTTCTCTAGCCCCTTAACAAAAACTTTAGGTCAGGGAAAATTCTACAACCTTTTGTGCTACTTAAGCCAATATGCTTCGTTTCTTTTATATTGCATTTTCTTTCATGCATAGGCATCAATCATGTGTGCCCATGTGTGTGGAAGCTAGAGGTCAACTTTGGGTTTCTTTGTCAATCGCTTTTCCACCTTGGTTTTTGAGATGGGACCTAAAACTTAGAATCTGACTCTCACTGAGTGCATAGACTGGCTGCTGCTTGAACTCCTGGGATCCCCTGTCTCTGCTTCCCAGCAGTAGCATTACACAACCCCCCCTCCATGCTCGGCTTTCCTGGCTGCTGGGGATCATACTGGGCGGCAGCACTTTACCCCCGAGCCATCTCCCCAGACTCCTGGGTTTTCTTTTTTATATTTTCCTCCTCCTGACATTATTTCTTCTCCTCAAAGACAATGCGAAGGAATTTGTATGCGGCAGCATTTCTGATCCCGAGACCTCATTCCCAAGATAGCAGACGCCAGTTGCCACAGGGAGATGGAACCAGTCTTTCTCCTGTGCTGTTCACTAAGGATTAAACTTTTAGCTCTGTGCTCAGAAGTCCATCTCATTTTAGAAGACGCTGCAGAAAGAAACCGTGTTAGCAAATGAACAAAATCAATGTAATTTTTTCTCCCACTTTGACCCTGTATACACTCCAGTTCCAATTAAACCATGCGGGTAAAAACTGTGATGGGGTTAATTTGTCAGCTAAGGATGTTCACTGCCTGGGGACGTACCAGCCTCATTATAGATGTCTCTGTATCAGGCTCGTCCTACAAAACCCTAGACTACACTGCGCTCGAAATAACTTCTTTTTTAAAGGACCCTAAAGAAAAGGCAGTCAAGTCTTCTGACAATGATTGTGTGGGATGATGAGTCAGGTGGAAAGAAACCATGACCCCCACCCAAGGTCAAGAGATACTGAGGTCAAAGTGGATAAAGCATCGTTGAAAGATTTCCATGTGCCATGTTTCTCCCACAAAGCCAGGAGCAGGCTTACTTTGTCTTCCACCATACAGAAGCTGTTCTTGTCTAGGTACCTAAGATGTGGAATCTTCCTTCTATTTGTAAAAAAGAATGGCTAAGCACTGTGGAAATTGATGAACAGGTTGATATGCTAGGATGCCAGAATTGGTTTAGACTAAGACATACATTGTGAAGACGGGATCAAGTAGAGAGAGGTGAACTCACTTGTCCAAGGCTGTACAGCTGGCCACAGTGACACCAGTGACCTCGCTGGCAAATCACTGTCACCCACTGTTCTTAATTTAACATCCAATTAAAAGAGAAAAAGGGACTCGCTGCATATCCTGATATTGGGACATCAAGCGACTCTCCTCAAGGTCTCATGGGAAGCTCATAATTGGAGTTCGAGCAGGGACTGGGCACTTTACCGTTCCGAATCCTTTGAGGGATGCTTCTGAAGCACACGGCCTCACGCGACCAAGGCTTGCCAAATATTCTTTGGCCTGCGAGCCTGGTGCTGAGGATGTCCCACAGCGGAGACGAGTGAGAAATTAACCAGGCTCTGAGAACTGCTGGAGTGCGAGGTGCAGGGACCAGAGGGGAAGGGAAAGGCTTTCTGCTACCGCTATCGGTGGCTTAGAGCTGAGCAACTTTTGTAGCTGGGGCATGCGTGCAAATGCACCCTCGTGTGAAGCAATTTTGCCACCAGAGGGCTGTTTAAGAGAGGCCTGGCTCTGAATCACAAATGTGGGATCCATTGATGGTCATCTGTCCACTGAAACCTCTGGCTACCTCACACACACCACCAAGCTGGGGCTCCTTGTATTCAACTTTCTCCCTTCCTCCCACCCTTCCTCTCTCCTTTACTTTCTTCTTCCCTTCTTTCCTTCCTTCTTCCTTTCTCCTTCTCTACTTTCCTCCCTTCCTCCTTTCCTTTCTCTTCCCTCCCTTCGTGTGTGTGTGTGTGTGTGTGTGGTGTGTGTGTGTGTGTGTGTGTGTGTGTGTGTAAGAGGGTACTTAAGTGTGTGTGTGCCTATGAAGGCCCAAGGATGACATCAGGAATCGTCCTGGATTGCTCAACCTCCTTATTGCTTTGCTCTGGGGTTTCCCAGGCTCTGACTTCCAAGGTTGGAATTACAAGCCATTGCCAAATCCGCCTAGCATTTTTACGTGGGATCTGGGATCTGAACTCAGGTCCTTTTGTTTTCAAGGCAAAAGCTTTAACCCATAAGCATCTCCCCAGCCTTTGACTTTCTTTTTATGAGGGAAGTTTCTGTATCTTGATTCCAAATGTATTTTCCTCTAACACTGCTTGGTTACAACAAATACATCTCCTTATCTTATGAGGGATAAAGGTGAATTTATTAAAGTCTTTAATGACTTTTTTCCTCTGTTCAATAAGGTGATGCCACTCTTTTCCCAAGGAGGAAAACCTAGATTTGAGTTAAAAACTATAAAGTAGTCAGGTGCAGGGTGCATGCGTGCCATCCCAGGATTCAGGAGGCTGAGTCAGAGGACTGCTGCTAGTTTGAATCCAGTCTGTGCTACGTGGTGAATTTAAGGCCAGACTCAGCTATATCATGAGACTCTGCCTCAAAAATAAAATTGAAACACCAAAAACCCTACATTATTCACCTGGAACCAGACCAGCCAAATCTCTCCCCATCCTAAAGCTCAGGGAACCTTGTGGAAGAGGGGCAGCAAGATTGTAAGAGCCTAAAGATGGGGAGGACCAATGATATGCAAGATACTCCACACAAGTTAGGGCTGAGACAGCCAGGATGGGACTTTCGCCTGACTGGCACAATGACTGACATGTCAATGACCCCCTAAAGTCTAGCACGGATCACAAGGAAGAAGGCTTCAAGCAGTAGGATCTTTAGAGGCAAGGGATTAAACAATTATAATAGAGTTCCCATGCTAATGGGGAGCCCAAGAAGGGGTCCTGGGCTATGCCACTGAGTCCTGAATTCTTGCTAGGGTGGAGGACTCAGAAGGAGGTTCGGCTGCCCACACTCTAGGGGATGGGAGGAAGGGGGTGGAAGGAAGGGGAGAAGGGGGAGAGTGCAATGGGGAACGACGGAGGAGGGGAGAAGGGAGGAAAAGGAGGGGAGATACCTATTGAGCTTGTATGATTAGGAAAAAATAAAATGTGGGGGGGGAAAACACAAAATTGAACAATCGAACGAATAAAAACCAATTGTAAGATATTTCAGGGACAAAGCCGGATGACTGATCTAGATTAAAAGAGACATGAGTCATCTTGGATGGGCACTGAAAGTGGGCATCGTCCGCACCTGAATTTCTGGGGTGCACCAGCCTGCGCTGTGACCTTCACCTGCTCTTTCTCTCTAGCAGCTTCCCCACAGGGGAGAGCTCTCTAGCCAGCAGGCATATGTTCCTGGCAAAGGCTCTACTCTTCTTTGGCAGGTGTTATTTGGGAGAAGGGTTCTTAGCACTCCAGCGCTGGGAATTTGAGAAGGTGTGCTGAGCACAGGAAACCTTCACGCCCTGGACTTCTCTGGCGGCTTAAAAATATTTGCAAGGCCAATCATGAGTTGTCAACAGACCTCAGCTTCAGTCGACTTGATGATATTTTTAAGCCAGTAATGAATTGCTCAGAAATCTTCAGGAGATGCCTTGGGACAGCAGAGAAAACTGGTTCCTGTTGAGAGCAAACAGCCTTCCTCTCACCCACAGCTTCCTCCAGCGCCAACAGAAGGTCCTAACGCCCAGGATCTCGGAATGTGACCTGATCAGAAAATAAAGCTGTTGAGGATGCCGCAGCGAGACTGGCTGGAATAGGCTAAACTCCTGATGTGCGGTGATCACGTATTTCTATCAAGGGACACTTAGGTGTTCAGATAGAGAGGACACTGCATAGAGATGAAAGTATGGACCAGAGCAAGAGATGACCAGGGTCGTCAGCAAACCAGCAACCAGAGGGGAGGCACAAGACAGATTCTTCCAGGCAGCTGGGAAGAGCGAGAGCCCTTGGAAACTTACACAGTTGCCCTGTCTTTTTGACAGAACCGGGCCCTGGTGTCTTGCTTTCCCATTGAGGGCTCTGATTCATTGCAGGGGGACAGCAGGGTTGGCTCTGCTGGCTGTGAGAGAGCTTGCGTCAGTTTTCCATTTTGTCTGTGATAAGATATCAGAGCCAACGGAAAAATTAGTAAAGGTTTGTTTGGCTTAACTAACTGATTTTGGTCATTTCTGTCCACAGTTGCTTGGTCTTGTGTGTGGGGGCACAATTTGTCTAGTCAGGTCTCTGGGGCAGAGGAGGCAGGCTGAGTTCGCAGACATCGAGAAACAAGGCGAAAGCCAGGATGGGCCCAGAGTCCCTCTATCCCCCTCAAGTGTGCACACAAATGATCTAACGCCCCTTCATTAGGCTCCGCCTCTACAGAGTCCACAATCCCCCAATAGCAATACCAAGGCTAGGAACCAAGCTTTTAACACAAGGGCCTTTGGGGGTGTCTGAGTTTCATTTTCCAGTTGCTGTACTGAACACAGCACTCAAACAATCTAGGGAAACGAAGGGGTTTTTTATTCTTGTTTATGAATTCAAGTGATGGCTCATGGTAGTAGGAGAAATACCAGACTGAGAGATCTGACCATACCTGGTCCACAGAAAAGCCGATGGAAGGGCAAAGTCCAAAACATAACCTGCCAGTCTGCTAAATTCCAACGAGCTCTCTGTCCATCTTATCCACCTGCCAAAGGCATGGTCCTACCCACCCATGATGAGCAGGGTCTTTCCACATCAATTAGACCGCCTCCTGCAGGGCTTGTTCAAGGCTTATTGTAACTAATAATTCATTGTAGGTCAGCCTAAAGTCTCGGTTCTCAATTGCCCAGCTAATAGCTAAAACTAAATACCATAGGCAGGATATTTAGGATCTACACTATGTCAAGGCTTCATGTGAAAAGCAGAATGTCCCTTTTTGATGTTCCAAATTCAATGCTTTCCCACTCCCAGTACAAATATACCACCAGTTGAGTGACAGGACCCAGCCTTGGAGCGGTCTTAGATTTCTCCTTCTCTCTTACTCCTACCTTCTCTCCCGGGTCCTGCCACTTCTCAAGTACCTCCCCTGCGTCTATCTGCCGCTCCTGTTTTTGGTTCTGCCGTCAGCACCTCATGCAGACATTAATTATCTCCTGCCTAGACTGTCACAACAGCCTTCCAACTGGATGCCCTGCCAGGATGCGCATCCCGTCCGTGGTAAGATCTGTGCTCACCAGTGAGTCACCCAAAAGCCGGCTAGGATTAATACCACCTCCTCGTTACCAAAACCCAACTCTGCAGCCTTCCTGCTTCTCCGTGACCCCATCTCAACTTCCATTCCCACTGTTAACTCATGTCCCGCCTTTCAAACCAGAGCTGGATTTGCCAGCTGGGTGCGTCCTCAGCCTACCTCATTGGTTGGGTGTAGAATGTCCTCTCCCTTAATTCTGTGGTCACTGACCTGACCACTCTGCAAAGGCTCTGTGGAGCCTTCATCCCACAGGGATGCTCACAGGTCCTAGGATGATGCCATGAGCTACATCAACCCTGAGTCTGGAGTTACTGAGACGGGGCTCTGAAAAATTATGAATTATCTCTGGGTTTCACTTCTGCAGCACAGAACTGGGGTTGAGAGTATATGGGGCCACGATGAGAATTTGACAGGTGAATTACACTTCGGACGGCATCCAACATATTAAATACTCAGTCACTATTTGATAGTATTATTAGAAGGAACGACACCCTGATTTCTCGTAGCATCCCAATGAATCACCTTAGGCCATGGTAAATTCTCTGTGTGTGTGCACAGGTTCACGTACATTTGTGTGGGTGGGTGTGGGTCTGTGAATGCCACAGTGCGCTTGCCAGAGGACAGTCAGGTGTGAGGCCTCACCACCCACCTTGTGTGAGAGAGTCTCTTGTTGCTGGCCGCTGTGTTAGCCTGTGTAGCTGGTCCCAAGCTTCCGGAGGTCGCCCTGCTTCTGCCTTCCATCTCGTCCTAGGAGTCTGGCATTAACATGTGTGTCTGGCTTTCTGTGCATCCTAGGGATTCACATTCAGGTCTTTGCATTTGTTTTTTTTAATTTTTTAAAATCTATTTATTTATTTTTTCCACTCATACAAACTTGATAGGTACCCCATTCCCCTCCCTCCCTCCATCCCTCTCTGGATCCCCTTGTTCTCTCCCCCTTTTCCCCTTCCTTTCCCCCCTCCCTCCCTTTCTCCCTTTCTCCCATTGTCCCTCCCCCTCCCCCCGCATCCCTGGAGCATCCTTTAGTGTGCATGTCAAACTTCTCTCTGGGTCCTCCTCTCTAATGAGGTATAAGGACTCAGTAGCATTGCCTAGAGCTCCTTTTTGTGTTCCCCTTTAGTATAGGAACACTATTGTGGCTGTTGCCACAAAGGATCCTAGTGCCTGTGATCCATGCTAGACTTTGAGGGGTCAATGATATGTTGGTCATTGCGCAGGTCATGCAAAGTCCTATTATGATTACTTCGGCCCTAACTTGTGTGGAGTATCTTGCATATCGTTGCTCCTCCCCATCTTTAGACTCTTACAATCTTAACCGCCCCCTCTTCCGCAAATTTCCCTGAGCTTTAGGATGGGGAGAGAGTAGGCTGGCCTAGTACCAGGTGGTTGATATAGAGTGTCTGATGTTCTGAATTATGGTTTGTTGATTTTTTTTTTCAGTTTTGCTGCTCCTGCACCACCCTTAGCTCCATCCTGATGGGTATTGGATGTCACTCCCTGGCCAGAGATAAAAGGCTGTTAAAATAGAGTCTTATCATAAGAGTAGATTCAAAGGTAGATGGAATAAGAGTAGGAGACTGCGGTGAGGAGGGATCAGTCTCCCATTTGCAGGATGGTTACCTTCTATCCGCCAGACTGTATGCTGTCAGGTCTTTATATTTGTGAAGAACGTGTTTTATCTTCAGAGTCATCTGACCAGCCCAAATTGTTTTCCTGACACTTGTCTCCTGCATGTCAGGCTGGCCTCAAACTTGCTATGTACCTGAGACTGCCCTTGAGTTGTTGGATCCTGCCTTTACCTCCCAAGTGACGGGACCCCTGGCCATGTCACATCTCCCGACTTAGGTTTTGCTTATCATCTTTATGAAGCATGCATGCCCTTCTACGAGCCTGCCACATTTCTCCTTATATCTAGAGTGACCCTTTGATCAACCTTGGCCACCGGTTCCAGGGTCCACAGTGAATATCCCTGTCTCCTTTGCTTCCAGGCACTTTGTCACCATTTCTATGTCTGCTCCAACTAAGACATACACAACTGTCTCAGAGGACAGAATTGTGTTTCCAACTTTGTGTAGGGCCCAGTACCCAGGAAATATAAGGTGAAGCCTCAAAAAGCAAATACAAGACAGATGCTGAGCCACTGGAATGTGTGTGCACATCCCAACAGGCAGGAACTATGCTCATACTTCTTCATGTAGCTCCCTGGAACCACCCTGTGAGGTGTCATGGGTTTTTTTGTTCAAGCGAACATTCAAAGGCTAAAATAACTGAAGGCATCTATGATAGTTAATCTTGGCTATCAACTCGATTACACCTGGGATCAGCTATGGGACCACCTGAAGAGATTACGTGGGTTAAGATATTTCAGATACCATGACCAAATCTAACTGTGGATGGTACCTCCCAATGGCAGACCAGATAAAAGGAAGCACAAGAAGGCCAGCTCCTCCCTCATCCCCACTCTCTCTTGTTCTCTCACCCTGTGCTGGCGAGCTCCTTTCACCTGCTGCCGCCATTCTTTGCTGATATCAGAACCCAGATTCTTCTTCCCTTCAATGTGACCGAAGTCCAGAGACTGGCTAGGAATCCTCTGACTTTCAGCACCAGGATAGGACTGTTGAGCTATTCAGTTTCTGTACTAAGCAGCTATAGGCGGCCATTGTTGGACTACCTAGACCTTATCTCATAAGCCAACCCAATAAATTCCCTTTATATAGATCCATCCTATTAGTTCCGTCCCTTGAGAGAACGCTGACGAATAAATACTGCATCTCAGCAGAGAATTATCAATCAGGATTACATCAAGACAATCTAGGACTGGCAATCGCTGCTTTTGTCTTCCTGAAGCACACTGCAGTCACCTCGAGGTCGCTCTTGAGCAACCTTGTAATTATTGGTTGCCATTCTATTTCTTTGGCGCATGTGGGCGAATGTCTTCTGGAGCTCCAAGTTTTCTGTGCCTGGCATTTAGGAGATCTTGGGCAAGTATAGGTTGAACAAAGAACTTTGCAAGGGGAAAAAAAAACATAGCAAATAATGGGGTAATGTGAGCCATTAGGAGCAAAGCATCTGTCAGTGGAAAAGAAAAAGAATTACAAGAAAGAAAGAAAAAGAAAGAGGCTCCTCCATACAGTTGAAAGAACACATTGCTAGAAAGGTTTTATGAAATACTCCAGCTATCTTCTGGACTGAATTCCAGATCGAGACAAGTTCTTATATCTAATCACTGCTTCGGGTCTTGCTTGACCTGAGGTGTATTGTTTTCCAAGCCTGAGGCGTGAGTCAAAGGCCTCTTGGTGTGTGACCCTAAACCCTGAAATGATCTGTGGTGGGCTTTTCAGACAACCTGGGTGGGAACTCACTGCTTCAGATGATAGAGGACGAGAGATGTGAATGCACCCAGCCAACAGCTGGTCTTGGCCCAGTGTGGGGGTGGTGGTGGGGGCACAGGGGTCTTCCCAGCATGACTAGAAGGAGGGCAATTCTGCTAGTTTCCCTTCAGAAAGCAAAACCAGGGCTTAGAAAGGAAGAGACGGGGCTCCGGAGCGCCAGGTTGACTTTCCATCACCGCGACAACATGCTTGGGATCAGTCAACTTAGACAGAGGGAAGGTTTATGTTGGGTCCAGATTTATTCCATGGGTCAGTGGTTCCACTGCTTTTGGAACTGTGTTGGGGCAGCATGCCCTGTCAGGAGCAGGCGGCAGAGGAAGCTGCTCACCTCACGGTGGCCAGGAAGCAACAAGTGCAAGAAGGGGCTGGGATCCCAACACCCTGCGGAGGCAGCAAGGCTTCTGTGACCCAACTTCCTCGCATCTGGTCTCACCTCCTTATGGTTCCATACAGCACGGGAAGCTAGGGACCAATGGGGGGGCACTTCAGGTCCAAATGGTAGCAGGGCAACTCTACCTCTTATTTAATGGCTTTCATTGTCTTCAGATGAAACCTAAGCAAAGACTGAACTTGGAAAAGGAGGCATCTGGTTGGAGCAGGAATAGACACGACTTTAGTCTCCACTAATTACAGTATTCACCAACTGACCCTCGATCTGATATATGGGTCATTATCAAGACCTTACTCTATGAAAAAAGCTTTGTGCTTCAACACCAGAAAACCAAAAATAATTCCATAAAAATATAGTGGGCTGGCTTGCTAGGCTACTAGAGGCCAAAGCATCATCATTTTCTTCTGCCTTCTCTTCCTCCTGTTCTTTCTGATGGTGTTGTCTGGGACAGGGTCTAATGACATGGTAGCAGACCAGCTCTAAGCTTGCTACGGATCCTTGGATTCGTGGTCCTGCTGTCTCAGCCTGCGGAGTTCTGAGATCAAGGGCAACACCAGCAGGGTCAGCTTTCTGTCTGCTCCTCCACAGTCTTGTGACTCAAGGCAGACGTTTAACCTCTCTGTGTTTTGGTTGCCTCTTCTGAAAAGATGGGAGTAAGAATGGCCTCTGTTCGTATGGATTTGTGAAGATCTGAGTGAATAACTCAGTGTGGAAAGGTGTGCACGGCGCTTAAATGATACACATGTTGACAATGAAGACTGAATTAGCAAGGACAATGTGTAGTTGATATTCAAGGATAAATTCTCTTTTTATAATGACTTGGCATAGAAGTACACATGGCAAAAATTCCAGTAATTCTAGTCTGAATACTTGTTCCGTTCCCTCTAAAGACCATTACACTCAAGAATGTTTCTTCTCTATTTTTGCAGAAAAATATTTACTAAATGAATATATATGTGTGTGTTTCTCGCTTCTTAAAAATTAATTGAACACCACCACAACATACTTATTGTTCTATATCTCATCTTGTTCTTTCAACCACTTAACAGAGTGCTGTGGAGTTCTCTTAATATCCAAAGGTATAAATCTCCTTTAAACCTTTTGGTAGCTCCTGCTAATCCATTGTATAGAAAGACTGTGATTTATACAAACTCTCTCCCACAGAGCTATGTCCCCAGCCCAGGATATTGATTTATATAACCGGTCCACCACTTTATCTTGTTTCCAATGTTTTGCTATTGTAAACAACCTGTAATGACTGACCCTGGACATCCATCCTACTGTTTCTTCAAGCATACAGGTAGGTTAAATTCCGGGGCGATTTATCATTTCTTCTGGGCATGCCCTTCCTCCAGACTGGAACTCGGCAGCATCTTTTTCCTTTCTGCGTCTGAGATGCTCTTCCTGGCCTGATCCTCCTTTGTTAGGTTGATATGTTCCGAGGCCCAAGGAAAGTGCATTTAGTTTTCATTACTCTTGCTGTGCCGTGCCTCCCATAAGCCTGCAGGGCTCCTTGGATGGGTCAACTCTCACACTACCCTTGATTTCATTACTGCCAGAGTTCTACGTGAAAAATGGCATCTCACTAGTTTCAGTTTGTGTTCGTTTACTTGTGAGAGCCAGGACTTCTTTATATGTAGACATATTGTTTGTCCAGAGAGTCTGAATTAAAAACAGGAACTCTGCCTACTGCTCTATTTAAAGCTTTCATAGTGACCCACAAGTCGGGAATCCCTACTATGACAGAGAAGACCCTCTGATCTGGGATCTATGTCTCTTCTCCCATGTGGTCCCTCACCTGCCTCCAGTCACACTGGACAGTGAAGACTGACGGCTTGAGGTCTCAACCCCCAGCCCCACTGCCTACTCCCCTGCCTTGTGCCTTGCTCCAGAGTCATTCTGTGATTGGCTGAAGGAGTTCCAATTATCTTAGGCTTCACCTCGAACAGGGGGCCCTCATGAAATGTTCAGTTTTGCTGTGAATCAGAGACCATGATGGTTAATCCTGATTGGCAACATGATGACCATGTCTGTGTGTTTCTAGAGAGGTTAACCGGATGGGAAGTCCACCCTGGATGTGGGCAGCACCGCCCATGCACTGAGTCCAGGACTGAGTAAAAACAGGAAGCCAGCTGATACCAGCATTGTTTTCCTCTGCTTCCTGAACCGTGGACGTCTCACGCTCTGTGGACGCCTCACGCTCCATGGACGCCTCACGCTCCGTGGACGCCTCACGCTCCCTGGACGCCTCACGCTCCAGCTTCCGGGCCTCCCTGCTCTGACAGGCTGTACCCTTGACCTGTGACCAAATAAACCATTCTTTAAGTTGTTCTCGTTGGGTGCGTTCTCGCACCAGTTACTGGCATGGAGACTAAGCCAAGTAATATATCTTCATGGCTTCTGTCAGTTTATAAAGTTAATGATATCTGGATATTTTCCAGTTGATTCTTATTAAATCTCCACCTTAATGAAGTTAGGTATAATATAGTGTGGTATATATACAGTTGTGATGCTAGATGGCAAAAGAAAGACACTGTCCAGACAGAGGCCACCAAAACCACCTTCTTGGGGCTTCTCAGACTCTCCAATATTGAAATGCCCTGGGCACATTCTCATTTCCTTACTTGATTTCTCACTAACTGCCTTCACTTCGCACCACACCGTGTCTGTGTATCCCAACGCCACGGAGTGTGAAGTCATTACTCTCCACGTTCCAGGGGGTGAAAATGACTATGACCTTTTTAGAAAGCAAAGGCCACAAAGCTATTCACACACCAATACATCCCCCCAAAAAACTGTCTAAAGAAAGAAATGCTGCACACATAGATGACTGTGGCAGGGTTATTAATAACTCACAGGGGAGTGCTTCATTCTTTGGAAGGGGACCAAGAACATCTTCTATTATGTTACTGTTGAAATACTGTGTTATATAATATTGCATGTGTCTATTGCAACACGTTGACTAATTAATTCATTGTGTAATGGTGTATGTACATTTCTACTACAACAATAGCATGATGAATTAAAAACTAAAATGAGGTAAAATTATATTTTCATTTTGACTTGCTCTGTGTGAAATCATATTTTTACTTTGACTTACTCCATGTGGAATAAATGCAAGGAAGCTAATATACATGATCATGATTTGTAAGCATTTCAACCATCAAGGATCTATTTCCTCTCTATTTTCAAGCTCTAATGGAGTCTATTAATAATCTTCACAAAAAAGAGGGGAACATGAGAACAAAGTATAATGACACATATGTGCAAGATGCCATATAGAAACCTGCTACTTGCATGTTTACTTGAAAAGATTATGTGGGAGGGGAAGGGAATATTGGAGGATGATAGGAGATGTAATCAAAGTAAACGATGTATGCAAATATAATAAAAATATGAAAGAACATATTTCTAAGTTATTTTACATTTCTTTACTGTGCATGCATGTGTGGGGTGTGTGTCTGTGTGTGGGGTGTGCATCTGTGTGTGGGGTGTGTGTCTGTGTGTGGGGTGTGCGTCTGTGTGTGGGGTGTGCGTCTGTGTGTGGGTGTGTGTCTGTGTGTGGGGTGTGCGTCTGTGTGTGGGGTGTGCGTCTGTGTGTGGGTGTGTGTGTGCCATCACGTGTGTGTGTGGAAGTCAATAGACAACTTGCTGGGAGTCTCTCCTTCCACCAGGTGGGTTCTCGGAATTAAACTTGGATTGTCAGACTTGGCTGCAAGCACCGTTCCTCACTGAGTCATCTCACCAGTCCAAAAATAAGTTTTTAAAAAGTCCAGGGATGAGCAGACACAGCCACGGGCTCGATCCTCAGCTGGTTTTCCAGGGCCTGTGGACTCAAGTTTTTTTTTTTTTTTCTTCTCAATGTTTAAACAGGAAAAGAAAAAAAGAAAAATATTTTTGACACCTGACCAGGAATGTGCAATTCAAATTTCCCTGTTCACAATAAAGTTTCACTGGATCATAAAAACAAAAGATTTTTAAAAAGCTCAAAAATAAGTAAATGAAAAAGCCTTCACGTGTTCTACCTAGAATCTAAACACAAAATCATGATAGCAATGAGCCACAGGTGGAGGTGAGCAAGGCAGAGAACTCATCACAGATCTTGTTTATTCAGGACTGGAACGGGACACAGGAGTCCACTGGTCTCTTCCCAGCCACCCGAAGCAGATGGGAGGTAGGCTCTCAGGAGAACATACGTTATGAGTATCTCTGTGAATATCTGGCTCACATTGATCAGTTATTTACCAGGCAGCTGAAGATCAACCTCATTACCGTAGCAAAGTTCTTTGTCTCGAATCTTTCCAGTTATCCATGCATGAAATAGAATTTTGTGGCAGCAACAGATGAATCATACGATTTTAGCTTTTCGCGTGGGAATCTATTAACGTGAATTACTTCTGCAGAATGAAGTTGGTGACTGCTTCATAAAAGCACCAGAGAGTAACAGGCATGCTGCTTAGACTAAGGTGTTAACAACCATTTCCTTTGCACGGAAAGGTGCTCCACACGCTTTCTTGAGTGTGGGGCTGGTTCAGGCCTTCCCAGAACCTTTTGAGTACAGACCTATCAGAGCAGCAAAGGTCAGTAGTTTGAGCTTCTTCGTTCCTGCTCTTTGTCCCTTTGGGAGATTTCACTTGTACTGTGGTCAGCCTCAGGCAGGAAGTTGATATTGATCAGCTAGCTCACTGGGTTCTCACCTTGTGATTTATTAATTGGGAACATGCCCAAATGTTCCCAGAATCATATAAAAGAGTGTCTAGCTTGAAGCTGCTGTTATCTTAAAAGTGCTGACCGAGTACTAAGCTAGTCATAATAATTAAGTTTCTCATCGAATGTTCTCTTGATATTCGTTCCCTACTTTTTGTTTTTATAAGATTGTGATATTCTTGCTGTTTTGGCTATTATGAAAGATTTGGATGGTTGCCCAACTGTCATATATAATACCTGAGAAATTTGGAATAAACTCGTCTTGGTCCTCAGTCTTAGCAGGGCTGAGACCCTTCCAACCTAGGCCTGGTTTAATCCCCACAGAGCCCCTCATTGTGCTCTGCATTGATGGGCTAAGTGCTGGCGCTTACACTTGCGCTTGACACCAATGTGAAGTGCTAGTAGGGCGATTTCCCTAACAAGTGAGAGAATACAAATCCCAGTAACAGAGAACAAGGAGCTATTTTGAGAAAATGCTGATATCCCAACAGAAACATTCATTCTCTTATACACTTAAATTATGAAGGAGAAAAAATACACTGCATATTACAGTAGTCTTCAGTGCTCAAATTATACCTGTCTGTGAGTATCATTAGCAAGTGCCCTTCTGACTTTCACTTCCAAAGACTTCCCACATGCCCTTCATTATCACCCATCTTAAGCAGAAAATACCCTGGGGGCATATGAAGTTATCACCCACAGTCAGCTAGCCCATGTTAGACAGGCTGGCTCTTGAAGCCCTGCTTTTTGTCATTCACATGGCCTCATAATATCTCACATGCTGTATATTCTTACATCGATCCAGCTCTCCCTTGGGCTCACAGAAAGAAGACAGACCTTTAGAACTGACCTTCAAGAGCTGACTCCTTTGAGCCCCCCCATGGTCTTGGTTTCTCTATGTTAAGGTTACTAAATATTTGTTTTAGTCCAACGGGTCCCAGATGGAAATTGATTCATCGCCAAATGTCATTCCTACATCTCTTATATCCTGACAAGTTAACCAACGTTATCAATTCCAAACAGCTTTTTGATGAACAGACACATTAATATGCATCATCCCGGGATGATGTCTTCCCTGGGAATTCCAACATCACCAAGTCCTGCTTCTAAAGTTCCCTCTATTTTCTTAAGAAGATCAATTTTCTGAATTGAGGTAGTGCATAAAATTTACCTACCTTGGCATTCATGTCTCTTGGACGGTCCAATTCCAAAGGTACCAAGTCACATGTTATGGTGATCTTTCCAGAGTAAGCCCAAGAGGTCTTGTAAGAAGACCATCTTGCCCTCCAATCCTTTGGAACTTTGCCATTTATCAACTATGTGATTCTCAGCAAGTTACCGGTCCACACTAAGCCTCAGAATCCTGGTCTATAGCAGGGATAACTGCTTTAGTAGTTGGCTGAGAGAGTTAAATCACAGCTAATCAGTATTTGTCATATAGGGGGCAGTGAACTGTTAACTATTAGCTTTGTCAATAGCAGTACCAATACATACTGAGAATGGTATAATTACTAAGATTTAGTGAAAAAGAGTTGGATGGAAATAGTCAATGGATAGTTGGTTATCTAGATGGAGAGTGGAGAAAGGAAGATACTGCTCTGCAATCAGCCTGAATCTGGAAGAGAATTTCAGGCTTGATTCATCAATATGTACCCAAGTGAAGATGAAGTTGGAACAGCTCTGGAGGGAGGAAGCCTGGTAGGGTTAAAATGAGACATTTAGCACCTGAAATCTTGCTACACTCGGACAGTGGTTTGTCCCTTCCGAAACTTATGTTGAGATTTAATCCTCATTATGACATCTTCAGAGGTCAGATGAGACCTGTTAAGAGATGGTCAATGGACGCTGTCCCCTCAAAAGCAGATTAAACCATTCATGCCATTCATGAGCTAAGTGATGATCAGGTTGAAGAGTTATTTGGAGGAAGGACCTACAATAAAAAGCCCATCCGGTGGGCCTTCTTGTATCATGTGATCTCCTTGGTTTCCCTAGGACTCTGCCAGCAAGAAGACCTCCTTGACCCCTTGACCCTGTACCAGATCCAGAAGCCAAAATATATTTCATATCTTTATCACTTGATGAGTCCCAAGCATTATTAGCCACATAAACTAGGTTAAGACCATACTTATCTGGCGAGAGAGAAGATTGATCATGAGGTAGTGGCGGCATCCTCCACTCTGTGGAAGGAAAGCCAAGTCCAGTACTACCCCCTTCATGGAAAACAGCAAATGTCTATGAAATGAATGAACGCAGGACACAACGAGATTGTGAGTTGGAAAGGGAAAGATCAGAAGAGGACCACAGTTGTGCCCCATTTAAGGACACAGATCCCTTCTGAGAAATGCATTCCCGAATGATCGTGTTGTGAAGATTTAAGCATCACAGAATGTGCTTCCACAAACTAAGATGTCTATGACTGTTGTGACAAGAAGTAATCTCATGGGACCACCGGTGTGCATGCAGGCTATCTGAAATGTCGTTATGAAAATGTATGACTTGTGCTGAGCGTGTGGCTCAGTTGGTAGAGTATGCTGCATGTGCTATACCCTGAGTTCAGCCTCTAATACCTCATAAACCAGGCATGGTAGTGCATGATTGTAATTCCAGATGTTCTCCTCAGCTACATAGCAAGTTGGAGGCCAGTCTGGGCTCTAGGAAACACCTTCTGAGAAAAAAAATATGTATTCTATCTACAGAGAAAGTTCAAGGAGATCCCCAGGCCAAGACAGAGGGTATGGAAAAATAATAAGTGTGTGCATTGTGCATCTTGCAAGGTCTGAAGTGACTCAGAGGCATTGGGGGCAGCTAATAGAAATGAAGACAGGAGTAACCAGAACTCTGGGGCATGCTGAAGGAAGAGGGGGCAAGCTATTGGTGGAGGGCTGCAAACAAAGAAATTTATTCCTGTCAAGAAGCGAAGGCACTCTCCTGACTTTGCTCCCCTCGACAGTCAGAGGCCAGTCTCACGTTCCTGGGTCTCCTGGTCTCCGTGGTCCCTCTGACTTCTGAGAGTGAGTAGCTAACGTCTTTTCTACTTGTTAAGCAGAACTGATCTCAGGTCTGGCCATTCACATCTCCATGGTGACCATATTCCCAATTTCTACTGGCATAGGTGCTGTTTATACTTCTCATTCCGTCCTTAGAAGTAACCAGACTGACTTACTCCTAAGGATGTCCAGGTTTGGAAGCAAAGCATATGGTTACTCTACTTATGCACATCTCCTGGCCTTACCCGCCTCTGAGAACACATCTTTTTTCTGTCATGGGCATTTCTGCCTGTGATGCATCACGGAGAAACGAGAAGGTGCACTGCCTCAGGGGCCCGTATGTTTCTACACTGCATTGTGAATTCTGAGAGAGGACCAAAAACTTCCATGAACCAGCTTGTTGGAACCCCAGAAAACAGGGGATCAACTTCATTCTGCTGAACTCAATGACATGTCCCCAAACAGGCTTCTGCGTCTAGTCCCCAAACAAACAAGTCTAAGAGCAGCTGAGAACTGCCGTCCTGCACACCACGCCCCAATACTACAGAGATAAAAAGGGAACCTTCCTTGCTTTTCCTAATGCATGTGCACAAGAAAAGCACCATGGAAGAGAAAAATAAGGTCCTCTAAGAATTTTCTATAACTTAACTTTAAAAGTTAGTTTACTTTTGCTCTTTCAGAGTTGCATACATGAATACAATGAACTAATGTCTTTCACCCCTTATTACTCAGACCCATCTCTGCCTCCTTTCTCAGTGCAAACTACCTTCTCCCCTACCAATATGCCTCTTATTTTCATTTCTTTTTGTGTGTGTGTCTCACTGAATCTCATCTGGGTTGGCAAGTGTTTGAGCGCTTGCTGGGGAATGATCATGATAGTAGGGGTGGCACGGAGGAAAGGTTAGCTTCACTTCAAATCATCGAAACAACCTGATGAGGCATCAATTATATCACAATCTTTAAGATGAGAGAAGCAAAGTAAAGAACGTGCAAACTGCCCAAGGTAACTCAGCATCTGTGTTTGCCCAGCAACCAACGCCATCTCTTGACACAAAGTCGCTTATCTGCAAAGTTCATGGCCACACACACACACACACACACACACACACACACACACCACATCTTATGATGAGTGGTGGATTTTTTTAAGGTAACAAGGGGTTTATTTTCTCTCTTTTCTGTTTTAAGTTATCTATCTATCTATCTATCTATCTATCTATCTATCTATCTATCTATTCCACTCATACAAAGTTGGTAAGTACCCCATTCCCCTCCCTCCCTCCACCCCTCCCTGGGATGAGTGGTGGATTCTATCTCTTTACAGAACCAGTTCTGTGACTACATAGCCCCCACTTCAGAGATCCCTATGTTTACTGCCTGATAGCTAGACTATGCACATATTTTCTGTGTCACGCAACAAAACGAGGCAGTGTTCTAATGAAAACATGAAGCCAATTATCTCTTTGAAGGAGATCTGCCTGAGTTTCCCATTCTGCTGCTATAATATCACCTGACCTTGGCAAATGGTTTAGCAGAACAGGGTTTGCTCATATGTGTTATTCCAAGTCACAGTACATTGTAGCAGGAGTTACATGACCACTCCCAGGCAACACTTCACACCACATCCACAGGAAGAGTTGAGATGCTGCCTTCTAGTTTGTCAGTCTACCAAGTACCAAACCAACTCTCTCCATCTTATGCAACCTGGCAGGGAATGTCCCACCCACAGTGGGCTGGATTTTCATACATTAATCATACTATCTCAACAATCTTCTACCGGTTGGCTAGAAACCTGTCTCAAAAAATAATTTCTTATGAGTATACCTACAGGCTCACTTCTGAGTGTCAAGCTGCCCTCTTTCAAGAATGTTCTAGAATTTAGGTGTGTGTGTGTGTGTGTGTGTGTGTGTGTGTGTGTGTGTGTACATGCTCATGTGGTATAGATATATATGCATGTGCATGCATGTAGAGGCCAGAAGTCAGTCTTGGATGTAACTCCTCAGAACTCTTCTGTATTGTTTTTTTGGAGACATGATCTTGCTTTTACCAAGGCGCACCAATTCGGCTAGGCTGGGTGACCAGCAAGCCCAGGAATCTGTCTGTCTCTGCCTTCCCGGTCCTTGGATTAGAAGGGTGCATCACCATGTCCAGCGGTTCCCCCCTTCTTCTTCAAATTGTGGGTGCTGGTCCTCAGGCTTTCATAGCAAGTCTCCCCAGTCCCCACATTTGCTTTTGACTTTGGAACATTTGCACAAACATCATGAGATATCTTAAGGGAAAGGCCCTAGTCTAGACCCATCTATACTTCACACACATCAAAATACAAATAATACAAAATACAAAATAACTCTATATCTATGTCTCTCTATCTATCTATCTATCTATCTATCTATCTATCTATCTATCTATCTAAACTTTGCTGCATGAAATGATGTTACCAAATGTGGAATAGTCCACTTGTGCCATCATAACCACCCTTAAGAACTTGTAGCTTTGGAGCATTTTGGATTTGGGTTTTCAGATCAGGGATGCTCAACCTACACTGACTTATCCATTCATTCAACAAATAGAAAACGTGCTGTGTACATGCTATTTATCTAGACATGGGAGGGGCAGATGAGGAAGTGTAGGATGCGATTACTATTGTTATTTATTTTCTTTGAGATAGGTTCTCACTGCAGAGCTCAGGCTGGCTTTGAACAGTGGTCTTCCTGTCTTAGCCTTGGCAGCGATGAGATTACAGAAGATGCTACTGCATCACCCTGTGCCTTTGCCTCTGAGTACAGCCGAGAAAGCTTCACCTTAGGGCTTCCAGGGCCCATTTTCAGCAACGGGCTTCTCTTCCTCCACGCGCGGGCTTGACAGACACGTGCAAGACAGGAGAACATCTTGAAGCCTCGCACTGTTAAGCGGAGTGAGCAGCCTGGGCTAAGCCATCTAAGCTTCAGCTTCTCACACAGGTACATCTGAGACACAGTCCGCTTCATTAAGACAGTAGCAACCAAGTTGAATCCCAGTTCTGCAGCTGCTAACTTGCAATTACGCAATTACGGAGCCTTGGAGGGAGGTGACTATGGCACGTGGCTCCATTGTGAGGTTAAAGGCCACCGGGCTGTGGGTGGAATCATGTCGACCCCCCACAACAGAGTAACTGTGACAGAGGACGGCTGCTGCTCTGTCGGTATGAAAAAATGGATGCGCGCTGTCTCTAGCGAGAAGGGAGCGAGTATCAGCTTCCATATGCTACACACTGAACAGTGGGGGGAGCTGGACGTGAAAGACAGGCCCAGTACCCAAATTTGTATTAACTTTACTTATTTTTAAACTGTATTAACCATTGATTTATGTGTTTTCATCACCTATTATGCATCCCTTCCAACTTTCCTGTTCTCCCGCCCCACCTATTTCCCTCTCTTGTCAACCTGCCTGTGTAACTGGGCTACCTCTAGGATGTCTGTACTAGTTAGTGCCTGGGTACCTATTAGGGTACAAATGGCCCACCAGTGGGAAGATTGGAATGTAGAAGTTCCCCTTCTCTTTGGTGTAGCTCCAGTCCCGCAGTCCCTCAGAGTAGCGTCATGTCAGGTGGGCTCCTCTCTGTCCACTACAAAGTGTTATCAGGCCAACTCTTAGAGAGGTCTAATGGGGGCAGACAGACACTGATGTATTGAGGTCCTGGGTACCCACACTCTTATCTTTAGTCACTGATCCTGTGATATGCTTCAACCATGAGAATACTGTGAGTGATTCTCCACTAGTTCTGGATCTAAGATCTAAGAAGGCATAGCAGACTCCACTTTTGTACTCTTAGGGGACCACGGGCTGCTTGCTGGAGACCAGAGGATGAGACCACATGGAGAGAGGAGGAGACCAAGGTCCCCATCCCCCTGTCCCTGCGTGGCTCCAGATGACTGCCATCCCATGATTCCAATGTGTGGCAGATTCCTGAAGAGACTTGCTGAGTCTGACCAATCCCTAGGTTGCGGGAAATGATATACTGGTTATTGTTCTAAGCCACTAAGTTTGAGGCAAGTTGTTCCAGTAAACGGAGTTCAGGATGCATTGATTTTTAGCCTAATCGGAATATAATTCTAATAAATAGAATAAAACTTATGAGTGATAGCAAGTTCTTCAGAGGTTAATTCCCCCATCTCACCCCTTCCCTTTTTAACTATAAACGCACAACAGACTGACTTCTCATTCGGTGTGCACACGTTTGGCAACTACTATATCTCCAAGGGGAAATGGCATTGTGCAATCTGAATTATCAAGCAGAACATATTGGATGAAATTTGCCTTGAAAGACAATTATGTTTTATGACTCAGCACAAGAAGGTATTGCTTTCCACAGTTTCCAGTCTGTGCTTATTATTATTATTTTTTTAAGCTGGGGCCATTAGGTCTACTTTGCCTAGTGACCTTTACATATTCCCTTTGTGGGTCACAGATACATACCTGTTTTTTATTTTTATTTTTCATCCATATAGAGTGCTTGGGATGAAACCTACATGGGACACACCCAACAGGGAAGGTGACGAACTCCGAAGGTCCGTCAACCTGGTGTGATTTCTTACTAAAGTCAGATGCTAAGGCACACACTTTGCTCATCTGCCTGCTTGTTTTTCTTCATCACAAGGCTGATGTTACTGAGAGAATGAGAGGAAATGTATTTCTTCAGCTTCACAACCTCACAGTTGACAGTTCAATTTTCCCTGGAGCAAGAAAGCAGTGTGAAGAAAAATTCTGCAGCTTGACAATTGATCCGTAGTAAATGAAGACACCTTCTGAAGCTCACAGCCTTTTAGGAGATGCTAAATATTTCTTATCCTTTTTTTAAAAAAAATTTAATTGTGTGTGTGTGTGTGTGTGTGTGTGTGTGTGTGTGTGTGTGTGTGGTGGTACTTACACATGTGCATACAAAGACCAGACCTTGCTTGTAGTTCCTCATGTGTTATTTTTTGAGACATTGGCTGGAAGCCATGGAGTACTGGCAAGTCTAGGCTCGAGGGCCAGCGAGTCTCAGATCCAGGGATCTACCCACCTGTCTCTGCCTCCCCAGAGTTGGGAATACAATTGTGTGCCCCAACACCTGACTCCTCCCCTCCCCTCTCCTGTCTTCTCCTCCCCTCCACCCTCCCCTTCCTTTCCTTTTCCTTCCTTTCCTCCCCTTCCCTCTTCTTTCTCCCTCTTTCATCTTCTCACTGTGGGTTCTGCTTGTCAATCAGGCCCACATGCTTGCAAGACAAATACTTTGCTGACTCGGCCATCGTCCCAGGTCCGGATAAACTTCTTAAATCTACCTCCTCTCTTTGCTCTCATGTGTCAGCCATATTCTAACTAAATCTCAGTCAAAGGCATTAACCTGAGGACATGAGTGACAAGCTGTCACTCAGAACCCCCGAATCCTTCTCAGTCTACTCGCTACTTAGTCAAGACCTGCCAGGATGGACCCTTCTCCTTCCTTCTGCGCTCTCGTCCTCTGACCTGGTGATTCCATCGGTTCCTGGTGGGTTTCTCTCAGTGCCCTGTTGAACCTGGTTTTCCTGGCCTGCTATGTACGTCATGACCAGGTCGGGAGTCCTGGGGCCCCTGCTCTGCTGCCTTTGGCTTCCTGCCTCACTTTCTAGCAAGTGCCCTCCAGATATGCCTGGTTTCTACTCCGCACTTCCAGCTGGACTTCTCTCCTAGCCTCAGTGTCTACTGTCTTGAAGACACAAAGAAGCCAGCTTGCTCTAAAAGAAATGGATCCATGGGCTGGAGAAATGGCTCAGGGGTTAAGACTCTGCTTCTCAAGCAGAAGGTCCTGAGTTCAGATCCCAGGTCACATGCAAAAATGCCAGGCAGAAATGGCAGAGACCTTCACTTCCAGCCGTGGTGGGTGGAGCCTGGGAAATCCCAGAGCAAAGCAAAAAGGATGTAGAAGCAAACCAGAACAATTCCTGAAGTCACCCTTGGTCCTCCACAGGGACACACAGTGCCCCCCCCCATACACACACATATTAAATGAATAACTAAATAAAAAGTTTTTAAAAAAGCAATGATTCTTTCCCCTGCCACCATGGCAAGTACCTCACTATCTAATTCTTTGCAAGAAATCCAGGAGGCGTGCACAGTCCTTCACATCCACTCTATAATCAAGTCTGGGTCCTAAACATCTCCCAGTCTGTCTGGAGTTTTCGGCTCCACTGGCACTATTTTAGCCTAGTCTGTCTTCCCTTCCACACAACATTATAATCAGCCACCTGCTCGCCCGTGCGCTTGTTTCGACAATCAATAGCGACGATTAATTTGGCATTTGATGTGGCAGTAATGAGATGACTTCTTAATTCCGCCCCAAGTAAATTTTCTCTCACTGCAAACAAATACGTAGATGTTGTGATATTATAAACTTGAAAACAGCATTTGGTTCTATGCCAAGTTCTCACCATACTATACAGAATGATCTTTCTGAAATTCAGTCTTCTGAGAACATCTTACATCAGGAGTCCCATAGAAGCTGTGTGCTGTGTGTGTGTGTGTGTGTGTGTGTGTGTGTGTGTGTGCGTGCACCAGACAGCACTTAAGTATGAATGCCTGTGGAGGTCCAAGGGTGACATTGGGAATCATTCTGGATTGATCTTATTACTTTGCTCTGGGGTTTTCTAGGCTCCATCTTCCAGGATCAGAGTTATAGTCCCTAACCAATACCACTCAGCATTTTTATGTAGGATCTCTGAACTCAGGTCCTTTTGCTTATAAAGCAGAGGCTTTAACTCCTGAACCATGTCTCCAGCTCTCCATAAGAGCTTCTGAAGAGCCACCCCTTGCCTAACACTTCATGATGATCTGACCCAGCTCAATGTCTCCCCATACCACCACCAAAAACCAAACAAACAAAAAACAAAAAAAACCCAACCTATTCAAGCCAACAATTATTTTCAAAGATCACAACCTGATTGAGGACACAGATTTATAACTCCTCTCTCCTCTGGGCTTCATGTTCCCTTCTGTTCCCTAGAACGCAAGGTTGCTCATGCTTGCTTCTTGGTTGATATTGTTTCTCTAGAACTAGGAGCACCCTGGTGCTTGTCTTTGTATGCTCTGAGCCACTCTGCACCCCCTATGGCTTAGAGTTCACGGCTTGTTGTCTGCCTTTCCTTTAGGACCAGGGTCTTTGGGTGGGGTAAGAGTCATGTCCGTCCTTACTGGTATGGTTTTATGGACAATGACCTGTGTGTATACAAATGAAATGTGCTGGGAGTCTAAACGCCTAGGCTCTGAGCAAGTGTGTACCATTACTTCGCTAGCTAGAAAGATGAAGAAACACTAAAATTAAAGTTCTCTTTTAGTCACACAGCCTCTCCTCTCCTCCTCTCCTCTCCTCCTCCTCCTCTCCTCCTCTTCTTACCTATCAGTTTCATCTCATTGCCTGTGTGGGAAGACTCTACATTTTTGCTCAGCAGCTGTGCCAGTGTTATACCTCACAGCTTACAAGGTGGGCAGAGCTTGCGATTGCCAGACAGTAGGTATCAGCTCTATCTACAAAAGAACATCAAGATAAGCCCTGATCTAACCTTATGCTTCATTTCTTTTCTCCAGAAGGGCCTAGAATCTTACCATATTAGGCTCAAAGGCACAATCCGGCATTGACTGTCTTCTCTATCTAAGAATCTTTATCTAAAGAGAAACAATTTAAAATTTTTAAATTTTATTTTATTTTTGCATGTGTATCTTTCTGTCTCTGTCTCTCTCTGTCTCTGTCTCTCTCTGTGTATGTGTGTGTGTGTGTGTGTGTATCAGAAGCATTGTGTGTGTCTGTGGAGACCCAGGGTGACCTCGGGAATCATCCAGGATTGTGCTATCTCCTCTTTGCTTTGCTCTGGAGTTTCCCGGGCTCCACCTTCCAGGGCCGGAAGTACGGGTCACTGCCATTTCCACCTAATGTTTTGACACAGGATCTGGGATCTGAACTCAGGTCCTTCTGCTTGCAAGGCAGAAGTTTAACCCCTGAGCCATCTCCCCGACTCGTGGGAGAAACAATTTCAGACATAGGGCTTCTTGGGAGGGGATTCCTGCCTCTGTTCCCAACGACTCTGGGTGTGGGGTGTCATAGCTCCCAGGGGCAGCGAGATGAAGCTACTCACTGGCAGGCCAGAGTCAAGGACGTTGCTGTACTGGAGGATCCCAGGATAAGCAGAATTTCCAGAGAGTGACCACGAGACAGAGAGGCCCGGGGAGAATCTAATGGTCTATGTTCATGTGAGTTATCTCTGACTCCTGCCCGTGAACACTGTCCTATTACTATTGTCTTATACAGAAAACCTTCAGCAAAAGCACGTGGATTCTTTCTGGATTCCAACTGCTAGTGATTCCACCTCCTGTTTCCCTGGTAACTCAAGAGCTCCCCTCCCTTAAATTAATCCAGCTGAGTCTGTCAATCACCTGTGCGGGAGACCACCTTCCACCCTCCAGAAATCTGTGTCACCTGGAAGCATGGCAAAGGATGGGAGGGCTTTGTACATGGGCTAAAGCAGGATACAAAGGTGTCATGATGTGAGAATCCCTGAGCCATCTCTCTTGAGTCTCTAGCCTTGTAGTGAGCCTTTTCCTCTCTTTTCTGGGCTTTTGTTTAGACACTCTAACCACACTTTTCCTGATACTCTGTGTCTTTCCACTATATCTCCAAAGACTCTAGCTGCTTGCAGACCTCTGTGCCAACCACTAAGGGCATGACTTTTTATCCTTCCTCCATCCTTTTTCTGGGAAATGCCAGGATTCCCATCGGGAATCTTTAGATGACCTACTGTTCTGTTGTTCTCTGTCTCTTAAAGAAATGTAAACATTCTCAGCTCTTTCCTCCCTTAATAAGTCATTCATTTGTAAAGAATATGACCCCAGATCCCTGGTATCACAGTTTTTTTGGCCCCATCCACTTGGGTTGGGCTTGGGTCAGCAAACGCTGACCATGCAACTCACAAGGGTAGAGGAGAAAGCTCCTACTTGAGAGCTGCTGTATTAATAAGACTCATCCTTGTGATGGGTGGGTGTGCTAATAGTTGGAACAAAAGACTACAAACAACTTTTGATTTTCATG
This sequence comes from Typhlomys cinereus, assembly GCA_023101885.1. NCBI lineage: Eukaryota > Metazoa > Chordata > Mammalia > Rodentia > Platacanthomyidae > Typhlomys > Typhlomys cinereus. The sequence goes on along the minus strand of JALPQD010000105.1, from coordinate 2,964,000 downwards.
AACCAATTAGACTATAATACTCCAGTAGCTTAAAAACATGATAGACTAAAGCATTTCAATTTAGAGAAAGAATGCAGGGAACCATAGAGGAAAATAGTGATTTGATGGCTAAAACCAAACAAAAATATTAAGTCAGCATGAAATTTTATAAATAAGATATACAGTTGTTTCTCAATGGCAGGTTCTTTGACCGTGCTTTAAATAAGATACTTGCCAGTTAGTGGACTTTAACTGCTCTTCCCCATGGTTTTGGTCTACATTTTTGTCTCTGAGACACAGCTTCCAGAATCCTTGACTTGAGGCCACAGCTCTTGGCTGACACGAACCCGTCCTTTGATAAGCTGTCGCAGATGCACCAAACTGACACTCTAAAATTCTTTCACTGCTCTGGAATTTAAAGTGTATTTGTTCTGCCAATTCCTCTTAGCCCACCGAACTTCTCCTTTCCAACTATCTTAAAGTTCCAATACTTCAGCTGGTTTCGAACTGTGATCTTAAAAGACAAGTCCGTGGTGCCCACACGTGCAACCTTACCATGAATAAGTTATTTGAAGACACAGCAAAGTTAAGGATTGACTGACCGATGATTGATTTTTTTTTAAAGACACAGCTGTGTTATCTTGACTTGGTTGCTGTGGAATTTACTATTCACCCAGTGGGGATTAAGCTCACAGAAATCCCCCTGCCTCAGTCTCCTGAATAGTGTGATGACAAGCATGTGCCGCTATGCCTAGCTCTAAGTTAGGACCCTTAGAATGGGATTATTTTGGATGTAGAGTGGACCTCATCCAATGTCTTTGTAAGAGAAGGGAAAGAGATCTGAGATTCAGAGGAAGAAGGGGGAAACAGGAAAGATGTAGAGATTACGGTAGTGTAATCTACCAAGGGCTGCCCATGGTCACCAGCAGGTGAGACAGAGGTGCCAACGGCTTCTCCTTCAGAACTCCAGATGTGGACCTCACAGACAGCTTGAGTGTGATTTCTGCTCCCCAGAACCGTGAGGCACCAGACTGCTGCTTGTTTCAAGCAATGAGGTTTATTACAGTAACTCGTTTTGGCATTCTCAGGGATATCACAAATATCTCAGCCTCCTTCATCTTTACCACTTTCCTTTTTGCTCACTGGCAAAAGTCAAATTCAAAATGGCCCCCTAGCTAGCCCACCACAGTGGCTACGCAGTCACACCTAATGAAGAGTTGCCAGTGGTAGCTGTTTTTCTCATTGTTGTGACTAATATCTGAAAAGAAGCAGCTTGGTAAGGTTCAGGCTGGGCACCTTGGAGAAAGCAGCTCCATGGCGGCAGGCGCTTGGGCGGCGGCTGCTTGTTCACATCTCTGCAGATCAGGAAGTAGAATGGGTGATGCTGGCTCTAATTAGATCTCTGCCTCGCATCAGCCTGATGCCGGACTCTGGACCCCTGTGTCTCTCTCTGCACTGTCCAGTATGAGCCAGGGTCCTGGCAAATCAGTTCAGTCAGCATCTCCCATCCTAGATATCTGATCACTCTAGCTCTCCAATAGTTTCTTATTATCTTCTCTCTCTCTGTGTGGTGCTTGGCCATCCAGGCCTGTTTTCAGCAAAACCTCCTCTTAGGTTAACCAAGATTTCCTGAAGATGATTTCTCTTTGTAGCTATCTACCCACGTCCTCATTCATCTTCCCAAGGTGTATCAGACTTCACACTGAGACCAAACTCCACCCCCCCATGGAAAGACATAATTTCAGAGGCCACTATACCTACAGCAATGACACTGAATAACTTTTGTTCATAGCACACACGTATTTGTTAATAACAAATACACGCTTACTGGCTGAAACTGTCTACCCGGTCAACATCTCCATAATCCATCAATCTTCTTGAATATTTACTTAATCTGTGACTCTTAATGAGGCAGGGGGAAGCCTGAACTTCAAACTATTACTTGAACATATATACAATTTATCATGCTGAATGATCTTATGTCATCAAATTATTCCTTTGGGCTAAGAACTAGCCCAGAAAGTTTCTATGCTGCACAAGTAATAAATAACATTTTGGAATCCAATTAAGGAGTCTGGATAGAGCATGGGATCCTTTTTAACTAGGAGAAGTTCAGTTTCAGAGCTTATCCATCTATTGTGATATAAAGATTCTACAGAGCGTCCTCTGCCTTCTCTAATTTAGGAGCTGTTTCTCTTAAAAGGAGGCAGAAGCCACATATAAATAGCATATTCAGCTGCTGAATTAAGCAGCTGGGTTGTAGAGATCACCAAAACTTGCTAAGAATAATGATAAGGATTTAAAGTTAGCAAGTGTGCTTATGTTGGAATTCTTTCTCCTGAAAGAGCTTTATGTAAAGGCCAAGTTTTCAGATTTGTAATGGTTCATGAGTGATACGATGGCATTTGCACCTATCCAAAAGGAGAGAAGTTGAGTGGGGAGAAGGCTCAGTGGTTAAATCCCTTGCCTTACAAGCAAAAGGACTGAGTTCAGATCCCTAGATCCCACCTAAAAATGCTGGGCAGGTGTGGTAGGTAGCCTGCTTGTCATTCTAGCCCTAGAAGGCAGAGCTTGAGAAATCCCAGTGCATGTTGGCTAGCCAGACGAGCCCTAATGGTGTGGTCTGGGCTAATTACAGACCCAGACTCACAGCAAGGTGGAAGAGAGATCAAGGACCCAGCGTCGCCCTTGGGTCTCCACAGGCACACACACTTATGGGCACTTGTGTATGTACAGCCACCACATGCACCCACGGCAAACACATACACACATGCCATCCATACACACACTCACACACATCCCATATACATACATGCACACACACAGAGACCTCATACAGACGCACACACAAAAGGGGACAAGTTTTCTGATGTCTGGAAGAAGCCAGCACATCAATCATGGAGGATAGGGCTTTGTCTTGTGGTCTTGTCAGAGATGCTGAGCAAAGACTTTGATTTGCCAGGAGGAATGTGTATTTACCACTCCATCGCTCAGAGCCCCGCTGACAAACGGGAATTATTTAAATGTGTCTGCATTATTACAAACACTTTGCATACCAAAGTCAGACAGGCATGCTGCAGGGTCTCTCTTATTATTCTTTCCAGTGCTTACAGGGCATGTCCATTTCCCCGTTCCTGGGTCTTCTTCCTCACGCCGCCCTTTTTTTTTTTTTTTTTTACTTTTAATGGACATGTCATAGTTATGCATGCCTATGAGGTAAACCTTCATCATTTGATACACATATATACTATATAGCTATCACGTCAGAGAAATGAGAATTTCCTCTCTTTAATATTATATCATTCTTTTGTGTGAGGAATCTTTAACCTCCTCTTTTAGTTCTTCATGATCTCTCTAATACATTGCCGTGAACTCCAGTCATGCTGCATGCTACAAAAGATTCAGCACTTATTCCCTCTAACTGGATGGGGCCCCTGTTTGTCCAATGGTCTATCTTCCCTCTTATGTGTTACTTACTGGAGGGCACCCCACCTGGTGTAGTGCACTCCTCTAAATCACCCTGTGGCTTTCAGAGGTGCAAGCGTGATCTACATCAGATCTACTACCACCCATTCAATGGCACAAGGGAAAAGACAGATGCGCAGTGAAGGGACTTGGTCAGAGGAGTTATGCTTTAGAGATTCATGAAATTACAGGTTGATTCTCATCTCAGGAATGAACAAACTAGAGTCATAAGCCAATGGGGCTTGTAGCTAAGAAACAGAAAACCTGAGCTGGGGTATCTCTCATGAGAACTTGTATTCATTACAACTTTTTTGTTATTCCTTTAAAAAACATTATCCATTTTATTTATGCGAAATATTTTATTTTTATTATTTGTAATTTATTTTTTATTTATGTAAGACCTACAAAGGAGGGAGCATTTACATGATGGCATGTGGATGGGTGTCAGAGAATAACCTTTGGAAGTCAGTTCTCTCCTTTCACCAAGTAGCTTCCAGAAATCCAACTCAGTGCACCAGGTTTGCAAGTAGGTCTCTTACCCATGGAGCCATCTTGCTGGTGCCCATCATTCTCTTCCTCCCCCCAAAGTGACTGGTATAAAGGTTCTCAGATCTGTGGACTAATGTACTGGCATCTAGAGTTTTGCTCATTTCTTATTTCAAGGTCACTTTGGGAGTGGGACAAAGTGGGGAAACCCAAGAAGTAGGGGAGGCAATGATTCTGCAGAGGAGCAATAATAGGCTGTGCTTAGAGGAGAAGGAAGGGAAGCCTAGAAGTTCTAGGAAGTGACAGAGTGTATAATGAAAAACAGGACTGCAGGTGAACATGTTTCTCCCAACGTCATATGCTGGAGCCCTAGACCCCAGTGTGGAGGTACTTGGAGATGGAACCCCCAATGATTATTATTAGGTTTAGAGGAGGTCGGGAGTGTTGGATTACTGCCCTTGTTAGAAGAAATCCTACACAGCATTATTTGTAGGTGCACATTTGAAGAAAAAGTCCTATGAAGACATCCAGTTGACAGAAGGGTTTTCAGGAAGAAACCAGACTTATTTGTAACGTCATCTTGGACTTCCAGCTTCTAAGGCAAAGAGGAATAAATGTCTCTTGCTTAAGCCACCTAATAGGTGGCATTTTGCTATGCCTTTTTCCAACCTAAAGGAAGCCACTCTGCCCAGCTGTTCCAGCAACTCATGTCAAACCAATGAGATACAATAAAACTCTTTTCTTGTTCCCTACCCAACCCTCTCCACAGCCTCACATGCTTGAAAACAGCCATCTACTTTGCCATACCATTTCCACAGATGGAAAATTTTGCAAAGTACTAATTCTTATCCCTACTCTATTGGTATTCAGCTTCCATAGAATGTACACTTCTGGAAAGTACTTATTCTTATCCCTATTCTATTGATGAGGAAAGTGAAACATGGACAATTAAACTACACAAACTCTTACAACCAGTTAGGATCAGAGCGGGGATTTCAATCCAGACCATTTGGATCCAGATACGATAAGCCCATAACTAAGTTACCCTTTCTCATTTTACTGACTGGACACAGAGCTTCGAGATGCACAGTGGACTTGCTACTCCAGTGAGAATTCATTTCTCTTCTCTGTTTTCCCATCCTGTTCCAAGATCCATTTATTCAAGATTTTTCCTTCATCATATAACTTCTTCTGAACTGCCAACAACCATACATAACTCATTTTCTGTGCTGTGTTGACTTTGACTGGAGCAACAAAAATCAGGATGAATAAGAAATGGACTGTCGATTGCCAGAGCGAAAATATTCAATAATAGAAAAGGTAGGGTTCCAAGTTGAGCTCATTTATAGATTAAACAAAAGTGGTAGCTCTTAAAGGAAAGGGAAAAGGAAAAGGAAAAAGCTTCCCATGAGAAAAGAGATAATCCATACAATCTAAAAAGCATTCCTCATCACGCTGAGGAATCATTAAAGGCAAGAGAAAGTCCAAGGCTTGAGACTTTTCTTGGGTTCACGCGGCTAACATTAATGAAATTCTGCAGATTAAAACACAGAGCTGAACTGGACTAGCGGCCAGAGAGAAATGTGCTCAGAGGCCTCTTACCTGCCGACGTGTGTTTGAACTTCTCGCTTTTCTTCTTCCTCCATTTCCAAGGCTTGAAAATCCTTCCCAGGTTGGCAAACTTACTTCTCCTCCGGATGGGTGGGGTGTGGGTTCCGGGGACCAGGGAATCGGAGCGCATGGCCGCCAGTCTCTCTACTTCCTCAGCTGCTTTCCCCCAAGAAACAGGTGGAGACAGAGAGAAGGAGAACGTGTTAAAATGGGAACCTCATGCCCGCGATAAAGCTCAGCAAGTAAGACGCCCATGTGACAGAGAGAAGGAGGACGTGTTAAAATGGGAACCTCTGGCCCCGCGATAAAGCTCAGCAAGTAAGACGCCGTGTGCAAACCCTGGGACCTGAGTGCGACCCTAGGAAGCCCACATAGTGGGAAACGACTTCCTAAAGATGCCTTCTGATTTCCACCTGTGCTTGTGGTGTGTTCTTTCTCTCTCATAAATTAAACAACAAACAACAAACAACAAACAAATAAATGAATAAAATATTCTAAAAAGTTAAAAAAAAAAAAAACCCAGGAACCTCACGGATGGCTGGAATGTTCCATGGTGACAGATAACAGAAACCATGTGACTTGGGCTCCCTTTACTTTGGCGAATGAAAGTCATACTGATATGTTCTGAAGGTTTGGGGCACAGGCAGCCACATGCCAGAGATCCAGAATGCCCTGTCAAGCTTGCTTATATTTAAGGAGTCAGGGTCTTCCTGTGTCATCCAGGCTGATCCCTGACCTTCAGGTCTCCAGCAACCCTCTTGCCTCAGCCTCCCGAGGACAGACGTGCACCATGGCCAACTCCAACAATCCACTCTCACCATATTTGCTCAGCCTTTGCCCAGGAGGAAGGGGAAGGCAGGACGATGGGGGTGGGGGGACAGGGGGCGCTATATGCACAGCTCGGCAGCTTGAGTGACAAGTAACAAAGTCCTCAAAGTCAGGGAAAGCCCATCTGAAGAGTCACGTGGCTATCCGTGTAACTCCTGGCATAGCAATTTCTCAACCCAAGAGTGGGCAAAGGTAACCACCCCACAGCACTATGGGCTGAGCCAAAGGGCGGGGCGGGGCGGGGCACTCCTCTGCTGTCTGTTCCACTGTTACTGCCACTTATCCAATGTAGGGCTTCCTACTGACCTGCTTTTACCCCAACTCTCACAAGCCCTGAAATTGGGGCTAGCGAGGGGCTCTCCTCCAAGGTCAACGGTCAATTTTAGAACCCTGTGTAGTTCTTTCAATAGACTTTGCAACTACCTGATTTTCTACATCCTGGAAATTTGCTTTATAATGTTTTGAGGGGACTGGCAAGATGGTGGCTCAGCAGGGAGAGACACTGGCCACCAAGCAGGAGAGCCTGTATTTAACTCTAGAACTCCACGTTCTCCTCCAAACTCCATGCATGTGTCATGGCACAATGCCCTCCTCCTGCAAAACATGCACACGCATCCTGCATCCTGAAACACACACACACACACACACACACACACACACACACACACACACACCCGCGATGAAATGTTTTTTAGAAGTTGAGAGCTAGAAGAATCTTTAGAGAAAGAGGGGGTTCTGTTAGAAGGAAGTCATTTCACTTGGGAGCGTGTGGGGGGCACCCTAGAAAGGGATACTAGAACCCCCCCTTTCTCTGATTCCTGGCTGCCATGAGGTCTTCACTTTGCTCCCTCATTGTTCTGGCCATGATGTGCTCGGTCATGGTAGGCACCACGCAATGGTACCCACTAGCTAGGGACTGAAACCTCTAAAACAAGATGCTCCTCTTCACAAGAAGATTACCAGGCATCTTGTTACGGGAATGGAAAGCTGACTGACCCACGGATATCTTAAGGAAGAAGTGTAGACCTTGAAAGGCAAATTCCTCTTCCCAGTTTTACACGAGCATTCATATAGTTCAGGAATCTAACCTACCCCATCATGGCTTGCATATAAATTGTCCCTCATAGGCTTCTGGTTTGAATCCTTAGTTGTTTGGAAAGGTCCTGGCATCTTTGGGGGGTGGAGCCTTGCTGGAGGCAGGAGTAAGCCTGCAGATTGGTTAGCCCCACCCTGCTTCAGCCAGAAGTCGGTTCTTGCAGTTTGCAGTTTTGCTTTCTCAGCCTCCACGTTGTGTATAGTGATCTAAGCTGCCTCCAGCTTCTGCCAGCCAACCATGCCTTTTCCAGCATAATGGACTGCATCTCCTTTCCAGAAATGTAAACTGGATAAATCTCCCTTTCACCCTTAAGTCGTGATTGAGTGTTCAGTAAAAAGAGCAACCGAGATATACTGCAGCTTGAGTTTCTGACAGAGTATGATCAGAGAAGTTAATTTTCTTGGCAGAATCAAGGTGGGTGGAAAGAAATCAAGCTTGCAGAAAGAAGAATTGCACCTAAAGCTGTGGCACATCCAAATCACCATGCGTGTCCCTGGTGGACTCAGAATGAAGTCCCCTGGATTTTGGCACCATACATAGTTCTTGAATGATTGACCACATGGCCAGAGAGCCTGTTTGCTGTTTGAGCATGTTGTACCTTAGGAGATGACCTCATCCTACAGATATAAACCCCATGTGCCCAGCGGGGTGCTGAAGTGTCATATCATTAATGGATGAAGATTCACTGGTAGAGATTCTGGGCACTAGGAAAGAAGGGAAAATGGTGGGTTTGGGCTGGCAAGTGGAAAGCAATGTCTGCTCATTGGACAAAAGACTGACTGAGTGACCTGGAGTATGGGAGGCAGAACATTCCTCATGCTGAATCTTCATTTACACAGGATGCAGTGGGGGAAACAGGTGTGGGAGTGAACACAGTAATACTTTGGGTGTGCGACAATGAAGACAGAACTTAATCCTTTGGGGGCTGGCGAGATCTCTTGGCAGGTAGTGCAGATTGCCTGCAAATCTGGCATCCTGAGTTCAAGCCCTGGAAGGCCACAGGGTGGAAAAAGGGGAGAAGCAGCCTTTGACACCCCCCACCTGTGCAGCACTGCATGCATATATGCTCTCTCTCTCTCAAATAAATAAAATGTAAGAAAAGACCTTAATCCTTTGGCTACAGATATCCTAGACTTAGGATGGGGTGAAATCCCGATAAACTGCTACTTATAGACCACCCTGCAGTTAGGAGACACATGGGCTGCATGTAACCTATGGAGTCTCACTGCTTAGCAGAAGCCCTGCAGTACACTGGTTGCTTCCCCTGCTGGTTTGCTGATTGACAGCTGTGGTCGCTGTCAGTGGTGCTCTGTGACCTCCCACGGAGGGTCCATCGTGCACTGATATCAAGTTTGCTTTCCCTAGCTGGTGCGCGGATGTAATAATAATAAAGAAATGAATGGCTGCATTTGACTCAATTCATGGTGAGACTCGATTTGACTCGAGAAGACTTACCCAGGAGGACCAGAGCTGGTCATAACCAGGCCTTTAAGAAATGGGTAAAAATTATCCTCAAATTGCCACATTAACGTAATTATAATCAATTAAGAGTGCCTTGGAAAACTTAGACTGGCAAGGAATAGCGAAAGCGTTATAAAAACATAATTACAGCTCTAGTTCAATGAATCCTTAATAAGTGTATTATTAAATCCAACATACCCAAGCCTGTAAGTGCAACAGACTGCTGAGTGGATAAGGCTTAATTGATTTATATCTTAATCACCCATGTTACATTTTTCACCGATTCATCTGATGACAGAGGCCAGCTCTCAACCTGAGTGGTTCACCATCAGATAATGAAATTGGAAGGCTGCGGAGTGAGGCAGGAGGCCAACTTGTGAATATAGTTGGAAGAGAAAGAAAAACGCCAAAGCAGGGCTCAGAATGAGCCCTCTCCTAATGTGGGAATACGGAGAGAGAACCGGACAAAGGCAAGAGGAAGGACGAGGCCAGAGGTGTTTCGGACATCAGCCTCCTTTGAGCGCACGTCACCTGAAGGCCGCTTTGCTTGAGCCCTCTGTCCTCAGTCTTGAGCGGCTTTCTTAAGTGGCTGACAGGGAAGAATCTGGACTGAACGCTCGGGGTCACATGAGTCAGCTCCAATGTCCACTGCCAGGAAGAAGCCTGCTGACTCAAGAGGTGGGAGCCAGACAGCTCAGATGACTCAGTGCTGAGGGGCGGAGGGGGGCACTAACCTCAGGAGACTAGTTTTCAAGGGACCAGACAGTTGGTTTTCCTTCTATCACCAGTGGGTTTGTTTTTTTTTCTGTAGGGGGAAAATGTTAGGAGATGCTTTTCTTTTTTCTACTTACAAACTCAGGAAAGAGCATGCTTGACTGTGCATAGTTTGATTCTGACGAAGCCAAGTATCTGTACCTGTTGGTGCTGAGACGCCCCCACACTTGGGGTTCTGGGAGGGGGTGTTCAGGAGGGCATGCAGTGCAGGAGACTGGCAGGTACCCACACCTCACCTGGCACCCTTACCACTGCATGGTTCATGGTGGCTTGACTTTCAAAAAGGCCCTCATGGATTGCTAACAGGGAGGTCGCTTCCTATTGGCTGAGGGAGAAGCCACTGCAGAACCTTCCACTGGGCACTGAGTAGGACAGGATGGGCCCGTGCTCTCTGGTCTGAGCTGGTGACAACAGAAGCAGAAGGAGCAGCCTTTCGAATAGCTTCACCTGCCCAGTGCTCCTGGGACTTTTAGAGGATCTAAATGCAAAACTGAACGGGATTCTATGTTGCCTCTTCACAGAAGGGGACAGCCTAAGTAGGGCAGTACTCCCCTTAGGCAATGATATCAGTGACAACTTGCAGCGCCAATGATGATGATGAGGAGGAGGAGGATGATGGTGACGATGTCCAGCGGTGGCTTGGATCTGAAATGTTCCCCTAAAGGCCCATGTGCTAAAGGCTTGGTTCCCAGTCTGTCATGGTTAGATACAGATGTGTCAAGTTGAGGGTTAAGAGTTCAAGCTCCAGGCACATTTGTAAAGAATTGATAGTTGAGTTGAGCCCCGAGCAAATCTGCAGGAGACTGTCTGACTGATAGGGAGAACCAGTCCATGGTGGGTGAGACTAGTCCCTGGGCGGGTGAGTAAAATGGAAGGAACTGGTTAAGGAAGTTGGCAGGTAGGGATTGTCCCTCTCTCAGCAGTTCTGTGGATGTATAGCTATAGTGTGGCCAGCTCCCTTGGCCTTGGTGTCAGTGTGGGCTCTCCCGCCAAGCTGGACAAGGAACTGTAACCGGAAAATCATAAGCCAAAAAATCCTTTGTTCCCTTAAGCCATTTGGTAACTATGTACAGAAACTGCAACACGGCGTTTGGTCCTGTCGGTCAGTTGGTAGAACCTTCAACATCTCGGGGCCAGCAGAAAAAAGGTTGCTAAGGGTTTGCTTTGAAGGAGTATCAGGACTCTCACGGTTTGAAATGTGTCCCCCACAGTCTCATGTGTTTGGCAAGGTCATGTCACCTTATGAAGTAGAGCCTTGCTAGAGGAAGGCAGTCACAAGGGGTGGGCCTTGAGGTGGATGAGTCCCACCCTACCTCCAGGAGAAGTCTGCCTTTGCTGCAAGCAGTCTCTGCAGCTCTCAGCTTCCAAGATGTCTGCAGTGACTTGGCCTCCAGCTTTGGCCAGCCAGCCATGCCGCCTCTGCTTTGAGGGACTGTACCTTCCCTCTGGAACCGTAAGCTAAATAAATCTCCCTTTCTCCCATAAGTTGTTTGACTTTGCATGTTCTCTCACAGCAACAGTTAAGAGTAACTGTTACAAGGACCCTTTGCTGTCTCTCTCTTTGCTCTCTGGACACTGTGAATTAAACAGGTGCCTTCTGCAACTACCATGCCATTCTGCTTTGAGTCAGACCTAGAGCAACAGGACCCATGAAACCTCTAAAGCCATGAACAAATTAAAACTCTCCTCCTTGTTTACTTGTGCCAGGCCTGCCAGGTCAGGCCCTTCAACACTCCATTATGGATTTGGGAAGGACTCGTGAAGCTCCTTCTTCTCTTTGGGGTGCTACTGGCAGGTAATGAGTGGTACAGGAAGGGGAGTGTTGAGTCATTCTCAATGGTGCAGTGAGTGGTGAGTTAATTGCTCAAGCCCCACCATCTATGTTTATACAAATAAGTCTAACTCAATTCAACGGGACACACACACACACGTACACACACACGCGCGCACACACACACGATATGAAAATAGGAGGCAGGGTGCTGGAGAGACGGCTCAGGGATTAAAGCCTTTGCCTAGTAGTAAGCAAAAGGACTTGAATTTGGATGACAGATCCCATGTTAAAATGCTGTGCAGAATGGTGGTGGCCTGCGCTTCTGGCCTGGAAAGAAGGAACCTAAGAAAGCCCAGAGCAAAGCAAAGAGGAAGAGCAATCCAGGATGATTCCTGAAGTCATCCTGGGCCTCCACAGGCACACACAGTGTCCTTTTCTACATGCATACCCATACGTGCAAGAAAAAAGAAAGAGAAAGGGGAGGTAAATGAAGGGAGAGAGAAAGGAAGAAAGAGGAGGAGATTAGTTGGAAAGAGAGGAAGGGACACGAGGATAATTGTGGGGGAAACTGATCCAAATGCTTTGTAGACGTGCATAAAACCATCAAGAATAAATCTAACAAAGGCTTTTCCTTCCTTTCCTTCTAACTCAAGTATTTACCCAGCAAAGGAAAACCAACACAATAGTGGTAATGTCAGGAATGACACTGACGGTAGCAGCAATAGGTCTAGCAATACCAGCTATTTTTAAGCCATTCTGTCTGCCCAGCCCTTGATCTGAGCATTCACCCTATAACACCTGGTATGGTTCTCATGCTCCTCTCACAAGGGGGCATCATACAGCATCCCCACTGTACAGCGTGGAAAACTGAGGAGTTACTAAACAGAAAGCAGTGAGTGTTCAGAGGAAAAGAAACACATGCGTTCGGCTGAAACTGCCTATTTAAAAAAATATCTCCCCACTGTGCAAAGACCTGGCTCTTCAAATCTATGTAACTGACTAAGCCTTAAGAGGGATCAGCAGAAAGGCACTTTCCTTTATGAAAAGATTATGAAACAGATGTCACTATAGATGCAATGGACTCAAGCAAGGCGAAGGAACTGGAAGGTTACCCTGAAATATCACAGTACAGCTGTCTGTCAGGGCCAGAGTATAAGGTATAAGTGCTGACACCTATACAATGAGCTGTGATAAGGAACTCAGCAGGCACTAGTTTGCAATGAAACAGAAGCGAATCTGTGTCACTTAGAAAATGCTATATCTCATGGGCAAAATACATTAACTGGAACTGGTCTGAGAACTTCCTCCTTGCTGGATAGCTTACATAGTACAAAGAATACTGCAGAATCTACTAAGGGAGAAAAATAATTAAAGGCCTTATCAACCTGTGAGATCTGCAAGTTGCAATAAAATCACTATGGCAACAGGTGACCACCAGTGTAATAGCGGCATGAGTATCAAGGAGACAAACAACAACTTTCTGATTGGATTCAAGACCCACTTGTCAGAATAGAACACATTCCTGTTACTGTAAACGAGAACAAAACCTATAAGAGGCAAGGAAATAGATCGCTAGGGAAGAACAGCCTATGAACCAAACTGCTCTGTAAATACCTGTTATTATAACCATAGATTGGAAGAGCACTCAGCACTCAGCCTAGAATTCTTCTTCTACAACAGAGGTAGCGGATCTCACCACCCTGACAGGATGTAGCCTAGGCAGTGGAAGAACAGTGGACAACAATGGCCAGCCAGAATGCAAAGTACTGATGATCATTCAGTGTTTACCCAGAATCAGGTCAATCTAATCTCTCCCCATCCTAAGGCTCAGGGAACCTTGCAGAAGAAGGGTGGTAAGATTGTAAGAGCCTAGGTCCACTGTTGGCCGAGACACTCCACTCATGTAGGACTGCTGTATCCAGGAACTCACTGCAATGGGACTTGTCCTTACTAGATCTGCATGATGACTGACATATCAATATGTACCCATAGACTATCGAGGATCTCAGGAGAGATAATTACATACAGTAGAAACCTTGGGGGCTAGGTCTGTAGGAGTGAAGGGGAGTGCCTCTAACAGTGGGGTGGCCCAAGGAAGGACTACTTGGTATGTCACAGAGGCCTGAACCCCCACAAGAGTAGACAAGCCAGAAGAAACCCTGGGGCCCATAGAAGGGGACAGACAGGTGGGTGAGAGGGAATGGGATGGATTAATGAAAGGAGAGAGGGAGAACAGGGAGAGGGGAAGGAAAGAAGGGAGGCAGGAATAAGTACTCAATGTATCTGTAAAACTAGGAACATTTTTAAAAAATTATTTAAATAAATAAATAAATAAAAAAGGAAAATGCTATATATTATTGGCCCTGAAACCAGGAGGGGCGGGGGTCCAAATCTACCCCCTGGTGACCTGTGGTAGAGAGGACTTCTTTGTGACTTCCGGCAGGTGGCAAAGGATCCCCGGCTTTCCACAAGGGCCTCTCCAGAACAGGAGGTTCACAAAGAACTGACATTAGCCATGGGCACGTGACACGGGGCTGAGCAAACACAGCCCTGTAACTCCACCCTGAACCTCAGCGATGCGTCTGGATTGTGTCAGGACTCTTGACAGACAGGTTCAGGTTCATGGAGGGCAGCTGACCTGGTCAGGACACTCACTCGGCCTTGGTTAATTTTGAAAGAACCTGCACGTCACAATGAAAAGCCAGAAGCTTCAAAAGACACCATCCTGTTACGTCAACTACATTGTATTTTGTAAGGGTTGCAGCGGAAATAAGAGGACATTTCTCATCCGTGACTGGACTCCGTGTTATTGAGATTTTAGAGGTTATTAACAAAATTCTTCCTGTGTAGTCGACACACAAAAAAGTTGTTTTGTCTCCCAGGAATGTAACCTTCAACCACTTACACGTGCTTTGACTATTATAAAAGCTTATAAAACACCCTTTTACCCATTCAACCCACAGTGTGTATTTGTTCTGGGTACATTGTATATTTGAATTGTGAATGAGTTAGTAAAGCCTTGTACTGATATAAAGAAATGATCTTTAAATCATGTGAATGCTTCCTTTATCAAAAACCACAGAGTGGAGGATCTAGCGTTCTTGGGGTTAAGTAAGTTGTGCCTTTCAGCACACAAAACTTAGCACAGTCTGCCTTTGTCCACAGTAAATTCTTTCTGTGAAGCCAAGCAGTAAACACAATAGGCTTATGGAGCAGATAGTCTCTAGCATAAATACTTAAGTCTCATATTGTTGCTGAAGGCAACCACACATCAACCTATACAAATGGACAACACTGTGTTGCAATAAAACTTTATTCATACAGGCAGCTGGGCCGGGGCGGGGCGGGGGGGCTGTGATTTGGCAACCCTTGTCTTGTTGCAGGGAGCTGCTGGTAAACTTTCTGCTACTTTGAGGACAGAGCCTGCCTCAGAATTGAGTCAATATCAGGAAAGAGGTGAGGATGACTCAGATAGTGATAAAAACACATTACATCACTTGGATTCCTGGATCCAGCTGTACCTGAAACTGTTCATACCTCAGACACTTTTCAGACGTAAGCCAGTGATTCTCTTTCACGCTTAAGTTAGGTTTGGTTTTGGGGTCTTTCGCCTAATTACAATTACAATTAATTTAACAAGTGTAACCTTCAGAGACTTACACCAGTTTCTTCTCTGTAAGAATTAACAGACATGTTGATTTGGATCATAAAGGAACCCTAAAGACATGTGTTCAAGGCATGACTCCCAGCTGATGGTGTTACTGAGAGATAGTGGAGCCTTTAAGCAGTGGGAAGTTAAGTCAATAGGGACTTGCTCTTGAGAAGATCCTGCCCCTTTCTGCCTCTCTCTCTGCTTCCTGGCCAGAGTCAGATGAGCAGCTTTGCTCTACCACATGTCCCTGGGGTATAATCATGGACCAAAACCTCTGAAACCATGAGCCAAAATAAAGCTTCCTTCCTTTAAGTTGATTTTCCCCAGGTATTTTGACCCAGTGGTAAGAAACTAACATTTTTTTCTAGGAGGAACCTTTGTGGAAAGTTCAGGAAACATGAAAGGCCCCTTCTGGTACAAGGTAGACCTCGGGACTCCTGCAGGGATGAAGTTTCTCAATCATCCATCACAGGCATATCTCTCAGGGGATGGAATTTAAGAAGTTCAGCATGGTCTCAGCTAGAAGTTTCAAACTTCACTGTGCATGAGAACATGGGAATCCCTTAGAGACATTAAGGGACATTAAGACTAAGGTCTTAGTGACCTTAGAGACATGGAACGAGGAACTGGAATGTCTAATGAATAGCTCAGGGGTCTGGTAGTCCTGACCCTTCAAACCATTGGACAATTCTTTTCAAATGTCTAATGTTTATGAAGGAATTTATCTAAATATGTTCCATTGTATGGGTATAAATTTTCCTAACCTGATTTCTCTATAGTTATGACCAACATACATCACATGACAAATTAGTCTAAGACTCTGAGAAAGTCGGCATTGAATCTTTTAAACTTTCTCTTACGTTGCTCCTTAAACTTAATCACATGTATGTTTGTTTGGAGTTTCCCTGTGGGATCTCATGAAGTTTTCCTAATTCATGACATGTCAAACACTGAGTTAGTATCATCTTTTGCTTCGTTTTATAGCTTGCAGGAAAGGAGACAAAGAGGGACCAGGAGATGCCCAGAACACACCCTCTTATACAAGGAGGTTTGATGGTCCAGGATTCCTGCATGTGGCTTCTCACCACTGTTCACACGTCAACTCATGTGGATGCTCAAGCCCTGACTGTGTGACGTGAACTGTTCCATTCAGCTCTCTGCAGGTCATCTCTGTGTCCATGGGTCCTGTCAAGGTTAATACATTCCCGGGCTTTTTATCTCCCTTAAGCTCAAGTGAAGGCTTCCTAATATATTGGCTTCTCTGTGGACAGCTGGATGCCTGAAACCTTGCATTCCACTTTTTGAGTCTATTTCCTCTTAAGCTCAGAGTTCTCATTCTGTCCCTCCGGTGACAGGCCAGTGTCCTTATGAGACTCCCATTAGCTCTCAGACCAATTTCTTGGTGCTATTTGTCATCCGTGCAGGGACTGTGTAGAATGCAAACTATACTTGTGGGAAGAGTATTTTTGCCAGGGCATTGATCCTTTCAAAAACATCTTGTTATTTTCTTCTTCATCTTCTTCTCTTTCTGTGTGTGTATATCTTATTTACTATCAGTAGCTCCAACGTGGGCTTACTGTGAGTCAGGAGGTAAGGAAGGCTGCTTGCACAATTATTGGAACCTGAGCAAGGCATGCCCTATTTCCCTTGTCTAGGGGCATAGACATTGAGCTTCACTCATCCCTTTTCCCAGGCAAATGTCCGGTTAATCTCTTTTTAATCATTCTTTTGCATGAAAGATGCTAGAAAAAAATTTAAAATTATTCTCTTATTGTTTCATGCATGATTACAGTGAATCTATGAGAGTTTCATATCACGATGCCAGTCCCATCTTCTCTCTCTTTCCCCTGCAGTCCTCCGACCCCTTTTCTATTGTGTGTGAGCAGCCCATTGGGTTTCATTTGGGTGCCCTTGATGGCAGGTGGCCAAGCACTTGCTGGAGCGTGTGGGCATAAAGAGCTACAGAAAACCATCACTTTTTGCCTCAGAAGCTTTGAATTTGCCTTTAGCTTAGTGTTTATTTTTCTTATTTCTTTTTTTAAATTTGCTTGTTCTCATGTCCAAATACACTGATGTCAGGACCTAAAACTTGGGCTGTGAACATCAAAGGATGTCATTTCTTAGCTCTGAGACTGTGAACAAATTAACTTCTCAGAAGCTAATATCTTTATCTACAAAACAGTGATAACCAGACTTATGACAGGACCATAAATATGATTACTATAAAAGTATGCAAAGAATTCTACCACCAAGAGCGCTTACTTAGTAGGTGTTTAACAAATAGTGTCTGGTGCAGGCCGGTAGGATCTGCTGAAGAGGTGGAGGCAGGAGGTTCAGGAGGTCGAGGCCAACCTTGGCAAAAATCTCTTAAGTATTTGTTGTACAACCCAAATTTTAGGACCATCAACCACAAGTCTTTATTCTTTCAGATCATAAAATGAAACCACAGAAAAGCAACTGCACCAAAAACCAACACACTCATCCTCAGGGGAATTTCAAACTGACATGAAAAAAAATCATTGAAAGACAGAAGAATAACATCCAAGGCGACCATCTAGAGTGCACATAAGCGCCTGTTTCTGAGGCCAGGTTCCAAATTCCAAAAGACACAATGTGCTCAGACACTTCCTGACTGTCCTAAGCATATGTTGATAGAAGAAGAAAATTCATTTTCTTTGAGCCCATGCCTGGGAATGGCTAAGCACCACACGTCTCCATTAGGAAAATCAGTCCAGCTCTGCATCCTTGATATGCCACCGGTCAGTCAAGACAGTGAGGCCCAGGCGAGCTAATGGCATGGTGCCCTGCTGTCTTCTAGAATAAATATTCCACTTCATCTCCCATAAACCAGTCCACAGCCTTGCACAGTTCAGCAGGAAGCTGGCAATCTCTCATTGGGAAGCTACCCTGTGGCCATCAGATATCTACCCTGGGCCATTGGGAAATTGATTCTGAAAGCTGAGCAAGGCTTGCCACTAAAATGCAAAAATATCCTCATCAATGCACACTTCCTACTGTTGATGCAACACACACTTGAAGTGCCCAGGTACACATGCACACACACATATATGTATATTCATATCTCTCAAGATTTTTTCATTCAAATCATACTTAATACATACTTAAGTGTCCAAGAGTGGGCAGATGTTTGAGACTGACCATCTGGGTGCCGTTTTGTAATTATCAAACATGGAACTATATAACTATAGTTATAGCACCTCTGAATCCCCACATAAGACAACACAAGGAGAAATGAATATGTCATGCTCCCTTTACCAAAGAGCAAATCCATAGAGGCAGAGATGGCCTGACGGCCTTGCCCGATGTGTTCTTTCCTCCTCCTTCAGTAAACACAAACTGACTTTTGTCCACCGAAAGGCTGACCTTCTAGCCTGTTCTAACCACAGCTGCAGCCATGTCAGCAACCTTTAAGAAATGAGCTGTGACAGGTTTTGAGTGATTCCAGGAGAATCAAACTCAAGGGAAGAGACACTCCAGTTCATTGGTCTGCTTTTCCCTTCAGCCAGGTTTCTAGAACAGAGATGCGAAGGCCGGCATGTGGCAGCCATGATGGACAGCGGTCACTGCACAGCTAGGATGGAGAGTGACTTGGTAGCACCAGTGGCCTTGTAGGACTTTGTTGACCATCTAGCCAGAACCTTTGCATGGTCTTCACCACATTTCTTTTGTAAAAAGAAGAAAGAAATACCTATTTAACTTATATGCTTTCTCTTGTATTTGTTTTGTGTAGCCGAATCTCAATGCAATATAGCAACTTGCTATACAGTTGTTAAGTTTCAGAACAGGAAAGTGCTAAGCATACATGTTCAGCATCCACACTGGCAGGTTTCATAGTTGTTTCATAGTTGCAAAGAGCCAAGTCCTCCTGATTTTCATCCTAACTCTTGGATATTCGTTTCAAGGAAGGTGATCTCTCAGAAGGATTCCCCATGACACACACATTCTCTCCTTCCCCCAGAGCATGTCTCCCACCCAAGTACTAAGCAGACCTGACTCTACTTTAGCTTCTGAGATCAGGTGTGTTTAGAGTAGTATAGCTGGAGACACTCTAGGGCATTTCTGTGTTTCTAACTTGATGGAAATGACATCAGTTTCAGGGGCTGAATGTCTCTCCAGAAGCATAAGGACTCAATGTCTTGATCTATTTCCTGACTGTTCCCTACCCAGAAAAAAAAGGAAGAGGGGGAATATGCTGCCTAACCCACACTGGCTGGCTCAAATGCAGATCCGAGTTACAAAACACTAGATGGACTTTCTTCTTTAATTCTTCTGAGTTGAGAAAGATTTGATTCAGGTGAGTAAGGGAACTTTATTTCCCAATGGAGAAGTAAGAATGGTCGGAAAATGTCCATCTGACAAACAGATCCTTAGTGATACTGATGGACCAGGACTGTGACCTGCAGTCAAAAGTCATGACGATCTACTCAATATCCTAAGTCCTCACTGTCCATCTGGAACTCTCAGAGCACCAAACTGGTGATAATTAAACATCAAGGGTGAAGATAAAGCAGGAAGTGGTATGAGAGAAAAAAAACAACATTAAGTAAGGTGGCAAAGTTGGCATCGCCAACAAACCTGCCAAGCATGAATTCAGTAAACATTTTAAAACATCTATTTATTTACCTTGTTTGTGTGTGTGTGTGTGTGTGTGTGTGTGTGTGTGTGGTGTGTATATGTGTGTGTGTATGTGTATCTGTGTGTCCATGTGTGTTCATATCATCACACATGTGTTCAGGTTGCAGGAGTTGCTTCTTTACTTCTGCATTGTGGGTTCTGGGAATTGAACTCAGGTTGTTAGATTTGGCAACAAGCACCTTTACATGCTGCGCCATTTCACTGGCTCTCAATTGAATAAATGTTTAACAAGCATCCAATATGTGTGACACTAGTGACTTAGACAAAGATGAATCCCTGTTCTTCACAAGTGTTCACAAAATTGTCACACACACACACACACACACACACATCATCTACTGGTTCAGACAGATGGGGAGAACCATTTCCAGATTTTCTGGAATATGAGATCAAACAGAATTCAGAACTATTGTTGGAATCATTTTGTTTCTCTATACTTGGTATAAAAGTATGGATGTGTTCTTTAGATACAGGTGTCAATTTGACAATTGCAGGCTGAGCCTTTAAGCACATTTGTAAAGAACTGGCAGTGAAGGCACAAGCTAAGCAAGCCTATGAAAGACTGTCTAACTGACGCTGGAGGACAGGGGTGGGCGTGCCCATTCCTTGAGCAGGTGGATAAGATAGAAGTGGTTCAGTAAGCTGGCACACTTTGGCATGCTGGCACACATACATTCTGGTATGTGAAAGTAATCCCTGTGGATAAAGTGTGGCCAGTTCCCTTGGCTCCTGGTGTTGGGTATGAGTTCTCCTGCCAAGCTGGACTATGCACTGTAACCCGAATTATAAGATGAAACAAACCCCTTGTTCCTCTAAATTGTTTAGAATAAAATGTGGGAAAGGGGGCAGTCAGTTCTATCCTGGCAACACCAACATGGCCACTTCTCTAGAAAACATCCCAGACTGCAAAGAACTGAGCAATTCTGATGCCAGGGGTCATGTCTGCAGGCAGACTGAATGGATGGTTCCGAGGCTAGCCCATGAGGATGAACAGAGATATAAGCAGCGGTCTATAAGCTTCAATGAATTTTGTACCTGGAGGGTACCTTGTAGCAGAGTGCTCATTCAAGACAACTTGTCCATAAATCTGACAGTAATACTTTTATATGACGTGCTCACTTGACAACAGGCTGTGTTGAGGCTATGCAGCAACTAGCGTGTAATAAAAATGAAAAGGAACCAAAGAGTTTCATCTACAGTTTACTAGGGGCTGGAAAGATACATAGGAGTGGGTAATACTCTTGTTATATTTTTCCAAATCGGGATCCTGCCATCAAGCAGCAGGGAGGATTTTGTGGATGCTGAGCATTTGTAGGAAGCTCCGTGTTAGTCTTCATTGTGGATTCTGAATGCAGGAAGATGTTGAAGGATAGTGCTGGCCACTTACAGTGGTGGTGGTGGGGGGGGGGAGGTCCCATCTGTGGAAGCTGATGTCTCCTCTTTACAAACTGTAGCTCATCTATGTATCTGCTCTCTGTCACCTTTGCTAGCTGCAAGTTAAAATTAATGCCGTTACATGGAAAAAAACTGAAGATCCAAGAAAAGAAAAACCCAGGATCCCCTGTGTGACATTCAGGAGTCAAAGTAAAGGACATTAATTAATTACTGACTTTCTTAGCGGCAGTAGGGACTAAACAGTGGGCTTCACGGACACCAGGCAAAGTGTTCTGCCACAGAACTCCATCCTGGGCCTCATGGAAGTTTTGCTTCTGGAAACAGGATCTCACTATGTAGCCCAGGCTGGCCTGGAACTTTTAAACCTCCTGCTACTGACTCCCAAGTACTGGAATTGCAGGTGCACGCCATCATGCACAACTGTAATCTTTTTCAAAGTTGCTCAGAGTTGAAGTCTCAGTGTGAGGCCAGAACTCCAAAATTGCAACAGAAACAATTAACAGCAAAATGTATCTTGTCTTATTATCTCCAGTCCCGAAACAACAAACATTTTATAACACAGTAGCACATTGACAAAGGCACCACGGGGATCCTCTACTCGTGAAAAGAGACACTATTGTGGACTCAGCAGACTTTATTCTACTGCCCAGCCAGACTCACAAAAGAGATGCTTTGTCAAACATGCACACAGTTCCTCATAGTCGCAGGTGTGTAAAGGTTACTACGAAACATTCCATATATAGCATATGCAGGGAAAATAGGTCACACTCAAAATAACCATGAGTAAAGCCCAATTTTAAAGGACTATGGGCCACAATTAATTTTCAGAGGACCTCTCTTTAATAAATGGCAAATACAGAAGTTGATTGGTAACTTGTCAAAATGATTGCATGGCTTGGTAATATCGGAAAAACATCATCATATGGCAGTAGAAAAAGAATTGTATTTTGAAACCCTTTCCCCAGTACTGAAAACTGATATTTATTAAAGTAGTGAATTCTGAAAATCTCAGTGGGAATGGAAAACTATGTTTGCGTGGATAGATAGATGAGATGCCCTTCTGCGTTCTGACATGCTGTGAAGGCTGACCTTTCTCCACATCCTTTTAGCTAGACATCTTCAGGTTAAATAGTCTATATAGCTGTGCCAATTAGATACAGATGCCAATCTGACAACTGGGGCTGAGTGTTTGGGCATATCTGTGCAGTTAGTTCTCTAGTTGAGGTAGGTCAGTAGCAAATCTGTGGGAAATTGGCTAACCGATGAGCAAAGACCCGGTCCATGGAGAATGGGTAGGTGGATAAGACGGAGAGAAATGGTCCAATATTTTAGCACACAGGCAGACAAACGTGCTGGCAAGTGACAAAGCCTGCCTGCCTCTCTCTTCTCTCTCTCTCTCTCTCTCTCTCTCTCTCTCTCTCTCTCTCTCTCTCTCTCTCTCAGCTTTTTCTGTGGATACGATATGTCCAGTTCCCTCAGCTCCCAATGGTGGTGTAAACTCTCCTGCCAGGCTCAGGAATCTTAAGCAAGAATAAACCTCTTGCTTTTCTAAGCTGCTCGTCTCCCGTATTTGTTTAGCAGCAAGAATATGAAGCTACCGCAGTAGCACATGTTATATGATTGACCAAGCCAGCCAAACTTTAATTTCCCATTCCTTCTTACTGCAGGAAAGAATTCCTTAAGCAAAGCTAAGTTCAAAAGAAAAGTGTTAATTTTTTAATATGTGGTTGAGAGACAGTAGTAATACTATTAAAAGTGAAATATATCCTCGAGACAATGGAAGTGCTTCAGATACCATGGACCGCTTATCTAGAAAGGTATCCTCACAGAAGAGACCTCATTCAAATTCTGCCCTGCCACATTCTGGGCGACACATTACTAAATTAACAATCATGTGACCTGTAATTGCCATTTACAAGCACACTACTGAGTTGGGAAAAATCCTTCCCCAATCTATTGCTCTGCTTGAATTTTTTTTCTGCTTGAATTTTTAAATGAGATGAATTTTAATTGACTATATATATTGCTGTTAGGATAGAATTCCATTCTAAGTCACTAACCTCTGTGAAAAGCACCAATAAGCCGCCTACACAAAATGGCTGAAGATAACAGTCAGTGGTGGCAACCTTGAGATCTAAACCCCCCATACATGCAGGCATGGCCACCATAATATAAGATTAAAAGGAAAAGTCAGGATGTAGGGGCCTACAGATTAGGCCAGTGAGCAGATTATGTGAAATTAAGACTCCAGAGAAATCTGAGATGTATAGCCAAAGGAACAAGACACTATCGTTTGTCTCTGTTGGAACATAACATCTCTAGGAGCTCTCAAAATCATCCATCTGTATTAGCATTTTTCTTTTTAAATAAATAAGTTTTATCTTATAAGTTTATGAGAGAAAGAGAGACAGAGAGAGAGAGAGAATACATGCATGCCAAGATTCATGGATAGAGGTCAGAGGTCAGGACTCTCATTTTACCAGGTGGGCTTGTGGGGATTGAACTCAGGTCACCAGGTTTGCAAGCAGATGCTTATCCACTGAGCTATCTCACAGGCCCCTAGAACAGGGGTCAGGCCACAGAGGGACAAGTTTGCCTCCCATGAGATGTTTAATAATGTCCAGGGCTATCTGTGACAGTCACAGCTGGAGTGAAAGGCTGTCGCTGACTTTGAAAGGTAGAGGGAAAGTTTGGCAACAGTCTCTACCGCACACTGCCATCTTTCATAGCCAAGAATCACCTGGCTCAGACCTCAATACACTGATAAGTCCTGCGCTCCCGTGGCTGAGAACACGGGCCTCACAAGAAGTGAGAGCCAGTGGTAGGCTCTGCAGGCACTTCTACAATGGGTCTTGAATTCAAACCATGTACATGGATGACTGTTGGGAATGCGTGTTCTGGATCCACAGTACAAAGATGTTCGTCACCACCAGCAGACAGCTGTTTTACATGTGTGATTTATCTCACCTCTGCAATAGTATACGCAGATCGTTTTGGAAAGCAAATGCTTTGACGGATTTTTAATGTTCTCAGTTTATGTGTAATGGACCCCGCTTCAGGGAATCCCTAATTAACAGAGTTGAGTTGTTAATTGATTCCACATGTGAAAACTAAGCTATTTATGTACACATAATGCTAAAATCTCCCCCATCAGATTTCGTACTTAATTGAAATTCCAGAAGATTTCCAAGAAGTTAGTTCATTTTCCCCTCTATTCTTCACTTAAGATCTTGCGTTTTTTCACAAAATCTTAGCTATACCAGCATAATACATAGAGAGCTATGTGCCAGCAATTGTGTGTAGCAATGGCACATATATTGTCATTTGAAGTCAAGAAACAGGGAAAAAAGAGACATGAGCACCTGATTCTAACACTTACAGCCAGGGATCAGTGTAAATTCACTGAATACAGAGAAACACAAAAAGGAAAAATACTAGGAGATAAGTGGTTCACAACAATACCCACTATTTACTGAAATATCTACTACGTCCCATGCCAATCGCTTTGCAATATGATCTGTTTCACCCTGCCGCTGGCCCTGCATCCAGATGCTAGCTGACTCGCCATTTTATAAACTGAGGTTTCATCTCATGCAGGACGCATGGTGTCAAGTGACATAGAAGGGGTCTGTGCTTCTTCTGCTATCCCCTGCGAGAACAAGGGGCTGAACAAGCTATCACCCTCATTTCAAATATGGTCTGCCATGGTTCTTTGTAAATAAAGTTTTATTGGAATACAGTCAAGTTCACTCATTTCTACAGTACTTGCAGCTGGTCCTTTACAAAAAAGCCTCGCCAAGCCAGCAACATGCTCAAAGTCTTCCACAGTCAGTACCACCAGCTCCGTGCTGTGCCCCCCCCATAAGCAGCATCACTTCTGTTCACCATGATGCCCACTTCTTTATTTTTGTCACCATTCTGAGTAAGGCTATCAAAGAAACGAAATCGAACTGATTTCTAACTGATACATTAAAAACCTTGTATTTATTTATCGATGAGCACCCCATGATGTTTTAATACACACTACAGAGCACATACCTAATGTATAGACCAGGCTACACCCCCCCACACTCACATTCACCTACCCTAATAACTGTTATTTTTTTCTTTCATGAAATAGAAGGATACAGCTGAAATGATTTGGAAGCTCAACCTCTTCCACTCAATGAGAAAACTAAGAAGTATAGAAGTTCTGGTAGTGGATGAGACAGAAAGTTTCCAACCATGCCAGAAGCTTGCCCAAGGGTCCCAGGGCAGGAAAGGACCCTGTCGCTTGAGGCAAGACCTGCCCAAGCTTCTGTCTCTTCATCTGCAAAATGCAGATCCTATTCAGGGGTTGTTGTGAATATTGAGATGCCTCAGAGGAAACAGAGCATGCGTGCTTGTTATCGATACCAGTAAAAATGAGACATGGGGCTGCGTGTAGTTCAGTAGTGGAGCACCTGCCAAGCCTGCGTGAGACCCCGATCTCCATCTTCAGGGGTCCCACGTCTTGGGTGTGGCCAGACTCACCCCACCCTGCATGACTAGCTCCTACCACTTTGGCCTCCTTCCCTGTTTCCTTTCTGCCTGTTCATGGAAATGGAGCAGAAATCCCCATTCACTTAAGACCCAAGCTTTAATTTTTGTGGTTTTGATTGTTTTTGAAACCAGGTCTCACTACATAACCCAAGCTGGCCTGGAACTCGCTGTGTAGCCCAAGCTAGTGCCAATCTCACCAGCCTGTCACAGCTGGTGTATGCCAGAATGACAGCCACGCACACCACACCTGGCCTTGCTTTCTGGCCTTCTGGATTTTTCCTCTCTGACCTTGCTGTGACAGCCAAACTCCACTGACCTCCATCCCACTGACATCTGGCACTACTGCTAGCCCAGCATCACACTACACAGCCCACCCTCAAGACTTCTTGTCTCTCCACACAGCGGCGTGGATCCCGTATTCTCTCTACCCTACCCCTGTCCTGCTCTTGCTGAAGAATCGCCATGAGCTCACATGGCAACTCCTTAAGCCCACCCATCTGCCCCTTGCCTGCCTTCAGTCCCACCCGACGCTCTTTGTAGCTCCTAATATTTTAACACAGTCTTGGACTAAGAGACTCAATCACATCAACACTTACTATGGCGACACTTGGGCATCTTGTTTAATTCCTCTGAACCCGTTTCCTTGGCTTCAGTTTTCTGAGATAAATGGTACCTCCCCAGGAAGATAAGCAATCACTCCCATGGTCCGCACTGGCTTGCACAGGGTAAGTGAATGAGAGATGTTTATAAAAAACCCAAACACCAGGGCAGTTTCTCTACCTGCTGCCTTTTACCTTGTGTTCACATTATTTGCCCAAATCCACCCTGATCGCTCCTGCTCAGCACCACTTATCCAGTCAGTGATCCTCAGCTGGGGGCTTCCAGGGGGTCAGAGGCACTATCCAGAGATAGCTTTGGCTGTCACTGTGGGATGGCTATGCTTGTGTTAGGCAGACATATTGCCATACATCCTGCCACGAGCAGACAGATATCTTCAAACACTAAAGAATTTGCTGAAATAAAACGAACTGTCCCAACTCCAATTCTTCTGGGCCCCGAGGTCATAAATTGTCTGGAGGTGCAGCCCCGCCAAAAGATCAGAGCAATACTGTCCAACTGTGCGAAGAAGGAAACTCCGCATTCCTGAATGGACTGAAGCAAACTTACAACTAACATGATCATTTACTTCACATTCACAGCTCTGCTAATCATATCACCACTACATAAATACGGTCAGCTAGGGTGGAAGCATTTCTCCTGGTTATAACGGTATCATCTAGCTCTTGGCTCTGCTAGTGAAGAAGAAATCACGAGGGAGCCTCATTCTTCCACTGCTGGGCCTCTCACTGTGGGGAACACATTCCGCTCATGCTTCACATTTCCTAAGTGGATTCTGATGCAAAACATCAATTTTCCTGAGCAGCATTAGTTACCTGTGGTACTTTGCCAAGAACTCCCATCTAAGCAAGCAATGTTGATGTGTGTTCCTGGAGAGGAGTGCCTGAGCCCAGGGGTCCAAAATCTACCAGGTGGGGGCAGCACTGTAAGTCTGCCAAACAACCAACCAGTCAAACAATCAACCAACCAAACAAATAACATAACTAACCAACCAACTAGCCAGCTAAGCAGCCAACCAACCAACCAACCAACCAACCAACCAACCAACCACCACCACCAACCAACACCAGCAGCCAACCACCAACCAACCAACCAACCAACCAACCAACACCAGCCAGCCAACCAAAAACAAACCAACCAATCAATCGGCTAGCCAACCAACTAATCAGCTAACCAACCAACCAATCGGCTAACCAACAGCCAACCAAATAAGCAAAGAATGAAAATCTCATGTCTGAGATGATGCACATCTGTGACCTTAGCACTGGATAGGCTGGGGCAGTGGATCTTGAATTTAAGGCCAGCCTGGAATACACTCTTAGTAAAACCCTTTCAATAGATGATAAGGCCTTTCCAATAGCTAGCAGCTACCTAGCCAGATAATATATAATATATATAGAGAGATGATAGATGACAAACAGGTAATAGATATAGACAAATAGTAGATAGATGATAGATATTGATAGATACAAATACAGAGATATATGGAAGGATAGAAAGATAGGTAGGTAGATAGATAGACCAATCATGACAGATGATAGCTAGATGGAAGGGTATGATGAAGCAATTTGGGCAAAGTGGCACACATACTCTTGCTCTTGGGTGATTTATAATGTGTACAGGCAAAGCCAAAATTTTGAGATTGAAACCGTCTGTTTAACGTTGATTAGCTCGGTTTTCCTCATAAGCCAGGTCTTAAAAATTTCATATCTATATCTATCCCAGTGTTATGGAGAGCACATCTTGGAAAATATTTCACTAATGTCAACCAAAACGTCAACATCGAACCGCAGAATTAAGCTTTTTTTCTTTTTTCTCTTTATGTACGTATGGGGTGTGCATGTGTGCATTCACGGTGTGTGTGTACAAGCAGGCACTTGAGTCTGTGGGCCTGTGGAGGCCCAAGGGTAATACTGGGAATCATTCTGAATCGCTCTAATTCCTTATTGCTTTGCTCTGGGCTCTGTCTTTCAGGGGTAGAACTACAAGTCATAGCCATTTCTGCCAGGCATTTTTACATGGAATCTGGGAATCTGAACTCAGGTCTTTTTGCCGGGGAGGCAAAAGGCTTTAACCATTGGAACATCTCCCCAGTTCCCAGAACTCACACTACAACGAGAGCTGTTCAGAGACAGAGCATTAGCAGAGACCCCAGAACTCCAGGATCTTGGATGGAAGAGTCTTCCTTCTGCTGGTCTCTGGATTATGGCCAGTCCGCGTTTCCAATGGCATCAAAGACAAATGGAAGCTGATGTCTTTTCTACCTCTTATCCAGTACTGGATTGGAGACAGTACTTCTGAGTTTGACATATCAGATATTAGGCAGAAAATTATTATTTCCCCACATAAAAGTATTCAAAACTTGTGAGAAAGGAAAAATTTTAAAAATCATCCTAATAAATCATGATTCTGAATACCCACAGGGTAACAGGGCACAAGTCTGCTTTCCCAACAAGTTCTCAACCACTTAATCCTTTCCAGTATCTTCTACCTGGAAGGCCCAGATCCAGCTGTTCATTGAAACGTCAGTGCATATGTGTGGATCTCAAGAAATAGCAGAGAACGTACTCCACAGAGGACATCGATGATGCCTTCGTTTGAGAGTAGCAGCCTTGTTCTTCCTGCAGAAAAAGGGTCAGCGAGGGACTATAGGGGAATGAGCATCCCCCAAGAGGTCATTGGGTCACAACTCTTGAGACTCGAGCAGGATTTTGCCAGTCAAGTCACTCGGTGAGGATACACACTCATAGCACCACAGGTGTGTCCGTGACGACATGACCATCTGTTCCTTTTGTGGTGGGGGAGAGAGAAGGGGGGGGCTAGTATGTTTTTACCTTCAGATAAAATGACTCTTCCTCCTCTAGGCCCTGGGAGTCATGTAGTCTGCTCAGCCTTCCATCCTTTCAGGGCCTAAGCAGAGAGGATTCACCCCAGGGTGGGGCCATGGGGGTCGGGGGGAGAGAAGGTTGCCTCTATTCCCTGGGAAGGAACCAGTCAGCATTGATATAGAAGCCTCCCCCTTCCACATACACTGTGTTTTTAATTTGTGAAGATCTCCCATATGCCTACTCCCCAGATGCCTCCAGGACCCTCTGGAAACAAGCCTCACCCTCCTACCCCGCACCTTGATTTGCAAGAAGAGGAACAGAGATGGGAGGTGTGTATGTGTGTGTGTGTGGGGGGGCTGTCCAGCCAACCCAGCCCCTTCTTTCCCATCCCCTGGGGCCTCTAATTTCTTCTCTGTGCCAAGCTCTCTGGCTGCCCGGAATTGCACTAAGAGGGTTATGCAAGAAATATAAGCCCTGTTTGCTTGCTCCAATTCTAATGGGAAGTCTCCCCACTGAATCTTGCTGGAACCTGGACTACGATGCTTTCCAAAGGTTTGTTCTACTTCGTTCATGGCTAAGGACATGCTGAGAACCAGGGAGGCACCTTGACCCAGGCCTGTCAGGCAAAGTGTGCAGACAGCTCATCAATTCTCTTGAGGCCTTCCCACTTGTTTACAAGGCCAGTTCCAGAGGCACCAGACGCTGGAACAGGGGAGCAGACAGACCTGATCTAAGTCTATTTCAGATCAATGCCTCTGAAAAGAAAGGGATATTTTTATTTATCTGTTTATTTTTGCATGCGTGTGTGTCTGTGTGTTTCTATCAGAGACGACTATGCGTGTCTCCCTGGAGGTCCAAGGGTGACTTGGAGAACCATCTCTTTTTGACTTTACTTTGGAGTTTCCCAGGCTCTACCTTCTAAGGCCAGAAGTACAGGCTGCCACCATTTCTGGCTGGTGTTTTTTTCTTCATATGGAATCTGGGATCCTAACTCCTCAGGTCCTTTTGCTTGGGGGGCAGAGGCTTAACCCTTGACGCCTCTTTCCAGCTCCACGAGGTGATGTTTTTAATCCTCACCTTTTAATTTAAAAATTTTGTGAGCATATATTAATTGTACAACATCGTAAGTTGTGACACTTTAATCCATGTACAAAGTATGAACCTGTTTGGTCTGACCTTTTGCCATTGTGATATGGCTTTGTCATCTACAAACGTGTTGGGCCATGTCGACATCTGTCCAGGGACATGCCTGCTAGGACTTTGCCCAAACTCTCCAGCCAGGGCTCACTTTTTGCCTTTCTCTACACTCATTGGTCCTGTTCCTGTTCCCAAGTTGTCCCCACTTCTATTACTTTGCAAACTACTTTTTCAAGTTTTCATCCAATGTGATAAGGAGTTTCATTATCATACTGCTCATATACATATGTGAGTATATTTTTCCTTACCAGAAGTGATTACTTATATTGGCAAAAGATGAATCATTCTTCTTGAAGTAATCAGAATGCTGTGTTCTCAATTATCTATGATGTAAGGCAATTCTCTAGCTAATACATGCTTTTCCAAAGTAATGCTACCTAGGATGTTCAACATACCCAGCCGGCATGCATGTATGTATACACATGCATATAAAGCTACCTAGATGTTCCACATACTTGTCAGGCATGCACATATTCATGCATGTGCGCATATGCACATGTACACACATACATACACACACATATATAGTCATGCACAGATTTTTATATCCTGTTACATGTTCTTCTATCATTTTCAAGGAATTAAAGTGGAGATATACTATCTTTTGTTCCTATTCCAGAGACATAAAAATTGCCCTATAATGCATTACTGTCCAAGTGAGGTAGAACATAGCTTAGAAGTTGTGGCTCCACAAGGTTTTAGGGCTCTGGCACCCTGTGTTCCGGGTAGTCTGTGACCTGAAGCAGAGCATGCGGCTTCCTCTGATGCATGGTGTGATCTAAGATATGCTTCTAGCTTCTTCTTCCAGAGAACCGCTCTGCTGCTAAAGGTTTCTTATCTGCCTTTATTTTTATGTTTTAAAATAACATACTCCTTATCATTTAATAAAATATTTGTTATCGGGTGTGTGAGCACGTGGCATACATATGCCCGATACATCTGTGGAGATTAGGGGACAACTTTGTGGAGTTGACTTTCTCTCACCATCTTTATGTGGGTTCTGAGGATTGAACTCAGGTCGTCAGACTTGTGCAGCTGTGTCTCTACCCACTCAGCCATCTTGCCAGACCATGATACTCGTTTTTGAATGTAGTCCTTTTTTTTTTAAATAGTCTTTTAGAATAACCTCCAAATTAACACAACTCAATGAGCTCATCAGATATCCCAAGTCACCTCTTATGATTCTCCCATAAGAAATTCAAGTCTATCCCCACACACAACCTCAGAGACCCAGGACCATGGGGAGGGGCTTCCAGGAGCCCCTCATTACTTCTCCCTCCATAAAGGGGTCTTTCTGCTCCAGATACTCTAGCCTCTGCTTTGTGTTCACTCTGGTTGTGGCATTGTGGCCACAGGCTATTCAACACGTGCAGCATAAGCTGTGCCACGGTCAAGGGAAAGCTGTAGCAAGCCATGCTTTGCGGATGGGAATTCAGGAGGGCTTTGGGCAGGCAAGACAATTCCCTGTGTGTTCATCTGAGAAATGAGGCGCTCCTGGCCTGCAGCTGCTGTTTCATTTACAGTGGCTGGTGACAAGACCCATCCATCAACGAGGTGCTGAAACGCAAAGAACATGCTTCTTGACCGAGCAGCAGATCCTGATGCTGCCTGTCACCAAGATCTGCGGGGACCCCATATATCTTCCCGCCCACATGGATCATGTGAGTGAATTTCAAAACAATAGGCACTGTCTGTCAGATTTGCCCATTGATGGATTTTTTTTTTTGCATGTATGTGTGTGTGTGTGTGAGGGGGTCAGAGGGCACTGTGTGTGCCTGTGGAGGTTCACGGGAGACTTCAGGAATCATTCTGGATGATCTCTCTCCTTTTTGCTTTGCTCTTGAGTTTCCCAGGCTCCACCCTCCAGGGCTGGAATTGCAGGTCCCTGTCATTTCCTCCTGGCATCTTTATATGAGATCTGGGTTCTGAACTCAGGTCCCTCTGCTTGCGAGGCAGAAGCTTAAGACCTGAGCCATCTCTCCAGCTCCTACTAAGAAGATTCTCAAGACAGAGTTGAATTGTTCTGCTGTATGTCTCGCCAGGCACAGAGGGTTGCCATGGCTCAATATGCTACAGATTCCAATCCTCAACGTGTGCCAGGAAGCACTGGTATCAAGGTGTACTGAGAGCCCTTTCAATCCAGATGACTGCTACCTTGAGTGTCTCCATAATTCCAGCTCGCTAATATTTAAGTATGGTGGGTTAAGAGTTTTTTTGTTCTTGTTCTTGTTTATTTTTTTTAATTTCCTATTCCCAGAAGAATTTTGTACTAGTTTTAGTTTCACCCTCTTTTTTTCTCATCCTTGCCAGCACCAGTGTTGTGTTGGGGAACTGGGGCTTATTAAAGACCACTGTTACTTGAAATAACATCACAATGAAGTTGAGGGGTGCAGGGGAAGCAGAATGCTAGAGCCCTGCAAAAAAACAAAACAAAACAAAATAAAACAAAACAAAAAACGAGACTTGCAAAAGAGGCGTCCCCTCCCCCCACACTGCCGCTGGGGTTACAGCTTGTTTAGAAGATAATTATTTGATTTTATAATTCCTTTTGTGGGTTGCAAAATAATTACTGTGGCGGCACATCCCCATGAGCCAAAATAGCACAAGCAATTGTTCTAAAGTTCATGCTAAAACAATAACGGAGTCAAGATGGTTCCCTCTTGGAGTCTGAGTCCCTTCCTTCCCCCCAGAAAGATCAGGTGGAGGTGGAAATGCTAAAGATGATCCATAAACTAGATTTGGAAGAGTTCTTTCTTGATGGGTTGACTTGCACGTGACTTTGTTCCTCCAAGTAGCACCAGAACATTGACTGGGCTTTTAGAAGGACCAACACTTGAGCAATAATCAGACGTGCTGGTGTGCTCCCCGAGTCCCCAGCTACCCCGGAAGTTACTAGAGGCTGAAGGTCAGCTTAGGCAATACAGTAAGACCCCAACTCAAAACTAAATAGAAGCACAAACTGCCATTTGCATGAATGACATAAACAGGAACAGACACTGGATAATTGTTAGGATTCTTTTCAATTCCAAGGTCAACTATGGGGCTAAAATGATTAGGAACGGTATTTTTCTAATTACAGGGACTTTGAAATGGTTGGAACTCAGCCAAGGTTTTTTTTTTGTCTGTCTGTCTGTTTATCTATCTATCTATCTATCTATCTATCTACTTATTTATTTATTTATAAAGAACTAGTGTGTGAATGCCTTGGGCTCTTCGGGGCTGTGATATAACTTACGCATTGTCAAAGCATATAACATGTAACACATGTGCAGGGCATTGACACATGAAGCTCATGTGTCTTGTATCGTGCAAAATTATTCTTTCGAAATTTTTTTTTCTCAAAAAACAAAAACATATTGTTGACCAAAAAAACCCTTGGTGGAGAGTCTCTGTGGACCGTAGTTTAACATCCCTTAGGGTTTAGACACCTTAACTAAAGTCATTATCCAGATGGGAGACTCTGGTAACAGAAGGGACTGGAGGCCAGGGACAGGACAGCCAAGGACCCCGAGTGTCCACACGTGCCAAAACTCCTCTTCCTCAGACCACTTTCTCTTGGGCTTTTAATGAGAGTTTGCTCTGGGGGTTTCATTTTCATCCTGTTTCCCGAATCATCACCATACTTTCCCCCTTCACTGGTCACTTTGAGAGGTGAAGCCTCTCTCTGAGGAGGGTGAGAGGCACCCTCAAGCAGGTGAAGGTGGCACAGGATGGACTTGGGACTCAGTTCCCAACGGGATGTCAGAAGCACCCCTCACCTATCCCAAGGCTCAGGGAACCCTGTGGCAGAGGGGCAGTGAACATGAAAGAGTGTGGGGAGAGCAAGGGCTGCTGCCCGACAATATCCTCTGGGCAGCCAGGGGGGTGGCACCCCAGAACTCACTGCAGCAATGTCTACTTGCACATAGCTGGTCTGTCAATATTTCGCCATGGAACAGAAATGAATTCAAGAGACACTACGCCTCCCCAAGAGACTATAAAAGATAAGCCAGACGGGAGAAAGGGAAGCTTCTTCACTCTACATTTACCCCGGTAAGTCATCCCTATCTCAGCAAGTGCTCAGGCACTCACCAGTACAGACATCTACATGAAACCCAGTGGACCACACATGCAAAAGAGACATGAAAGGAGGAGGGAGGCTGGCTGGAAAGGAGAAGGTATGAGGTAGGACAGGAAGGAGGATGGGTTTGAGTGATAAGGGGGTGAAAATACATAAAACATATAAATCATACTTATGTTTGAAAGTGTCAAATAATAATAAAAAATTCAAAGGAAGGCTAGACTTGGGGTAATGGGACGGTTTAGCCATAAAAGCATCAGGAAGCAACATGAGGCTGTCACAGCAGCTGAGTGGCCAAACCCTCCTCTCTGAGGTGGTCACAGGGGTAATTAACTGCCAATGTGAAAGGTGTTTTTTGTGGACTGCAAGGAAACAAGATATATAAACTGCAAAGCAACCCATGAACACATTTCTATCTGGCTCTGGGCTTTCTCAGCTTACTGGCTTTCTTAAATGGACCAAGTACACTCTTTCCTTAACCGACATCTTAGAACTTCAGTTCTTTCTAGAGCGCCTTCAAGGTGGCTGCCGTCCAAATCGCTGACAGTAGCGAGTGTTGGCGAGTATGATGATAAGCTGCGGACTTTCACACATATATTGCCATGTCTCATGAGCCAAACAAGGAGGTCACTTTGGAAAACAATCTACGTTTCTCAAGAGGTTAACCGTGGAGAAACTAGAGGATGCAACACTGTGCTAGATGTATGCTGGAGAAAACGGATGGTCTGTGTCTACATGCAAGTCTACCCATGAATGTTCATGGTACAATGCTCATCACAGCCCCACGCGGAAGCGACCCGTGCACACATGAACTGAAGTAGGGTGGCATTCCACACAAGGAGGAGGAGCACTCAGTCAGCCACAAGAAGTGGAGTTCTGACCCAGGCTACCTCACAGCCTTGAAGACCTCATACTACACAAAGGAAGCCAGGTGCAGGGACTGCAGACTACAGGATTGTTTGAATGAGATGTCCAGAGCGGGAAGAACCACACTCACAGCAGCACTGAGTTGCAAAAACCTGGAACCAGTGCTCCAAGACCCCTGTGACCTCAGTGGTCTGGTCAAGTGCCAGACCTGTGGTTATCTGGGATGGGGGTAGAGGAGGGATAGAAAGATTGACTAAAGGAACAGCTGGCTGGAGCTGAACTGAGCTACAGAAGAATGTTATGTCTTGAAACCGTGAAGGTCTGTGAACACACCACAACCATTTGAATTTCATGCTTAAAATTAGTGAATTGTATGTATGTGAATTACATCTCAATAAACCTGCTCAAGAAAATGTTCCCTTGGGGCAAATTCCAACGTCTTGCAAAATGGTCAGGCTTCTCAGGCCTGTACCCTCAGCTCCCTGCTTACCATGCCCAGCTCCGTGTGCATCAATAGGCACAATATAGCACTGCACTAGACGTCATTTTAATGACTAGATATGAACTCACCAGCTAGATCTAAAATTAATAAATGAGCACTCACATGCACATATTCACATATGCACTGTTCACGGACCTGGAAATGAAGCAGCAAAGAGGAGACACAGAAAGATCCTGTCTGAGAAGATTCTACTCTTCTTTCATGTATGTGTCCATGGGGTATTCATTTGTCATAGTTAGGCACAGGTGTCAACTTGATTGTTGAGAGTTTGAGCTCTGGGTACATTCATGGGGAATCAGTGGTTGAGTTGGGCCCAGAGCAAACCTGCAGGAGATTGTCTAGCTGATGGGGAGTGCTCAGCCTATGGTGGGTGGAATTAGGCCCTGGAGTAAAAGACAGAGGGCTAATTGAAGGAGTTGGCATCCTTCTGCATACTTAGCCAGACATGCTGGTCTGGCAAGTAAGGATTGTCCACCTCTCAGCCATTATGTGATGATGGTGTGGCCAGTTCCCTCGGTCCTGGTATTGGTGCATGCTCTCCTATCAAGCTAGACTGAGAACTATAACCAGAAAATCGTAAGAGAGAATAAACCCCTTGTTCTCTTAAGCTGTTTGATGGTCATTTATCAGCAACCATGCAGGTGAACTGCAACAGTATCTGTGTGTGTATGTGTGCATGGGGGGGGGACGACACTGTGTGTACCTGTAGAGGTCAAAGAGTGGCTTCTAGAATCATCCTGGATTGCTCTACCTCCACATTGCTTTGCTCTGGGGTTTCCCAGGCTCCATCTTCCAGGGCTGGGAAGTGCAAGTCACATGACATTTTCATAGGGGATCTGGAAATCTGACTTCAGGTCCTTCTGCTTTCAACGCAGAAGTTTGCAAGTTTAACCTTTGGGCCATCTCACCAGCCCCTGAATTTATTTTAAGCTATAGATTTCACAATTCACACATGACTTCCACTAAACTAAGTAAGTAGTTACATAAAGGTACTAGGACAGAATGGGGGGGTTGACTAGGGCAATGACGTATGAACTGAATACTGTGCTAAAGCTGAGTATGAGGGTGTAGAACTGTAATTCCAATGACTCAGGTGGCTGCATGCAGAGTGATGGGATGTTCTCAGCCTACCCGGGCTCTAGAGTGAGTTCAAGGCTAGTCTGGGCAACTTACTGAGACTCTGCCTCAAGAGAAGTTTGGGGAGGTAGCTCAGTGATAGACACTTGCCCAGCATGAGCAAGGTGTTAAGATCAACCCCCTAATAAAAGGAAAATAAAACAACCCCCTAATACAGGGAAAATAAAACAAGAATGAAAGTTAGGCTAAAAATGAAATGATTTCGAGCTGCTAGTACTGGAAGGATACTAAAGGTACTCAATGTCTGTAAGAGAACTTGGATCTCAGACTGTCATGGTTTCAAGGTGAGTGACCCCCCACAGCCTCCAGTGATTGAATCCTTAGCTGGTGCTAATGTTTGGGAAGGTCGTGGCACCTTTAGGAGGCGGAGCCTAGCTAGAAGAAGGCAGGTCACAGGGGGTGGGTCTTCAGAATTGGTAGCCAGGCCCTGCTTCCTCTCGTCTTCTTGCTGTCTCTGCCCCCTGATGGCTTTGGTGATCTGAACTGGTCTCCTGCTTCTGCTTCCAGTTCAGCCTTTTGCTATGAGACTCCCACCATAATGGTCCATATCCCCTCTGTAACCATGAGCTACATAAATCTCCCTTCCTCCCTTTCTGTCTGCGTCTGAATATTGTCTCACAGCAAAAGAAGTTAACTGCAATATAGTCTTTGAACTCATTGCTTAATATCATGAGACGCCTTTTCCTAAACTCAAGGTCAAAGGACGCCCTTTCTTGAGCTAGAAATGGGTACGACAGCCGGGTCTTCTCCCTCACTTGGCTTTTCCTAGGCATGGGCAACATCATGGTTAAAACAATATGAACCTCAAAACCACTCAGATAGGCTTCAAAATTATTCAGAAACGGGGAGTCCGGATGATAAGTCTAGGCTGAGTCTTTTTTCTAGTCTGTCTACTCTTATATAAGGTGCAAGTTTTCATAATGCTTTTCTGAAGGTAACTCGATTGGGACATCTCTACTTAAAACTCTCCATGTGCCTGGGGCGCTTAGTGGCTGAAATCTGACTCACGTCTCTTGACCAAGGTTCGATCTATATCATATTTTCTACTTCTGAAAACCTACAGTTTTCCCTGTTTCTGTTTCAAACACCTGTGTACGTATGCCTCGGCCTTTGTATCTCCCTGATCACGCTACTGTCTTGCTGAATTTTGTCTTCCTGGTGCTTAACATGGCCGGTCAATAAACTGGTTGGGTGGGATTGATGGATGGGTTTCCTGTGCTCCAGATTCTCCACGTGTCCTGCCTGCTGAACACGGTTGCCTTTCCAGACACAGTGGTGATCCTTTGCCATTTTAACTGCTATATATACAGAAATGCCCTTCTTGTTAGCTGGAAAACTCCATTGTATTCTGAATGCCCCCTCCTCCTCCTCCAGAACCCCCCTCCAGCCTTCCTCAGTTCCCACCATCCTCACAATGTAGAGCAGTTGCTTCCTTGTAGCTGCTACTGAAGTCCAAGCTCTTTGAAGGCAACGCGACAGCTAGCTGATGTCCTCTTGATGTGTGCCCTGCACATACACACTGCTGGACTTGATTTCTTAATAGAATTATAAGAGTCCATCTTGATTAAAATTACCTGGATCTACGCATCCCTTATTAAGGTGACATCCTGCCACGTCTCTCTTTCCTTGGTTGCTTTGTGTGTGTGTGTGTATGTGTGCGCACGCACGCACGCATGTGCACACATGCTTGATCAGAGCTGGGCTCCACATATTCTAGATACATGCTATCATTGAGCTATACCCTCATCCCCTAATTCCCTTTCATCTCTCTTCCCTCTAATTTTTTACTCCTTCAGAAACCGCTGAATCTTAATTTGTCCACCGTGATTACGGAACTGTCCAAAAAAGTACTTCCTCATTATAAACAGAGATATGCACATGAGCTCTTTTACTTAGGATATAAGAATATGTGTTTCAACTGTGAGATATGGGGAAGAATAGGGTGGATTCATCTTGGATCCAATCCAAGGCATTTAATTACAGGAGAGGCAACGTGGCATAGTGCAGTAGAAGGAAAAACCCAGGGCAAAATTGGACGTGGCGGGAACCAGACAAATGATAGTAATCGCAGCTAATATTTCTCAAGCACTTTCTCTTGCCAGGCACCATGCTAAGTGCTTTGTACCAATTATCTCATTTAATCCTCGTAACTCCGTGCAGTAAATAATATTGCAATATCGGGGCTGAGAAGTGGGGGAGGCTTTATTTGGAAGCAGCCAGGGAAGTGTCTGGATCCAGCTGTGGACCTCCGTTGGACACCATGTCCTTCCTCCAGAACAGTTGGAATTACAAGGGGACTGCTTGTCCTTGAAAGACAGGCCACCCTGGATACCCCTCTGTCTCTCTGTCTCTCTGCTCCTCTGCACAAGAAACAATGTGGTCCATAGGAACCCAAGATAGTCTCTCTCTCCAAGGATGTCATGCTAAAAGAAAGCACAGCCATAACAATTCTTATTCCAAACTTCCTAAGGGAGAGCCAGATCGACTGATGCACCCTGGGAACCTCAAATCTTGGGAGGCTGAGGCAGGAGGATACCTGCAATTAGGAAGCCAACTTGGGCTACATACTGAGACTTTGTCCCCCAATAAAAGCAAAAGATGATATAAAGAGCCACATAAGAGGCAGCACGCTCAACACTCCGTACCACTAAAATAATACTTGGGGGCTGACGAAATGGCTAAGCTGATAAAAGTGCTTGCATGCAAGCCTTATCACCTGAGTTTGATCTCTGGAACCCAGGTACAAAGTCGGATGTAGAGACTGACATTTGTGACCTCAGTACTGCTCAGGTGAGACACGAGGCAGAGACAGGATAATTGTCCAGAAACTTGAGTGCAAAGTGACTTGCCTAGCATACACAACACTGCAGCAGAAACAAGAGTCTACCTCAATTGGGTTTCTGAGAGTTGGCCCCTGACTACCATGTGTACACGCTAAGACATGCACATTCATGCATGCTGAGACATACACACGACTGACACCACAAACACACATACAAACACTTAAGAAACATTAAAAATTAATAACAAAACCCAGAGATGCACCTGGCGAGTGAATGGATTGGTGAACTCGCATGGGAATGCTTAAAGAAGGGGGATGGCAGATGCGTTAAAGGAAACCCATTTTACTTCACCTCAGGGAGAACGGGCTGAGTTATAACCCCTGAATCTTGTTCCTAACCATTCCGTTACCTTTTGAAACGTTACTGCGATAATGACACAGAGATTCTGATGATTTCTCAAAAGCATTAACACGTTGGGTTCCAACTGAAATCCCATTTTTTTAATAGTTATTTCATCCATGTGGGGCCTTCAGCATGTACCTTCTACCACTGAGCTGCACCCCGCCCACAGCTCAGTAATTATTAATGAGAATGATTCTTAAAACAAGTGCTCAGTGTTAGAAGGCTTGTAAGAACTCATACAAAAATGAAAATGCTTGTAAAGTCCTCTACCTGATTTCTTTTTCTTTTGCCCTAGGGTCTCTCACTGAACCCTACCCTGAACCCCAAGTCTGACACTTCAGATAGATAGGGTGGCCAGCAATGATCCTGTCATGGTTTCAATGCAAGCTGGCCCCCACGAGCTCATGCGTTTGAATCCTTAGTTAATGTTTGGGAAGGCCGTGGCACCTTTGGGAGTGGGTTTCGCTGGAGGAAGGCCGTCACAGGGGCTAAGCTTTGAAGTTAGTTAGCCCTGTCCTGCCTCTGCTAATGGGCTGCTCTATAGTCTGTGAGCTCTTTCAGCCTTTACTGTGATTTCTCAGTGACTTGGGCCACCTCAGACTTCTGCCCTCAGCCACGCCTTTCTTGCTCTAATAGACCGTACCTCTCCACTGGAACTGTAAATCAAAGTTCCCTCTCTCTCCTTAAGTTGCTGGAGTCTGAGTTTGTCTCACAGGAGGAGAGGAGAAACTGTGAGGGCTCTCCACTCCTGTCAAGATCCTCCTGCCTCAAATGCTAGAAATACCTCCTTTCCAGAATGAATGTCTCCGTCACCTTGACTGTTAACCATTTGTAAGTGAAGTCACATACTCCTACTGATGTCTAACATCAAATTTCAGTAGAAAAGAATTTATTCCTTATAACTTTCTCTCATAGTTAGGCACAGGTATCAACTTGACAGTTGAGGGTTTGAGCTCTGGGCACATTTGTGGAGAATTAGTGGTTGGGTTAAGCCTAGAGCAAACCTGCAAGAAATGGTCTAGCTGATGGGGAAGGTCCAGCTCATGGTGGGGGGATTAAGCCCTGGAATAAAATACAGAGAGCTGGTTGAGAAAGTTGGCCCCTTGTGTTCACCTGGTCAGACATGCTGATCTGGCAAGTAAGGATCATCCCTCTCTCAACCATTATGTAGCGATGGTGTGGCCAGTTTCTTTGGCCCTGGTATTGACACATGCTCTCCCATTAAGCTGGACTGAGAACTGTAACCAGACAATTTTAAGAGAAAATAAACCCCTTGTTCCCTTAAGCCTTATGATAGTCATTTATCAGCAACCATGCAGATAAACTGCAACACTTTCCAATGAATAGAACTGTGAATTTATTTAAATTTTCCTCTCTGTTCTTATCAATTGGTAGCTAAATATTCATTAAGTAGTAGATACTTTTTTATAAAAAGTATCAGGAACTGAAATCACTTCTACTTCCTTACCTTAATATAACTTCTTAAGACTGTAAATGTGTATGACACATACATGCTGCTATGAACTTTTATCACAGTTCCAAATTTTCTACATTCAAAAGGACAGAAGTAAATGTCATTTAAAAATCAAGGGTTAAGTTAAGGGATGGAGCAATGGCTCAAGGGTTAAAGTCTTTGCCTTGAAAGCCAAGGACCTGAGTTTATTCAGATTCCAGATCCCATGTAAAAATATCAGGCAGAAATGGCAATAACCTATAATTTTGGCTCTGGAAGACAGGGCCTGGGAAAACCCCAGACCAAAGCAAAAAGGAGGTAAAACAATCCAGGATGATCCTCGATATCACCCTTGGGCCTCCGCAGGTGCATACATTCAAATGTCATTTGTACACACACACACACACACACACACACACACACACACATACACACACACACACCAAGGTGCTGAAAGATAGTTTAGTGGGTAAAGGGGGTACTACATAAGTCCTGAGTTTGGGTCCTCAGTGATCAAGCAGTGAGCTCTGGGTGGCAGGAGGTCTCAAAGGTAGATCTTGGCCAGGGGTGGGGAGAATTGCTGGCCAGCCAGTCTAGCTGACATGGCAGGCTTGTGGTGAGTGACCCCCATCTCAAAATAGAAGAACAAAAGGTAAAGTCATCTGATGTCAACCCCTGGCATGTGCACACATTCACACACTCATGCCACACAGCAATGGGATTGATAAGAAAATGCTAAGAATTCCTGTGTTATTCTTTATCTCCCCCCATTAGCTGCTAGCACTGTTATATAAACTTACAAACGGCCTTAGTACTGAACCCAAACAGCAAAAGTGGGAAGAAATACGAACTGTTCAGCCATTAACAAATAGTGAATTGCCTTCTATAGCCTTTCTTTTAATTAAAGAGAGAAACTTGAGGCCAGCAAAACCATCCTTGATGCTGATTCATGGACTCTAAGAATCTTTTAAAAATTAAAAAAATACTTACTAATGTGTATTTCTACCTTTTATGTAATGTAAAACTACTTAGGACTATTTTTTCTTTTAAATTTTAACATTAACTCATCACCTTTAGTTATAGATTACCTCTGGATGAAAAAGTTAACCAAGTATGTTTGAAGTACCCCAGGTAACTGTCGTTTCAGGTGGAGCATCTCGAATGGGCCAGAATCTTTTGTGGTTGCTCTTAAGGGGACGCTTTAATCCTGAATGAGGGATGCAATATAGATGTTGCACACCCACAAAGAACATCTATCTTCAGTTGATGATGGAGCGCAGTAGAAGAGGACTTGCCTAATATGAATGGGACCATGGGTGCTATTCCCAGTAGTGCAAAGAAAAGAGGGAAGAAGGAAGGAAGGAAGGGAGGGAGGAAGGAAGGAAGGAAGGAAGGAAGGAAGGAAGGAAGGAAGGAAGGGAAAGAGGCATGGGAGGAGGGAAGGGAGGACAGGAATGAGACAGGGAGGGAGAGAGGAAGGGAGAGAGGAAGGGAGGGAGAGAGGGATGGAGGAAGGAAAGAAAGAGGAAGGAAGGAAAGAGGGAGAAAGGAAGAGAGGGAGAAAGGAGGAAAGAAGGATGGAGGGAGAAAGGGAGGGAAGGGGAAAGGGAAGGAGAGAAGAAAAGAGAAAGGGAAGGAGAGAAGGAAGGAGGAAGGGTATGAGAGAAGGAAGTAAGGAAAGGAAGAAAGGGAGAGAGGAAGCGAGGAAAGAAAAGAAAAAAGGAAAGGAAGGAGAAAAGAAAGGATGGGGAAAGAGAGAGAGGGAGGAAAGGAAGGAGAGAAAGGAGGAGGAAGAGAAGGGAGAAAGGAGAGAAAGAAGGAAGGGAAGAAGACTAAAGGAAGGAAGGAGGGAAAGAGAGATGGAAAGGACCGCTTTCTCTATTGAACCTCAGAAAACAGGTATGCCGGGGTAATTAGAACTGAAAACTTTGGCTACTCAAGGTATCTGGTGGTTATGGCAAGTAAGGAAAAGAATGACTCAAATTGAGCTGTGATCTATTTCTCTTTATAAGTGAGAATTTCACATAAATGAGAATCACATAAGCAGGAGGATTTGTAAAATAGAATAAAGCAAAAATTAGGTAGACTACACTGACTTCCACATACCCAGATCCCTGAATGGATCCTTCTATCATGTCTAGTGATGTGAGATTGTCCTTACATATCTAGCTTCTCAGGACACTCTTAAGTGTTTGAGGGACAGGGATGATGTATGATACAAGAAGAAATAGAGAGCTGAAGAGATAGCTCAGGGGTTAAGCCTCTGTCTCACAAGCAGAAGGTCCTGAGTTTGGATCCCATATCCCACATAAAAGCACCAGACAGAAATAGCAGTGGCCTGCACTTTCCGTTCTGAAGCGTAAAACCTGAGGAACTCCAGAGCAAAGCAAAGAGGAGGTAGTGAAATCCAAGGTGATTCCTGAAGTCACTCTTGGGCTTCCACAGGCACACTGAGTCTCCTCTGATACACACAGGCAGGGACACACACACACACAGACACACACATACACACACACACACACACACACACACACACACACACACACGAAGAAATAGATATTGCAGACTAAAATAGATAATGACCTAAGAGCTATACACTGCAGGTTTAACTAGATGCCCGCCTCCATGAATAGCATACGCCAGGAGTTTATCAGTAGTGGAGCACATAATTGCATATGTAAACACACATCCTTGAGTGTAGAAACACGCCTTTCCTTATTATAGCAGCTTTTACAGATGCTAATTTAAATGAACTGCCACAGT
Source organism: Typhlomys cinereus (assembly GCA_023101885.1). Taxonomy (NCBI): domain Eukaryota; kingdom Metazoa; phylum Chordata; class Mammalia; order Rodentia; family Platacanthomyidae; genus Typhlomys; species Typhlomys cinereus. The sequence continues at coordinate 2,919,692 of JALPQD010000105.1, read as the reverse complement.
TGGGGAAGCAGCCCATTTGGGGTGCAATTCAGTCAGCAGAGTGACTGGTATTTAATAAGTAGCTTGGCCTGCATCACACATTCTATGAACCCACCTGGCATAGGTCTGGCTTTGGGTCCTGTGAAAACCAGCGTATACATTGGTCTGGGTGTCTTTGGCCTACATAGTGATCCTAAGAATCAGACGCATGTTGTATATACTTCTCCCAAGCCTTAGGCTTTTCCAAACCTAGCAGGAGGAATGCAGTTCAGTCCTCCTGCAACCCCCCTCCCACCCGTCCTGTCCCAGTTTGCTCGCAGTGCTTCCCTTCCTACCACCAGTCTCTCTTGCGTTTTAATCAAAGAACAGTACAATTACACTAGCAGGACTTTAATTTTGAAAAGACATTAGGCAAGCCAGAGTCACTTCCTTACCCAGCACTTCAGGGGCAAAGAACCTGAGGGATCCCAAGTAATATTTCTTCTGGAGCAGGAAACACGGGAAAGCTGCCTACCCAAGCAGGGGGTCATGGAGGTGAGCTGGGAACGGGGCAGCGATAAAATGTGTCACCTAAAACTTTCCCAGTGACCTTCAGTGACCCTCCTGGCGTCTCTGAGCGACACTGCGTGTTCCTGTCAGCTGCGTCCCCAGATCTTAGCTCTCTCTGCCTCGAGCTATGCCAGAGCGGCGACCCCTTCGAACGGGGTGGGGCGCTGTCCCTCCCCACTTCCCTACATTGTGGATGGCAGACCTACTACCTACTAAGACGGACCAACAGTGAGATACTAAAAAAAAAATCACTGCTATATTTTAGTCTGGACAATCATTCAGCAACTCCAGAAGACCTTGGGGAGCCGGACCTCACAAAAGTCAAGGCAACTGACAACTCGTCTGAAGGATGCTCAAATCCTATATCCCATTCTTAATGCCCGCCCGCATGGGGGTACAGCCAAGGAGCCTGTGGAGGGGGTAGGGAGAAAGCAGGTGTGCTATCTATTTTAAAGAGCGAATAAAGCTGCTGCCCAGAGATTCCTTAGCACCCCACCTTCCCAAATAAAGCTCTCAGAGTTACTCTCTTGACTGCTTCCAACCTCGGGTTTGCAGACAAGCTGAACCCTCGGTTTGGGCACCACTGCAAGCCGGCTGGTTCCGAGTGTCACACTGCAAAGTGCGGGCGCTCCTGTGTTAAACTCAAGCAAGGCAGATGGCCCCGGATTCCCCAGGCAGGAGACGCCCCGCGGGGCCCCACGCTGAGAACCGGCAGAGCCACCTTCCCGCAGCGCCTCGCGCCGCCAAGGACCGGCGGGGCCACCTTCCCGCCACCTCCCAGTCGGTCGGCCCCGACACTCACCGTCCTCGCCTCGGCTGCAGTTGCTGCAGATGTGTTTGATTTCCTTGCCCAGTTGACAGTGGATCACAAAGGACACGTTGTTGTGGTTGTTGGGGGCGGGGTCCTTCGGGGGCTTCATGCTCCGCAAAGAAAAAGCTTTCTTTTTGGGTTTCTCGGTGGCGCCCGCGCCTGGCACGGCGCCCTCCCTGCAGCGCGGCTTCGCGGCGCGCGTGGGCACCGCCATCCGGCCCCCCGGGCGCCCGGGGCCAGGCGCTGCTCGGGGCCCCGCGCGCTGCCACTCGCGCCCCTTCGCCGGGCCAGCATGCCCCCGCCGCTCCGCCCCCCGTCCCCGCCGCGCGCCACCCGCGCCACCGCGGCGGGGCGGGTCACAGGAAGGCGCCCGAGGGGTCTTGACCTCGCCGACCTCACCGCCGGACTCGGGCGAATCCGGAGATCCCCCTCCGTAGGGTTTGCGGGGTGCGCGACTACTCTGCCTTTCCTACCTGCGGTGCCCCAGTCTCACCTCGCCTGCTCCGGGTCTTCTGGGCACAGCCTCCCTGAGCAGCCCCACCCCTCGGCCCATGGCAGCGCCCGCAGCTCCGAGCTTGCTTTGGGTTTGCAGCTACCTTCACTCTGGAGCGCCAGGGAACGATGCCATCCTGCCTCCAAGTCTCACGCTGCCAAATGAAGGCGAGGAGAGACACTGGAGGTGGCTGCTCCTAGCCCAGGGGAGGAACAGCCTCCGGGGGTCCAGGGTAAATTCAATTTTCCAGAGGGTCCTACCCATTCCAGGGTTTCCCTGAAAGAGACAACCTGTTACAGCATCTCTGATGGATTTCCTCCCGCGGAACCGAAGAGACCCAGATCCTGATTCCAGGTCCTTAGCAGTTGCAATCATAAAGGCAAAATCCGGTCCCTATTCCCGCTACACTCAATTTAGGGATAGGGATACTCGCTAATTTGATCCAATGCTCTCCGGCTGTCTTAGCACGGCGATTAAGGTTAGCACGGCAGGTGTGATATCTACAAGACTGTCGAAGAATAGTATCTGAAATAAAGCAGACCCGTGTCCTTATTTCCCCAGCATAGACTTGTTCTGAGTCACTTTTAGAACATTCACACGATGATCTCAAGATTGTATAAGTCACCTTTCAGGGACTCCTGGATTTCAGAAGCCACACATCATAATCGTTTGGATTTTTTTTTTTTTTAAAGTAGAGCCTTTGGGGCCCTGGATTCTGGTTCCCTAGGTGGGTGTATAGCCCAGGAACCCGCAGTTTTAACAAGCTTCCCAGGTGATTTAGAAAGAAGCGTAAACAAAGACATGTACTAACAGGCAGGTGTGCCTGACCCCAGAACCGTGTCCTCCCATCATGCCTCATTCCTTCTGAATCACACCTGACCCTCCTTTCCAGACTACCAGAATAGTGTCCATTAAAAAAAGACTGTATTACCAGTTGTTTCCAAGAACTTTCATGCTGCCGATTTCAGAATGTCCTGAGAAGGAGCTCCCACAAAAGGTCTCCCCTCCAATAGGGGTGAGGAAGGTGGGAGGAGTGTCTGTGTGTGGGGGGGAGATCTACATGAACAGCTGCCTGCCAGCTAGACCCCTCCAATAAGGGTGAGGAGGGTGGGAAGAGTGGGGGGTAGAGATCTACATGAACAGCTACTGCCAGCTAGAAAGACCACTATACACACGGGATGTTAAACTATTGTGTGGGTAACAGGGCTTCTGATTATTCTATCTTATTATTTGCTCTGCTTCTTTAAAATCTGCAAAGGTTCTGCCCAAATCAGCACAGTCAGAGTTTTGCTTTCATTTTGTCATTAGGAAAGTCAGCAGTTGCTTATGTGAACTGAAGAAGATGTCAGAGACCAAGGTGGCAAGAACTGCAGCGCTGTTGGTCTTTTTAATTAGACCCCTGGTCCTAACATCATCCTACCAAGCGCTTCCCTGACCCCTCTCTTCTTGCCTGGATTTCCGACCACATCTGAATGTCTGTGTCCACTTCTGTCAGATGTGTGTCACTAAATCCCTGGCTAATTATACTCCTTATCTGAGAGGCAAGGGATCCATTGGTAATTTTGTTCAGGTATCCAGAGGGATGTATTGTTTTGTGTTATGGGCAAACAGTCCCTTCTTTTCTAGTCCTTGGGCCTTCACACTCTAACACCTATTTACTCCCTGCTGCAGACAGGAGCTTTGTGGTCTCAGCGCCATCTTTTCTGAGCTGGGTTTTGAAAATTGCAAGCCTTTCTCGCTTTCCTCTCTGCCCCACAGGTCAGAAGAGAAGACCTGCGTCATCCCCATCTGGCTTTATTAAAACAATTCAGCCAGAAACAATTTATCATGCACTCCCTGAACACCAAACCCGACCTAAGGGCTCTGCATGTCCCGATCTTAATTGGCCAAGTAGCACTGTGTATGTAGCACAAAGGTCTCAGATACAGCCACAAGCTTACACTCCCAAAGGATGTGCCCCCAAAGGACGGGAAGCTCTTCATTCAAGGGTTGTTTTTCTTGTTTGGTTCCTTCCTGAGCGGTCCTTCTTGCCTTTGCAACCACGGTCGGACAGATGCTAAATGAAGCAACTTACATTTAAATTGATTAAAGTCGGATAAAAAATTTTAAAATTCAATTTCTCAGTTGTGCAACTTCGGTGGTCAATAGCCGCATGAGGCTAGCGACTCCTGGATTGGATGGAGGATTTGAGAACATTCCCATCCTGCCAGAAAGTTTCATTAGACAGTTTTTTTTCCCCCTGGTATAGGTGTGAGACGTGTGTAGGGAGTGTGGGGAATGGGGTGGGGGGAGGCACTATGTGTGTCTGTAGAGGCTCAAGGGTGACATCAGGGATCATTCTGGATTGCTGTACTTCCTTACTGCATTGTTCTGGGGTTTCCCAAGCTCTGCTTTCCAGGGCCAGAAGTGCAGGCCGCTGCCATTTCCACTGTGGTGCTTTTCCACGGGATCTGGAATCCTAACTCACGTCCTTTTGCTTGCAGGGCAAAGGCTTAACTCCTGTGCCATCTCTTGAGCTCCCTAAACATGTTTTAAAAAACATTGTAGCCCCTGAGGCTGAACTGGGCTTCAGAAGTTGAGGAGGGGCCGCTTTCTATACTGAAGCAGGAGCAGATGGGGAAGGAACTAGAAGGCAATGCAGCTAGAGCCCTGGCAGCTGCAAGATGGTGACTGTGTCTGGTGACTTTTGGCACCCTTGAGATCAGCCCTGCTGTTAACGAATCTAGAGCTGGCATGTTCTCTTGACCTTATTCTATACCCCGTGTGCCACCCCATCGAAGTTCCTTCCTATGGCCATTGCTAGAAGGCGCTCATGGCTCCTGATGCTGGTGATGCCTCTTACATAGCAACTGCTTGTCTCCTCCCTAGGTATTTGGGTTACAATTATGACTTCATTCAATCCTGACATTAACAGTGATCCCCTCCCCCACACTGATAATGTATAGAAACGATCATCCTGACACATTCATAAAATAAATAAATAAAACATGAGCTAGAGAGATGGCTCAGGGATTAAGGCTCTGCCTCGCAAACAGAAGGTCCTGAGTTCAGATCCCAGGTCCCATGTAAAAACACCAAGTGAAAAATGGCTGTGAGCGGTCCTTCCTGCCCTGGTGCAGAGCCTGGGAAATCCCAGAGCAAAGCAAAAAGGAGATAGAATCAATCCAGGGTGATTGCTGAAGTCACCCTTGGTCTCTCTCTTTCTCAGTGCAATGTGGGCCCCCCTATCTGTGATTTTGTGGTCAACCACAGTCCAAAAATACGAAGTGAAAAATTCCATAAATAGTTCATGCATTTTCAGTAGTGCATCGATCTAACTAGTGAAGAGAAGCCACTCTGCCCCACTCTCTATTCAAAATTGTGATGAAATTCACTGATGACACATGATGCAAGAAGGAATTCGAAGACTTCATTTCCCCTTCTAGTCCACTCCCTTCCACCACATCTGCCTCTTTCTTATCCCCAGCTCCACTGAGTCGATGAAATGGTACCCCCCTTCCCGTCAAAAAAATTCCACGTCTGGAACACGTACATGGGACCTTCTTGGGATCTTTGGAGATACAATTAGAGGGCTCGAGACCCAGGTGATGACCCCAAATGATCTTGTGGACCCTGTGTCCTATGGCTTCATTCTTATAAAAGACCTCCAAGAGAGACAAAGGGTGGAACCGTGTAGATGGAGGTGGGCTTGGAGGGATGCAGCCTCGGGCGTGGCAGCAGGTGCCAGAGCTAGAGAAACATAGGCATGAAATTTCCCAAGCACCTTGACATGAACCATGGGTTCCTGACACTTAACATCATCTCCAGAGCGGTAAGAGAGAAAAAAAAACCCTGATATTTTGAGCCATAGCTTTGTGGTAAGTTGTGACAGCAGCCTAAGAAAACTAATATGCTCACAAATCATTTTGTTACATTCTTCCTACAAGGAGAATATTTCCTTTTTTTCCTGAACTGAAAGCTAATCTACACACTGCAATTTAAGAATGAGATTAAAAGTCATTTCCAAAGTCTTCATACACAAGACTCATAGCACATGGTGGCTGGCGTGTGTGGGAACGCACCTGAGTGTTAGTTAATGTATGTGTACTGCTCTTTGATTGCTTTGGGAATGTGGAATGGAATGAAATCAGATCATGTTGAGATCTACCAATAGCTTATGGGATATTTCATATTTAGTGTAATCGCTCCTCCCTTAGCCACAAGGGGTACTTTGTAAGATTCCCAAAGGATGCCCCAAATCCTCAATAGTACCACCAGTGTGCTATGAGCACTATTTCATTTTTACCATGCATCCTAGCAAACTTAGAATGAGGGTTATTTTTTTTTCTGTTCTGTCCTTATGAAGTGGTGAACTTTTACCTACTTATTTAAAGGAAATATTTCATGGCTTCTCTTTGGCATATGCGCGTGGTTACACCCCCTCCCCCTTGCACTCCAGGGTGATTATCAAGCCAAATAGAAGTTCATAGGGTGACTTGAACACAAACACAATCGTACCAGGACAGTCGGGCTAATAGCTAATAATAGTTACTTAAATGAGCCAAGGGTGGGTGCCATTCACAGTACTGAAGCCAGGGACAAAGAAGGACTTGAGTCCAGAATGGGACAGAGTGGCTTCTCTTCACTAGTTAGATCGATGCACTACTGAAAATGCATGAACTATTTATGGAATTTTTCACTTCATATTTTTGGACTGTGGTTGACCATGGGTGACCCTGGGGAAGGGGAAATCACAGATAGGGGGACGCTCATTGCACTGAGCATGTACATTCTGAGCACTGAGATATGATCAACAACAAGGAGACTATAGAACACTGTAGGTGATGAACAAGGTTGGTAGAGTTCGGGTTAAACCCCCATGAACTAGTCCAGTTGTGGAAGTTACTTATGGCATCTGTTTGAAGAGGCTGAATATCCTTCCCGACTCATAAAAATATATGTATTAAATATCCTGGACGTCACTCCTGCATGTGGAGATTAGAAAGCAACCGTGCAACCGGTGTGCAAGTTTTTTACCCTCTCACAAGTAGGGTTTTCCATCACAGAGTTTTTCTTCAGACTGAGGTTTGGAACTTGCAACAACATTCTTTCAGCCTAAGTTCTTCCATTATTGCTTAATCCAACCTGATAAGATTTTGGTATAGAATCTAGGGAGAGATTCATGGACAGTAGGTTTGTAGAAACAATTCCATATGCCTACTTTTAGAACTGGAGATCTTTTAAAATTATTATTGATATTAATATTATTAATATGCATGTATGTGGGTGTGTGTGTGGTGGGAACACATGCTATGGTATCTATGTGGAGCTCAGAAGACATCTTATGGAGTCAGTTCTCTCTTTCCACCTTTATATGAGATCTAGGGATTGAATTCAGGTCACCATGCTTGCACAGCAAACACCTTTAACCACTAAGCCATCCCATTGTTCTAGAATTGGAGATCTTAAAGGTACAGATGAGACCTCTAAATGATTTGAACAGGTCTTCTTGTATTTTTTGTGGAGGTGTATTTTGACTTTTGTTTGCTGTAGCTAAGGGATTTTTGAAACAGCAAGCAATGTTATTTCTAGGCAGATGATAATTACGCTTACTGATTGCTCTGTGTAAATTACTCTGTGACCACTTAGAAGGAAAGGAAGAGAAGAAATTGCAGTCATTTAGACAAAGCAGGCAGGGAGGCGGGGGAGAGCCCCTTCCCCTCAGGAGACAGGTTCCTACACTTCCCAGGTGGGAACAGTATTATGGAAATCTTCTCTGTGTTTCAGTCTTTCAGCTGGGTTTTCACTGTGTTGTCTAGTCTGATCTAAAACTCAAGATACTCCTGCCTCAGCTTCTCATGTGCTGGGAATACAGATCCATGTGGACATCATGATGATCTTCAGAAGGCTTCTTGTCTTTCTAAAGGACATCAGTGAAAAAGAACTGCTTAAGCCTAGCTCTTCCATCCAAACAGAAGGCTCTTCCCCATAGCAGACCCTACTGTCAGAGTTGTTACGATACATCTTATGGGAAATAGTCCAAGGGGTATGCAGCACTGAGCATTTTAACATCTGTATTGCTAGTAGCCAAGAAAGAATCCCATTCTAAATTTAAAAAGTTGGGAATCAAGCATTTCTGTTCAAATCTGGGGAACACAGAGAACCATTAGATCAATTTGAGAATGGCCAAATACTAATATATGAGAGTTGTAGTTCTGAAGTTTTCTTACATTTTGTTCCAAATTATGAATCCTATCTTAACTTAGATTTATGTAGCCTTATGCTTTATAAACACAGCCTTATGTTTTATTTTAGAACCAGGCTTCTTTCTGGCAGATTTAGACACTTCTAACTATTTATCTTCTGGAAATAAAAGTGCCAGCACACAAAAGTGTTTATTGAGCATTTTTATATTGTAATAAAATAAATGTATGAGAAAGTCCACCAACAAAGAAATGACTGCACATGCTGTTTGTAGTATGACACCACCAAACTAATGAGGTATAAACAAGTTGACATGAGAGGATTCTCTCTCTTTATATATTCGCACACACTTGCATGAGCATGCATACATACTTATATATTTATGCTTTGCATCTTTTTCAAAGGAGTTTTTATTTATTTGAGAGAGAGACACATATACCACACAGAGAAAGAAAGAGACACATACATAAAGAGAGAAAGAGGAAAAGAGAGACACAGAGAATGAGAGAGAGAGAGAGAGAGAGAGAGAGAGAGAGAGAGAGAGAGAGAAGAGAGAGAGAGAGAGAATGGCACACCACAGCACACATAGAAGTCAGAGGACAACTTTTTTGGAAGTCAGTCCTGTCCTTCCACCACACGGGTTTCCGGGAACTGAACTAAGACGACACTTTACCCACTGGGCGATTTCACTGCCTCTGTGTTTGGCATCCTGAGAAAGGTTTTGCTATGTAGCTCAGGCCAGTCTTGAACTCACAATCCTCCTGGCCCAGCCTCCTAAGGCCTGGGATTTGCATATGCCATCATGCGTGGCCCCACAAAATATTGCCGAATGAAGAAAAAGTTTAGAGAACTGACTAAACTATAATCTCATTTTAGGAAAGCAGATTATCATGGGCATTAAACTTATTCTCCAAATGTTTCTGATTCACTGTCTTTGGGTGTACAGTGGTGTGGAAGATTGTACTAGATAGATCTGTTTAGTAGGCAGGGCCAACATGGCCACTTCTGACCCACACTTGAGGAGTTGAAGGTCAAGATAGTGGCTGCTGCTCCCATTTGGGTTCTAGAGCAGAGATGGTATCTTAGTTAGATGTAGGTGTCAACTGAGGGATCCAGCTCTGGGCACATTTGGAGGAAATTAGTAGTTGAGTTAAGCACAGAGTGAACTTGCAGAAGATTGTCTAGTTAATGGGGAAGATCCAGCCCATGGTGGATGGGACTAGTCTCTAGACAGGTGACTAAAATAGAGGGAAGATTGGCATCCTTGTGTACACTTGTCCAGACTTGCTGGTCTAGCAAGTAAGGATCGTCCCTCTCTCAGATGTTATACGGATACAATGTGGCCAGTTTCCCTTGGCTCTTGTTGTTGGCCATACTAAGCAAAGACCTGTAACTGGCCTATCACGAAGACCTGTAACTGGCCTATCACGAGCCAAAAATAAACCCCTTGTTCCCTTAAGCTGTTTTATCATGATTTTATCAGCAACCAGGCAGAGTAACTGCAGCAGGGGATAACGAGTTGCTACAGTTAAGGTCTCCAGTGTTTCCTCCAAGGCCTGCTGAAGGCTTAGTTCCTACTTAGTCTGTGAAAATCCTGGCAAATGAGAGACCTTTAAGAGATAGAGGTGGCTCAAGGATTAACACCTTTGCCTTATAAGCAAAAGGTCCTGAGTTCAGATTGCAGGATCCCATGTTAAAAAGCCTAGTAGATATGGCTACGGCCTGCAATTCTGGCCCTGGAAGTCAGAGTCTGGGAGACCTCATGGTAAAGCATTAAGGAGGTAGAACAGTCCAGGATGATTTCGGATGCCACTCTTGGACCTCCACAGGCGCACACACTCAAGCGCCGTCTTGAATACCCTAACCCCCCATACACACATGTGCACACAAAAATAATTTTAAGAAAAGAAGTAAGACTTAAGGAGAGGAAGTTAGGTCTTGAGCAGTTGACCGTGACAGGGAATGGAGAGCCTCATCCCTTCCTGTCTTTTCCTCGACTTCGCAGCCACTGTGAAGTGAACAGGTCCTCCACCACATGCTGCTGCCATGACGAACCACATCACTGCAGACCAGTGAAAAGCAGCCAAGAGAGCCAAGGATCCAAGTTAGCCTTTTCTCTTATGTAGTTAATTATTTCCTGCATTGTGTCACAGAGATGCACAGTTGACCAAAACATGAGCCAGGACAGTGGTCATGTAACATACAAAACAAAGTTGCCTCACTTCAATTTACTAAGATACTGTTCTCACCACAGCATAGTTTAGCCTGTCAAGATGAACACAACAATGACGAATTGTATGTGTGTGAACATCGCCTTTTAAATCAGGACACCAAGACCACGTTCGGATGAAACTATCATTTTCATTATACACTTCAGGAAACAGAAAATCGATGAGATGAAATACATCCCCAAGGTCCTACGAATTAGCATTTTTGCCCAGTAGAAATCTGAGCCAAAATATGTTTAACAGCAAAGCACACCTTGCCTCCTCCTAATATCCCACTGACATTCGGAGAGCCAGCTGAGCGGAAGCTTTTCATCAGAGGACCCTGGGCACTATTTTAAGAAAGACACATATGGCATCATAAAACACGACCACGGAAGGTTATCAGACCACAAGCACAGGACATGGAAACCTTGGCTGCCACGCAGAGCAGAGCTGCTGGTGGTTAAGGGGCCAGGGCTAAAAATAGAATGCAGGGTTTCTTGTCTATCATCTGCATTAGCAAAACTCTGTTCTTTCAAGATCCAAAATGGACCCTGGCTTTGTACTTACCCAGGTGTTCTTTTCGCAATGGGATTGTGTCTCTGGGTGTGGAAAAGTCACTCAAGAGCTTCTGATGGGTTCCTGGCAACTGACCTTCAGAATGCAGTGGTTCCTACAGAGCACATGCTGCTGCGAGTCAATAGGATAATGCAACACTGGCAAGGAATAGACAATTGGCCATTTTTGTAAGCATGAGAGCTTTGACATAATGGTGTATGTAGTTAATTATCTCCTGTATTGAGTCACAGAGATGCACAGCTGTGGGTAGCCAGTCCTCAGGAGTGAGGTGGGTTGAGGATTTAAGATTTTATCACAGAGGCACAGAAATGTGACATGTAAATAACTTCCTCCAAAAAAGATGGTCCACTTCACTGTGGAAAGCATTGAACTGTGCCAAGATTGTAGAGGGAATGTCATGGTATGAAGTGTGACTCATGTATTTGAATCTTAAGTTGTCTGGGAAGGTCATGGCACCTTTAAGAGGTGGAGCCTTGCTGGAAGAAGGCAGTCACAGGGGGTGGGCCTTAAGGTTTTAGATAGCCCAGTGATCTGAGATGGATCCCCAGAATCCACATGGTACACTTGGAAATAACACATATTTTTAAATTAATCTAAAATCTTGTCAAGTTCTAAATACTGAAAAATTTCATTTTGATTTACTTTTGCTGTGTACATATCTTAGCTATTTATTTAATGGTCCCAAAAACATTTTATGGTTGACTTGTATCTTTAATTCATTTTAAAGAAAATAACTATGTCATAAATAATATTTAAATACTTACTTACTTGTGTGGGGGGCACACATGTAGACATCAGAAGACACCTTGTAAGAGCCAGTGGGTTCTGCCATATGGGTTGTGGGGACTGGACTCAGGTCATTTAGCAAGTGCTTTACTCAGTGAGCCCTAAGTCGTATTGATTTTCTATATGTTAAAATAATATTTAGTCTTTGGTTGAATGTATTTATTAAAAACATGTTGAAAGCTTTTAAAATCACAACTATATTTATTAAGTTCACTGATCTATCAATTGTTGAAAAAAATGTTCCTTGTAATTCTGATCATCTTTCTGTTCCACACTTGGTATTATGTCAGATTTTTATAGCTCCCTATGAAATACTTCCTTTATCATTCAGATGAATGATAACCATTAGGTATTAATCATTAAACATTAAATATTAATTGTTCTCAATAAGCAACAATTTTCATTATCTTTAATGATGCCATTGAGTTTTAAAAGCATTTGCTTTTGCAGAAACATGAGCGGGCTGGATTTCTTTGGTTAGTATTTATCTGTCATGTTGCTGGCACGTCATTCTTTCCGTTGAGGGAAAGATTTAATCTACTTGCAAGGATTCATTGCCTTGTGACTCATTGTCCTCAATTTGATTTTTTTTTGTTTGTCTTCCCTCCACTTCTCTGAGTGACATGATTTTGTTTTGACCTTAATTTACCTGGATAATATATTCCAAACAGCCCTGTTTAGATGGCTGAAATCTGATGGGCTTTCTCCATGTTTATTCCATTCCACCCCTGCCTTTAGTTCTAGCTTGTATGTAATCCCTCACTTGAGAAAAATATTCTTCCATTTAAACTTCCATTAAAAATGAAAAAATTTGTTCAGGGGTGTGGTGAGATGACTCAGTGGGTGAAGACATGTTGCATAAGCCTGGTGACCAGAGGTCAGTCCCTGAAACCCACATAAAGGTGGAAGGAGAGAACCAACTCCACCAAGTTGTCCTCCGACCTCCACACATGCACCATGACCCATATATACCCCCAATAATAATAACAGAATAAAATATATTTTGATTAATGTTTTGTTGGTTTTTGCAGTGCTGGGGTGTGGACCCAGGTACTCAGACGTACATAGAGTAAGCACTTTACCACTGAGCTACATGCTCAGCATCATTAGGCTTAATTTTAACATATATTTTTAATAAGTTCATATCTGCCTGCTCGTGGTTGGGGTTTCTTTCTTAATAATATGTGATTAGTATAAAGTCGCTGATGTTCTGAATTATGAAAAAAGTCATCCTTGACCCCGATGTGACTTGAACATGCAATCTTCGACCACCTGGAACTAGGCCAGCCTAATCTCTCCCCATCCTGAAGCTCAGAGAAATTTGCGGAAGACGGGGGCGGTAAGATTGTAAGAGCACAAGGATAGGAGGAGTTGTATGCAAGACACTCCACACAAGTTAAGGCCGAAGCAATCATAATAGGACTTTGCATGACCTGCGCAATGACCAACACATTACTGACCCCTCAAAGTCTAGCATGGACTAAAGGCACTAGGATCCTTGGAGGCTAGGGACTGACAGTCACAGTAGTGTTCCTAAGCTTAAGGGGAACACAGGAAAGGGTTCTGGGAAATGCCCCTGGGTCCTTGCATCTCATCGGAAAGGAGGACCCAGAAGAGAGTTTGGCATGCACATTAAAGGATGCTCCGGGGATGGGGTGGGAGGCACTGGGGGATGGGAGGGGGAGGGGAGGGGGAAGAAGGGGGGTGGGGGGAGGTGGAGAGAGGGAGGGAACCGGTGTACCTGTTAAGTTTGTATGAGCGGAAATAATAAAAAAATATGATTAGTCCCTGCAGATGTGTGTCTGTGAATAGTAAACTTGAGGTCCACTTGAGAATAGTGGTATCAACCTTCATATAATGGAAGTACATATGTATGTAAGTAGTTAAAGAAATAAATAAATAGTGCTAAACATAGAATTTCTCCATTACAACTTCCTCAGAGATAACCATTTTAATTTATTTTCTTTTTGAGCTATTTTTATGTATTTATCTCCAAGTTTCTAAATAGAATGATTATAGCTCACTCTTAGTTCATTAACTTATGTCATCTATTTACTACATATAATAGTAGAGCTTTCTTATACCTTTTGTGTGTGGGGGGTGTCTATACATATTGGAGGGTACTGTGTGTGCCTATGGAAGCTCAAGAGTGACTTTGGAAACCATCCTGGATTTCTTCTACCTTCTTTTTGCTTCACTCTAGGATTTCCCAGACTCTATCTTTCAGAGCCAGAAGTGTAGCACTATTTCCGCCTGGCATTTTTATATGGGATCTGTGATCCAAAAACAGGTCTTTCTGCTTGTAAGGCAGAGTATTAACCCCTGAACCATCTCTTCTGTCCCTCTTCTACTTTCTTGCTTCCCTTTTCTTCCTTTATCATTGCACCTTATTTCCATTAAACGTTCCCATTTCCTTTTAATCTTATTGAAATGATTCACTGGACTGCTATGATCATACATCTCATTTTAAACAACTTTCATTTTTCCTGAAATTAATAGTGACTTCAAATCTTTTCCTGGGTCTTCTTTGAAGCCAACCTTTCATTCCTACCACACTCTTGAATAATTTCTTATTATGACACCCCATGGAGAAATGTTTTAAATAATGCGCCTTGGCCTCCTGGACAGCACATGTGTCTTACTCAAAGCATGTTGGGAATTTACTTCTCCAGGGAAGGACACTCCCATCTCTTGAAGAAATGACAGAGAAGCTGCTTTACCCTACGTGCTGGAAATACACCTGTAATATGGACAAACTGGTCAAGATTTTGCAGGTATAAGGCCTGGGCTCTAAGAGTGGGAAAGGGAAGAGTAAGTCTAGACCAGACAGGAAGTGACTCTCAGTAATGTATAGTGATGCTCAGTAATGTATACTGTGTGAGCAACCAATGCACCAAAGTCTGAATGGGTGATAGTAGGTGTGGAAGGCAGGTGGGGGTGGGACACAGCCTTGCAGGAGTTTATGGGAAGAAAGGAGGCATAAGTTGCCTGGTTCCCTGCCAAGACCTAGTCTTGTGGTGTGGGAGGACCTTGATCTGTCACTCTGGGGTTTGCACCAATGCTGAGTGCTGTTTATCAAGATGGAATGAATGAATATCCAGAAGCCACATGAACAACTCTGCCTTCATTGTTACATGACATTGTTACATGATAATCCTGAAAGATTATATTTTTTCCTTTCTTCCTTTCTCTAGGACTCATTCTGAACGATTTCCTCCAATCTTTCAGTTTATAAATTCTCTCTTTGGCCATGTCCATTCTGCATTTAACTCAAACATGCAGCGTTTAGTTGCAAAAACCCTGCTTTTCATCTCTAGGCATTTCCTTTCTTTACCTAGGCCAAACTTTAGCTGTTATTGCTCTTTCCCATAGAGACCTTGTTTCCACAGTGGTTTCTATATGTCCTTTCATTTCTTTTCTTGCTATAAGAACATACATTTGATAGTAACCCTTAGATTTCCCTCTTGCCTTCAGTTCTTTGTTGAATTTGCCAACTCTGCCATAGTGGTCTATTTCTTCATACAATTTTTTAAATTGTGAATTTAAATTCAGTAAGGTTTTCTTTCATTCCCTACACAGTTTTCACTTTTAAGTAGCTTCTATCAATATTCAGTGGGCTGGGTTAAGTGGAAGAGAAGGGAGATATTCTTGGGATTTGTGAAGCCTATGGATTGGATTCTGTAGGCTTCAAGCTTTGACTTCTTCCAGTTCTACCTCCCCTACTCTGTAGCTCAGAGCATAAGATTCTGTTCTTCTTCCCAAGTCCTTCCAGCAAACTTTTGGTTTTATCTTGTTTTCCTATTTATGCATGTATTAACCAGTAGATCTTCCAGAGTTCATTTAAACAGGTCTGAGCCCATGTTCTTAGTGGTTTCCTTGCCCCTGGGTGAAAGTCTCACTCTCCAGATTATCGAGAGTAACTGGATCACAAACCCCATGGGAGCATCCACTCGGCTCTGAGCATGATCCTTCCTTGTATGTTTCTCTCCCCTGCTCAAAGGCAAGAACTGACATAGCACCCATCCCATCTCTCTGCTTTCCAAGCTCCTTGCATCTTGTTTGGCTTGGTGCAAACAGGAGCTCAGTAAATATCTGATGGATGAATGAATTTAATTCAGGTGGATTCGACAGCTACTAAAGAGTTACCAGCAGCTTGTCACTTACAATATGACGCAGAAGATAGTAAAGTCACAAGTATGAGACATGCCAGACAGTGATGGGGCTGGGGAAAGACACCCAGAACTATTGAGGGACACCTGCTTTTCCTGATCGCATGCTCAGTCAGGTCTCTTCCTCGCCATTTGAAAGATTGTTTAAATTTAATAACTAAAACTGTATTAAGGCCCAAGAATAGCACTCTTATGCTAAATATAGCTCCCAGCTACCCACTTATGCAGGGCGCTGGAATGAGGCAAGAAACTCTTCGACAATTTAATTAGTATCATCTTTATAGATCTTCAGTTTCTCAACATGGGGGCTTCATGTTCAATTTGCTCATGGAACGAGAGGAGGGAAACCTGAATTTTCTTTCAGCATCAGCCATTGGGTGATTTGAGTAAGAGAAGGAGGAAGAAGAAATCAAGCCTGGTCTTTTATTAATCTGACCCTCATCCTTCTCCTGTGCTTATTTTAAACCAGTTTTTTTTAAACTTTAGAAACATGGTAAATGACAACTCATTTCTGATAGGTGGAATGTCAGAAAGTAGCAGATACCAGGGCTGGGGGGGTTTAGCTTGGGGGTAGAGCATTTATTTAGTGTGTGTGAAGTTCTGGGTTTGATATCGAACAACACACACACACACACACCAGTGAAGTTAGCCATGTGACTCCATGATAGAATTCTTGCTTAGAATGCACAAAGCCCTGGGTTTGATTCCTAAATACTGCAAAGAAAGAAGAAAAGTAGGTGAGAGAGATGAAGGGAGGGAGTAGGGAGAGGAGGAGGGAGAGGGAATAGCAGACACTAATTAATATTTTGAAAGATCTTTCATACTAATAAAAAAGACACAGAAACAGTTATTTCAGGACCATAATTAAGGAAGGTCAATTTGGTTCAAAAATTTTAAGACTTTATATTTTCATTGCCTGAAATCCCTATCATGCCTTAAAAAAAGTGTGCAGAGAAAATATTGTGCTTAGACTTTTCCACCTACCCCTGACAAGAAAGCCTTCTAGCTTTATTTCATTAAGCTGCAACCACCACACTTCTCTCAGTCACGTGCCTGCCCTTCCCCCCAAGTCTCAGTTTGTCAGACCCAGCCCCATCCAGATGCCCTCCAAATGCTGATGAGGGAATGCGAGTCCTTCAGTTTCAGGTTTTATTTTTAAAAAGAAAGGAAGCTGTAGGCCAGGACTTTGCCAGGCAAGAATAAAGCAAGGATCGGGAGGGGATATTTCTAGTGAAAGCTGGAAGATGGCAGAAGACTGTTTTTCTGCATGGTTGACTTCTGCAGGAGGCGTTCTGCTGGACAGGTATTTAAGACACAGTGGAATGAGCTATCGTAATTATTGAGAGCTGATGTGCAGGATAGGTCTGTGAGTAGAATATTTCATAGCATGGGAGATGCATGTGGAGACGAGGGTGACTTTTACCCATATACTGTCCTGCCCAGCAGGGCCACCCTAAGGTGTCAGAATCCCTAAGGGTAAGAACAATGTCCTGCCATCTGCTCAGCTAGCTACCCTCTTGCTCTCCAGGAGCCAGAAATAGGGTTCAAGACCAACACACGGATGCGAGGACTGCGTTGGTCCCACCACTCAGACAGATGCCACATGGCAGGGTTGAGACGGGATGGAGGTTGAGGAATATCTCAAGAAGGAGAAATAGGAGTCCAGGGTTCACGTGGCTTGTCCCGGCACCACACATTCCAGCTCCAATCATTGCTTCCAGACTTTTGAGGTACAGGACAAGATCTAAGAAAACTTTGAGAAATGTTTTCCAAAGTGAGGGGCGGAAAGGATATCCTGAAGACAAGAGCTCCGGAACAAATAACCCTGTGGTCACACTGGGGTAAAAATCTCACACCAATCTCATCATCATACTGAGACAAGAGATTTTACAAACTCAGTATCCCATTCAGCTGACTTGGAGCTCAGATGTCCCCACCTAGAGAAGACTCTCTTGATGTCTGCAGACTTTAGTCCCTTTTCTGGACTCTTAACACATTCCTCTTCCTGCTCACCTCACCCTTGGCTGTGCGAATGTCAGCTTATACCTTGCCCTCTCTCTATACAACCCAACAAGAGTGCATCTTTGTGTCTTCTGTAACATGGGCATGCAACCCAGCCATGATGTATGGAACATGAATAATGAGTGGACTATCAATCCAGAAGTCGCCTGCTGCAGCCACATTCCATAGGTAGGTTGCACATTACTATATAGAGGATGCAAAATTCTGTGGCAGGCATAGTGATGTAGTAAATATTCTTTCTGGGATTTAAAAAAAAAACAGTAGTTTCTAGTTTAGGATTTCTTTTTGTAGCAGCAGCAGGTTGAGCAAGAAGCACATTGTTCTAGGAGATCTGTGTTCTCAGGGGACTCTGCCAAGCTCCGAAGCTCATGGGAACGTTCTGGCAGAGTCACCCAGATGGTACCTCGAACGTTGAGTCCCACTTTCACTGCCGTTACCACTTTGATCCTCGGGAAAACTGCGCAATGAGTAGACTCCTACTGTTACCACCATTTTGCAGGAGGAGACGGCAAGACACACTGGTTAGTTAACCAAGCGGCGTATTCCTGGGCACACACATCATGGCGGACCTAAAATTCCCGCGTGACGCTTGGTTTCCCAAGCGTTTGCCCACCGCATTTCCCCCTCCCTGCTGCCCCCCTCCCACCTGCAATGCTGGCCCAATTGCTGCAGCTCCCAGCGCCAGCCAATTTTCTTATCTTGAAAAGGGGATAATACTGCCCAGGAAGTGAAGAGATTCAATGGCTGCCTCAAGGGGCTTAGGTACATTGCAAACATTCTCATTTTGCATCTAGGTGGTCTGCCGTGATGGACGGACACGGACCTTAGCTCACAATGTTCACTTGTAACAGGCTCAATGACAGCTCTGAAGATGAGAACCAAGACAACCTTTTTGCTTTTGTACTTCATTGTGACGATGCAACAGACATCCCAGCCCTTCTCGCACCCTTTTGCTGCTAGCCACAGACACCAGTGATGGGGGTGATGTGACTTTGAGCCAAGCAACAATACACTGTATGATGTCCACATCATTTCTAACCACCAGTCTGGATGAAGCAATTTATAAGTATTTATGACAATTGCTCTGTCTTTGAAAAAGCTCTGGAAGACATGTGGCCTCTATTCCTCTTTGCCTTTTGCTAACCAAGGTGGACGGCAAACAGAACTCAAGGCACTTAGTAATTCACAGTGAGCGCCTGTCACATGGTGTGGGAGCGCGGAGCTGAAGAGCTACCTCTGTCGCCTGCTAGATTTTCTGGTTTCATGGTCATAGACCTGACCAACTCCTTTACACGCGTAGGACCTCGGAGGGTCCTCATTAGCAGAGGATCCTGTTTTAGCTGCCTAATTCTTGGAAAGATTCCCAACATTCACTGCTCGATGATGTGCAAGAGCAACACCGTCATCACATGGTATTGATCTTTACTGCTCTTCAGGACTGCAGAAGCTCACCTCCTGTGTTAGAAGCCCCTTTCTCTCCTAGAGGTGATTCACACCTGTTCTGTTGCTTTGTAAATTTTGCAGTGGAGACTTCTACTGCTTTGCTTCATCCCTCCTGCTGTCAGGGGAAATGGGGTGCCTCTCCCATTTCGTCTTCTCGGATATGGCTGCCCAATGAGCTTTATTTGCTCACAAACTATTTTTATACCACATTCTTCTCCTCGTATTAGCATCCATGTTAGCTTCCGCATGTAAGAGAGAACACTGTGGCATTTGTCTTTCTGTGACAGACACCATGGTTTGTGAGAAGAAAAACCCTAGAAAGTCCACCAAAAAGCCTGGGAGTCATAGAGAGCTCAGCAGAATCGTAAGGTCTAAAATTACCACGGCAGACCCAGCTGTGCTTCCGTGTGCCAACTTGACTTATATAGCCCCAAGTCTAAACCCTTCCTTCTGGCACCAGAAGCCAGTCTGAACCTGCAGTGCTGTCACCTGGATGTCCCCAAACCTTATTATTGATTAACAGAAACATTTCTCCTCATCTTTTTGCTTTTGAGACATTTCTTCAATCTCATGCGTCTCCTCCCCGCTCATGTTACAGAAATAGTACGGATCTCGGAGTTTCAGGTGTGGCTGAGTGTACTGCATTTGCCCGGCATGCATAAACCCAGAGAGGAGAAAGGAGAGAGAGAGAGAGAGAGAGAGAGAGAGAGAGAGAGAGAGAGACAGAGAGAGACAGAGAGAGACAGAGAGAGACAGAGAGAAACAGAGAGACAAAGAGAGAGAGACAGAGAGAGAGACAGAGAGAGAGACAGAGAGACAGAGAGACAGAGAGAGAGACAGAGAGAGACAGAGAGACAGAGACAGAGAGACAGAGACAGAGAGAGACAGAGAAAGACAGAGAGACAGAGAGAGACAGAGAGAGAGAGAGACAGAGACAGAGACAGAGACAGAGACAGAGAGACAGAGAGAGACAGAGAGAGACCGAGAGACAGAGACAGAGAGACAGGGAGAGGCAGGGGGGAAGGAGAACGATCTCTCCATAAAGCCTTTCATTTGAACTCTGGCTCACAATGGTACTTTTCATCACTGACTTATTGCATATGCTGACATAATATATTTTGGAGCTGAATCAAATGATGTTCAGAATGGATAGTTTCTCAGCTATAAAAAGGACTTTCTAAACCCCCATTCACCTAGAGAATAAAATAAGAGCCCACAGTATGCCAGATATTTCTTAACATTGTCACAATAGATTATGGCTATAATCATACTATTCCAAAGTACATTCCTTTAAAAACACATACTTCTGATTGTGAATATGGGATATTTTTATGTTGGAAAATGCATAAGTGGTGTTCTTGTCTGTGTGTGGGGGGACATGCATGCCACGGCACATGTATGGAGGTAGTGAACAATGTATGGCAGCCCTTCTGCATCTTGTTTGAGCCAGGGTCTCATCACTGTTGTAATCTAGCTCGATCACGGGCTGCAAGGTTTTCCTCTGTCTGCCTCCTACTTCCCAGAGGCATGTGGGAGACACAGACACTTCTGCTACTGTATGCATCTGGCTTTTACATGGGCAGTGGGGATCTGAACTCTCACCCACAGGCTTTCTCAGCAAGCGCCTGAGCCCCACCTCTCTAGCTCTCATAACTGATCTGCTTCTACAGGAATTGAAAAATATACAGGAAACACGTATCCACTGAACTCTCAGCGGGAGCTCCTCGCTCAGAGCGTCTATCTGCCTCCTGTATGTTGACCTTCATACATCTGTCCCACGAGACCTTCTGCTTTTCTCTGCCTTTGGCCACTGTCCACTCTGAGCCTCCTTATCCGTCCAAGTCCAACCGACTGAGCAGATGAGCAGGGAATGTTCCAGTGTCGCCTTGTCTGCAATGCTCTTTCAGCCCTGATAAAGTCTGCATCTTGAGCGTCCCCAAAGGCTTGTTGAAGACTTGGTTCCCACTCAGTGGTTCTCTTGGGACGTGGGGGAACCTTTAAGAAGTAACACTGGGTCAAAGGAAGTTAGATCACTCGGTATGCCTTTGAAAGAAAATTAGCACCTCAGCTCCTTCCTTTCTTCCTTTGCTTCCCCACCACCTTGAAGTAAGCAACTTTCTTTTGTAGGCACTTCCTGTCATGAAACTGTACCTCACGTCAGACCTAAAGGCAATGAAGTCCAGCAACACTTCTGAAACTGTGAGTCAGCACCAACCTTTCATTCTCTGAAGCTGATAATCTTAGACATTTGTAACAGTAGCAGAAAACTAACGACAAATGTCAACCTCCCATGTAAGATCAGTCCCTCTTCCCCATGAATCTTTCATGGGGGATTCATCTCTTCTACACTGGCATAGGGGAGTCGGCCATACATTATGCAAGCTATCTGGGTGTTTCTGAACAGACATCTGTTATCCTAATGAAATGGAAGCTTTTTCAGGGCATGGAGCAGTCCCACATACACAACTGACATGAAACAAACGCTAGGTAGAATGTTAATACATCAACACTTACACTTGCTCATCTGGTAGACTGAAATTAGTACGCGTGTTCATAACTTGCAAGTTATACAATGGTAGAGATACAGCACTCAGTGAGTATTCGTGAAGTTTACCAGCAGGTTGTATTTTTTTATGCTAGAAATATTGCCCAATTACAATAGAAAGTTCTGGAACAGACTCTATCCAATGCATTACTCAGTTCTACAATATGCAACTATGTACTTCACCACAAAAATATTCTGGGAAGATCCATGAAGATATCACCCTACATCAGAAAACCCAGCATTGCCAGCACCTTGGAGACTGCGTGATCCAAGCAATGCTGTTTCTAACTGAAGTTTAATCCCGCATATATGCTGAATCATAAATGGGTATTTTAGCTTTTTATATAGTGTTACTTTGTAGGAGCTATACAATCATGGTTCAGTTATTTATATACTGTGTGATAATCCATGGAGTGCTTATAATTTATCTACCTTTTTCTTGGACATTTAACTTAACATTTATGAAAAATGCTTTTAACATTCTCTTAACCTAGTTCCATATCCTTAATCTTTATACACGCACATGCATACACACACATGCATGCGCGCACACACACATTCACACTATAAACTTAACTTGCAGTAGTTTACAAGTTTCTGTTGAAAGACTATATTCAGTATAAGCAGTAGCAACATTTAAATATATTATGAATTGGTTTTTCATGGGAATGCATATGAAGGACGCTATCTATTTGAATATAGGAAAGCAAATTACATCTATCCCTTAAAATTCTAAATCTCTATTTGTTGCTTTGAATTGATTTTGCTGCTTACTTATTAGATGCAAGTGTCAACTTGACAAGTGAAGGCTGAGGTTTTGGGCACATTTGTGAAGAATTGGTAGTTAAGGCAAGCCCTGATCAATCTAAGGTATATTATCTACAATATTTTATTTGAGAGATAGGAAGAGAGAGAGAGAGAGAGAGAGAGAATGTATGTATAAATGTCAGAGGACAAGTTTCCTCCTACCATCTAGACTTCTGTGGATCAAACTCAGGGAGCCAGGTTTGCAAGCACACACCTTACCCACTAAGCTATCTCAGCATCCTCCTCCGTTTTAAAAATGTTTTACTTGGAGATTATCTAAATGATAAAGACAGATTCAGCTCATGGTGGGAGGGACCATTACTTGCACAGGTAGATAAAATGGAGAGAGCTGGTCCATTATTTTGGTCATACTTTGGCATGTTGTCACACAGGCATTCTGGAAGGTGAAAAGGTCTCTCTCAGCGGTTTCTAGGACATGGTATGGCCAGTTCTGATGTTGCTGTGAACTCTCCTGCCGAGCTAGCTGGACTATATGAACCATAACCAGACTTGTAAGCAAGAATAAAATCCCATGTTCCCTTCACTTGTCTGGTGGTGTATATACCAGCAACATGAAGAGAAACTGTAATGCTAGTCTTCAGAAATTATTTCTTTAGTTGGAGGCAAGACATTAGGCTTAGATTTCTACTTACAGAGGACCCCTGCACTACAGGAAAATTTGGAGGAGATAATTTATGTCAGGTCAGATGGCAAGTTGAGACATTATAAACTGTTTTCTGCAGCACTTCTTAAAGAATCACCACGGAATGACAATAATGTTGTCAAGCTTTATAGTCTATGGATCACAATTCCATTTAAGGAGGTTTAGGGGAAATTTTTTAAATTATTTAAACAAATTAAATAAGCCAGTGAGTGCTACACTTTAGATGATCTCAACCGAAGGGATGATCTGCTTTTGCCAAGCACAGAATAAGTTCTCAAGTTGGTAACTTAATACTTTCAAACCCAAATGACTGCGTTGGTCATTTAGTTTGGTCTAGACTTACATTTACGTGATCAAGTTATACACATCTTCACGGACCTCCTGTGTGTTAAGCACTTTATCTGAAATGTGTTGGAAGGATTCCCCAGTGTCAAAGATCTGAAATGAGCAGATTCATCCCCTTCCTTTGAAAAAAAATAATCTGTTGAGTTGGGAGAGATGTGCAGGTAGATAGATAACAGGTCCCTGCTTTTCCCCCAAGAATGATACCAAAAGAATTTTAGAGAATAACTTTTGTAGTACCTTAGAATGCAAGGTGTAAATTAATTAGCATCTACAAAGCAACAAAATCAGAAGCAGCGGCCGTGTTAGAAGATGCTCCTTTCAGAACATCAGCATAGATGCCAATCACAGAGTGAACAAAGATTGAAATTCCCACAGTGAGATCAACTCAGCCCTGGAAAAGCACGCTTCTAGATCCAGCCCTGCTTGGTGGCCAAGATTTGTATCCTCCCCGCTCTTCTACCTAGTCCTAAGCATCATGTTTAATAGAAGGAGCTACTTTCCCAAGATACTAAATTTTCATGCATCCTGGAACTCCTTAGATGCCTACAAGGACTACTAGTTATTTTAAAGGCTCCAACTATACAGTTCCAGACCACAGCTGTTTTTAATCTACATTCTAAACTGAACTCCATGGAGACGCTGCACACTTGCATGACTTTGGTGTTCTTTCCCAAGTCTTCTTCTCTGGGATGTTTACTGCCCTTGCCCTGCCCCCCCACTTCTCCCTATATACAACATTTTCATCATTTTCAAGGCTGAGATTGAATGCGACCAGCTCTTGGAATTAGAGAAACACAAAATTTCCCTTTATGAACACTCACTACATTCTACCTTGTATTTCTATACCTTTTTGTACAACATAAGACACCAAAAATGTTTCAGATCTGGATTTTATTATTGCAGAATATTTGTGTTTGGAAGTTTTGAATTATATTAAAATATGAGATATTGTGGAGATTAGAATCAAGTCTAAATATAAATTCATTTATTATTGCTGTACACACAATTCACATAGTCTTAAGGTGATGCTATACATTTTATTGTATGTGGGGGGATTGGGGGTGCATATCTGCACTGGGTGGGTGTATGTAACTGTGGACACCTCAGGTTGCTGTTGGAATCATCCTCTAGCCCTCTTCCACCTTGCTTGCTACTGTAAGTCTGTGTATCTAAACTCAGAGCCTGTTATGGGACCAGTCTGACTAGCATCTTGCTCTGGGAACCTCTAGGTTCCTCCTTCTGATCTGGAATTGCAGATGTGTTGCCACACCCACCTTCTAATTTGCACAGAAGCACGTTAACCATGAAGCCACCGCTCCAGCACTCCCTTTTGTCCTTCTAATTCTGTGTATGAAATAAAGTTTCACCATTGAGAATTCACCACTTGTCACATCCTGTCAGCCCTCAAACAAATGTAATATTTTAGAATTTGTCAGATTTCAGACTTTTGCATTGGAGATGCGCCTTATAAAGAGTTGGCATAATTTTCTTCCCTGCTTGTTCATAAATTTTCGGCCAACTAGGACTTTTTCCCCTGTATTTTCTGGGTTTACCACAATTCCTTACAGCAAGTGCTAAGTTAATTTGCATTTATTAGAGCCTGAAAATTCACAATGTTATGTAGGGGACAAACAAACAAAATCAATGAACTGGAAATCCCAGGCAGCTCTGTTTTCACTTTGTTACACAAAGCCAATTCGTGGTCTTAGGACACTACTTTCCTTACATACAAAATCAAGATATGGTCTTCCTATTTTTAGGGGTTTTAGTCTTGAGAATGAAGGAAGAAATTTAAAACCCACTCATTTATTTAATTATTGTAAATATACACTTCATCAAATGTAGCTAGTAAGAAAGATTTTTAAATTCTATTTATTATTACTGTGGATGTGCATGTGTGTGTGTGTGTGTGTGTGTGTGTGTGTCCTCCACACACATATGTATTCCATGGCACATGTATGGAGGTTAGAGGACAACTTTACGGTATCAACTCTTTCCATACACCTTTAAGTCCATTCGGAATTCAACTCATGCCCTCAGGCTTTGCACAGCAAACACCTTTACCCACTGAGCCATCTCACTGACCCAGAACATTTTTTTGAAAATTAGAAACCGATCTATTTGTCAGATGAGAAATGAGAGCCTCTAAAAGTCTTGAAAGTAGAGTTTGGTTGATTACAAGCCTACTGACTCTACGTAAGAGAACTGACTCTTCAGAGCAAGTCTAATGGGAAGGGTAAACAGGCTGATTCTTACAATCTGTGAGAAGAACAATCATCATTCATGTTGAAGAGGAAGGTGGCAAGCACAGATTTAACTAGTAGCTGGAAAAAAAAAGTTGTTTTGGGAATGGGACCTGGGCAGCTCTGGTAGTGGAACATTTAGAGTTTGGGGTGTTACAAAGCAGGAAGGAAATGCCCGCTTTTCCAGAAGTCATGTAAAGCTTAAGCATGGGAATGCTGGGCGCTGGGGAGATGGCTCAGTGGCTGAAGCACTTGCCACACAAGCCTGTGCCCATGTAAAGGACAGACAGGCAGTGGCAGTCCACCAGCAATCCCAGCACTCGGGAGGCAGAGACTCCCCAGGGCAAGCTGGCTAAGCCAGCCGAGCTCTGTATGTGAGCTCTTGGTTCACCTAGAGACTCTGCCTCAATAGTTAAAACACAGGGTGATCTAGGAAGACACGGACCCAAACCTCTGGTCTCACATGCACATGAGCACATGTGCATATGCACCCATACATACACCCATGCTTACATACATGTGCACACACACACACCAGTGTACATGCCTGTATGCAGAGGGGAATGCTGAGTGTGATTTGTGACTTTAGAATCCAACTCAGTTTCTGTTCTAGAATTTTAGGCAGTGGGAAGACATGTCATCTCTTCTCCACCATTACCAAGAAAAGCAACTCCCTGAGATCTGGGAAGAGACCAAAGGCCAAATAGATACAGCAAAGTCTATGGGAAATCAAGTTGGGGAAAGGAGGAGTCTCAAAGGAAAGCCCAGTTGCATTCTGGGAATGTAAAATATTTGACGAGGTTAAGTAATTTCCCAACTGTTTTGACTTAATGTTGACCCTGGCAATAAAACATTGAAGCTTGAATAAAATGTAGATGAAATTACACATGCGTCAAGACACGTTGGAACACACCACTAAGCTGTCTGCTCCAAGCCTCCCACATGTTTATTGTTTGTATATTGAAGTTCTTTTCTCCTGTAGTGAAATCAGCTCACAGATAAAGGTGATGAAAAACAAATGTGACCTCAAAGAAGACTCTGGAAGAAAACTCCCGACTTCCTAACCTGAGCAAGAAGACCCATGCATTTACACACTATGCAAAGAGAAGTGCCTACATTTAATGATAATTTCTGGAATCTTCCCTCCCTAACCATCATAAAAATGGCTCCGATGTCTTTTCTTCTCATGCCACTTCCATTTTGTCAGGACAAAGATTGTAATACACAGTCACTTTTTGCTTAAAGATTTTTCTTCCTATCCACAGTTAGAATCAAGGAGGAAATGCCACGCTGTATAATAGCAGGGCACGTGTATAGATAGTGCATATTTGTTTTTCAATAAAGGCAAAGAGGGAGAAGAGGTTTTGTTCAATTACCTGAACTTCCTTTTTTATGGAGGGGTACTTCATACTATCGTATTCATGAACTCTGCTCTGAAAAAAAATCATATAGTTTTAGGCACGTTTAAAGCAAGTCACACTAGTTGTGGGCAATGGTCAGTCCTTTGCCAAAAGTAAGTTCCCACGCAGGAAGTCAGGTGGAGCCCAGTGTCTTGGGACTAAGTCACCTGTTATTGTGTGGCTAAGGCTGCAGACCCGAGATCTCGTTTGTGAAGAATTCCCACTAGCAGCCCTGAGGGAAGCTGACCAGGTTTATGTCAGGCAGACATCTGTATAACCTGTGTACAGCTCCTGAATGGGAGGAAGAGAGTAGGCGGAGCCACAAATACAGATGCTCAAGTTTAATTTTAATGTAATTGCGTAGGCAGATTCCAGCCTACGTGAGAACTCTAAAACAGTGAACATGGTCTATGGAAAGATTTCATGGATAGAGGACAAAGAAAAGAAGGACGACTTTCACTCTCCCCTGTACACCAATTAGCTTGGTATTTGATCGCTATCAATATTTCTAGGATAGAGGGAAAGCATTTTCTCTAAGACTAGGGACATGGCAGCCTTAACAACGAATAAACAACCGCAAAAAATTTTCAGAGACATGATTGCTTATTTCTTCAACTGTCCACTTCATCCTAGCTTCCTATATTCTCACACCAGGCTTCTCTCTCTCTCTCTCTCTCTCTCTCTTTGTCTCTCTCTTTGATTATTGAAAATAACTGACTTCAGTTTTAATTCTTTCCTCTGGAATATATTCAAGGCACCATGGATTGGGCCCTGTGGAGGAGCTGCAAGTCACCCTTCTGGGCTGCTAGCACAGACCAAGAGGGCCCTTGCTTCCCCTCTTCTCCCCCCGGGAAAACCCACAATAGCAAACATGAGAACGGCAGCCATGCGAAGAATGAGGATAGAGAGATGAGCAGAGGCATCATGACCAAAACTCAGGAAAGAGCCAGGCACCTGCTTTAGGGAGGTTCAGAGGCCAGGTCCCCAGCACAGGATGTTGGGGTCAACAAAGGGAAGTGGGAGGGAGGTGGAAAGTATTCTAGAAATGGAGAAAAGCGTGAGCAAGTGATGAGCCTGACACCCTGGGTCTTGCCTCCCCCGGGGCTGGGGCTGGGAGAGTGACGGGTGAGAGATAATGAATCCTTCTGTCTTCCCAGTCACTTTGAGGTCGCTGAGGGAACGGACATGCGGGAGCAGGAAGGTGAAACAGGTTAAGCCATAAAGCTTTCAGCATTTGCCACTTGTCAAATGCATATGCCATTTATGACTTTCAGAAGCGCAAGCATTTTCATACTCTTAGGGAAGAAATTTGGTCGTGCTGAGGACTATGGCAGCGTCCCTTTGTGAGGACTCGGGAAAGGTCCCCCCCCCATCACTTGACCATGACCTGGTCACGATACCGTCGACTCTGCCATCTGTAGATGGAGCGCTTCTCCACGCTCTGATGAAAACTCTCTGCTCCTGGCTGATGAATCATGGTGTCTAGGAAAGTGATTTCACCTCCACATGAATCACAAGAGTGGTTTGATCGCTCGAATGAGAAGTGGTTTTCTGAACACCATTCCAAATAAGCTAGATTACTGAGCGAGTGTTTGAGGACGAAAAGACAAGAGACCTTTGATCATTTGGCAAAGGTTTTGGGGAAATCATACTGTTTCAGGGAATCCCCACTGTACAATGTAAAACTTGTTGGGAGGACAGATCTTCTTTTTCTGGGGTTGAAGGGGCCATTCGCTTTAAAGGATAGATTCATGTACTGAATCTCCACCATGTCCAAACAGAAGAAAGAGAAGGAGAAGGAAGGGAAGAGGAGGAGAAGAAAAGAAGGCACTTCTAAACACTCTACCTGTTGTAGACTCACAATGCTATCCATCTACTCAGAAACAATACAAGCATGTATCAGGCACACACAGGTGCATCCATGCTTGGCATCTCCCCACAGGATGTTCGTGTGGCAGAGTCTCTCTGGGTGTCTGACTCCCTGCTCCTGGACCAAGGGACTGCGGATGACTTTGTTAGGAATAGAAACTTAATCCTTAGGGTCACGGGGAGACAGGGAGAACTTGTGCTGGAGGGAGGAGTGTCATGAGAAGATACAGATTCTGAACCCGTCAGGACAAGATCAGAGTCAGGATTCACCCATGAGTGCTTCTGAGAATTGGGCTGAGCAGGATACGGATTAGATTTCTTGGCATGGAAGGAAACAGTACCGGATATAACAGATGGGGAAATCTCCCCTGGGAGCTAATGGATCTATGGACCTTCAATTGCTCTAAAAAGTCAGATTTGCTGCATCTGTTTTTTTTTTCCTAGAAAGATATTCTTAAAAATCCTATCTACTCTTCAAAACCAGTACTAAATAAATAACAGCAGATGAGGTTCAGAGGTGTAATGAGTCAGCAATGGGGGGGGGGGTGACCAGGCAGAGAGGAGCTGAGAGTCCCTAAGATGTTGCTTTGCTTTTTATTCTCTTCTTTTTTCCCCTTCCCATCTCCTCTAGTTCTTTTCTTTAATCAACTGGCCTAGTGTGTGGTTCTCAAACTGGAGATTAAAAGGAGCAAAGCTTCAGAAAACACTTCTATGAAAACATCTCTTTTCTTCATTACTGGCAGACTCATTCAGCTTCTTACATTTTAGCAAAGTATTTTGCCCTCAATGTTCAACAAGCAATCACAAATCCACTTTCTTCCAGGCCTACTTTGACTGGGAGAACGCCCATGTTTGATTTCCATGATCATGAAGCAATGGGAGAGGTATCTATGAAGTGTGTATGTGTGTGTGTGTGTGAGCACCTGTGTACATGCATGTGTGTGCATGTGTGTGTACATGACTGAACATGCACATGTATGTGTGTTCACATGTGTGTGTAGTTAGTGCATGCAGCAATATCAATAACCTAGAAGAAATGAATCTTAGGATCTTCGGACAGTGTCTTTTCCAGTCAAGTGCTTTGATATTTGATTGTCAGACTGAATGGATTACTGCCTTGGAGATCAATAAAGCACAGCTCTGGGTTAGTCTGCGAAGGTCTCCCTGCAGATATTTAGATCCTGAGGGCTCTGTGTGTGGATTAATCCTTAAAGGGCCTATCTTATGAGGGCATTACTGGAAGTCATGAAAGATAAGAGGGAGGAGGGAGGTGGTCGTGTGAAGAGTGTGCTCTGGCCTCTTGCAAGCCTTCCACCTTGGTTCTACACCATTAGCCGCGGTGTGGGCTGCTTTCTATATCCCCTGCCTGATGTGCAATGAATAGCCTCTCCCACATACTCCCACCACCTCTGTGATGCTCTGCCTCAAGACCACCACAGAAACATGGAGCTGAGTACCATGAAGTCCACCCTCAGGAACAGCGAACTCAAAGAAATCCTTCCTTCCTTCTTCTTGTATATATAGCAAGCAACTGGAAATCAGCTTCCTGCTAGATAAAACACCACAACACTATGCTATGTTAACGTCTTTTCTGGCATTTTGGCCAGTGAGAACATTGCATTTTACACAAGCCCAGAGAGAAGGTGGAGAAATTGGATTAGCAGTAAAACTGTGTCCTGGGGGCAGTTATAGCACCAAGTAGGTCTATCAGGATTCACATGGTCCTGGTGGGTTAATCTCTGAAACGTTCAGGGTCTTGGCTTTGTCTTGGGCCAAATGAGAAGGTGAACCACATGCTGTGTGATGTCCCTTACCCTAACATCCGGCATTGCATGTAAGTCGAGTCTTATTTGTAATTCACCCAAGGAGTTTCACCCATTACCTGTCTGGCATTTCCTGAAGGAGTGATACCTACACTTGGCTCTGCTAAAATATTCACTATGCTGTTCTCACAGCACCTGCAGAAGTCAGAAACCCTTTTCTCTCATTCTGCAACACAAAGTGACTGAAGCTCAGAATTCTCCGGCCTGTTGCCCACTCCTCCACCACCTGCCTGCCTTGGGATTGACTGTTCCATCCTCTTCTCTATGTCACAGAAATCAGCCAGCTTTGGGTTCTCAGTAATAAAATTCAGAAGGAGGAAAAGGAAGTTGAATTACCTCATCCCTCCTGTCCTCTGTATTTCCAAAAGCCTATTTAAAGGCCCAGTCTTTTCAACAGATAACAGAACCAACTGGCCCATTTGAGAGATGACACTATCTGTGTGTTATAGGAAAGACCCAAATAGAACCTTGTATATATAGCAAGCAACTGGAAATCAGCTTCCTGCTAGATAAAACACCACAATACTATGCTATGTTAACGTCTTTTCTGAAGAAAGGCTAGGAGAAAATCCACTGCAGAGAGTCAAAGACTGCTAGTCTAGGAGTATTTCCACATAAGTAATATATCAGCTCCTTTGTTTATTAAAATGATGCTCTTTCCACAGTTTATGAACCTTCCTTCAGCCTTTAGCTACAGATGAACTTTCTTGCCCGTGTTCACCATGGAGTTAGCATGTGCGTGTCATTAAGGAAACACTGAAGAAACATGACTTGTAATTTCAGGGACAGTCTGAAAGTAAGCTCAAATAGAACACTGCATTCCAGTTTCCTAATTGGCCATTCATTTCCCACATTTCCCTACACCACTCATGCTCATTGCTACAGATGTTCCCCGCAGCCAGCCAGAACCCCACTGGGTACCTGCTCCACAATCAGAAACCTTACTGCAAACAGTGGGTCTTGCTGCCTTACGCTACAAGAAACGGACAATAGGGGCTGGAGAAACAACGCCTACCAAGCTCTGCCCAATCAGAGAAAAGAGAGAGCATGCCATGTCTGCATCAGTAATCTGGAGGGGCTTGGCATTGAAAGCTGGCCGACACACTTTTTTAATAGCTTTTCTTGTTTTCTGTCAAACCTCTGCTGATGTTTTCTGAGCTTCCCCCTTCCCCCCAAAAATTGTTCTCGAAATCTGTTCCTTGGACTTCTCAGCTCTGAACTAGCCACCCCTACCCCCCACGCCAAGGCTCAGGGACCATGAAGGCAGAGGCAATGGTAAGACAGTGAGAGTCTGAAGTGGGGCAGGGGTGTGGCCAGACACTATCTTTTGGACAGAGACAGAGCCCCTGCATCGGTGATCTTACCGTGATTATGCATATTGCCATAAGATTTGCATGGGAATTGTCCTGTTATCAGTTCACCATGGAAGGGGAAAGATCTCAAGAGGCCTGCACGTCTCCCTGAGAGACCGAGGAAGGCTAATGTTGAGGGGGAGAAAGTGGAAGGTGCTTTCTTCAAGGGCAACCCCACTGATCTATGAATCATTTCGAGCAAGTACAAGGCCACAAGTCATCACAAGCACATGAGGTAGAACTCAGTGGGCGACAGATATGAAAAGACTTGAAAGGAGGAGGGAGACTGGAGTAAAGAAGAACAGTTGTATTGGGAAGAGAAGGGGGATGGGGTGGGGATTAAGATGGGACAATACAGTACCATAAAGTCACTAAATTCATGTATGAAACACTAAAACAGAAACCATCGAATCCTTGGATCTATTGCTAGGAAATGTTAGAGCCACCTATAACGCATGTCCTGAAATGATAAAATGCAGGAATTGAAAAGCACCTCAAAGATATATTAGACAACCTCATAAAATATCAGCTTCCTATGGAAAAAGAATCAAAGTTCAAATAGACTAAAGCCTAGACCACTGTGATAGTTAATCTTGGTTATTAATTTGCATTTGCGACACGAAGACCAACCCTAAATCTCCATGGAACCCCCCAGTAGCAAACCAGATAAAAGGAATCATAAAGCAGAAGAGCTCTCTGACTCTCATGCCCTGTGTGGGCAAAATCATCTCTCAGGTCTGCGCCCTGCATGAGTCAGCTTGTTCCATCCTCCATGAGGGATGGGACTCAAGCCGCCTCCAGTCAGCCATGTCTTCTCCCGTATGTATTATCTTCACTTCTGCAACAGTAAACCAAATAAACCTCCCTTCTCTCCCTTAGGTTGTATCACAGCGGCAGAAAGAGTAACTGTGAGAGTCACCCAAGCAGCCAATGGCAGACAGCAGGTCTGAACACCCTAGGATTATCTCCAAGAATGAGACAGACCTTCTAGGTTATTCCTAGAGCACCAGGATCCCTTTGAAATGGAAACGCTACTTGTGGAAGAAGCCCGCTATGGGATTTGAAGAAAACAGTCCAAGGCAATGTGAATATAAGTAAGAGAAAGATGCATATATAAAGGAGACAGACATGGCAGAAAAGCCATTATTAACACTAGTCAAAGAAAGAAGAGGATACATAGAAAACTGAGTCACATCTAAAAGAACACCCAGCCTTCCCCAACCCCAAATCTCCAATTAGGCAATATTTTGGATTTATAATTTAAAATGGAATATAACTTATATTTATATATTTTTGGGTGGTACTGGGAATCAAACCCAATGGAGAACCTAAGGGTGACTTCAAGAATCATCCTGGATTGTTTCTATCTCCTTTTTGCTTTGCTCTGGGATTTCCCAGGCTCCACCCACCAGGGCTGGAAGTGAAGACAGCCACCCTTTCCATCTAGCATTTTTTATGAGGAACCTGGGATCTGAACTCAGGACCTTCTGCTTGTGAGGCAGAATCTTAACCCCTGAGCCATGTCTCCAGCCTCCAGTAATACTTCCTAAAGTTTGTCACTTTTGGAATGACAACCTCAGTGAAGACCAGGAACCTAGAACTCTACTAGACAAGCTCCTTTCTCTAATCGTGCTTATAGCCCAAACCTCAAGGTTGTTTCATGTTTTTGTTCTTCATATCTGTCTGTAATCTGTCATTTTGACAATGTACAGTCACTGCAATGGGGGAGGAGAATCAACCCAGAGCTAAGTGAATACTGCAGAACCCTTTACAAACAAGACAGTGGCCCATTTAAAAAGTGTTTGGAGAGGGTTGGGGAGGAGACTTAGGGGCTAAAACCTTCGCTTCACAAGCAAAGGACCCGAGTTCGAATTCTCAGATCCCACATAAAAATGCCAGGGAGAAATAGCAACAGTCTCGGAAGGCAGAGCTGGGAAACCCCAGAGCAAAGCAATAAGGAGGTAGAACAATCCAGGATGACTTGGACCCCTCAGGCCTCCACAGGCACACACACTCAAATGCTCTCTGGTACACCCATCCACACACACACACACACACACACACGCATACCCCCCACCCCCACACACCCCAAAAAAGTGCTTGGTGAAGTTCTTATTTATTCCAAAGGAATGTGTGGAAAAGAAATTTCATAATGTTTCAAAACAGATTATTAGGCAATATAAACATTGTTCTACATTTTGTTTTCATTTGTTGAAGCTTTCCACATGCCTGTGGATTGGATCTCTCAGAGAGTTTGACATGTTGATGTTATTCTGCAATATATCAATGAATAATAATATTTCCATAGAAAAATAATATTCTTAATAACACATGACCACATTGTGTTCTTGTTTTTTCTTTTACTTATTTTGCTCCTTTGAGATTTCAAGTATGGGGACATTTAAAATCAGAGACAAATAAATAATAGGATCATTTGATTCTAATCTTGATTTTACCATTTTGCTTAAAGGAAAGGCTTTGAGTTCAAGGTCAAAAATCTGGAAAGCATTGTGAGACTCAGAGCAAACAATTTCTCAGGTTGGGGTGTGGCAGGCAGAATGATTTTCTAATCCCCAAACCTGTTGCTTCATGTGTCAGAAAGAGACTTGGCAGATATAATTAATTTCTTAATTGAACATGGTTTGATGAAGGCTCCTGATGAGGCCAGGACGCCTCTGATCATCAAGGGACCCAGTGCAGTTTAAGGTCTTGAGAGAAGCTGATGTGAGGATGA
Organism: Typhlomys cinereus; assembly: GCA_023101885.1. NCBI lineage: Eukaryota > Metazoa > Chordata > Mammalia > Rodentia > Platacanthomyidae > Typhlomys > Typhlomys cinereus. The sequence goes on along the minus strand of JALPQD010000105.1, from coordinate 2,884,689 downwards.
CACTTGGGGTGATGTTATTGCAAGAAAGACGTCACAGAGACCCAGAATGCAGGTGGCCCAGAGAAACGGGGAGGAGCAGGAGAGGGTTTCTTCCAGGGCTGCAGGAGGAAGAAGCTCTGCCTCAATTCTGACTCCACCAGCCTGAGATTTTCTCTCGCCTTCTCACCTCCATACCTGGAAAGGACAGTTCTCTCCTTTCATTTTTCATTTTGTGTGTGTGTGCGTGGTGTGTGCGTGGCGTGTGCATGTGTGTGCGTGTGTGTGTGTGTGTGTGTGTGTGTGTGTGTGTGTGTGTGTGTGTGTGTGTGTGAGTGTGTATCAGAAGGCACTGTGTGTCTTGGTGGAGGTCCAAGGGTAACTTTGGGAACCATCCTAGATTGTTTCTACCTGTTTTTTGCTTTGCTCTGGAGTTTCCCAGGCTCTGCCTTCCAGGGCTAGAAGCACAGGGCACCACCACCATTTCTGCCTGACATTTCTGCATAGGATCCAGGATCCAAACTCAGGACTTTATGCTTGTGAGGCAGATGATTAACCCCTGAGCCATCTCTCCAGCCTTCTCTGTCCTTAAAATTCTGTCATTTGTATGCATTTGTTGTAGCAAGGGAAAGGAAAGGAATGTACTGTGGATAGGTAAGTATGAGGGTGACTGATCAGTCTACCAAGTTGCTTGCCAAGGCTGAGTAAGTACCCTTCACCCTTCAGTGTCGGATATCCAAGCTTTAGGTCAGATATCACCTACATTCTGGTCTGGTCCTGCCACGTTCTATACAAAGCTCTGGGCAATTCTCCATCTCTCTGACTACGTCGGCGAGGATGTCCTTGAGCTTTCATGCTGTGGCCTTCTCCTCCAGAGTGCTGGGCTTACAGGCATGTGCGGTGCTTATGCTGTGGGGATGGAACCAGGACTTGGTGCCGGCAAGGCAAGTGCTGTACAATTGAGCAGCATCCCCAGCCCTCCATCACGTCTCTGGAGTTCTGACTACAGTGATCGTTAGACAGAATCACACCCTCATTGCCACAGCAAGAAACTGTCCATTTGTAGCAAAAGTCATGCTGTGAAAAGCAAGAAGGTATGTAAGGCATCTCTGCATGGATGCAATATACAGTAAGCGTTCCACATCCTCCCAACCTTGCATGCGGAGGCTGTGGATTATGCAATGAGCTTTCTAAGATGCTGGTCTGCATCGCCTTCTTGCCTGCTCCATGTGGGATAGCACCAACATGCCTTCATGAAGTTCACGATAAGAAGCTTTTCATTGCAAAGTCCATGTTGTTGTTAATTACTATCATCATTAATCTTTTGCAATGCAAGAGATTGAACCCAGGACCTTGTAGTGTTGGTCAGGCACCCTATCGCTGAGTATCATAGTTGGATACAGGTGTTAACCTGAAGGTCCCGAATTTGGAGCTGTGGGCACATTTGAAGAGAATTAATAGTTGAGTTAAGTGCAAAGTGAACCTGCAGGAAATTGACTAGTGGATGAGAAAGGTACAGCCCATGATGGGTAGAGCCAGTCTCCAAGCTGGTGAATAAAATGGAGGAATCTGTTTGAGAAAGTTGGCATCCTTCTGTACTCTTGGCAAGACATGCTGTCTGGCAAGGAAGGATCATTCCTCTCTCAGCCATAAATGGAGATGGTGTGGCCAGTTCCCTCAGCCTTTGGTGATGGTGTATGCTGTCTTGCCAAACTGGACAAACAACTGTAACCAGGAATCATAAGAATAAACTTCTCATTTCTTTAAACTGCTTTACAGTGCTTTAATCAGCAACTACACAGAGTAACTGCAACACTGAGGTACAACCACAGTCTTAGCAGAATAATCTACATAGGTTTTAAATGTATACATCACCATAATTCCATGAATTTAAGTATATGGATAAGCCTTGCTATGTATACTGCAGAATTGCCCTTGCTAAAACTACTTTTGGAATAGTGCCACAGTTGGGGAGATGGCTTAGGGGTTAGTCTTTGCCTTGCAAGCAAAAGGACTCGAGTTCGGTTTCCTAGAGCCCATGTAAACATACCCTTTGGATGTGGCTGCAGCCTACAAATCCCACTCTGGAAGGCGGAGCCTGGGAAAGCACAGAGCAAAGCAATGAGGAGGTAGAGCAATCCAGGGTCATTCCTGACGTCACACTTGGCCTCCATCAGTACACATACTCAAGTATACTGTTGTACACGCACGCACGCACGCACGCACGCACGCACGCACACACACATCATGCATCACGTCTAAAGAAACCTGTTAACAATCTCATCACCATTCCTTGCTTATTTTCATCCCAGCCCTCTGCAGTCAGTAATCTGTGTTCTGGTTCTGCAGACTGAGCTTTTGGGATACGTCATCTAATACCTTGGATGACTATGCAGACTTTTGTCCTGTCTCTTACTCACTTTGCCCAGGCCTACCAATTCCCACTCCCATAAGACAGCGAAGTAAGATTGATTTCAGTGGTCTGGGCTCATACACTTTCTGATCCTCCTCATTCTCCAGCCTCATGTCTGGAACAACCGCTACATCCTAAAAATGAGTCCTTTCTTTTTCTTTGAGGTAGGTCTTCCCTGGGTTCCTTCGCAACCTGCTCCTCTAGCTGCTTACATGACAGCTATTACGTTGTGCTGTGATTACCTTTCTGTTTCCCAGAAACTTCCAGAAGGCAGCAACGGTGCCTAGCACATTCATCATCCAGCTCTCTCCGCACCACCCATGGGGCTCAGAATCTCTAGACATTTATGAAAAGAAAGGATGAATAATGCCTCCAATTTAAGCAGTTTCCTGGCTTCTCTTCTGGTAAATTTGGAGATGCTAATCTTAAGCTGAAGCTTCCAAGATGTACATAAGCCATGTGTCACTCACATATTACTAATGGATAGTTGATTGTGTGTAGGAGGGAGGTTGTAACAACCTACTAGACAGATCAATCTATTTAGATATGCCTCATACAGCATTTTATTTTCCTCTACCAGTTTCTGGACAAAACATGGTTACATGACTTACACAGCAATATCCTACTTAATTTGGGGAATATTACCATGGAGATATGCTGCTGAAGGCCGCTTCCCATTCCTAAGTCTCTCCTGACTAGTGTTTTGGCTTTTGTGAGAAAGTCATCAGTTAAAGTACAAGGAAATCTAAGGTTTAGTGCTGGGAGGTGAATTTAGGTTGGCAATGGACAGCTCAGTGGTAAAGCCCCAGGTTCAATCCTCAGTGCCACACATAAGAAAATGTGCTGCACTTTTGAATCCAAACCCAATCAATCAGAAACAAAAGATTTTTCCTGTGGCTTCCTACTACTTCTTGTATTTTATAGGAGGACTAACTGACAGAAATATAGCATGAAACGTAAGTCATTTACAATATTCTGACCCTGGGATATTTACAGTGTTCTGACTCTGGATCATTTACCCTGGATTGGATCTCAAGTAACAACAGAAATCTAGTAATCACAGTATAAGCGTACATTTTTTTTTAATTTGTTCAATTGTGCGTGTGTGCGTGTGTGCGTGCATGCGTGCGTGTGTGTGTGTGTGTGTGTGTGTGTGTGTGTGTGTGTAGAACCACGGACAAATTCGGGAACCACTATGGACGCCTCCACTTCCTCGTTTACTCTGTCCTGAGATCCACAGGCTCCGCCCTACCAGGACCAGAAACGCAGGCCACCCCCGCTTCCGCCCAGCATCTATATGTGGGGTCTAGGATCCGAACTCAGGACCTTCCGCCTGCAAGGCAGAGGCTTAACTCCTGAGCCACCTCTCCAGCCCCAATGTACAATTTTTTTGAAGAACATTGTTTTACTTAATTTAATGTATCAAAGTAGTATCTCAGCCACTGAAGCAGATGGGTCTCCTTCCTTCAATCCTTTCTTTCTTTCTTCTTTCTTTTCTTTCTTTCTTTCTTTCTTTCTTTCTTTCTTTCTTTCTTTCTTTCTTTCTTTCTTTCTTTCTTTCTTCCTTCCTTCCTTCCTTCCTTCCTTCCTTCCTTCCTTCCTTCCTTCCTTCCTTCCTTCCTTCTTTCCTTCCTTCTTTCCTTCTTTCCTTCCTTCCTTCCTTTCTTTCTTTTCTCCCACCCTTTCCTCCTCTTCCCATTATAACCTAAATGGCATATTTGCAAACTATGATTTTAAAAGATACAGTCAGCCCTCCACAGCCACAGATGGTTGAAATGGACTGAAAATATTTAAGAAAACCTGCAGACTTCTCCCCTGATCACATAGTATGGCACTGATTCTTGCTGCATTTACATTATTTTCAATGCTATATGTAATCTGAAAAGAATTACAGGATACAAGAGGATGTGTGGAGAATTTATTCAAATACCAAACTATTGTAATAAGAGATTGAATGTCTGTAAGGAAACCTCAAATTAGGCCCTGAAGAATGTCCAGAGAAATGACAAGAACACAGGGAGGGACGGTGGGCCTGAGCGTGGTGGTCCAGGCCCTAAGACGGGTGGTGAGTAGCATTGGAGTGAGGGCAGAAACAAGCAAGGGGACACTGAAGAATTTCCTCCAGCCCCAACTGGCCGCATGCAGGACTCAAGTAGAGTTCTGCAACCAAAGTCAATCTTCCTGACAGTCCCAGGCAGGTCTATCCAGCAGCACTCGTTCCACCAGTGACGATTCCAACACAGTTGCACCTAAGGAGATATTGGCCGAGAAGCTCACTACAGTGACCGATTCTTTGTCAGCCTTTAACTCACACAGGTGAATCACCCACGTAAGCAAAAGGAGAAAGGTGTATGTGGCAGCAATGTTTTTAATTTTTCAGCCAGCTATCTACTCTTGTTGCAGTTTGCCTGCATGGTTGCTGATAAATGACCATCAAATGGCTTAAGGGAGGAACAAGGAATTTATTTTCTTACTGATAGTCCGATTACAGTTCTTCTTAGTCCATCTTGACGGGAGAGCATGCACCAACACCAGGCCGAGGGAACTGGCCACACCATTTCTATGTAACAGCTGAGAGAGGGACGATCCTTACTTGCCAGAGCAGCATGTCTGGCCAAATGTATACAAGGATGCCAATTTCCTCAGTCAACTCTTGGTAATTTATTCCAGGGCCTAGTCCCACCCACCATGATCTGGGCCTTCCCCATCAACTAGACAATCTCTTGAAGGTTTGTTCTGGGCTAACTCAACCACTAATTCTCTACAAATGTGCCGAGTGCTCAAATCCTCAACAGTCAAGTTAACTAACACCTGTGCCTAACTATGACAACTCTGGATCAAAAAAGAAAAAAAGGAGTGTTTAAGAATGGCTTTTGGGGGCTGGAGAAATGACTCAGGGGTTAAGAGTGTTCCTCACAAGTAGAAGGTCCTGAGTTCAGATCCCAGGTCCCATGTAAAAATGCCAGGCAGAAAAAAACGGAAAAATGGTGGTGGCCTGCACTTTCGGCCCTGACGGGCAGAACCTGAGAAATCCCAGAACAAAGCAAAAAGGATATAGAAGCAATCCAATATGATTCCTGACGTTACCCTTGGTTCTACACAGGGACTTACAGAGCCCTCTAACACACACACACACACACACACACACACACACACACACACAGTTATTTTTTTAGAAAGAATGGCTTTTTGGTAGATTAAATTTAGGTTCCAAAGCTGTATTGAGCATTGAAAGTCCTCCTGCTTTGAGTTTGAATTTTAACTGAGTTGATATAAAGTTGGCTAAGTATTGTGGGAAAGAGAAGCTTAGTTTCAATTAAGTTAAAACTGAAATAATTGTGTTTGACAGGCATTCTCTAATATTAAGTACATAACATTTCATTACACTAACTATGGATAATTCATTCAGCTTCTTACTGGTGCACTTTGCAAGCACCTGACCTGAAAAGATTCATTAGTGTGCAATGATAAATAGGCTCATGTTATTTATTAGGGCAATATCATGCTTGTTTTATGATCCAGAGAAGCAGACCAGAGCATCTGCTTTTAACACTTTTAAGGCAAATTTTCCTCTTGATAGTTTATTTATTTATTTATTTAGGTTTTTTTTGTGTGTGTGTACTCGAAAAAATTCCTGTGTCCAACACTTACCATGAACAGTTGATTCAGAATTTTTAAAGGACTTTAGGATGTGAACATTCTTCTAGATTCTTGTTTCATGTGTGTGTGTATTGCTTAGCTCTGGGCTTTCCCAGGCTCCGCCCACCAGGACCACTAATTGCAAGCACCATCTTTTCTGCCTGGCATTATTATGTGGGACCTGGGATCTTAACTCAGGACCTTCTGCTTACGAGGCAGAGTCTTAACCTCTGAACCATCTCTCTAGCTGGGCATTTTCATGTGGGACCTGAGGGTCTGAACTCAGGTCCTTCTACTAAACAGGCAAAGGCTTTAGCCCGCTAAGGCTTTTCCTCTCCCCCCAGCTAGAACCTTATTTCTAAAAATGTGCTTCAAGAACTGCCACATGAGAATTATTCGGAAGGCTGCCTGGATGCCACACCTTGAATCACATTCAGGATCTGAAGAATAAGAATCAACACATGAAAAGCGTCCTCAGGAGACCCTAATGAATTGGGAAGTTGCAATTCTAACACACTTAGAACCACTTTGTATTTTTCTGTGTATCATCCGTGCATCAAAAGGCAGAACCCACAGGTGAGACACCCTCACAGAACTGGAGCTTCACAGTTCGCTGAGTGCGGGTCTGGTCAGTCGTGTCCATCACATGATTCTCATCAAAGACATTTTCCTGCGCCACACAAAGGGTTCCCCACACAAGCTTCTGTGAACTGAAAGTCCTTTTGCACTTCAGTGACAGAGTAATGAATGAAGTTATTCCTTAATTCAAAGAGAAGGGGGGTCGCAGGTGGGTGCTGGAAGAGGGTTGGGGGGTTGTTCTTTAATGAGCATGGGGTTCCAGTTTAAGAGGAGGAAGGAATGCAGAGACGGACAGAGGTGGTAGCTGCAGCCATGCCCGGTGCTTCATGCCCCTGAGCTGCGCACCTGAGTTGGTTGCATGTCTTGGCACCATAGTCCAGTTATTAAATAAAAACTTTTTTTCTCCTTTTCTTGGGGTCCATGGTTCTTTTACAGATGCTGTTTTCCAAGTCTTCCTGCGGAATGCTCCCTTCTCTTTTTTGATGAATTAATTTTTGTCTGGACATGGTGTCAGGCTGGCCTTGAACTTTCTATGTAACCGGGATGAGCTTGAACTCTGACCCTCCTGCTTCCACCTCCCGGGTGCTAGAATGACAGGTGTGTGTTGCCATGATCAGCTTCATGTAGGGTTGGGGACCAAGTTTGGGGCTTCCTATGTCAGGCAAACACTCCACAAACTGAACTATGTTCCCAAGCTTTTATCTTCATTTGTTTCTAAGGGCTACACTGTTAACATTATGGCTTCCCTCAAAGAGTTGCCTCCTGAGATAACATTCAGTAAATGGAATGTGAAAAAGGGAGCAGAAACTTCCAGAAAAGAGAATGACTGGTTGTGTTTCCCTCAGTTGTCCTTCCTTCCCCCCAAGGATTTCTGTTACTGCTAGGAGTGGAGATGGTCTCCCATGGAAGATTTCCTGATAGGATGGAGGGGTGGGGGGTCTTCCAGGTTTAAAAACCTGAGCATCCAAGATTTCTGCTCCAGAACCACGTCCCAAAACTCTGCCTGAGCGTCCGTGAGCTCTTGGCCCAGGTTTTCCCATTTTTAAGATGATGTTTTTAAAAGGCTCATAAAAACTTTCTTGGCCACAACTCGTCCTTGCAAAGCAATATTTTGATGACGGAACTATAAACGGATCAGAAACATATGGATTGCATTTCTCCTGGGTTTTTGGCAAGGCGCATCTTGGATTCAGTTCTGTCCAGGGTATTTGAAAGATGTTCTCCAGCGTTTGTTGCATCAAACAAGACCTCACTTTTCCCACTTCCCTTTCAAACTAAGAAGACAAAGATTTCAGGGTCTTTGTTCCTATGTTCTCAGACCCCTAGACGCAAATGTAGAATGGATTCATGAAGAGCTGCATCTGCTGACGCATTGGCCAACTTTGCAACACTCTTTTCCCCCTTCCTGCCCTCTTGGCTTTCATATAGTTCGAGAGGTGTTTTTTTTTTTAATTTACAAATGCGGGACTTCAGACTTGGGTTATTTCAAAGTATGGGGACTCTCTTTCTAAGCGAACTCTTTCCCACCTACTGGCGGGGATTTCCAGCTTGCTGTTCTACCTGAAATTCTTGGCACTGAACTCTTTGGGGAGTTCTTTCAGGGCACAACTTGAGACAGAGCACTTCCCAGGAGCTCAGAAAGAATGTTCCCCTTCCTGGACCTCTTGAATGGACAGTGTAGAAAGAAAGATGGGATTTGAGATTCTGGTTTGAGTTTTCCCACTGTTATGTATTATTAACATACTTTTGAATCTACAAAAAGAGCTCTGAGCCTTTTTAGATGGAATAACTTCTGTATTATTTGGGAACTATTTTAGATAGGACTCAGTGCTGGGGGACTCAACGCATGTATTAGGGAGGATCTTCTTTTTTATTCTCTCAGTAACACATGAACAGAAGGCTCAACAATACAGACTTGGCACATGTGCATAGAGACAGCTGATCTTAAAAGTTTCAGAGATCATTGGTGCCTGAGATGAAAAGTAAAATGAGAAAATAAGACCATGCTTTTCCTTTGTCAATGAGCACATCTGTAAATTAAGCAGAGGTGTAATGATGCAAAAGTTAAGGATGAATGCCGAAAGAAGAGAAGGAGGAGGAGAGGAGAAGGAAGAAGACAATGACATAGAGAGGAAGATGAAGAGAAAAACGAATGGGGGAAAGAAGGGGCAGAAGAAGAAGAAGATTGGGAGGAGGGAAAAGAAGATGAAGAAGAGGAGGAGCAGTAGCAGACAATGAGGAAGAAGAGGAGGAGGGGAAAATCACCATCGTTATCTGAAGGCTAAAAGAACAACATTGTCTTGGTACAAAGGAATTTGAACAAAAACAGCAGCAGTTAGAAAAAATACGCAGCAGAAGGAAAATACTAGAGAAATAACAATTGAAAACAAGAAACTATAGAATAAGATAGGACATCATAACACTATGGCTTCTCTTCCTACAAGACCCCAAACCCCAAACTGCCTTCCCATGATCCAATTTTTCACTCTGCATTCCAGGGCTTATTTGTGGGGCATCTGCAGGCGAATTATTGTAGTTTGCAGAACCGTAGAATAAAAATGTCCTTATCTTATGGGGCTACATGGAGGACCAAATGAAATCACTACATACGAGCGTCTCACCTGGAATACAGTGCACGGTCAAAGATAATACCCGGCACTTTTGCCTGCAAGCCTGAGATCTTAAAACTTATTGCAGTTAGAGCTTACCCTGCCTGCCACCTTGACCCTCAGATTGCTTATCCGCTCCATCCAACCTTAGAACGCTCTTGAATCCCTTCTACCTTTTGGCCTCTGTGGGTGATCAATGACATTGATCACCCTGTTGTGCCAACTCCCTGGATCTTTTATAATCTGTCTTCTCCCCTCTGTTCTTTGCTGTCCTCTCCAGGTTAGACCTCTGACCTTGTGTTTACAAATGTGCACTGTCTTGAGATGGATTCATGTTGGGCATACAGCCCTGGATAAGTTCCTGACCTGTCTCAGCCTGTGTGTGTGTGTGTGTGTGTGTGTGTGTGTGTGTGTGTGTGTGTGTGTGTGTATGAACATGTGCACACATACAGTCTTCACTGTCTACTTTTTTTATTTCTCTCTCTTTCTTGGTTCCTTCCTCCTCCTTTTCCTCCCTCCTCCTTCTCCTCTTCCTCATCTTCCTCCTCATCCTCCTCTTATCTTGAGAGGGTCTCTCACTGACCCAGAACTCTCCAAGGAGACAACTAGACAGCAAAGCCTGGAGATCCGTCCATATTCACCTCCCCAGCGCTGGGACTAAAAGCACGTTCTAAAACTCCTGGTTTTAAGTGTGCATTGAACTCAGCCTCTTGTGCTCGCTGACTGAGTCATCTCCTCAGCCCCCTTCAACGGCATCTCCAGGGAAAGAAATTACTAGTACAATCCCATTATTTCCAGAAGTGCTGTTTTTAAAAAGCCACCACGAACACTGAGGTAGTGAAGACTGAACCCCCACTATTATGGACATTCAGGGTTCAGGCTGCACAAGCACGTTTTCTTAATATACACTTGCGTCTAATGTGCAATGTACACTGCTGATTTGCTAGCATTGAACTCATGGTCACAGCCACCAATGCTGTAGCTCATGCCTTGAAAGATACCTGTGGAACACACGTGGATGTCTCCCCGAGTCAGGAACTCCGCATAGCACATCAACACTACAATTTTGTGGGGTCAATCCAAACTGTAACAGAACCTACAAGTGGCATCCCGTGCACCACATAAAGGAGGTGCCTATTGGCAGGATGAGAGCTGAGACTCGATTTTTGCTGTCCAGCTCTTGTCTATGAATAACTGCAAAAGTATCTCAAGAACTGATTTCCATTACAAATATTTCGTGGTGGGGGTTAGGGGAAATTTTCACAGAATTCATGGAAAATTAGGATCAACGATCAATGCAGTGGATCCCACCTCGTAAGCTTGCTGTGCCAGTTGAAGCAGACAATCTAAACCTCTCTTGGGCAGTGAGCAAGCAAAGCCCAGCACTACTCACTAAGCCAGTGGTCATCGTGCCACTGGGCTGTAATCGCCAATCACTATCGTTCTCTGTTCATGCCTGTCTGCATTTAGCTTCAAGAGCAAACCTCGCCATTTCCAGACTTGACAGCATGTGTAACACCAGGCTACCCCATCTCCAACAAAACTGGCCTCATTGCTTTCCATCGTGACCCCCCTCCCCCCGTGAGTCTCTAGGAGTCAATTTGCTGCCCACTCTTCTCTATCTTTTGCTAGGAGTGTCCACCACACTCTGCCTCCTCTTTCTTCCTTTGTCTCCCCCCACCTTATATGAAAATGTCACTGCTCAGCTCCCAAGATGCTCATGCTAAAAACAATTCTAAGGCTGCTCTAGCTGGGATTAATATCCATCTCCTCCTTCTCCACCTCCATGACCATATTTTTCTGTTCTCAAGGAAATTGTCATGTTTCTGCACTTTGTTAACACTCTTACGCACATATTTCATCTCTCTTGCAAGCACACGGGTTGGTCTGATTCATCTCTTCATGTACTGCCGAACTCCGAGCACAATACCGTGTCCTCCACGCAGGAGATGATAAACGCTTACTGATTAAACACAATAACAACAAAGAAACCCCACGAGGCAGTCAGCTTTTGCACGGCTGAAAAAGACATTTACGAAAACAATTTTATTTTGGAAAGTCTACATATGAACAAACTCACAAACTACCCAAAGAGGTTCTAATTTATAGTAAGCCCAAAGCGGGTTCTTTAACATATGATGACTTGTTCTTGAGTCTCCCATCATTTTTGGCTCTAGGCCTTTTTGGGGGGCAAGTCATAAACCTTGAAATCAGAGCTAAACGATTCAGGCTGTGGCATATACTGGATTACATCATAGTTGCTTTCAACAGCCTCATTCTAATAATCCAACAAGAGCCCTTGACGCTTGCAAGGATGGTGCCTCCAAATAGCTTGATGCTCGGGCAAGTGGACATGCAGCCATAAGACATCATCACCCCCTTATCACTGCACCAGAGCCTGATGGGATGACAAGTGTGTCTACCCATGATGCAGTGTGTTCTTTCTTGCAATGGCAACCAGGAGACAGGATCATGACACCCAGAAAAAGGATCCTTCCCTCTGGGGCAGTGTGTGTGTGTGTGTGTGTGTGTGTGTGTGTGTGTGTGTGTGTGTGTTCATGTAGTTCATAAGTTTATGTATGTGTCGGTGTGTGCACATATGTAGACATATATGTACAGTCCAGAGAATAACCTCAGTTGCTGTCTGCATTATTTTCTCTGAGACAGGGTCTCTCACTGCCCTGGAGCTTGTTTAGCAGACTAAAGTGGCTGGTTAAGTTCCAGGAATCCACCTGCCTCCATCTGCCTAGTGTTGGAATTACAGGAGTGTGCTACATGTCTGGCTTTCTTAAGGTGGGTTGTGGGGAATCGAACTCAGTTCCTTATACTGAGCCATCTCCCTAAGCCCTGGTTTCTTTTCTTTGTGTGTGTGTGTGTGTGTGTGTGTGTGTGTACCAGAGGGTACTTGAATGCATATCCTGTGGAGGCCCAAGGACGATATTGGGAATCATCCTGGATTGCTTTACCACCTTATTGCTTTGCTCTGCAGTTTCTCAGACTTTAAATTCCAGGGTCAGAATTTCAGGCTACTGTCATATTCTATTTGGATAAAGCTTCTGCACTGTCCTTTGGGGATTGAGATGCGCTCCATCCCATCATTTTGTATTTGCACATTTAGAACAGTCCTCAGTTTCCGGAATGGTCAAGTAGAAGAGTGTAGGAACTGGGGCGAGAGCATCAATCTTTGACTTCCTTTAAGAGGCAGAACAGAGAAAGGGACCGGAGATGGCCCGTCATCCTTTTGACTTCAAAGGAGTGGTCTAATCAGAAACTGTTACGTCCTCCCTCTTAGAACAGACTTCACTGCCAGGTTGCAACCTTGCTAAGGATGAGCTAATAGCTCTCTGACAGAACACCTAGTGAGAGTCGGCAGAAGACCCCAATTGTCTATCTTAGTGGAAACACTCCAGGAAACCAAGCAAGCATCCCTGGAAGCTTGGCTTAGGCTACCTGAGCTGCCCAGGGATCAGCCTGTGGCAATTTGGAGCTATCACAGTTTTATGAAAATATTAGGCTCCTTTATAGACTGCATTAACTTTGCAAATGAGAATAGTATACTTAAAAATAATAATTTTCTCCATAGCTGTCAAAGACTGAATAGTGACTCCGAAATTCATAGGTTGAAACCCTAGCCCCTGGCATCCCTAGTTATGATTCCACATGGAGATTAGATGCTTAAAGAAGGGATTAAGGTGCCAAAAAGTCCTAAAGGTGGGCTTCATTCAGTGATGTCTTCTAAGAAGAGTTTAAAGCATAAAAATACAAAGACGAAGGAATGACCATGAAAGTCACAAAGAAAAGACAGCAACATACAAGACCAGGGCAAAGGCCTTAGCGAAATCAACTCTTCACGTTAAATTTCTGAGTCGAAAGGATAAATCCCTTTTGCCTAAACTTTCCACCCAGTGATATTTTATTATGATAGTCCTGGAAAATAAATATAGTATCTATTTTCATTTTATTTATATTTATTCATAATATTGTTGTTATTCATCAGCTATATAGATTGTATGAAAATTATTTTCTTTATTTTCATTAAGAAAATTATGTGGTGTTTTTATTGCAGTAGCGTACACAGTCCTTATTTCTTTATCGGTTTTTTTGCATGTGTGGGTGTGGGGTGTGTATATGTGTGTGGGGTTATGCGTAGAAGAGGGCACTTGAGTGTATGTGCCTGTGGAGACCCAAGAGTAACATCGGAAATCATTTGGGATTATTCTACCTCTTATTTTTTGCTCTGCGGTTTCCCATGCTCTACCTTCCAGATCTGGAAGTGCAGGCTGCCACCATTTCTGCCAACGTTTTCATGTGGGATCCGGGGATCTGAACTCGGGTCCTTTTGCTTGAGAGGCAAAGGCTTTATCCCCCTAATCCCTCTCTCTAGCCCTTCATAGACATTTTTAAAATCCTAAATAGTTAACGACCTTTTGGACAGACCCAGGTGGAGCTGTACACTGCTAATATTATCCTTCGTAGCTCGTTAGGTTGCACACAGGGGTCTCTCTCAGGAATCTTGAGAGGAAGTTCAGGATTTTTATCACTGTGTAAGCAGGAGTTGAGACTCAGCGGCACGATTTATTTAGGACGAGAGGCTGGATTGGAACCCAGAGTTTCCATTCAACTTGCTGTGCTGCTACCTCAACACAACACTCCCTTCCCTTCTCTCTGCTTTCTAACAGCTCAGATTCCCAGTGTTTTCAAATCTCAGCATTCACAATATTCAGGTTCCTTTTCCCACTCACATGGGCACGACTCTCCCTGGGTTTCCTAGAAGAAGATACCGGGCACAACCGGATACTCTTCACTGGATCTCTTTATAACAATTTCCAAAGGGAAATTGAACACTGTTAATTTTCTAGATTCCTCCAGGCGACAAGTCAGGATGTTCTCACCTCTCAGCTCTCTGCCTGCAGCCATGGATTCTGAACTTCCTCATACACTGAATGCTCATGCTGGAGCAAAAGTTAAGTCCTGTTGGCACCTTAAGCTCAATGATACATCCTTCGGACTTTATATAATCAAGAGTTTCTTTTGTGGGGAGCATTGAGTCTCCATGTTAAAAGACTGTAAAGAGGAAAATAACCCACAATCCTTATAGTCCTAAGTAAGGAGAGTAGAATCTGTGTTGTTCCTAGTGGGACCTGTAGCAGTCCTTGGGTCTCTATATGAACCACCTATGGGAATCTAGGAACCCTGAACCCAGCAGATTCAGAGTGAAACAAAGGCAGAATTGCAACAAACAGCCTGGCCGAAGCAGGAAAATCAAACTGGCTGCATCCAGCTACATCCACTGGAAGGTGGCTGGAACTTCTAAGACATGGGGCACTGTTGAGGTACTCTTCAAAGTGCAGGGCTGTAGGGTGAAATGCCCCAGCTGGTCATGTCTAAGGATCTGGTGCCACCCATCTGTTTCTGCCACTGATATTCCGTGGCTTGACAGCTCAAGGTTGCTCTAGATGGGAAGCCAGTGGGAATTGCTTCCTTACATAGAGGAATAGACAGATCAGAGAATCAATCCAAAGTATCAGGATCGAGGACGCTTAATGATAGTTATTCACATTTTCTTTGCTCTTTGGTACATTAAAAGGAATGAGTCGCCTGATTTTTCAACATGTTGTGGTCACTTGATCCTCTAAATGATGACAACGATAATAATAGCAGGTACCACTTAAGTTGTTACAAAACTGGGTCTGATCCACCCTCTACCTCTTTACTTCCAATATTGTGTGTTATTGTTTTATTACCAGATTTTACAGCTGAAGAAACTGAGTCTCAGGAAGGTCGAGAAACTTGTCTAATGCTTACTTACTGCATGCGGGGCCGAACAGGAATATGACTGCAAGTCAGCTTGCTTTACAGACCTATTGCTTTAACAGAAGCCCCCGCATTACCATATAGATTGGATTTTCAAATTCTTTCTTATTCTTCCTCTTCTGACCTGGCACTAGTGAAGTGTCCAGAAATGACCAGAACTGGCTTCTACATGGCAATCTCCCAGCTTACCCTTTATATTCAAGGTAACAGAGAAGTCTGTAAACCCTGCTTCCTGACATAGAACATGTGTGTGTCCAAACCTAGGCAGATTATCAAGTCATGGAGAGTTAAAGTCCAAAGGAATGTGCTGGAAACTAAAGCTGTTCAGAGCCTCAGGCCCACAGAGTCTGCAGCCATCATTACGAATCCAGACCAGCATATTTTTCAAGTGTAAGAATGAACCTTTCTAGCAAGATATAACTTACAGAAATCCAGATGAAATGAACTCCATTATTTAAGCAATGATTTCTTGAGGGACCACTGCAACCCTAAAAATGGGTGGTCTCTGAGTTGTTCCTGTCTTATGAATAGATATAATTTATAATTATAATATGAATTATGCAATCCATAGATTATGAATCATATATGAAATGATAGATGAAATATTGTCTCTATATTTCAGATGTAGGTTTTAATTAAAGATTCCCAGGATATCTTTTGGTTTTGTTCTTTAGTTTTGTCTCTTGGGCAGCAAGAAGAAAAGAAGGAAATTAACAGGTCTTTAGAAATGAGAAGATGATAAAAATTTCTGACAAGCCTTTTGAATTTGCAAGTGTGGTATGTGGGCTTGGAGACTTAAGGCTACTTATAAGACATTTTCTCCTGATATCTAAATATTTGCTTATAGGGAATCAGTGTAACATTTCAAGTTGTTTAAATTCAATACATTTAAAGGGGAGACTAATTACCCTTCCCCTAACCCCCCTGCGGTCTCCTACTCCTATTCTATGTACCTTTGAATCTCCTCTTATAGTAAGATTACATTTAAACAGCCTTTTATCTTTGGTTAGGAGGTGACCTCCAATACCAATCAGGATGGAGCCAAGGGTGGTGCAGGAATGGCAAAACTGAAAACAACAACAAACCATAATCCAGAACACCAGAGACGCTACATTAATCACCTGGAACCAGACCAGCCAAATCTCTCCCATCCTAAAGCTCAGGGAAACTTGCAGAAGAGGGGGCAGCAAGATTGCAATAGCCTAAAGATGGGGAGGACCAACAATATGCAAGATACTCCACACAAGTTTGGGCCACAGTAGCCATAATCGGACTTTGCTTGACCTGTGAAATGACTGACATGTCAATGACTCCCCAAAGTCTAGCATGGATCACAGGCACTAGGATCCTTAAAGGCAAGAATCCAAGAAAGGGCTCTGGGCAATGCCAATGAGTCCTTACCCCTCACTAGAATGGAGGACTCAGAGAGAAGTTTGATATTCACACAAATAGGATGCTCCAATGGAATGGGAGGGGGAAGGGGGAGACAGTGGGAAAAGGGGAGGATGGGGGTGAAAGGAAGGGGTAAAGGGAAGAGGGTGCAAGGGGGACTGGGGAAGGGTGGGAGGAGGGAGGGGAACAGGGTACCTATTAAGCTTGTATGATTAGGGAATAATAAATAAAAAATAATATGGCAAGAAGTGTCCATTTCTGGACATCATTCTTAAGGATAGTTTATTGTTTTGCTTCTGGTATCACCACAGTGTGTTCAGGGTGCCACATATGGCCAGAGAAGAGCCCCAGTTAGACATGAACTGTCGGAACTCATCACGTGTATGTGTGAACTTGCGGGAGGAGTCAGTGCACACTCAGTTCTTACACAGTAGTGAGCTCTTACCAGTTTCCTTGTTGAGCTGTTACCAGTTTCTGTCATTGCTGCAGGCAGCATTCTTCAAAACGCCAGAGGTCCAATGCCACCAAACCTACCTCTTACTTGATGCTTGTACTGTGAAGCCATCTTTCCTTTGTATCAAGTACTTCTCCCTCAGCCCAAAGAAAGGCTGTGTATGGCAGGTACTCCACATCTGTCTCTTTAAGTCAGAAACTTCCTAATGCTCCCAAGAGCTGCCCCAGCCAGCACCCAGAGCTCCCAGCCCTCCACTACAGAGGTTTGCAAGTGGATCTCCCAAGTCTGTGAAACATCACCAGATCTGAAGCCACGCTCAAGGGACACCTCAGGTTGGAGACACCCTACGAACGGGATCGGAAGATTTCAAAACCAAACCAATGGATGAGTGCCTCTGTCCCCCCAGGAAGAGAAAATTCTCCAAATCGAACAAATGTAAAAAAAAAACAAAAAACAAAAAAACTCCCTAGCACATTCACGGAACCACCAAAACTGCTTTCAGATGCCAACGCCTTCCTTACACACCAGTGCCCTGGGCTCACACACGCATCCACCCCTCCGGGTCTGTCGTCTGGCTTTCCAACAAGCTCAAAGTGAGCAACAACAGCGTCCCCCAGGGTCGGACTGGCCAAACACACGCACGCACACACACACACACACACACACACACACACACACACACACACACACAGCTGGCGGTGCCAGGCAGCCCCTCGCTGCAGCTTCCCCCTGGCCGCCCTGCCCACGGCGCCTGTCGGCTGACCAGCTCCTTGGCGGGATGGAATCGCGAAGCTTGGGGGGACCCATCAACTCACCCCAAGGGAGGTGTCTGCGCATCTGGGCTGGAGGCGGCCACCAGGTCCCCTTTCAAACCTCAGACCCCCTGCCGGGGAGGGTCCCCCGCGCCTCAGGGGGATCCCAGGGCAGCCTGCAGACGGACAAGTCGCCTCCTCTTGGGCGGGTCCCGCGGCCACCCGGAGGGACGCAGCGCCGGCGAGGCGGGGGCCCCGGGACGCGCACCGTGGCGGGACGCGCTGGCCTCTTACCTTGGTGGAGCCCCAGGTCTCAGAAGCCCGACTGAGAGCTCCACGGAGTCCCGAATTGGACTCGACATGGGCAGTCACAGGGTTCCCAGGCAGGGGACATTTCGAAACGAAACAGAAAGTACTCCGGGATGAAACCCAGACCCTAAGACCTGCGCTTGACCGCCCCCAAGCTTCCCACCCAGTCCCAGCTGGCTCAGTCTGGGAGGATCCCCTGGAAAGTGCTGGCGAGAAGTCTGGGACTCAGGAACACACCGGATGCGCTGCTTGCGGCTTTTTTTTTTTTTTTTTTTTTTTTGAGCTTTTTAACATTCAGTCTGTCTGTTTCTGCAGGGAGGAAATTAACCATCCCACCGCCTGACTCTTTCTTAGCGCTGCATTACATAATTCAAATCGACCCCCGGGGCTACACTCATTCCCGCCACCCTCCATCTTCACCCCAGGCACCATCCTCTGCCCCTCAGTAAGGAGAGACACTCAAAACTCCCCATCTGTGGGATGTTGATTAACCTTTCTAGAACCTTCCCTCAGGGACTGCTTGGCTATGGAGGGCTGTGCTTCCCTCCCTTTTGATTCTTAGCTGCAGGACCTCCTTTCTTCCAGCTCTGAGTTAAAGTGGGTCTCTAAGCTGTGACTGCAGCGGCTCCTCCCTGGACGATCTCTTGGGTCCCTCTCTGTAGATGAAATTAAACTAGGACATTTGCATACTTTCAAGTGGCAGACTGAATCAAGAGTTGGCAAGATGCACACGCCTTGTAACACATCTGCAAAATCTAAAGTCCACAACAGTGACTGCGTGTCACCATGCATCCAAACTCTGTGAAATGCAAAAGGGTGGATTGAGTTGATGGACCTTTACCCAAAATTTCTTCCCTGACCTTGATCTATTCCTAAGTCCTCCCCCAGCCTTTTGAAACAGACACAAGATTTAAGTAAAAACTGTTGGCTTGCTATGTAAGGTCAGAGCCGTCATATCGCTGTCCCTGAGGCCAATGGAAATATTTTTAAAAAATGAATTATTCACGGTATGTGTGTGTGGGGGATGGGTGTGCCATGGTACGCCTGTAAGTGAGCAATCTGTGGGAGCTGTGCCTCTCTTCCCATCATGGGGGTTCTGTAAATGGAACTCAGGTCGTCTGGTTTGGCGGAAAGCACCTTCACCCTGTGAACCATTTCACAGGCCCCCAGTTGAAGTCAGATTTTGAAGTCACCACTGTCTTGGGTGCAGTACGTGAGAGTCATTTCAGTCTGTCCCAGTTTTCTTGACTGGGCATCTACCTCCTTCTCTTGTCAAATTGATGCTGTCCTGAGGGGTCACTGAGCAGTGGTGGGGCAGAAGAGAGGTTCGTTGTGAAATGGAGACCATGGTTCATGAACATAACACCCAGACCTTCATGAACCCTGGTGATAACAGCCACACCCTCTGGTCCGTTCTTTTGTTCCACATAATTCCAGGCCGATCACATGCATTGTATCCTCTGAGTTCACCAGATTCCAAGGCCTTGTTGCAGGATCTGCGATGTCTCAGAAAGAACCGTTGGTGTCTTCCAGACCAGAGGCTAACATCTATCTATCCCTTCCTGCTTGCCCTTGTCTGCCTTATTTGTCCTCCTGAACCCCCCACCTATGCCCACCAGAGTACAATGACCCTATGACCATGTCAAAGGTGGCATTTGGATGGTTGCTCTGCACCAAGCATCCACCTTCACCTTCCTCCACTGTAGGCAAGGTGGAGACAACACTCCTCATTTAAAGACCCAGAGAAAACAGTGGTGAGTCAGGAGTTAGCAGCCAGGTCTGCTGGCTACCCTCTACCTTGAGAAGAAAGACACAGGGAAAATCACAAGTGGGAGGACAGGTTACCAGGGGTAGCAAATGATATACAACCTGGCGTGGCAGTTGCCATGATAACAACTTTCTTAGTGAGAATAAGGACACATAGGGAAATATTATAAAATATTATGTAGTAGGAACTTTCTTAGTAATAGGCAAGGAGCAATATTGGAAAATATACTTGGGTCATCTGCATGTAGTCCTTAAAATTGATAATGCAAAAGTAGAATTTTCCAGATTGGCTCTCGCCAAAAGAAACACAGTAGGAATCAGATATGGGATCTTTAACATTTTCTGACAGTCAGATTACAAAGCTGGGTGAAAATATTTTCTGGAATACTTTCAGAATATCATTTCAATATGTAATCCACATAAAATAAGCCAAATGATTTGTATGTCTTTTTCCATCTCTGAATTTCAATGTGTACTTTATTTATATCAGAGCTTGGCTCTGCCCACTTTCAAGTCCTTGCTGTGTGCGTCGTTAGTGGTTACCACCCTAAATGGCCCAGTCCTGGATTATATTTGGCCATTCCAGAGTTAGGGTTTGCTCTTCAGAGCATATGTATCTATTCCAAATGGGAGTTTTAGGAAAGGAAATTGCATTCAGTTGGTTCTAGCGCCATGGTCCTAGGGGGAGCAGGAAAAGATAAATTTTATTTGAAAAATACTATGAGCTCAGTTTCTCTCAGTTTATCAGAGAAATGTGAAGGTTGAAAACTATATCTATTGGGCTGGAGAGATGGGTCAGAGGTTAAGCCTTTGCGTCACAAGCAAAAGAATCTGAGTTCAGTTCGCAGATCCCACATAGAAATGTCAGGAGGGAACGATAGTGACTTGTACTTCTGATCCTAGAAGACGGAGCCTGGGAAACCCCACAACAAATCAGCATGGAAGTAGAGCAATACAGGATGACTCCTGAAGTCACTCTTGCACCTCCACTCAAAAATTCCAAGTCCTGCTCTTGTAAAAAAAAAAAAAGTTCCTTTTAAGGTTGTTTTACTGTGCTCAAGTCACACCTGGCTCTGTGCCCTGGAGACCCTCTCCTTTTAGGGCCCCTGAAATAAATCACCCAAATTTGTCAAATGTTCTTGATACTTTTCTCAAGCCATAGAGACTAACCTGTGAACTGTTACACTTTTAATGTGCATAGGATGCTTATGATTACTGGTAAGCAGGCTGAAGTGTGTGCTTTTTCAAAGCACTCCAATGTTTCTATCTCTGGAGAGCTTCAAGTTCTCTTTAAAATAAAATGAGCTTTGATGGTGCTTTGCATAGAATAAGCATAAGAAAGTCTTTGATATGGCGGGATGGGATGTGACTCTTGAACTCATTGCTCTAAAGTGATATTTTTCTAATCATTTTTACATAATTCAGTCTGTTAGTGCATTCATCACTAAAAGGGTCAACACAAAATGTGAGGAGGCAGTAAGACAACAAGAAATCTCATTCATAGCTGATGAGCACACACACACACATCTATGTCTGTATCTATCTATATCTACCTATCCATCTATTCATCCATCTATATCTATCTATCTATCTATCTATCTATCTATCTATCTATCTGTCTGTCTGTCTGTCTGTCTGTCTGTCTGTCTGTCTGTCTGTCTGTCTGTCTACAGTAGCATTGGAAGACCATTTGGCACTTTCTCTGGAACATTCAGAAACTCGGCTTCTTGGGATTCACACATAGGAATTGAAAGCCTCATGTTCACACAAACACATCCATACAAATAGCAGCTTTACCCATAACTGCCTGAAGTTGGACACATCAAGATGTCCTTCAGCTGTTGGAGAGTGCTAGAGTCATGTAATGGAATGCTGCGAAATTAGCTACTGAACTATTCCGCTTTGGAGGAAATGGGAGTTCATATTATTAAGTGACAAAAATCTGAAAAGTCTACATGTGACTTGAGTTTCTAGGATATACTAGTAAAGGCCAAAAACTATGGAGAAAAGGTGAGGAGTGAGGGATGGGAAAGGGTGGACAAGAAGGAACCAGACTGTCCTTAGGACTGTGAAACTAATCTGTTGACACAGAATGGTGAATGCATTTCATTGTACGTTGACACAGACCCACTGAATGTGTAATATCAAGTGTGAGTCCTAACACAACACTGTGCTTAGGGTTGAAATGGTGTATAGTGTACAGCCATCCATTACAATGAATACAGTGCTCTGGTGCTGATAGGCATGGGGAGGGGCTATATGATGGGGGGGCACTATATGACAGAAACCTTCTATTTTGTCCTCTCAATTTTGTTGTGAACCTGAAACAGCTCTAAAAAATAAAGTTCCTTTTTTTCTGTCAAAAATGGAAATCAGTAATTTCTTGCTCCAGGGAGTCTAGAGTTATTCTCACTGGCCTCTGATATATTCTACAAGTCAACCCAACTATAGGAATGGGAGTGCAGAGGTGGAAGCTTATCGAATCCTCGACAAAACAAAGGAGAAATACACTCGATATTTCATGCAGTAAATACAAACCTTGACCCTCCTAACCAATGCAACAGGCTGGATGTCAACAGAAGATACTATTCGTGGGGTTTCCAGGAAGTCTGGGGCACCCTCAGACTTGGACATGAGGTCTTATTAAAAGGATGAAGGTATGTGAGTTCTTGTGGTTGTTTTGTAAACTACCTATGGAGGTCTTGGTAGAGGGACTGGCTAATGGATCGATGAATAGAATATGTTTTCTCTTAAGACAAGTGCTATTCAGTATTGCCGGATCATCATGAACTGTCTGAGATTGAGTAAAGGAAGTGTTGAGATGTAGTGGTGGTTGGGGATAATACTGTCTTATCAACCCATCTTCTTTTAGTGCAGCATAGTGCTGATACCTATGAAGAGGGTGAATTGTCTCACGTCCACCATCTGTATCCCTCCCTCTCTCCTTGCTTTTTTCCTTCCTTCCTCCATCTTTCCCTTCTGGTTTCTTCATATGAATCTTCCCTCTCCTCGTCTGTCATGGGTGGATTATGGATGGTCCCTTACAGGCTCACGTGTTTGAATACTTAGATGGTAGCACTGTTTGAGAAGGTTGGGGGAAACTTGAGGAGGTGGAGCTTTGGAAGAGGCGGTCCCTCAGTGGGCAGGCCTTGAGGACGGATGGCCCAACCCCATTTCCTCCTTCTCTGCTGTCTCTGCCTCCTACTGGCAGCTGTGGTGTGTGTGAATGGATCTCTGCATCTGTCGCCATCTTTCTTGCTGCAGTTTGTGTTGCCAACAAGTTTATAATCATGAACTTAGGGGAACATTGAGGGTTTTATTCTTATGTTTCTCGGCCATAGATCAGCTTGGCAGGATCATTCACATCAATATCAGGCTTGGAGGGAACTGACCACATCATCATCCACAGAAATTACTGGGAGAGGAGCAAACTTCACTTGCCAGACTGCCAGTCTGCGGAAGTCTGCCAATTTACTGAACCAACTCCCTCTGTCTTATCCACCTTCCCGGAGAACGGCTCCATCCACCATGGGCTGGGTGTTCCCACATCAGACAATCTCCAGAAGGTTTGCTTAGGGTTTGTCTTAATTAGCAACTCACAAATATAATTGTGGGACCTGAACATATTTGTCTCCACTTTGTACTTGTCCACTTGTCTTCCCTATGAAACACCAGACGTGCTAGACATAGACTGTTTGACCCAATTTGTGTATGTGACTATAACCATGACCAGTCAGCTCCAAATTAGGAAATACTTAACGTTCCAGGAGCCCCCCTAAACTGAAAGAGCAGCCTTTACAGTAACATTTCACCAACCTTGTCAAGGACAGAATTAGCATGATAGTTTGTAAGAATTGTGGTAAAAGCAAGTGGAACTGTCCAGTCAGAAACCAGTCACTTAACTGTTCAAGGAATTCCAAGGGCCATGAGCAACGAAAGGGGTACTAGAAGCTGTTTATGGGTGTTCGATCATGTACCTGCTGGGTTAGAAGCCCTTTCCCCTAGAAGTAGCCGCTATTAAAAAGCCCTGCTGAGCAAGACTCAGGGCTCTCTCCTGGTCTGCTGTTTCAGTGGTGGGGAGAGCCCGGGCTCCAGTTTTGAATAAACTCCTTCATGTGATTGCAATGGTGTTGGCTCCATGGTGGTCTCTTGGGATTCAGAAATCTGGGCACAACAATAATCAGGGTTTCAGCCTTCAATTGTCAAGCTGACGCCTGGATCTAGAACACTTCTGATGCGAGTTTTTCCCCATATTGGATTGTGATCCCAAATAACAAACACTTTCTCCCTTCAGTTGTTTGGGTCCTGAGTATTTTCTCAAAACACCACCTTTCTCTTTCACTCTCCTCATCCCCTTTATGATGTTTG
The DNA here is from genome assembly GCA_023101885.1 of Typhlomys cinereus. NCBI lineage: Eukaryota > Metazoa > Chordata > Mammalia > Rodentia > Platacanthomyidae > Typhlomys > Typhlomys cinereus. The sequence continues at coordinate 2,860,617 of JALPQD010000105.1, read as the reverse complement.
ACACGAGTTAATTTTGTTGTATGCTATGTTTGGCCCAACTCAGCAAGACTCTTTGTATGGAAAATTTCTTGCCAAAGCCATATTAAGCTCATCAAATGTCTAAATTTAGCTGAGCTTGTTTTTGCTTGGCCACGGAGGGTCTGCAATTCCATGATCTGAGGCCCAAGGATGCTTGGTGAGTACAGGGGATGCTTTAGATAGGCTTTCCAGAACCAAGGCTGAGCCTGGCAGGAAGATTGGAGGCTCCAGGTTAATCCATAACAGAGGAGTTATTACCTCGCTCCCTGCCAAGCCCGTGCCACTGTCAATATCAGAAACCATTTTTCCTACTGCTTCCAGCCAGCTCAGCACAATGACTGGGTGGCAGCTTCACCTGGGGCGAGCAACGGGGAAAGGCAGCTTCCCCCAAGTGGAGGTGGTTTTTATTGCTCCCTCTAACTCTCTCTCCAAGGCACATGTGGAATTGGCGGCATGCCTTGGGTTTGAGTCGGACCAGTACTAGAGTAAGACGCAAGAAGGGAATAAACGAGGTTGTTGGGGGCGGGAGGGCAACGTGTGCAGGAGAGAGAGGCCTGGGATTGGATTCTAATTCTGCCACCGGAATTCACTAGTTTTGAGTTGCTTCAGTGAACTAAGGAGAAGGTGGCTTATGCGCTGCTTACAAAGCCTCAGGCAGGAGCGTGCAGCAGAGCAGGTGCTCGATGTCCTTGGCCAGCATGGCTCTGAGCCTTCCTGTCCGTCCGTGGAAAGAGGCGACACGTTTCTTTTGTAGCGCCCCTTGGGGAACATTGTATGAGCGCTTCGGCGAATGATGAACATCATGTGTGTGCTCCTCTCAGTGGTGCATGCCGCAGATCTTATTTTTTGTTGATGGGCGTGACAGATGCTCAGAGCTTTTGCTCTACATCTGCACGGGCTTGGCTTCAGTGCCTGTGATTAACTCTAAGAGTTGCAGAGACTTCATTTTAAAAGGTGGCGCAGCTTTTTGTGTGACTGGAGGGTATTTTCCTCATTGGTGCTGGGGACAGAAACTTATCCTTAGACATGCTAAGCGTGTACTCTACTCCTAAGCTGTGGTCCTGTCCCACTGAAAGGCAAGCAGGCAGCTTTAGCTGGCAGGAGGGAGCTGGCTGTACGAGGCCACCATGCTGGAAGGAAGCCCCGTGTAGTGTTGGTGGAGAGACCAGAGGGAGGATCCAGATGTTGTGGCCTCAGCCTGCAACCTTACGGAAACAGACCCCACCCAGCCAAACGAAACTGTAGGAGAGGATGAAATGACTGTTGCGGGCAGTGCAGCACTGCACTGATTTATACCAGGGGGAGGAGAACTGAGACTCTTCAGAGGCTATGCAGTAAATACCCTGAGCTGTCACATTCGTAGGTGACAGACAGTACCAGGCCCAGTCTCCGTCACTTGTGCAGCCATGAGGGAGGGGTGCTAACCCCCCTCTCCACTCACGAGGCTTCACTGCCTCCAAGCCTCTGTGTGTATATGTGTATGTATGTGTGTTTGTGTATGTCTGTGCATATGTGTATGTCTGTATATGTGTATGTGGTGTCTATGTGTGTGTTTAGATATATATGCATGTATCTGTGTATATGTGTGTGTCTGTATGTATATGTATGTATCTATGTATGTGTGTCCATAAGTATGTCTCTGTGTGTATCTATATGTGTCTGTATGTGTGTCTCTATATGTGTAGGTGTCATAGTTAAGCACAGGTGTCAACTTGACTCTTGAGGGTTTGCGCTCTGGGCACAGGTGTAGAGAGTTGATGGTTGAGTTAAGCCCAGAGCAAACCTGAAGGAGATTGTCTAGCTGCTGGGGAAGACCCAGCCCATGGTGGGTGGGATTAGGCCGTGGATAAATCACAGAGAGCTGGTTGAGAGAGTTGGCATCCTTCTGTATACTTGGCCAGACATGCTGGTCTGGCAAGTAAGGATTGTCCATCTCTCAGCCGTTATAGTGGCCAGTTCCCTCGGCCCTGGTGTTGGTGTGAGCTCTCCTGTCAAGCTGGACTAAACTGTAACCGGACTATCGTAAGAAAGTAAACTCCTTGTTCCCTTAAGCTGTGTGATGGTCATTTATCGGCAACCATGCAGGCGGACTGCAAGAGTAGGTATGTGTGTCTATATGTATATGTAAGTGTCTTTGTGTATGTGTCTGTGTGCATGTATGTGTTTGTGTGTGTATGTATTATGTGTCTATATGTTAGTTTGCATATGTGCCTGTGCATATGTGTGTGTCTGTATGGGTGTAGGTGTGTTTGTGCATGTGTCTGTGCATGTGTCTGTATGTCTGCGCATGTGTGTGTGATAAGAAAACTCATTCACTGATCCAGTTTGATTAGCGATGTCAGCTCACAGCAGCCATCTCTTTTTACACGGAATCTCAGTGTACTGTCATAGTTTGTGTGTGAACCAACCTGCAGAGGGGCATGTGTTCGAATCTTTGGTCCCCAGTTGGTAGTGCTCTCTGAGAGATTTTGGAACCTTTGGGAGGCAGGGCCTAGCTGAAGGAAGTGATTTTGGGGGAGATAAGCCATGAGATTTTAGAGTTCACCCCACTTCTTGTTTCCTTGTGGTTCCTGGTCAGCTAAGATCTGAGCAATTGGGATCATGGCTCATGGTCTTTTGCCCACACAGCTAGAAATCTCATCAGCACGCGCTTCCTGGGCCCTCTCTAAGAGGACAGACTGTAACTGCAATCTGTGAGCCAAAATAAATCCTTCCTAAAGCGTTCTGTCAGGTAATTTGTCATAGCAATGAGAAAATAAACAATACAGTTGTCAAACTTGTCTGGTTTTAAAAGAAATTAATGTTAAACAGCTTTCGAAGCTGTATAAATGTATTAATATTCAAATAGTCTTTGAACCTGCCTGAAATAGCGCTGTTATCCTCACATAGACTCCTTCCTGGTTGGAACACCCTTTCTATCCCATATGCCATTCTGACCATTTCATACCTGTACTATATTTTAAAGGTATAACTCACAGGTCCTGTCTCCAGGAAACTCCAGATAACCACAGTGGCTTTGGACCATTTACTTGGTCTCTTTTTCCAGTGAGCATCTAAGTTAGGAGAAAGCACAAGATATTGCCCTTGGGCTTCAAAGGTTCCTGGATTTTTAACTGGCTTAAGTTTTTAAAATGGAGATCTTTTTTTTTAAAGGCTATTCTCACAAAAATTCCTGGCGCCTGATTGTTTAAAGACTCCGGTCAAATCCTCAAATAAGTCTGTTATTTTCTTTCTAAATCTTTTGAGGACTTGGCACACTCATAAGGGAACTGGTAGAAATTGCTCAGAAATAAAACTCAGTAAATCAGTAATTAGGATAGATTCAAATATATCTGAATGTGGAAGCAAGCTATACACAGGAAGGAATCCAGGCGATGAATGCACAAGATGACAGAAATGGAAAAGCAATATATCCTTGGCCCTTCTAGAGGGAAACAACAGGGGATCTCAGCGCTGGAACCAGGCAGGGCCAGCCCTGACGTCCTGGCTGCAGAGACTTGGCTATGTGGGCTCTGGCGAGTCCCCATGTCTAACTGGGACAAAGATGACGCCCAGGGTGCGGCGTGAATTTTCGCCCACAGGCTTGGGTGTTTGAATGCTTGGTCCTCGGGTGGTAGTGCTGTTTGAAAAGGTCTTGGAAGCTCTAGGAGGGGGAACGGAGTTGAAGGAGGTTGGTTACTGGGTACAGGCCTTGAGTTTGGTAATCTGATCTTCCCCTCCCCCTCTCCCCTTTTCCCTCTCCCCTTCTCTCCCCTCCTCTCCCCTTCTCTCCCCTCCTCTCCTTTCTTCTCATCTTCCCTCCTCTCTTCTTTTCCCCTCCCCTCCCTTCCTTCTCCTCCCCTCTCTTCCCCTCTCCTCCCCTTCCCTCCTCTCCCCTGCCCTCCCCTGCCCTCCCCTGCCCTCCCCTGCCCTCCCCTGCCCTCCCCTGCCCTCTCCTGCCCTCTCCTCCCCTCCCCGCCCCTCCTCTCCCCTCTCTCCTCCTCTGATGCCTTCGGTAACATGAACTGGCCTCCTGCTTTGGCTACTGTGCCTGAAACCCGTGTTCCCCACCACAATGGACGTCATCTCCCCAGGAACCATAAGTAAAATAATAAACCAGTTCTCCATCAAGTTGCTTGGGTCAGAGTGTTTTATCCCAGCAACATAAAGAGCAACGCCTCGTTATAACATGGACAGGGCGGTTCATTTCAAGTATGCGGCATCTTAGCTAGCACAGTTGACCCACCTCTTGGATACTGTGTGTCTCATCAGCCGCCACCACCTACTCCAATCAGCACAACAGGTGTTGCTCCAAAGTCCTGGATCCCTCTTACACTCTCTAATCATGCCTCCTTCATGTCAGATACATTCTCGCGACTGGTTCACAACATCACTCAGTACCTTTGCCTTCACGCTAATGCCACAGTCTTTAGGGATTGTTTCAAACAATCTGACCATTCTGAACAGCTTCGTGTAGCTCATCTTCTGGCCATCACATGACCCTGAACTTTCTTGACTGTCCGAGTCACTATCACCAACTGGCCAAACAACTTCAGGGCAGGAAGTCTGTTTAACTAAATACAGAGAACTAGCTAGTTCCTAAATCTCTCAGGGGGTCAGCTCAGCATTTCGATGGGCCAACAAAGGAGAATGTTAGTGTTGGAAAAGACGGGCACTGGAAAAATAAGAATGAAGTGTTCACTCACAAAACCACCATTTATACATTTGACCACTAGTTATTATCTGCTTATCACATGTGTTAAGACATAAAAACACAAAGAAAGCATGTGATTGCTACTCTCTAAAAGTTTCAGCTACTGCTTAGTGATCAAATAGCCCTAGATTTAAGTCTGACTATATTCCTGCTTAACTTAGATTGCTTAAACCTCGCTGAATATTGGTTTATTTCTACAGGTCATTGTGAAGAATAAATGGATTCATGTAAATGTGTGGCGCACCTCAATGCTTGGCACAGTGCCCAATTTTTTCTCTACAAGTCATATGACCTAGAGCTCTCAGATATCAGCTGCAAACCCAGAAGAGTTTCACTCCCCCTCCCTTTGGTTTACAGGGGAATTTTCTAATGATTGCTTTTACTTCTATAACTTGGGATTCAGACTATTTTTGGGGGGGCGGCGCCAGACATAAATTCAATTCAATACTCATTAAACATTAAAATTTTGAGGAGCTTTGGTATAGCTCATTGCCTTGCATGCATGAGTTCCTGGGTTCATTCTCCAGTACTGACAAAATAAACAGTATTTTGTTTTGACTATAAACTTCTTTCCATGTCTTTTTTTTTAAAAATTAGCTTCATCAGACTTGTAAGTTTGTACAGTAAGCTACTCCTTTATATACTAGCTGATAGGGAGTCACGAATTAACTAGTGGTAAGGAAAAAGAACAGGAATAGGTTAGGCTTTGGAGACAAGAGAGAAGGAACACAGGTGTATACCGAATGTCTATCTAAAAAACCAGCAGAAAGAACCTTGGCGATGTAGTTACTCTTTCTGTTGCTGCGAGACAACACACATGCACAACTTCAGGGGAGAAAGGGAGATTTATTTGGCTGATAGTTCCAGAGGGAAGATCGAGCCCATTATGGTGGAAGGGACATAGTGGGTGGCAGAAGCTGGAAGTGGCCAGGCCACAGCTGTCATCGTGGGAGCAGAGAAAGCAAGAACCAAACTGCAAGTAGGGCTGGGCTACTCAGAACCTCAAGACCCACCCCCTGCTGTGACATGCTTTCCTCCTGCAAGGATGTCCCTCCCAAGGATGCCAGCATCGCCCCAAACATTAACAAGAGCTAAGGATTCGAGCACATCAGCCTGTGGGTTACAGGTCACATTCAAACCGTGACACCTGGTGTGACAACTCATGGACAGGCCTTCTTTTACCGAGCAGTGAACTATCACAAAATCGCATTCACAGCCTAGGGTTCAGCATTATAAATCTGCCACTACCATTGGGCTGCAGGTTTATGAGGTTTATGAAGAATTCTGTGCCTTCCGCCATCTTGGAAACTACACTGTGATTCTGCTCTGGCCTTCCACACTCTCGTATTTTAAGCTTCAATTCTCATTTCTCTGCACTAACCATACTTCTTATCGTTTTTATTCTCTCTGCACCTAAGGCTTCCTGATCCCTAGGTCACTTCCTGAGCTCTGTCCTCTTTTTACTCTTTCCCGAATGGACTGATCTTCAAGTGCATCTTCCCTTCAATACCAGTGTGCATTTCTCAAGCCTACATCCTTGGACTTTATAGCTGTCAGTGACCGTTGTCCACTTGACAAGTGAGAATTGAGGCTTTGGAGACAACTATGAAGATTGATTTATCTAAGGTAGGCATTGGAGGATGGGCGGACATTGGTGGATGGGCATTCAGGGTAGAAAGGCCCTCATCAGTGACAGCTTGTGAAGGCATTGGAACCAGACAGGGCAGAGAATTCTTGGGGGATGGAAAGAAATCAAAATTACGTGCCACTGGGCACCAGATTTCATCTCCCGAGAGATTTCATGCACATGTGCAACTCATGTGCTCTGAGAAGTCCTGCCACAAATAGACTGGGTGACTTTTTCTGGGACACTAACTCTTCCATGTGCCTTTAATCCCCACTTTTAAGTTCTTCCCATGTCCCCTGCCCTGTCTGTCTTGAAACGTGACTATTTCGTGAACATTAGACCCTGCGGCATATGATGGTGGCGGTGGTGAATATCTCCCATTGACGTTTCACTAAATGATCTTGTCGTTAAGTTGCCTTTGAAAACTTTGTATTTCTACCCAAATTGTTCAGAGTGCTGAGAAGGAGGGACAGCTCTGCGCTCAGTCCCAAACAGGACACTTATAGCGCTTCTTTCAAGACCCAGGGAGCCTTATGGAAAAGGAGTTGAGATGCTTGTAAGAACTGGAAGCATGGGGCGGGGGTGGGAGGGCAGTACTGAGAAACACTGCGGACATGTCGCGGCTCTTGTACTTCTGAGCTCACAGTAGCAGCAGCTTCCTGCACCAAACCCCAGCAAGATCCAGCCTGTCAACATTCCAACATGGAGAGGGGAGGGGTTCTGAGCCCGGCCTCTTTCAGGAGCTTTTAGTAGTTAATGTTTGCCAGGAAGAGAGAGAGAGAGAGAGAGAGAGAGAGAGAGAGAGAGAGAGAGAGACAGAGAGACAGAGAGAGAGAGAGAGAGAGAGAGAGAGAGAGAGAGAGTCATTGCCCATACTTCAGTAAATAATCTTGCAACCATGTTTACCCAAGTCGCCATAATCAAACTCAGGGTGTCACACATGGAAAAAAGACATGGAAGCAAGAGGAGAACTATTTGGGAAGAAAAAGGAGATAAACAGGAGTTGGGGGAGAGAAGATAATGGAGTTTGTGTATAATCCCATGTATGCAATTGCTCCCAAACAAATAATAATGACAATAATAAACATTTGAATGTTAATTGGTTCAAAATTGCCTCCCCCCAAATAATAATGATAATCATAAACATTTGAACATTAATCTGATCTGACAAATTATTTTGGGGAGTGTGTTTGCTCTTCAGAAGCACAGAGCTATATACCCCCATTCCTAACTCTCCTAAAGCCAAAATGAGCAAGTTTACTTCCAAAGAGCTTTACTGTTACTGTTCATGGCCCTTGCATGCATGCCTCTTCATCTGCTCTTCAACTGTGACTTTTTAATAGAATATTTAAAAAGAACTAAATAAAATTGTGAATGGGGAAGAATTTCTTAATTAACCATCCCGCTCTATAATCTCCTTAGTATAGTTTGCATTCTCAGACATCTTTTGTAGCAATCATAGGATGGGGACTGAGCCTGAGGACTCAGTTTCTGGGGAACAGGATAGCTGTGCCCAGATCTGTCTCCCCTGGGACTCTCGTGTCCAAGGGCTGCCTTCCCTCCCAGACACTGTTCTCCTCCTTTCCTTTCTGTGGCTGCTGTGTGGTCATGAAGAAGGACTGTCTCTTTCGTCATCAGCAGGACACAGGGTGAAGCTTCTTAATTCACAAAGGAAAGTGGCTCAATGTGGCTAAGACTTGTGATGGTTTTCAGTTAACCCCACGCATGGGGGGAAGAAGGTTTATTTAAATGCAGGGGTCTAAGCCAGGGCCAGTGGCTTTCTCGTGAACACCTCAGTGGGAGAAGGTTGTTCACATAGAACTGGAGCTACAGTGACCCCACTAGGCAAAAGACCCAAGAGCAATGTGTGCTTGCGATGGGAACAAACGCCGAGCTCCAGTCTTTGCTTTCCAACACACTGGACTCTAATCACAGAGACATCGGCCCCGCCCCCAGTGCTAGGGATGGAGTCTAAGGTCTTGGGCCCACTAACTCTCTCTCTTCCTCTCTCTTTTCCTCCCTTCCTGCTTCATGCTTAACTCCCAGGCCATATGAACCATTATGAGTGAAAGCAACTCAAATCATTTCAGCTCAATCTCTCTACCTTGGCTTCTGTCAAGCACTGACAGCAAACAACTTCTGCTCAAGTGATCCACATTGAGAAGATGTCTTAAGACCTTAGAATGGCTCCGCGGATGGGCGGCTGAGAAACCGAGATGGTACCCATGAGCAAACCCCGGAAACACGTTGAAGTCAAAGCTCATCCCGTGTCCCAGCTAGGATGAGCTACAGGCAGGACGTGGCCCAGGGACATGTACTGAAGTGCCACTTAGACACAGAGTTGCAACAGCCAAGCTGCCCAAGAAACCCTCTGTAGCATGTGCCAGGAATTCGAACGTGATTCCAGAACCCTCGCGAAGCAATTTCACTTCCACCGAACAAAGCAACTTGCAGTTACCATTGAAGTTGCTCTGAGAATAAGTGACTCAAAAGTACTGGGGGAGGAGGACCTCCCCAGAGTTAAAAACTTTGAACGACCATGTGACATATGAAACATTATTCTTCTGGTACAGAAAGATGCAAAGTAGCGTTGAAAGGTTTTCACGACTCCACCCTGAACCTCTAATTAGTTCATCGCAACAGGATTATGGGCAACAAGAAACATTCCTTAATTAATCTAAAGCTTAAACAGCAGTTGTTCTATGTGTGATCTGAGCTAGGGCAGCCAGGCATGCCACGGTGAGGCGGAGCCAGGATACTCCTAAGGTTTTATTTTTAAAGTTTGGGTAATTAGAACTTCAACCAACAGCAGGCGGGGGGGGGGGATGAATCATTAATGATTTTCCTTATTCCAGCTTCTCCCCCAACCCCATAGTGTTTCCTTTCTCGAAGCATTTACTTAGAGAGCCAGGTGTTACTCAGGGTCCCGCATGAGCATCTGAGGTTTGATCCCAGATGCTACAGTAAAAAAGGCAGTCCCCACCCTGCCTTTATACAGTGGAAGGTCTAGCTTCTGTTCAGTACGGGGGCTTGATAGGAAATCCGTACCACCGACGGGAAGCAGCTTTGGTAGGAGGAATGTTCTGGACTAGGTGTTAGGAAAGTTATATTGGAACCCCACATCTGCCAGTGGACAGGTAGGTGGTCGGGAGGGACCCTTTTGGCACATCATAGCTGTCTGAATTTGAATGTTCTTATGCCTTCATCTCCGCATGTGCCTCGGAGATGCTCAGTCTCAAGATGGAGTCATCTGTATGGAGCGTTGGGAAGGTTCAGAGATCAGAAACATACACTCAGACCGGCCATACATTTCCTTCCCATGCTGGGAGTCCTGAGTCAGCCTTGGGTGTGGCTGGGATTTAGAGAGTTAGGTGAGAATGGCAGAGAGGAAAGTGACTTGGAGAGAAACACACGGTAGTGGCCGGGAGCAAGGGGAAAGCTGGATTTCTGTGCAGAGTATGTAAGGCAACCTCTCCTTTGACGACAGAGCAACCAATGGCGTCCCTGTAGTTTTTAGGGGCTGTGCATTATCCTTAGCTTAGGGTGGAGCCACGGATCCTGAAATTAGCTGTGTTCCAATAGATTTTGACACACAACCCAACCCTCCTTGTATCCTATTTTTATCTCTCTTTAGAGAAAGCCTCCTACATAGTACTTTAGAGTGTGCAAAGATTTGTACAAGAGCACTCCCAGGAAGTCTGTTTTTAATAGTCAAACCTGGAAAGAGCCACATGCTCACTGGCCGGTGAACAGGCAGACAGACTGTGCAACATCACTATAATAAAACCCTATTAAGTTATAGGGAAGAAACTAACTTTCACCTAGAATACTATGGATGAAGCAGACAATAATCCCAGTAGGAAAACCTGGAGCCTTTTTACATAGAATCAAATAAGAGGAAACTTTATTCATTGCTGGCGGAGTGTAAACTAGTATAGCCACTATATAAATCAAAAAATTAGAAATTAAAAGTAGAACTGCCATGTGATTCAACTCTACACTCCTTGGCATATTCCCAAAGGATTTTACATCCCTTCACGGAGATAACTGCCGGTTCATGCTTATTGCCGAGTTATAGCAAGTAGCAAGGAAGGGAACCCGCCTAGATGTCCCTCAGCAGATGAATAAGAAAATGTGGTACATTTGCCCCCGCCTCACACCCTAGTTGGTAAGAATGAAAGCCAGAGGGCAGGGATGGGTGCGGCAAGGCAGAATCTTCTAGGCATGTCAGGGATATGTGTCCCTGAACTCACTGCAGGTCTGTGTAACCTCCACAGGATCTGTACAAGATTCGTCCCATCAATATCTTACCATGATCTCTCACCTGAGAGACCACTGAAGGTTAATGCTGGGTGGGAGAAAGGGAAATTACTTTCCTCAATTGTATGCCTATTGATATATGATCCATGCTCCAGTAAGGGCTCAGGCATAGTCAAGACCACCCCTGGGAATGCCCTTAAAGACATATCCTGAGGTATGTGTTTCCTTGTGATTTGAAAGTCAATCAAGTGGACAATGAAGACTGACTGACGTAGTAAGTGTGGTGCAATTGATCACTGTGGGAGAGTGCTGACTTGATATCCTTGTATGAAGAAATGACAAGTATTATTATGATTGGGCGCCCTGCCTTTAGCAATCTGTGAACAGCGCCTCACAAATAACTTAGCCAAAGGGTCTGTGCCTAGGTTGGCGATTGTCATCTTTTACATTCTAATGATCTCATTTGCTCTCTTTATGGTTGCAATTACATTCTAATTTTGTGTGCAGACACTTGGGTGCCTTGGGCTAGATGAATCAATTAATATTATAATTATTATCATAACAATGCAAATACAAGAAGATAGGCAGCTCGGGCAGTTCCGGACCCATTATTTAAATTCTGTGTAAAGTGGGTCCCGCTGTGGAAAATTCTTTTTGGCTCAATATGAAAAGAAAAAGAATTAGGTACTTCCTACAATCTTAAAAGTACACAGAGAGCTTGGATGGATATTGGTTTGGGGGGCACCCCAGAATTGGAAGGGTGGTGCTGTTGGGAGGTAGTAAAAAGCCAAAGCTTGGGGCTTAGAAAGAGGTGCTTAGGTCGCTGTGCATGTGCCCCTGATGGAATTAGGGAAAGCCAATCTCTCTCCAGCACATGCCCCTGTCTTTGCTGCCCAGCATTTAATGTGAGGTGATGCCCAAGGGGTCACCCTTGCCTTTGAACTTCTCAAACTGAGGTAAGCGATAAGCAAACCTTTTCTCTTCACAAAGTAGGTTGCCTCCAATATTGTGTTGTAGTACCGTAAAACTACCACTGGGCAGTAGAGATAGCACGTCCGGAGTCGCGATGTGTGTGCAAATCTGCGTATTCGGGTTTTGACTTTCCGTCTGAAATCACAAGATAGTGACTTTGGTCACCGTCTGCCAGTGAGGTAACATTGGAACAGGCTGAGAGGACACAGCTGGCTGCCACACTGACCCCAGTTCCGTGCACAGACCTAACCGGAGCTGGTGCAGGCAAAACGCGTGGCAGCCACCTTGACTGTAGCTCGGGCGAGTCTGTTGGGCTCCGCAAGGGCTGGGTGGTAAGATGGAACACGAGGAAGAAGGGCCTTAGGGTTTTATAAATCAGGACGAATAACACTTTGTCAAGGAACAGAGAAGATCCCATCAGACGTGGTGCTACCCCAAGGGACTGAATGGAACTGATGTGAGACAAAAGAGAGGAGGAGCCTCTATATTCTGCAGTCTGCCCACTGATGGGCCATTTGCGCCTTGACAGGTACCCAAGCACTAACTAGTGTGGGCACCCTAGAGGTAGACCAGTTGTTTGCACATGTAGGGAGCCTGGGGGGAGGGAGGAAAATGGGTGGGAGGGGAGAATGGGAAGGGCTGGAAGAGGTGTGGAAGGGGAATAGTTAACGGGCAATAAAAGCACATAAGTTCATGGTTAGTACAATTTAAAAGTGAATAAAGTTAATATAAAAATCAGTTTCAGAGGGTTGTAGAGATGGTCAGTGGTTAAAGTCTTTGTCTTAAAACCTAAGTTTGAGCCTCCAGATCCCACATAAAAATTCCCGGTGGATGTGGGCAGACCATGGAAAATCCCAGAGTAAAGCAATACGGTGGTAGAGTAATGCAGGATGTGTCCGATGTCACTCTTGGGACTCCACAGGCACATACATACTCAAGTGCACCCTTCTGCACATGTACACACACACACACACACACACACACACACACACACACACGCTAATGTTGTACGCACAACAATTAACCCAGACCTGAGCCTCTCCCTTCCCTTTCTTTCTGTGTTGTAACATCTGGATTGATTCTATCATTTTTTTTTTTTTTTGCTTCTTATTTATTTGGCAGCCCCTCGGCATGTTTATCTACACACTGGACTGTGGCTCATTGAATGTACTAACATCAGCAAGAAGCATCACTAAGTCTTTGCTGTAGCCTGCATGATGTCTGGTGGCTTGTTTGATCCCGCAGACACCAGGTGGGCGGCCATCCCGCTGATACACTGGCTTTCGGACAGTGGTCTCCCTCTCATCTGCCCCTAATGTCATCTCTGCTCACATCTTTAAGAGAAACGACGAAGCCTATGGATGTCCCTTGGCTTGGGCTTCAAGAAGAGAGTGACTGATCCTTTCCTGGAATCCTAGATGTGGAAGGAATTTTAAAACGTTCTTTTATTCTACTGCCTCTCTCTATTCCCGTAAGTATCCAAGCCATCAAGAAAGCAGGAACGGGCAAACATTGTCCCCAAAGAGCTCCTATGAATGGAACTCACATGGTCCTTGTTATTTAGTTCCAGTCTTAATTGACATATAATAACACAGTGGCATTCACACATATGATAACACTCCCCTCTGCTATAATGTAGATTTTTTATTCTTGCATGATTGTTCCAGGAGGATTCCAGTCTTAGGCCATTTTAGTTACTGTTTTGTATGTCTAAAGCCGCTTACTAAACCATCATTTATTCTTTTCATTTTGTTAGACAGTTACAAATTCTTAAATAATGCTACATTTTCCCTCCCTCCCTCCCTCCCTGCATGTCTTCTTTCCTCCCTTCCCTCCTTCTTTCAATCCTTGTAGCCCAAGATGGTCATGAACTCATGATCTTGCCCAGGCTCCCAAATGCTGGGATTGTAGGCATAGCCCCCGCAGGGCCTGCTAATGATGCCTGTCTGCCTTAACTAGGGATCCAGGTGTTTTCCTAAGCCCTGGCATGTATTACATCATGGATGGACATGGTAACTCCACAGGCAGGTGCTTTTACTTTATTCAGTGTTGCCCAAGGGACACTGAGGTGCAGCACATGGAACAGCTTGTTAAGGTGACAGAACCTGCAATGATTGTGCTGAAATTCACAGAATGAACCCGAGTAACAGCGGCGACTTCAGTGTCGCCGTCGTTGAGGAGGCGGGTGATCTTTCAGGCGCCTCTTCTCCTTCCTGCTCTCTGACAGGGAGAAGCCTTGGGAGCTGTGCAGCAGATGGCGCCTGAGCTTCCTCACACTGTCACTGAGATGCTGGCGCATTTCTGCCTTTTTCCGGGGGTTTTACACAGCACTATGACACGTGCTACGATGCAAGCACTTGGAAAGCAGAGGTGAGTCAAGGTTACGTATGTGACCTCTCAAAAAGGTATGTGTGTATGTGTGTGTGTGTGTGAGAGAGAGAGAGAAAGAGAGAGGGAGAGACAGGGAGCGAGAGAGAGCACATGTGCATGTGTATGTGTGAGTGTGTATGTGCACATACGTGTGAGCATGTGTGCACGTGTGTACATGCATGTGTATGTGTATAAGTAGAGTGTGCATGTGAGTGTGTGTGAGTATGCATGTGAATGTGTGAATGTGGGGGGGGGGAGAAAGAGAAAGAGAAAGAGAGAGAGAGAGACTCTGTGAAAGCAGTCGAGCCATGTCGCCAGGCTAGTATAAACACGATGCGGTTGTTCATCTTTGTTGCTTTTCTGAACTCAAGATTCAGCACAAGCTTCTAGATTCATGGTACCATCACCTCCCCTGTCATGCCCAGTACCATCCTTCCCTCCCTTTGTACAGGGGACTGGTTCTAGGAACCCCCTGAAGACACAAAAGATCAGTGGGTGCTTAAGTCTCTTATGGAGAAAGGTGTAGCATCACACACAGCTGCCTGGAGATTACATACATCATTTAATGCAATATATATGTCATATGAGTAATTACTCTATTGTGCTGCTCAGAGAAGAATGTCCAGAAATATATGTGAAATGTGCAGTGGTTGATCCCTGAACTGTTTTCTATGTAGGGCTGTTGAATTCATGGGCGTGGAGCCCACGGATAGAGAGAGGGAAGTGCACCTGCTAATGGATGTGTGTCTGTGTTTCTAACAGGTCGAGTCGAGTGGCCCCCAACTCCTGTGTCCCCCTCTGTAATGACAGAGACCCAGAGATGAAGATGGGGATCAATAGATATTGAAGGACACATGCGGCCAGCAATGCTGATGGAGAAATGTTGTTGCACTGACAAAATCAAGACAATTACAAAACTCCGGAGCAACCGAGGCCCATGGTAGACTTGGTGGCACTTCTCTTTCTGTCCATGTAGTCCCCGCACAGCCCCCCCCCCCCATGCTCAAATCCAAAGGAAGGTTTGGAAGTTTAGCTGACAGATGAGGTCTTTGATTTGCTGTGCTTGGGTGAGAAATCTTATTTACAAAAAGAAATGCAAACAAAATTCAAAGAGGACCGCAGCTCTGCTGGTTTCTCAAAAGGCTGTCGCTTGCCCGGATATCTGAAACAAAGCGATCTCAGCCCAGAAGGTAACAGAAGCTCTGGCAGAAGATTAAAGCCATTGTCTCTGAGAAGCTGCCTTGACCGAGCTCCTCTGGAGGGGAGACGCTGTTCAGGAATGCCCCCCCTGCCCCCCGTGAAGCTGGATGCTTTTCTACACCCGAGTTGACATGGCAAGGAAGGTGTGGGTGAGTGGATGGTGCGGTGGGTGCTGTGACCTGTCCTCCAAGGGCTGAACTTGGCAGCTGCTTGCGTGTGACACAGAGGGACAGTGAGTCATTTGTTCTCGAGTTTTTGTTAGTGTGGATCCGGAGTCCCTCACTGCCTCCACTTCTTGGATCCAGCCAGCTGTCCTTGAAGCGTTTCCCATAAGAGCCGGTGAGTCAGTGAGGACACAATTTTGAGAGTCTGCACTTCCTCTGTCTGGAAAATGGTCTCACTGTCATGGCCAATAAAATCTACACCATATTTCTATTTCTGTAATGTGTCTTCTGAATGACTGAGTCTGCCATAAAGCAGGGTGTGTGTGTCCATGCATGTGCATATAGGCGTGTTTGTGCTTGCATATTTGTGCTTGTGTGTATGATGTACATATAGGTGTGTGTTTGCATGCTTGTGTATGTGTGCATATACACATATGTGCGTATGTGTTAGGTGTGTACATGTATATATGCATGTGCATGCATGTGTATATAGATAAGTGTGTTTGCATGTTTGTGCATGTGCACATATATGGGTGCATGTATGTTTGTATGCATGTGTATATACGAGTGCATGTGTGTGCATGCACGTGTGGATGCATATGTGTACATATGTGCATGTGTGCATGTAAGTGTGCATGCACACATGTGTATATATGTGTGCATGTGTGTGTATATGTGCATATGTGTGTGTATGAACAATTTATGTGCACATGAGTACGTGTACATACAGTGTATGTGTATGTGTGTGTGCTTGTGTGCGTGTATTCAGGTTCTTATTACTTATTAGATAGCTCCGTTCCGCAGAAAGAATTGTGCAGTGTGATGTGACCTAGCTGGAAACTAGATGTTTTCTGACCCATAGGGGAAGCTCTAGGCCTGAGCTGACCCCACCGTAACTCTGCCCTCAGTTCTCATACGCTGGTTTGTCATTCAGTGGTTGTGCACCACCCTGGTTGGTAAGATGGTGTGGAGTGAGCAGAAATATACTGGCCCTATTCGCTCCAAACATCTTTGCCTATTTTTGTTCTAGAATCCTCCATGGGTCACCTTCGGTAGGAAGTTGTCTGTCTACTCATCTACCTTCCATTTGCTCTGGGCTCTTCTTTGCAGGATATAGGCACCTCCCCCTTTTAAAAATGTCCTATTTATTTATGAGAGAGAAAGAGAGAGGAGAGCAGTGCATGTGGACGTCAGAGGACAGTTTTTGCAAATCAGTTCTCTCCTTCCACCATGTGGGCTCCAGGGATTGACGTTCATGGGGCCGGTTTTGAATGTGGGTACCTTTAGCTGCTGCATGTCCTCCCAGCCCTGGGGGGAAATTGTTTGTTTCCTGCTACTTACTACAGTGCCAGGAATATAGGAAAACCTCAGAGTTGATAGGAAGGAAGGAAGGAAGGAAGGAAGGAAGGAAGGAAGGAAGGAAGGAAGGAAGGAAGGAAGCAGGAAAGGAAGGAAGCAGGGAAGGAAGGAAGCAGGGAAGGAGAGAAAGAGGGAGGGAAAAAGGAAGAGAGAGAGGAAGAGAGGGAGGGAAGAATAGAGGGAGGGAAGGAGGGAAAAGGAAGAGAGGGAGGAAGAGAGGGAGGGAAGAATAGAGGGAGGGAAGGAGGGAGGAGAACTAAAACCTGATGAATGGATGGATGGATGGATGGATGGAGGGAGGGAGGGAGGGAGGGATGAGGCTGCACTGTGTCTGACGAGTTGCAAATGTTTCATGAATTCTGAGGAGGAGAAAGTCCCTCAGGGCTGGAACAGACCTTGGGGGAAAGATGAAAATTAAAAGGGGACTCTGAAGTTTAAAATGAAAATGAACCCCTGTCCTGCCCTAGATTCTGGGACCACAAGGAATTCTGGGAGTTGATGTCAAGCCAGTTTTGTAGCAGATGCATGCTGGTAAACCAGGTAAACCCAGGAGTACTTAGGAGGTCATCTAAGTAACCTTCCAGAAAGACTAGGTGTGCAGAGTGGTTTCCACAGTGCAGTGGCTATTATGATTGCCTCCCGCAGAAAGACTAGGTGCAGTTTTTAACACAGACAGTTAACACGGCTTCGGGGAGAGAGAATGCCCCTCTGCTGTGATGGATGGAAGCTGATTGTTCATCCATCCTCAGACCTCGCCAGGCAGTTTTGCTTGTCTCCAGGGGCAGTGAGTGCTAGAAAGGGGAGGTGAAAGGGGAGGGCATGTGGCTGGCACACCATTCTGAAGTGATGGATGTCTCAACTGTCCCTCTTCAGCTAAGTGGCTAGAGGGCTCCCAGAGCTTCTGCAGAACCCGGTAATGTCTTGGAAGGACCAGAGTGGTTCGTCCGTGCTCCATGAATCTTCCATTCACAGAAAGGGCTAGAGAGGAACATTTTCTCCCTTGGTATTATCCCCATATACTAAAATACTGACCCAGCTCTCTCCATCTTATTCACCTGCCTAAAGAACACATCCAAGCCAGTGAGCTGGGTCTTCCCATGTCAGCTAAAGAATCCCATAATAATAGTCTGTCTGCTCTCAGAGGTCATATGTGTGCAGGTGTGTGAGCGTGTGTGTGGGGGGGGGAGTGCACATGTGCGTGTACGCATGTGGAGGCTCAAAGTTGCTGGGAATCATCATTGACCATTCTTTCTCCTTATTCTTTTGAGACAGAGTCCCTAACAAACCAAAGCTAGCCAGCCTGCTCTAAGGATTCCCAGACTCTGTCTTTGGAAGCTGAAGTTACACCGAAACTGCTCTTCCCACCCACTAATTATGGGAACTGGGGATCTGGACTCCAATCCTCTTGCATGCATGGACTGTTGTGCCATCTCATCCTCTCGCCCTGAAGTCCCCGTGGACACTGGGTCACAACTACCATATGTTCTCCTTTCATGTAAATGAGAGAACTAGATGCTCCTCTCCTCCTAGGCTCTAGTTTAGATCCCTGTTCTTCTGACCAAGTGTTTTGCTCAGTGCACAATCTCAGCAGTGGTGCCTGATGATTTTATGAGTCTCATGCTGACCCAGCAGTGTTCACTACATTGTGATGATGGTATTTGGGTTCTAGAAAGGTTCTAGAAAGCGGAAGTGCAATGCATCTTTACAGAGGTGTCGGCTAAGCAAGATCTTAAGCAATGACAAGTTTTTAAAAATCTTGCAGGACCGGAAGAACTAAACCAAGAAGTTGGGACCTGAGGAAGGCTGTGTACTAGCCTGAGCAGGGCCTTGAATGTCACACAAAAGAGAAAGCTCTTTCGTCTGTGAGTGCAGAGAGCTGATGACTGGCTGTTTGCCCACAGTGTCTGCTGGACATTTAAGGTACAGGTTGCAATCAGTAGAAGGCGGCCACCCTATTGAGAGGAAGAGGGGACCCAAATGTGGTTGGGGTGGGAAGTCACCAGGAGCTTAGGATTCAAGGATCAGCTTTGTGTGGGGGAGAAGGAGGTTAAATGAAGGGCTGATGGCCCAGGCCACACCTGGGATAGTACTTCTTGCTCTCAGTGGAGGGAGTATGGCACAGGCTAAGTCCATCCTCTAGGAGGACTGAGCACTCTGATTGGCTAAATACCCCGACCTGGCTTCCTTCCCTGGGCATCAAGCACAGCACCAAGTCTTTAGGTTTATACAACACGGCCTTCCTGGATGTGTTCCAACAGCCTTTTTATTTCTTGTCCAATTCTCACAAATTTGCAAGTAAGCAATGGGATGTCCTCAGTCCCATTTTACAGATGAGGAACCCAAGCTCAAGGAGATGATAGGATTCAGCTCCTTGTCTTTGCACCGCACTGCCTGGGCCCAGAGCTTCCTGCTGTGCCGTATTTCCTGCCTGGCAGAGATAAGAGACGGAGTCCAAAGTAGCAGGACTCCAGAGGAGTCGCCTGCAGGTATATGCTTGGTGAACGCGGCTCTCTAGGACATGGTTGCTGGCTTGCTCTCTACTGACTCTGCCATAGCTTGGAATGAATACTGAGCTGCTGGGGTACTGAGCATCTCCTAGGTGTGAGGGTCCTTAGGAGCCTCGTGAAATGGAATTTTACCCATGAAAATCCTCCAAGCCACTTCAGTTTCACCTACACACTGGGACCTTTGGAGTCAAAGAGATGGCACCCAGCAGTGCTACAGAGCTAGTAGGTGTAGAAGCAGGATTGGTACCACATAACTCTGTAACTTACTACCTTTCTAATGTAGCAAAGTGGAAAGACCTAGAAGCCTAGACTCAGAAGATACAGATTCAGAATATACACCCAAGTGCATGCATGCATGCACAGACGCATGAATACACACACACAAACACCACTCATGTACACACACACACACACACACACACACACACACACACACATTCTGGGCTGGGGATTGAAGCTAGTTATACCTGCTAGGCAAGGACTTTCCTACTGAACTTATATACACCCAACCCTCTCTTTTACTTCTACTTTTTCTTTTGAGCTAGGTCTGTTTAGATTGTGTAGGCTAGTCTTGAACTTGCTATGTAGTCCAGACAAGCTCCTGGATAGCTATCACTTCATGGTACTCCATACATGTTTGTGGAGCATGAGTTGTCACATGGTGCTCCTTGTGTTTAGCCAACACACATGCACACTTTCATTGATCGCCATTAGTGGCACCATAAATACAGGTTTGGAAGTCTTAGAAGCCAATATTATTGACTACGTCCCAACTGATGTACATAAAGCAGAACTACAAATACTTCAGTAATATGATTATAGAGATTTAGGATCATATTCCTTTCAATGCTCTCATGCCATAAGTGTGGAAACCAGATCTTGAAGGGAAAGGAGCCCCCAGTAGAAACCAAGAGAGTGCAAAGCTAGA
Source organism: Typhlomys cinereus (assembly GCA_023101885.1). Taxonomy (NCBI): domain Eukaryota; kingdom Metazoa; phylum Chordata; class Mammalia; order Rodentia; family Platacanthomyidae; genus Typhlomys; species Typhlomys cinereus. The sequence continues at coordinate 2,840,519 of JALPQD010000105.1, read as the reverse complement.
GACTCACACCCAAAGGTGCCCCCTGGAAGCCCATCCTCTGCTCTGTGAATTGCATTTGGAATCTCTCACAAAATGCAAGGCCGGGACTGGGGAGAAGGCTCAGTGGTCAAATAGGGACCAGAATTTTGATCTCCACATTCCATATAAAATGCCCCCGTCCCCAGGTGGAGCCTGGGAATCTCCAGAGCATGTTGGCTGCCAGGACAGCACAATGGTGTGCTCTGGTTCACAAGACCCGGGAAAGACGTCGGAAGAGCAATAGAGGATGATTCCAGATGTGATCTTGGGCTTCCATACAACATGCGCCCACCCACATGCAAGGATATCATATGTACACACACACACACACACACACACACACACACACACACCCCATACAGACACACACACCATACAGACACACACAGGACAAGAAATAAAACGATAACGGGTATCAGTCTTGATGGCACATTCTCTCCCTTACGCTTGCCCAGCAAGGAGACAATTTCTTTCTTCTCTCCCACCGACAGTGCTCCTACTTCACAGGGCCTGGCCTTGGCCTTGCTCCAAGGGATATTTTGATAATGACAGTCCTCTGCAACTTCTTATGTAGATAAAAACGAACTGCCCTGTCTCATTCTGTTTCGTCCTTACAGCAGGGAAAACAGAAACGGGGAAAGAGGCGAAAGCGTGCTAATGAATGGATTACCATGAATTAACAGACAATGAAAAATGCTCATTAACATCTCTGCAAGTCACACAGTGGATTTCAGGCGACAGGTTTGAGAAAGTTCTTAGTTAGCTATGCTCACCTGGGGAGCGACTGACAGGGAGAAGAAAGAAATAGATCAAGTGTAGGAAGGATCAGTGGGGGGCTAGAGAGGTGGTTCAAGGGTTAAGCCTCTGCCTTGCAGGCAGAAGGTCCTGAGTTCGGATCCTAGACCCCACGTATAGACGCAGGGCAGAAGCGTGGGCGGCCTGCGTTTCTGGTCCTGGTGGGTGGAGCCTGTGAATCCCCGGGCAGAGTAAACAAGGAGGAGGTGGAGGCGTCCATGGTGGTTCCCGAATTCACCCGTGGTTCTATACACACACACACATATACATACACATACATACGCATGCACACACACAATTGAATAAATAATAAAAATTTTTAAAAAAAGGAAGGATCAGTGGGGATGTTCAGACACTCTCCCTCTCTCTCTCTGTCATCTCTCTCTCTGTGCTTCTGTGCTTGAGACTGCGCTTTGTGTAGACCAGGCTGGCCTCAAACTCACTGTGTAGCCAAGGTTAACCTTGAACTACTGATCCTGTGGCTCCTAGTGCTTGGGCTGCAGGCGCGTGCTCCTGTGCCCAGCTACTCTTTCTTTAATCTCTCCTCCTTTGCCCTGATTCATTAATTTCAGGAGGAAGCACTCAGGCTATATTTGAACAGATATGTACCTGTAAGCAACTTTGATAGCAATAATAACAATGATGGTGATGGCGATGATGATAATAGCACCAGGTTCTTCAGGTGAAAGAGGGCGCTAGTTGACCTGTTATCCTTCTGTTATCCTTCAAGGCAGCTATTCCTGGAAGATATGAAAACTACCAGCTACGAGTGATGGAGGCCAGGAGGCGATTTCGCCCACATCCCTTAGCTCGTGGAATGTGGAAAATGAATGGAACCCTTGCTCTTTCCATTGTACCTTGAGCTTATTGTGGTCCCAGGCTTGGACTGGACTCCAGGGATTCAAACAAAGAGAGGTGAAGGACACAGAGTCTCTACATGGGCGTTCAGAACCTGGTAGGAATAGCACTATCTTTAAGTACAGTACTCAGTTAATGGCATGATGACTATGTTTTATTCTTTACACAGGAAAGTTATGGTCTAATTGGATTCTGAATTTCTCAATGATTGCAGTAAGGAAATGCAAATGAGACAGAAGAGCTCAAGGCCATAAGAAACATCCAAATGGAAAATATTCCAGAACTTGTTGCATAAGAAAGTTAATTCTAAGTTTTGTAAGACACTTGGGTGAAACACCATATTTCCTTCATTCTAAAACACTACTTCCAGACAACTAGTGCTATTTGACCATCGTATTGGTCAACTTTCTGCTGCTGAAACAAGATACCTGAAATAAACAATCCAAAGTTTCCAGTTTCAGGAGGCTCAGTTCATGGCCAGTGACTTGTATTGTGCTTAGTCTTATGGCAGGGCAGAGACATCACGGAAGAAGGGCCTGAAGGAGGGAAGACATCGCGGAAGAAAGGTCTGAAGGAGGGGAGACATCGCGGAAGAAGGGCAGTTTAGAATTAAGAAAAAGAATCTTGATGGCGAGAGAGCTCAGTGGGTGAGGCCTATAATCCTGGAGACCTGAGTTCAATTCCCAGGACACCACATGGTGGAAGGAGAGAACAGATATCTGAAAGTTGTCCTTTGACCCCTACCCATGTGCCAATGTGTACACACACACACACACACACACACACACACACACACACACACACACATTGCCCTTACTAAATAAAAACATAAAATATTTTGAAAATTCAAATTCAACCATCTTTTCTTGTTCATCCCTTCCACTGAAAAGTTAAGTTACCAGTTGTTTCCATTCTGTGTGAAAGTGAAATTCAAAGTCTCTTTCACCAACAGATACTTGGCTGCTTCTAGGCTCTGGCTAGGATTTTGCCTTTTTGCTTCTTTTAGATCCAATAATACGTCCTAGTGGTTTTAGGTATTGTCTAATCATTTTATGCAATGCAGAAAGATTGAGGGCACTCAGATCCTTATAATGCAAAATACGTTTTATGCTCAGAACAACATCATATCAAATTACCAAATATTTTAAATAGCCCCAGATAACCTTTGTGCAACAATAATAAAATAATGATAGTTCTGGAAGCTCTCACAGAACACGGAAAATTGAATGTACAGTAACAGAAGCCATATCAACAATCTCATTTTGGAATTCACTGCCAAAATGTCTGCTCGATTCCTTTTGATATTATGTCCCAAGCAAATTTTGTTTGCAGTTCGAAGCATGGCTATGTGTGGGATTACAATGGCTGTTCCGAAAGAGACATGGGGATTTTCAAATGTCAGCCCGGCATTTCCTCAGCGCTGTCTGGCAGTCCCTAGATGAGGGAGAAAGTGTCAAGATGATTTGCAGATGGGCCAAACGGCCGGCCCTCTGCATAAGCCAAATCCTGCCAGGCAGCGACAGATTGTGGCTCCTTGTCAAGGTGGTTTTGCTGGACTGATAAAGAGGAACAGGAGCAGATGAATACGGTCTAGGAGAGGAGAGGCTCCACCCCAAATAAATGTGCTGGACCTCTCATTTGATCTGCTTTTAATTACTGAGTGGTGCAAAGACACACTATCATATGCTATACTTTGAATGGGAAAGGACCTCCACAGGGTCACGTGTCTTAACACTTGGTCTCCAGCGTGAGATCACCACTGCGAGATCTGCCTAGCCCAGCCTCGCTATGATGAACTATAAATCTCAAAGTGTGCATGAAAATTAACCCTTCTTCTCTACAGGCATTTCTGTCACATAGTCTGCTTCAGAGAAATAATGAACTATCTCTTTTTGTTGTTTGTATTTCCTTTTGCCTGCCACTGAACACGGATTGGACTCTGGTTATTAAAGGTGTCACTACAATAGTTATGTCTGGATTTCCAGCCATCCCCGCAGTTCAGAGATCCTAAGGAGGGTTCAGCAAGGTTGGCATTGATCCAGGGGAAGCATCCATCCACCTCTTGACCTGAGCTATGTAAACTCCTAAGCTGTGTCCTTTCCTGAGAACCAACCCAGAAAGTACAGACTGTGAGTTGGGTCCCGACCTTTACCCATGCAGGGGCCATGGAGACGTTGGTCAGCTAGCAAGAACTCCAGGCTATGTTAATCAACCTCCTGATGACAAATGTGCCCAATCTTATCAGCACCTTAGCTCATAAGAGACTGTCTTGGGAAGAGTAAACTAGCACGCTTGTTAAAGAACTGTCCCCGGCCATGGGACAAGGCAATGATTCAGATGAAGTGAAGTCGAGTGGGACGATCCACAGGCAATATTGAGCATGAAGCCTGATTCTCCCATCTATTATTAATGGCACCAGAATCGTTATTTCAGCCGTGTGCATGGCTCATATCTGCTAGGCCTCTTCCAGCCAACTTTCAAAAGGTATCTTCAGCCTCCCACTCGGGTTGCCGAGTTGGTCTGGCTGAAGCATTGGAGGCACATCCTTGAATACCAATAGGGTGAAAGTAGAAAGCATTCGTCATTCATCATGTTGACAAGTTATTCACATCTAGAGCCCAGGCACAGGAGGATTCAAGTCTTCTGAGATTTATTAGTTATTAATCACCGAGTTAGTGACTGAAGATTCGCTGTTGACACGGGACTTTGTGGGCTAAGGACACAAGTACAGGAAAGTCTTGCATTTCAGTATTGATCCACGTTTTCCTTCCTCCCCTAAGATAGGATTCCTGATTGCAAAAAGGTGGTGATAGATTTGTTACCTGCACTGTAAGAGCTCTTGTCATTCATTCAACATGCATGTTGACAGCCACCTGAGAATCAGACACTGTGCTGGTGGCAGAAGAAACAGCCTTTCTCTCCTGGGTATCAAGGCAGGACAAAGCCATCCATGGATACAGCTAATTTTTTAAAATTTATATTTTGTACGTGTGTGTGTGTGTGTGTGTGTGTGTGTGTGTGTATGTGTGTGAATTGTTTGTCTGTGTTTATTAGAGGGCACCATGTGTGCCCATAGACGCCTGTAAGTGACATCAAGAATTATCCTGGATTGCACTACCTCCTCTTTACTTTGCTCTGAAGTTTTCCAGGCTCTGCTTTCCAGGACCTGAATAGAGGGCAACCCTATTTTGTTATTTTTACATTGGAACCTATATCTGAACTCAGGACCTTCTATTCATGAGGCAGAGGCTTAACCCCTGAGCCATCTCTCCAGCCTTAAAACATGCAATTTAAAACCTTACATAAGAAAAATGAATACGGAAAGCCATGGTGTCTGGAGAGACTTCAGGGACAGGTGGCATCTGAGATGGAACTTGCCGGGGGGGGGGGGGCAGAGTGGAGTAGAAATTGTCCAGCAGGGGGGAAGCTTGGGGAAAGTCTACCTGAGAGCTGCAGAAATCCAAGGCTTGCTGAAGTCTGGAGAGAGCTTAATTTTTTCCCACTCTACCACTGACCTGTAAACTCTAGCCTGGTCTGGTGAGAAGGGAGAAATGAGGTTTAGCACAGACAGGAATTTGGGAATGTTCTGAGGTCAAGACAAGGAGCTGGGCAAAGAAAGACAGGGTGCGGAGGAAATTTTGCTTTACTTAAGGTAACAGGCTCTTTGTTTTTAGAGCATTTTAGCTCAGCCATGATATGAGAAGGTTCCCTAGTACCCTTTCTGTCCTGCTTTGATCAAACATTAGATGATTAGTTACCAGAGATTCCAAAGCCAAGAGCTTTGTTGGTACATCAGAGTTGCCAGCAGATGATCAGGGGACAGAGGTCAGCATGCTGAGGATAATGACCGTCGGGCTGTGCCCACACTCATAGGACAGCAAAGGAGGGTGCTGCATACCCACCTTGGGTGGGGGGATAAGGGACAAAACAGATTTGCTCCTACAGCTGCAGATCAGAGTCACTGGAAAGGTTCAGTAGCAGAGTGAGGAATGAGTGGGAGGGAGGAGTTCAGCTTGAGAAACCGAGTCAGTGCGAGATGTATCACTGCTCAAATCCCCTCTCCCCACCTAACCCAGGTCAATGACAAGCAAGGGGACTCTTCAAGCAATTCCTCCTAGGGGTCAGTAGGGGGAGCTGGAGGGAGGGTGGAAGAAGCGGGGGAATTTGGCTTCTTGGTTTTGGTGCACATGTTGCAGCGGTATGTATACATGTAGGGACATGCAAAGGCTCCCTGTTCTAGTTACACCTGCAGTGTGAAGTCCTTGGGGTCTCTCACTGCCTTGCCTTGGCTTGGCACCCGGCTGCTGCACTTCCTGCTGGATGCACACAGCTCGCTCCACATTTTGCCCTGTTCCAGCTCCCCACTGGGCTTGCCTGTCCCTAGAAGGTGAGATCCTGCTGTGTAGTGACTGTCCCGTAGGACACCCAGTGAATGTCTCTATTATTCAGGAGGCAACAGCCACATCTTTGCCAGTGAGATATGATTTGTGCTCTGTCTCTCTCTCTCTTCCTCCCATACTCCTCTGCTGCATGCATTCACACACATGCTCACATGGAAACCAAAGGAGACCATTGACTGTCCTGTTGTATTATTCTTTGGCTTATCCCCTTAAGATAGGTTCTCTTGTTGAATCCGAAGTTTGTGGTTATTTTTCCTGCAGCTTAGCTGGCTGGTCAGGTAACTCCATCCTCCTACTCATCCACCTCCAACATAGGTAACAGGCATGCACAACCATGCCAGTTGTTTTACATTGGTGCTGGGGATCCAAACTCAGGTCCTTGTGCCCACCGAGCAAGATCTCTTGCCCACTGAGCTATCCCCTCAGTTCTTTTCTTTACTGTAGGTGGGCCACGAGAGTCTCCCTTATCTGTACAGCTAGTCTTCTTTCCTTCCTCAGTGTAATGTTTGTGAAGTCATGAATTGCGTAAGGACATTTGGGCCAACGGTGGACTGAATATATATGGTGGCTGCAAGGTTAGCCTAGAGGTGAAAGCCCCTGTCACTAGCAACACCACAGCCATCTTACTGTTGCAGACAGCGCAGCCTACAGGTTGGCAGTGGTACCACACCCCAATCCACTGCACTGTCAGTCACAGAAAATCATAGCATGTGCTGTTAGGGACAACACAGAATACTTAATAATGACAATGCTCAATATGCTATCTATTGATTTATTTTGGCACCAATCTACTTTTAGTCATTTTAGAATGAAAATATTATGTATATATATATGAGCTGCTCCAAAGGCCCTTAAACTTCCAAAAACTGTGCTCTAAAGAAGCCTTTTTTCTTTGTAGCATCAACCTGCCTGGAGACTCATAGCAATGAAAAACTGATTAAAACACAGAGCTCTTGGGGCCCTGAGACCAGGATGTGCGTCTTCTGTGTATATTGGAAACCTGAGATCATTCTCAGAAGCAATTTCCAAAGTGTGTAGAATATAAACATGACACTTCTCTGTGCATGTCCTGATTTGAAAACCGACGTGCTATGAAGAGAGACTTGGGACATCATTGCCTTTTTATCCTGCGTGAACTGCACCTACCAGCTTGTTTCCATCGCTAGTTTTGGTTGCTATTTCTCTGCGCTAGGAAAATCACTCAGTTCTTTCAGGGTTGAAGACCCTGAGATCTGCTCTGACTTTGAGAGTCTGGGTTAAGTGTGATGCATTTTGCATTGCTAAGGAAACTATACAAAGAGTTTACTTGGCTTTAGGACATGAAGATTTCTAGAGTCAGGTGGGAGTCCCTGGTATGAGCTGTCTTGTTTGCTCAGGCATTTCCTGGGGAGAGTGGTCTCTAATGGAAAGTGTTCACTATTGATCAATCCCATCTAGTTTGTAGCTGCCAGAGCTTAAGGGCTCCATAATGCCTGGATTTTCAACAAGGTAGCCTTGGGACTTTGAGTGATACAATTTATATGAAGTTTGGAAATGTTAAATGCTCTGAGGACAGGGGGAGAGCTAACGCTGACAGCTGATTTGTCTGGTGACCTGGCTTCATACGCTAACTGATGAGCTTCTAGACATGGTGCTACCGTGTATTCTGCACAGTTTCTTTCTGTGGGTACTTGGACAATCACCTCAGTTGTGTGCTCTTTGCATGGGGCCGTCTGTGTTCTACTCGTGTCTACAGTGGGTTTTTCAGTAGACTTGGCACCAAATCTGAGATACTAAACTATGCTCCTGGTGTATTGAGGGGCCTGGGAAGAAACGTTTCCAAGACGGATTCCTTTAGCAGCACATATTTACAGTGGGTTTCAAACAAGGCTTTTGTTATGGAGGATGTACTTGCTTTCTGGAAGAGTAGGACCTGGCTGGCTGGGCCTCCAGAACTCACACCTGCACCCTTATGCGTTCTTCCTTACCCAGAGTGTATGCTAGCTTTATAGACAGATGCAGAAAATCATCAGCTAACAAAACCTTTCCGAGACCAAACTGCTGATTCTCCTTGGGGACAGCGCGATCTATGCATAATGAAACGAAACCACCAGTGCCAGCCCTCTGGTTTGGTTGGGAAACAAGGTCCCCCCCAAAGCACACTGTGGCCATCTGTGGAGATGCGAAACCACTGAGGGAATGTACAGCCATCAAATGTCTCTTTGTCCCCAGTGAGACAGTTGCCTTCCCTTCTTGCTGGGTTTTCTCATACTGGAGTTAATAACATTCTTGGACTTTCAGACAAGGATTTCCTGATCGATGATGAGCTGGAAGGTTTAGCTGCCTTCAGTCACACTGGGGTGATGTTTGCCAAAGAGGTGCAAACAACAAAAACCGTGTCAGCAACAATCCTCTGAAAAATAGCAGAGTCCAAAGGCTGCTGGGTAGCTGAGAGACCTACAGATATGCTGGATGTTTTTAAGCAGAGGATCCTCTGGCTATCTTGTGGGCTGTGGGCCTTGGTTTGGGGCTAAGTCGACCTTGAGATATGCCATAGACATGCATCTGTATTATTATCTAGTGTATGCTGCCCCCTAGCAGACGACTCAGTACTGCAAGCACTGCATTCAGAAAGCGTTTTTTTTTTTTTTTTTTTTTTTTTTCCTGGCTTGGTCACTGAAAGGCCAGACTTTCTCACCAACAGCTTGAAGATAGATTTCCCCAGAAGCTCATGTGTTAAAGTCAGGGTCCCCTGGGGTGGTGCCATGGGGAGTTTGGTGGAGGTCTTTCGGTCACTGGGCGGCACCCTTGAAAGAGCCCGTGGGATTCTGGTCCTTTCTCCATCTCTTTTGAAACATGTCTTGTTCCCTCACGAGTTCACACCATGATGTGCTGCCTTGCGGTGAGGTCAGAGCCACAGGACCCACTGGGTGGGGTATGCTAGCTGGCTTCATGTCCCCTTTGCTGAAGGGCAGATGCGGGACTCAAGCAACACAAGAGAATGGGGTGCTTACGCTTGCGTAGGATTCTTTGTTACAGCCACTGGCATAATAGAGCCACACTAACATACTAACACACTACATACTAACACACTAACACACTACAGCCTTGTGAATTCCTAAAAGAAGAGAAAACCTCCTCAGTTGCTCGCATGCCGTATGCCAAAATACTGAACCATTCCTCTCCATTTTACCCACTGTCCAGAAAATAATCTTACCCACCATGGCTGGGTCTGCCCACGTCAATTAATCTCCCACAGGTTTGCTCAGGGTTTTGCCTTAACTACCAATTCTTCCTTCACATTCTTAAAGGCTCAGCCTTCCACTGTCAAACTGACACCTGTATCTAACTTGTTCGTGTGGTCTGGTGCCTCTTAAACTGTGAGTCCCAATAACTCATTTCTCTCTTTATAAGTTGGTCACCTTGGGTATTGGCTGTCATGACAGAAAGCTGACTAGCACCCCCAAACTAAGCACTAATGTCTGGACTTTGTCTTTTGGAGAGTTCTCTCTAGAATAAGATGCAGTGATAGGTATTCTGGTTCTTCAGCTTTTGCTTGTGACACAAACAGAGAGGTTGATTTATTTCTGCACAGACCAGAAAATAATTCTTATTTCCTTAAACAGTGATTGGTCCCAATTGGGCACGTGATCGAATCAGGCCAGTCAGAGGTCTCTTGGGAGTTAGGGTTTCCTTCTCAGAACTGGCTCACCAGGGTTTGCTTCCCCCTTAGAGACGGTGGGTAGGTGGCAGATAGAAAAGGAAACACCCACCGAGGAGCAGGACATGTCCGTGGAGAGTCAGCTCTTTCCTTGCCTTGGCTGTGGAGTGAATCAGCCCTTCTCTTCTCGCTCAGTTCAGTATGGGTTGCAAAGGAAAGAACACAACTCATTTTGTACCCTGCATTATGAAGTACTTTTGAGCTCTCAAGGCTAAAAATATACAGATAATTCTTACAGGAGCACATTTCATTTAGGGATCTAAAAGTAGGTTTAAACATGAAGCCTTGGGGAGGGGAAAAATATTCGACCTCGAGGCATTAAACTTTGTGGTAAGAAATGTTAAAAAAGATAGAAAGAGAATTTATGTGGATTTGGCGCAAGATATCAATTTAGCAAAGTGTTGATATCTCAGTTTCCAGGTTATCATTATTTATGGAATCAGATTTTATGGAGCAAAAGATGCAATAGATTTCAAAACTGTCCTCTCCAAATGGTTAATACCAGAGAATCCATGGGTCAACTATCAGGGGATTGCTTTTATATTGGTAATATAACTGATGCTTCCAGTATCTGGTCTGCCTCATCTACAGACGAAGATAAGTTCTGTCTTCATTAGCCTGTTAAAAACACAGAAGACCCCTGAATAAAGAGAGAGGAGAAGGCAAACTGCAGGGCTATCTCCCCTCTGTTCTATTTCTTTAGAAACAATATCAAGAACATTTCACTCACTATGTCCACCTCAAGAAACTGAGCTGATAAGCTACTACCATTAGGAATATTCTGGTCTTGTTGTCCCAATGCCATAGCAAGTAGACAATAGGCGCTTATACATGGAAGGTGACGATTTTGGGATAAAGCAACACAAATTCATACCTGTATGAAATGCCTGAGAGTCTTCTCTTGCAAAAGGTACAGGCGAGGTACAGACCTGGCATTATGTGTATTTTAGGCTTATAGGGATGTCTGGTTGCTGTACATATTACTTAAAATAAACACATGCTATAGATGTTACTTAAACCATGTCTGAGGCTGTGGACTATAGTTTAGTGATGGAGCACTTGGCCAGAATACTGAAGCCCTGGGTATGATTGCAAATGGATACACACACACAGACACACAGATACACACACACACACACAGACACACCCCCAGATATGCACACACACACACACAGACATACACACACACACACACACACACACAGACACAGAGAAGAGAGAGAGAGGGAGAGAGAGAGAAAGAAAGAGAGAGAATTAAGGGATAGGAACATGCGTAAGAATATGTAGAGTGGCATCCATTCAGATGGATCATATCTTGAAAACAGGCTTTGATAGTTGTCTACCATGGAACCTTTATCTTACTATATAGACAGGATCTTGGCACATGTGTAGATACAATCTCACATCTCTATTTAAATCAACCTTCCTGGGGTGAGTCTTAGGCATTAGAATTTCTCAAAAATTCCCCAAATCATTTTAAATTTTAGTCAGCTGGTTGAAAGACACTGAATTGGTTCTTAGACGGGGAGATACCCTGCCTTTCAATGTGAGTTTCTTGCTTATTTCTATTACGGTAACTTGGATACATATCTAATATTTCTAACTAATCTGCCAGATAGTTTGCCTGCTTTATCTAAGCAAATTTGCTCATTTTCACCTTAATACATAAGACAAAGGCCCAGGCCTTTGTGGAAACATCCTCAGAAACTAGACCATAACTGTCGCTCATCTTTATAGTTACAGATGCAACTCTTAGACCCGGTGAGTAGTCTTGGAGGATGTAGTTGTCTCAAGCTGTAAGTAATGAGCCATTTATCCTTCTGCAACTCAAAGAGGGGGGAAAGGGAAATGAAAAAAAAGTTCAGTCTACCAGGTGTTTCTCAGACAAGCCACAGGTCTCAAACAAAACACTAAGCTAAAAGAGTGGATTGTTGGGAGATTCTCATATGTGTCTTAGTCACTTTGTAAACTTTGTTTTAGATGCTTAATTATGTGCTTGAGCAGCAGAGAAGGAGAATTTGATCATCTAGAGTGGGAAAGGGATGTCGGCATTCTTTTCCTTAGCAAAGTCTCCATTTAAAAATAGTTGCGCAGTGATGCTAGTTTCTCAACGTTGTTTTAAAAGCCTTAAGATGGTTCTGTCTTCAAATAAAGACACGTTAAATTCTAAAACACATGGCATTATCAAGAAACAAGAAGGCAAACATTCACCTAAGATTCAAACAGGTTAGGAATGTTAATAGGCAGCAGAAACGTGTCTTAATTTATCTCAAGCGTTATACGTCTTTTGCGACTCAAATGGTGGGAAACTGCACCTGTGGGTCATGATTTTTGGAAGCTGTTTTGTTTCCTCAGGAGTCTAGACAGATTTCTTATCTTTAATAGAATAATTACGTTCCTGTGGACTTGGACAAATTTCATATCTTCAATAGAATGATTGAGGTCCCAGGGAGTTGGGGTTCATAGTAATTGCGTGCTGAGTTATGAAGGAGCCAGGCATGCAGCAGCCCGTGTGGAGCTCTTACAGAGCAAGGAAGACCAGACAGCAGTGAGGAGGCGGCGCGGGCCCTTGCTTTGGTGGGGATGTGAGCTCTGTTCAGCTGTATATGTAACTCTGGAGAGACAAACTCTGGCGATGCTCCCCCACCCCCAGGGAGGAAATCGGTGGTCAGCGCTGGAAGGTGGCATCCAGTGAGAACATTCACTTAATGACTTTGACCTCAGGTGGTTCCCCTTTCAGGAAATCCCCAGGTGGATGCTTCGTGCTTCAGTCTGGTTCTAGCGCCTTCCTTACCCTTGCTTAGTCCATCTTCGTAATAACTCTTTAAGGTAGCTGCACTTAGGAAACCGGCCTATCCGAGGGGCTCAGTGACTGAACACTTTCCTAGCATGTGTGTGGCCCTGGGTCCATCCCTAGCAACACACATGCGCACATGTGCACACAAACACACACACACAGAGACATATACATACACGAACTCAGACATACACACTAGCTCAAACACACTCCCCCACACAAACACACTCAGAGACATACCAATGCACACAAATTAGAAGATATACACACTAACTTAAACACACACATACACACATACACAAACATACACATAGGCATATACATACACAAACTCAAACAGGCATACACACTAGCTCAAACACACTCCCACACACAAACATAGTCGGAGATATACAAATGCACACAAACTCAGAAGACATACACACTAACTTAAACACACAGCACACATACACAAATACACACACACAGAGGCATATACATACACACAAATTCAAACAGACATACTAATTCAAACACACTCTCACACACAAACATAGTCAGAGACATACAAAGGCACACAAACTCAGAAGACATACACACTAACTTAAACACACAGTACACACACACAAATACACACACACAGGCATACACACTAGCTCAAACACACTCCCACACACAAACACACTCAGACACATATACACATGTACACAAACTTAGAAGACATACACACTAGCTCAAACACACACAGGCACACATACACAAATACATGCATAGCTATACACATATACAAACATACATACTAACTCAAACACATACATGAACACACACAAATACACACACAGACTACATACACACACACGCACATTGCTTTCCATTAAGTTTTTGACGTTCTTGTGATTGTCTCTTTTATGATGTTTCCTAAATTGCCCTTTATAAAATAAGAGATAAAGTCAACAGTGTGCACATAAAAATAGAAAATAATGCTTACCTGAGCAATAAAAGAGAAAGGAAGCAAGGACTTTTAAATGGGTAGTAAAATCTGAATTAAAATGAAAAGATAAGCACAAAGGGTCGGAAACGATCAGTGAAAAGCAGACGAAGTCAAGAGAAGGCAAACAATAATCTCCATATGAGTCAAATATTGAAACTGGACCCTCGTGGAAAATGGCTAAAATATGCAAATGGGCGAAGTTAACGAAAACAGAAAATAATCTCAGAGTCTGGGAAATTGAAAGCTCGAAAGTCTCTCAATCGCAAGAAAAGAGAGGAAAGGTAAAGAGAGTCCATTTCAAGTGGGAATGCATTACAGACCGTCTCACTAACATCACCCGGTGTGGCAGTGCCGGCCTGCTTGCCCCCATCCCACTAGGGCTTTGGGAAAGGGTCCCCTGGGGAGAGGCTTTTCCCAAGCTCAGCTTCTACCTGCCAATGGCAAAAGGGGATTGACTATGTTCCCAGGGGCCTTGATCATGTGGTTCCTGATAGGGCCCATTTTTCTCATTGAAAAAAACCTAGTGTGACCCCAAAAGCCCAGACCAGAGAGAGCAGCCTCCTGCCGGATGAGCTCAAGCAGCACAAGAAAAAAAACTTCCTGATCAATTCTCACTTTTTCACCACACCGTATTCATTCTCCTTAGAGGTGATCTGGGCTCAGAGTCACCATTGGGTTTATTCTAAGCATTGGATCACAAACTGTTTTTAAACACAGGTAATTCCAGATATGTCCAGAAGAGGGCGCAGGAAAACACAATGGAGCCCAGTAATAAGAAATCCAAGCTTGCTTTCTTCTTCCTCCTCTCCTCCTCCTCCTCTTCCCCCCTTCCCCTCCTCTTCCTCTCCCCACCCTTCTCCTCCTCTCTCCCCCTCCTTCTTCTGTTTTAACCTACTGGTTAATTACTTTAATGCCTGAATATCACGAATACTTGCAAGTCTCTACATAGAGACACATCTTGCTATTATGATAGTTCTATTCATTCAAATTACGTGAACCATATTACCTGTAAAAATTACTTCTAACGGTAACAAGTAGTAGTGTCTTTTGGGCTTTGTTTGTTTGTTTTAAATACTGTATTGCCTATAAGATGAAACGTCCTCATGACATCACCGCATTGAAACATAAAACCACAGTGCACTTACTCAGTTAGAATGAATTCATCTGAAATTAGGATAGACACAGACAGATTAGGTGATTCCAGTGTAATAAGCGTAAGGTAGAGAACAGAGGCTTTCAATATCGAGGAAGTGCGAACAGTCCGTGGTGGGGACTTCTGGGGACTCGTTACTGGAAAGGCTGTGGATGGGGAGGTGCAGGCAAAGCGGGGGGTGGGCTGATTCTGCTGGCGAGCTGTATATCAGACCCACCTCTCAGCATGTGCGAAGGCCTTATGGTGAGACACAGCAAGGAACCCTGTGTGTGTGGGGGGGACTGTAAGCCTTGTGTCCAGTCCAGCACAGAGGAAGCTGGATAGCATGGAAGGTTGAGAAGGCAGTTTTTAAGTACAGGGAACCTTCCAGAACATATGCTAAGGGGTTCGCATCCTGGAAGTGAAGAGATATCCTGAAAGCCAGGAAGGCAGCAGCTGAGAGCAGTCCCCCATGCTACGTGGTGCCGGACTTAACCACAGCAGAGTGTAAAGACGCAGTTGCTGCAGGAGAATCACTGGAGTCGAAATGGAGCTTTGCAAATCGACAGCTCATAGCTTGGGGTGCAAACGGGTAGACCCCCAATGGGAAGAGAAGCTCCAAAGAAAAAGAGCGAGGGGTGGGGATGGGGTGGTCCAGGGCAGAGCTGTGCATAATGACAAGGTTTCAATGAGCAGAAAAAGGAACTAAGAACATCCAGAGAAGTGGGGGGGGGGGCTCAGCAGAATGTGGAGGCTTGAAACCAAAGAAAACACACACACACACACACACACACACACACACACACACACACGTCCAAGCGCTAAGTGCTGCCTCCCACAGATCTTATGGAATACATTTTCAAAGAAAGACGCGGTGGGGCATTTCCGGCAGGGAGGGTTTAGTGGCAGGGCAGAGACTCCAGGCAGACTGAGGATCTGGGTGAAAGGAGGAAACCAGTGAACCCGCCGGGAGTAGGAAGCATGTACACGCGTCATGTGTGTGTACGTCTGTCTGTGCCCGGCAAGCCAGGCGTAGTCTGTGTGTGACAGAGACATGCAGGAATGACGGAGGCTCTGTGTTGCAGCGTGAACCGGATGGAACAGGTGTGATGTCCCAGAAACAGCGAGTCAGAGACAGAGGGGGTGGGGGGCGGGGAAGTGAGAAACCCCCTAGGAGGCAGGATGGGGGCACCCAAGACCTAGCAAGAAGGGACGACCCTCTTGCATGGCAGCAATGGGTAAGTCCAGGGGATCCTCTTACCGAGAGCCCCGAATATAAGGGCTGTGACCCTCAGACACCCATGTGTCCCATGTCATGACAGGACACAGAAACCAGAGTGACCCTGCTTCATGCGCAATATGCTATCCAAGTCGACGTTACATTAGAAAATAAGGGATATGATCATCTTGATTTAAGAACTGTTTCCTCTGACCCACTTTCCAGGCCTGACTCGCGATTTGCGATCTGGGTTCAAGAAGGTGCGCTGGGGAGTTAAACTTCGCCCCCAAGGAGGTGCCTCAAGAACACTAGCTCCGGGCATGGAATTCTCCTCTGGGCACTTTGCAGACCCGCTCACCCTCGCAAAACAGAGGCTAAAAATGCAGGAAGCCACTTAAGGACAAGGGTGGTCCTTGCAGATCAAAACCAACTGTGTAGGGAGAGAGACAGAAGGAACTGTCGATCCACTGTGATTTTCTAAAGGAGACATTTTCTTCCCCAGAGAAATATGTTCAGAACTCTTTCCAGCATCACCGAGGAGTGAGTGGGCCTCTGCTGATGGATTTTATTTTTAGCTACAATCTCTTAGGAGCTGGGACCACATCCAAACTCCTTATTTCATGTTTTTCATCCCATGGGACAGTTTGCTATTTTGACCCCATGGGAAGCCCTTGTCTAGAAAGTCTCTCTCTCTCTCTCTCTCTCTCTCTCTCTCTCTCTCTCTCTCACACACACACACACACACACACACACATACATGCACACACTATACAATTACTGGTATCACTACTATTGTGTTTTGAGCTGTTATCAAGTAAAAGGGGGTCATTTGAAAAACAACAACAACATGATACTGTAGCAGTCAATTTGATGACCAGGATGACTACTAAGCAACTGGCGGACAGGTAGCATATACTATCTAGACACGCTGGAGAGAGGACTCAGGTATCAGACTGAGTGGTAGTAGGTTTGTTTCACTATTCAGAAAGGTGCATAATCTAAAACTCACAAGTTATTTATTTGTGGAGATTTCCATGAAATATATTTGGGCTACGTTTGACCCCGGGTAAGTGCAAGATTTCTGCAAGGGTGAGAGCCACACACAAATATAAGCTTAGAACCTCTGGGACCTGGGGGCCAGGCACCCCTGGCTCTGAATCAGTTCCCCTGGAAATTCTAGCTTATAGAAAGCTCAAGGCTCGTCCTGGAGAAGCTCTGATGAGGATGCTGCTGGTCTGATTTCGTTCTGATGGGTAAAACTTGAGGATGTGCGGCTGGATTATCCTGTTCAGAAAACAGCTGTCACTCTTGCTCGGCTGGTCTTCTGGACGTTCTACAGGATGGATGGCCATCGACGTCCAGCAAAACTCATAAGCTCTGTTCTTGGTACATAGCAGAACAGATAAGGAGATCAGTGTCATATTTTGTGATCAAGTCTCAGGAGAAAAAACATTTTCGGAGGCAGATTTACTGTGGCTCACAGTGTATGGGTGGGGCTCCAACTCACCACAGTGGCAGGAGGACCAGAGGGGTATGAATGTATGTCTGGGATGCTCCCACCTCCTTACAGAAAAACAGAGAGTGGGCAAGAAATGAGGCTGAGTGACTAAATGTCAAGCCCACCCCCCAGTGAGCTACCTCCTCCAATGAGGGTCTACTTTCTGAAGGTTCCACAAGCTTCTCAGAACAGCACCTCCAGCTCCAGATGAAGCAATCACACACCACCCATGAGGACCATTTTAGATCTAAACCATACTGAAATTCATGTGCTTACATTCTGGGCAAAATATTACAGATATTACAAGTAATTATGCAGATTGACCCACTTACATTCCTTTATTTAATAAGAACCACATGTGTGCCAAATAATGGTCTATGCTCCAAACAATACTATTCCAAACAATACAGGAACATTAACATTAAAAAACAGGATGGTTGAGAATAGTATGCATATTATTTTTCTAATGTGCATGCGTTAAAACAGGAGAGGTTATGAAAATCTTGATAAAAATAATTGCACTGTGTGATAGTCTTGAAGCTTTTTTCCCTAGACTGGGCGTTTATTACTTACACAATACAGAGTGTGATGATTTGTTATTACATCCTGCCTTACACGTGTCCCAGAACTCAAGTGGAAGCACGGTAAGTGATGGGCATGTAGCAGGACTTGCATAGCACTGACATGACTAGAGGTGACAATGTGGCTGGGCAGAAGTATCAGTGAATGATGTGCAAATTATAAACCTTTAGCTTTGGCATGAGAAACAAGTCTGACCACAGAGGCTCAAAGTGCAGTAAATAGCAATTAAGCTAACACTCCTAGGCTTCTCTAGACCATAACTTTTTTTAATCAATTTAGCTTTTTTTTAATGTACATGGGTTTGCAATATTACAACCCTGAAAAGCGCTTGTTGAAATAAAGATAGAATTAGAGAATTTACAAATTTACACTTGGGCAGAATCAGTCACATCAATGCTAAAAGGAGCCACCAGGTGGCGATACAGATTAAAAAGAGAACGTAAAAGGTGACACACAGACCCTCAGATCAGCTATTTGTTCTCTAAGTTCCTTGAGATGAAGGAATTGGCAGACATATTAGTGATATTTTCCCTCTCTTGCCCTGGGGAGGCGAGGGGGATGGCAGTGGCTTCATGGAAACACAGGTGGAATTCTGGAATCTTCTCTCCCTTGAACCACAAGGCTGCTTTGCTGGGTAAGGAGGGCTGTGTGTAATGTTGTAGCATAGTCTGACGTGCTGGAGCCTGAGCCAACCTGAGCTCTTTGTTCAGGGGAAGAGACCTTCCGACGTTGGAAGGTCCAGCTTTGCCTTCAGTCAGTTCGAGAATGGGAAAAAGGGGGCTGACAGATTGGTTGAAAAATAATTAATTATGTCGTCATCATGAAGACAGAGGCCAGGGGTAGAGCAGGTTACAGGAGAGGAGGAGGGGGCTCCCTCCTCCCCGGGAAATGGATCCTCCTTAGGAAATGGCTATTTACTTTAACATAAGAGATGAAGGCTTACATTAGAATAATTCAAATGCCAAAAATTTTTTTTATAACTTTCATAAGAAAACCAAGTAAAATAAGGAAAATGATTCTTTACAAGCTTTTACTCCAAGGACTGAGGATCAGAATTCCACTGGCCATTCAAGAAATAGTCCCTGAGGGGTTGGGGAGACAGATCTGTGGGTGAAGTATTTGCTGTGCTAGCATGCTTGACTTGAACTCAGAGCCTCAATGTAAAAGCCAGACACAGTGTGTGTGTCTATGCCCAGTACTGGGAGCTAGTGACAGGCAGGTCCCTGGGGTCTGCTGACCAGCAGAACCAGCTGACTGGTGATTTCCAGGATTAGTGAGAGAGACCCTGTCTCAAAGGACAAGATTGTAAGTGATTAGTTAAGATGTCCCAACACCAACATCTGGTGTCTATGTGCAAATGCATGATAGATGAGCCCACGTGTATACTTCTTTCTTGTATACCTCCCTCCCTCCCCCCTTTCCCTCCCTCTTTTCTTCCCTCTTCCCCTCTTTCTATATCTCAGGTGTAGATCTCTCAAATGTCTATACTTCTCTCTCATCTGTATGTCTTCTCTCTTACTCACACATCTTGTATGCACAGCACTCTCTCTCTCTCTCTCTCTCTCTCTCTCTCTCTCTCTCTCTCTATCACCACCAAGGAAACATTAACTGAATATCCGCTGTGCTAAGGATTCCTGTGAGCCGCTTAGATACATCAACGAACAAAATGTCGAGAAGACACGTTGTCGCATGAAACCTTTGCAGGGAGGGACAAAGGGAGGTGGGAACGGAGAGTCGATGTGCAAACATACACTTATGACAGAAGTGTCAATCCTGCTGTTTGTTCTGTTGTATGGACGGAGGGAAATCATTCCATTGTGCAAAAGGTGGCTACCATTGACCAGGATGCAGTGCGGGTTTCAGAACAGCTAACGAGAGGATCCTGAACATTCTCTCCACAACAAAGGCCAGAGGCCTGCGGAGCTGGATGCACTAATTACCCTGATTTGATGATTACACAATGTGCGCATGTATCAGCACAACAGATGATGGCCCTTACAGACGCACAGTTATTATACGGCAATTAAAAGGAAACAAAGTAAAAATATAATCGCCCAATTATTAAGAGGTTAAAAGATAGCACAAAGCTTCTGAGAAAGGAATAAGGAGAAGGTCTGTCGCTTCGTCCCCTGGATGAGGGGTGGGCGGCTTTCATTTTTTCAAAGCTAAAGCCAGGTCTGCGTGCGTGATGGAGTGGACAGAGGACATTAAACGGATGGGTGTTTCTGTCGGGGAGGGTCACTGGGGACAAAGGGGAGAAGGAAGGAAGGCAGAGTGTAGACTTTGGGATGAGGATGAGCTTGTGTTCAGTTGCCGGGAGGCCCAACAGACTAGGGAGACGGACACAGACGCATTAATGGACCCAGGACTTAGCAGCAGTGGGTGGTGTTCTTGTCTTTTCTGAATGAAATCAGAGTCGCTTTCCGACGTGCAAGCAGAGGCAGTGAGAACCTTCTAGACAGAAGAGGATGCGCTGATAGGCTGTGATGATGTGTCTTGTGGCAGAGCGGGATGGAGGCTGCCTGTTAGAACCCTGGCAAGATGGGCCTGGTAGAAGGCATTTAGCAAGTCACAGGTGGGCTTGTGTGTCTACAAGATCTCAGCAGCCCGGGCAGGCCTGGACGCTCTCAAATCATGGAGTGACACAGCTCTATGCAAACTAATATTTGCTCTTCATGAATGGCCCAGTCTGACACTTAGATTCTAATTTACTTAGGGAGCCCGACTACTAACTAATCCTTTTCTGTCTCTTCTCTATCCACCTCCCACAATGCATCGCTGTGGAGCTAACAGGTAAGTCATTCAAGGGTCTGGGGAGGTGGCTCATCTGGTAACGATGTGCCTATTGTGCAAATGTAGGACCTGAGTTCAAATGTTCGGCACAGTCCGCTGTGCATGGTTAATGCTAGTGTCAGTGAGACATACAGGATCGTCTCTAAAGCTCACTGGACGGCCAGCCTGCTGGACATTGTAGCCGCAGGTTCCGTGAGAAATCACCTTTCGAGAAAATAAGTTGGAGAGCGAATAGGGTAGACACCTGATATTGACTGCTAATATCTACACACACGCACACACACCTGCATGGACTCACATACAAATGTATACCCACACTCCTACACATGCACAACATTACAAACAAAAAATCAGCTGCTTTGGTTAGTCTCTGGGGTTTAACCTTATCTCCTTGTCTCAAGTTACTCATCTGTAACATGGGCACAATACTCCTCCTCTGAGAAGTGATCCCAGCATTCCCAGGGACCACAGCAGACAAGTGTTCAGAGAGAATTCTCGGAGGATAAAGTTATCACTGAAGCACTTTGATACTAACAGTGACTTACTTTACATGCTTTCCTCGCTTTCAGGAGTGTGAAAATCCAGCATTTGAAGGTCTTCATTTTATTTTTACTTGTGTGTGTGTGTGTGTGTGTGTGTGTGTGTATCACAGGATACTGTGTGTCCCTGTGGAGGCCCAAGGGTGACTTCAAGAATCATCCTGGATTGCTTCTACCTCCTTTTTGCCCAGGCTCTGCCTTCCAGAGCCGTTAGAAATGCAGGCTGCCCCCATTTCCGCCTGAGGTCTTTACATGGGATCTGGGATCTGAACTCAGGTCCTTCTGCTTGCAAGGCAGAGTCCTACCCTCTGAGCCATCTCTTCAGCCCCATTTGAAGATCTTAAGCTGATGCATCTGAAATAGACAAGAATTTTTAACCGGAGGATGATGTGCGCTTGTGGGTTGCTTTAGCAGATGGCAGTAGGTGGTGGTACCGAGACCTCCAAGCCGAGTTAGAGCATCTAGAATGCTTTCTTGGACAAGGATTGATTGGTTAGTGTTTTATGAAGTAGGGTCTCACTGTGTAGCCCAGGCTGGCCTGGGACTCACTACATTTCCCCCTCCTCAGTCACCCAAGCGTTGGGATTATAGGTGTGAGCTCTGTGCAGACCTTTAAAGGATCTGTTGTCCCCCTGTGGATGGTGGAGACAGGACAGTGTTCAGCAGGAACAACGCCACCCACAAGTGTGTCCTTGCAAGGGACCCGTCCAGACTCTCTCCTTCTGGCGAGCTGACTCAACCAAATCAGAGGAGCGGGCAGGAGACAGGTGAGAAAGTCCCCCGCAGCGTGGCCAAAGCCAGGGTACCGTTTCAATTTCACAGTGCAATTAGGAGGCTGAGCCTCAACACCCCCCCCTGCAGTTCTAAGTCAGATCACAGGAGTTTTTCTGATCAAAGGCACCAGGAAGAGGTAAAGAGTGACCAGCTCGTTGGCATCTTTGAAAAGCCTTCAGGGGATTCGGACATGTGACCTCAAGTAAACCTCCTCCAAAGTTTTCTTCAGCAGCACAGAGGAATATGGGGACATGTGGGAAGGACAGAAGAAAACCACCTTGAAATCAGGGCTGCTTGCAGAGGATGCACAGGGGTCCTGGGGTGGGGGTGGGGGACTTTCCAATATTCCCCAGAGGCATGTGGCATCTTTGCTCCAGGTTACGCACAGAAACAAACATCAATGTCATCCTTAGAGACGCCCTGTCTTGGGGTGGGTTACCGAGACCAGACCAGGTACAGAGGTGAGGTTCCTGTGAGCCTGCGAGATGCGATGTCCCATGTCCGCTGGTCCTGTAGGTATCAGGACCGATCCCATGAAACATGGCGCGCCTCCTAGGATATGTCAAACCAGCCTTTCCTTACTTGCTATCTTTCTTCAAATCTGAGTTACTTGAGAGCAGGGATTGTGTGTGTGTGTGTGTGTGTGTGTGTGTGTGTGTGTGAAATGGCACAATAAATGATCTGGGGTATTTAATAAATAAGTGAATGAATAAATGATGTATTAGATTCAATGACGATTTTGATGCATAAGAAATCATAAGGGGGATTCCTTTAGGTTTCCTGCTCCATCCTGTCTATGTCTGCTTCTCTCCCTTTTCTCTCTGACTTCACGTCATCTCTTCTCTTCCAATACTCTCCCATCTTAAGGCTAACCTGTGGTTCCTTTGCCCATTAAGTCCTCAGCTTTAATAAAACTTGCATTTCTTAAGTCTCGAAGCAACCAATTCAGCAGCAACAAACTGATTCTGCTATTGTTTGAAACAAACTGCAACGCTCACTGCTGCGTGATTTTGATCACTCGAATGAATGCCTGTGCCTCTGTCCACATTTACAGAAAAGGAACGGACATGAGATAACATTCCATAAGGCTTGCTAGACACCGCAGTTTGGCAGATACAGGAGAATAAAAGTGTGTAGAGTAATCCCTGCCCTTATACAGTTAGATCTCATTGGGAATGTGTGCGCATGCACCTGCAAGCTTGCTCGTGAGCATGCATGTGGAGGGAGCACCTGCCTGGCAGATGAAGACATGCATAGATCCTGTAATCTTACAAGACGGTTGCTCAGGAGGCCGAAAAA
The DNA here is from genome assembly GCA_023101885.1 of Typhlomys cinereus. Classification (NCBI taxonomy): domain Eukaryota; kingdom Metazoa; phylum Chordata; class Mammalia; order Rodentia; family Platacanthomyidae; genus Typhlomys; species Typhlomys cinereus. The sequence continues at coordinate 2,817,145 of JALPQD010000105.1, read as the reverse complement.
CTGGCTGTAGGGAGGAGCATGGCCAGATGTGGGAGGAATCAAGAGAGCAGGAGAAGACAGGAAGCAGGAGAAGGGAGTGGGGCGTGAACGGCGGCCGAGGCTGCATTACCCCATCTCCCGCCTGCTCCAGCTGCAAGGGAGATGTGGGTACAGAGACCCAGGCCATCCTGAGAGTGTGGGACTGTTGAGAGCTCTCGTCTCTCGAATCTGCAGTTGGGTGCACTTTTTTATTTTTCTGCTGCTGTTTTTTCTTAGCACAAGGCTGGCATTCTTTCTAGGTATCTGGGAGAGCGCGCCATGGAGAAGACTCTATGGGGTGGTGGTAGAGTGAGTCCTTTTGTCCAACTCTGCTCCACAATCCCCAATTTATCTTGTGAGCATTCTTCCCCGCTTCCCCACGGTCACAGTCAGGCACAGGTGTCAACCTGACAATTGAGGGTTTGAGCTCTGGGCACATTTGTAGAGAATTAGTGGTTGAGTTGAGCCCAGAGCAAACCTGCAGGAGATTGTCTGGCTGATGGGGAAGGATCGTCCCTCTCTCAGCCGTTATGTAGAGATGGTGTGGCCAGTTCCCTTGGCCCTGGTGCTGGTGTGAGCTCTTCTGCTAAAATGGAGAAACTGTAACTAGGAATCTTAAGAGAAAATAAACCCCTTTAAGTTCCCTTAAGCCGTTTGATGGTGATTTATCAGCAACCATCAAGGCAAACTGCTACACCTGCCCCTTCCGCCACCTTGCTGCTGACAGTGTGTGTGTGTGTGTGTGTGTGTGTGTGTGTGTATGTGTGTGTGTGTGTGTGTGTGTCCTACCCCTGAGCAGCCCCTCCTCGAGGGCAGGTCACATGTCTCCTGCTGGGTCACTGTCTTCAGAAGCAGGTCCCTCAAGGCCTGTGTGGCAGGCTGTTGGGACCCCATTAATCACCTCTACTGGGGTGTGCAGGGAGCTGTCGTGTTACCTGTGCAGCGATGAATCACTTTCAAATACCACAAGCTCAGCCGATGCTCATTGGACACGTGCTGCTGCTAAGTGCTGCACGGGACTCTGCTTTTCTGCTGACCCCCCCAAAACCTCACAAGGAAAGCGCCCTCTTCTCGCAACAGCTAAGGCTTTGCTGGGACCACCCAGCGTGCCCACCCCACGGCGATGACAGTCTTCATGGGTCTCTCTTTTCAAAACTCATGCACGAATCATTTTCACCTTTCTCTGATTATCTTCCCGTTCTGCTTTGGAGGCCCCGGTTCTAGAATACACTGGAAGCAGACGAAACCATTCCTTCCCACACCGTGAAGACTTAGCATTTCATTTTTGGTCTTTCACTAGGTCATTTCCTGACTTTGCAGTCAGAGTCATGTGGCTTGGAGATTGTTTGTGGGTCCGATCCGTCTGTCCCACCTCTTCTTGGGGATAGAGAGTCTCTTCTTGCTGTTTGCCTCTTTCTGAGTCTCCCATTCTCTCTCTCTTTTCATGCCTAGTTCTCTCCTGTCTAGGACTTCTTCCCTTCTGTATTGTGCCCCTTCAACTACAGCCCTACTATCAACTATGTTCCCCATATAGTTGGCTTCTGGGGACAGTAGTGTTTCCTTCCCTTCTCCCGCATGTCCTTTTCACTTTGGGTGTGTTCTCCTGCACAGCGAAGGTCCAGCCCTGAGTCACTCATCCTGACCGCCTCACTTTTCTCCATGACACTGTTAGTTTCCGATCATTCGGACTTTTTGTTTAATATATCTTCAATCGAAGTTCATTTTGTATCACCACAGTGTAATATGTGAGGCTCAGGACATCACAGACAATACAGGTTTACTGGGCACATGACTCTAGTGTCTTAAAAGCTTTAAGCAGCAAAGTGTCTAGTGAGGGAACCCCCCCCCACGTACACAAGCTGACAGTAAGGTGGAAAAGAATGGCTTTGTGCAGAAGTGGGCTGGCATAGAGGCTTCTTTGTGTTATAATAACCTCATAAAAACTACACTGATCCCTTCTGAAAGTGGAATCCCTCCCCCACTCTCATCATACCCCACACTTGATACCTTCCGTGATGACCTACGTCTTCAAGGTCCCAACACATCTCAGACCCTCTCCTCTGGGAATCAATCTTCTTGCATGTGAACCTTTGGGGGGGGTCGCACCACCTCTAAACGGTATCACAGAGGGATCTTTGGTATCATTTGGGTCCTGGTTCTCTTTCTATCTCACCACTAACATTTCTCTTCTTTTTTTCCCTCCTACTTACAAAGGGTTGCACCTCGAACCTTTGCTTTCTCTCTTCTTCCCTCTGTTTACAGCCAAAATCACTGATTCTATTATTCACCTATTTACACACATTTATATGTTCTTGGCATCTCAAAGTGCTGATTCCATTGGACAGGAAGTACCGAGTCTTGCTGCACCCAGGTGTGGAGCTTAGCTACAGTGGGGACCACGCCTAGCCCTGCCTGCCCAGAGCTCCCATTTTCCTGGGCATGTGGGGAGCGGTGAAGAAACAGGTCAATGAACTTGTGAATGATGGGGGTCAGCACCTTGTCTCACACAGGGTGGTCAGGGATGGAACCTGTGAGGAAGGGACACTTCTCTGAAGAACCAGAAAGACACAGCCATATGTGTGAGGAAGACCATGTGTGTTGTTACTGTCGGTCATGGTTTGAAATGTGTTCCCCATAGTCTCATGTGTTTCGAAAGGTCATGTCACCTTGAGAGGTGGAGCCTTGTTGGAGGAAGGCAGTCACAAAGGGTGGGTCTTGAGGTGGATTAGTCCCACCCTAACTCCAGAAGTCTGTCTTTTGGAGAAGCAGTCTGGTAGCTCTCAGCCTCTCAGATGGGTGTGACTTAGCTTGTCTCCTGCTTTGGCCAGCCAGCCATGCCACCTCTGCCATGAAAGACTGTTATCTCCCCTCTGGAACCGTAAACTGAATAAAATTCCCTTTCTCCCTCAAGTTGCTTGGCTTTGGGTGCTCTCTCACAGCAATAGTTAAGAGTAACCATTACACTGTCCATGTTTCCAACATCAGGACCGAACGTCATGCTTTTTGCAAAGGGCTCTCCATCTCTGTTTCCTTTGGCCGACTAGCTATTATTCCTATTACTGTTCCTTCACTGATAGCTCCTCTTGATCCAGGGTCAATAGTCTCACAATAGTTGCCATAGTTACAATATGAGTCCCTCCCCTACCCCTCCATCAACAGTGTTGGGAGGTAGTGGGATCCTTAAGAAGCTTCTAGGTCTTGAGAGAGCTCTCATGAAGGGACTGATGCTGTTTCGGTGGATTGTGCATGAGCTTATTCTCCTGGGACTGCATGGCTTACCACAACAGTAAGCTGTTATAAAGCTCAAGTTTTCACTCAAAACAGCGCGGGTCCCTCACCAGGGATTTCCTGCATCTAAAACTGCGCCCCTAAATAAACTCTTTCCTTTACAAATTACTTGGTTTCAGGGTACTCAAATGTAGCAAGAGCAAGCAAGCGAAACACTGGCTCTCCTTTCTATCTTCTCTGCATCTTGCATTTCCAGTACAGGCTATATACAAAGGGTGGAGTCGCTCACCTTGTGCCTTTGCACTCTTCCTTAAGTGTGCTGGGAAAAATCCTAGCTGTCCTTCTTCCTCCCTCTCCAGCACTTCCATGCAGCCCTGGGGAGGGCTGTGCCTGCTTCCCTTGCCCTGTCCTTACCTGCGTAGCTCCTCCCCAAGGGCGTGGCTACACTGACTATACTTTACTCTGGGTCCTGTGCTTGGCCCTTGACTCACGCTCTGTAAATCTCACTTGCTACCTTCAGATTCAGATGTGGAAACTTGGGCTTGAGGTCTTTTCAAGTCAATGGCCTGTACTTTGCTTCAAATTTCCTTTTGAATCAAAGCTCTCCCATCTCTTAGGTTGGGTCCTGGCCCTGGGAATCAGTAAGTCTGTCTGGTTTGTTTCCTGTTACGTGGTCTCACACCGGCCTCTGTATCTGCAGAGTCTTTTTCTGCTCCTTTATCCAAATCTTGCTGATCTGTTCTCTTTAGCCATGTGCTGTCTTTGCCTAGAACATGAAAACCCACCTGACATAATGCATGGCTCAGGTGCACAGAAATGTCTTCAATGTACAGGCTTTTTAGAGGCAATCCTGCCTCTAGCTGGCCTGGGTGATTCAACGTGTGGATTTTTGAAACAATGTTGGGGTTTGAATCTCAATTATATCCTAGGTTGTCTTGTGATTTCTAGCATATTATTTCATCATGTACAAAACAGAATTGGCGGCAATGATACTGACTTCCTAGGGATTAAATAGCTGAGTTTATTTGGGCTGTGGTAAGCCTGGGTGATAATAAATATTCAGTGCATATGAATGCTTTTCATTCCACCCTAGCATGGCATTTTGGGAATAATATGGCCTCAAGGACAACCCTTTCGATAGACATCTGGTCAGATCAATAAATGGACCCTTGGCAGTAGCACTCATCCAGTTACTATAAAGGATAGAAGATGGCATCCATGAATGAGCAAAAGGGTCACTGTGGATCTGATTGGTCCCTTTCATTATTTGGGCAAGAGATATCATGTTGGAGGGCGGGGTGTGGAACCCAATTGACCAGGTTGGATCTCCACACTTTGCCCGCTGAATAGCTTGTTCTTACCATCTGCAAAATGCAGGCACCTATGTCACTGTGTCATGGGGTGCAGTGGTCTGTGTGAGGGTCCCAAGAGATTGGGAGCTGCAAACCCAACTACCACGAGCAAGTGATGTCGTCCTTGGGGCAACCGTGGTGTCCTTGGGCTGCTCCCACATCGAGACTCTGATAGGGGCACAGAGGTTCAGAGGGAGGGGGCATGGATCGGGTTTAAAAGAAGTCAGGAGGAAGGAAAGGTAGCACAGCCTGAGGCTTCTGGAAGATTCTATGCACTCTATGAACGTGGGAATGAGGCGAAGAAAAAAAGCCAAGGAGGCTCCTAGGCTTCCCTGGTGGCCTGGTTGATGAGGCTTCCCTGCCTGGTGTGAGCCCGCGGCTGGACACAGATGCCTCTGTTCTATGCTCACCCTTTTTCTCAATATCCACATACAACAAGCAAAACGCCCCTGTGCTCTTTATAGAGAACTTCATCCCCTGTCAGGTGTGTGTGCCTCCCCCCCACCTTCCCTTCTGCCTCTGCCATGGTTTAAAATCATTTCTAGCTCAGATGACATCACAGTCCCCCCACAGCCTCCTTGATCTCTAGTCATGACCTCTGACCTCCTCCCTAGACTCTGTAGCGTTAGCTTGTTTGAACGGCATGGTGCATACATGAACTGGATTCAAATATTGAAGCCTTGAGTCACGTACCTCCAGTTTAGACTGTTAACAGCAGTAGCTTCTGCAGGCTCTATCTCTGTGGTTGTCAGGGGTGAGTGGGTAAGTGCACGGATGATTGATTGCAAGGAGCCCCCACTTCCAAACAAGCAGGCTGGAAGCAATGCATCCAAATCTGTGTCCTGTCTCTTTATCCACCTTCCTTCCCTTCTAGACACCAGTTCTGAAGGACCACAGAGAATACGTTCAGGGTCCAAAACAAGGCAACGCCTTAATGCTGGGCAGGTTGCCAGGGCTTCTAAGAACCTCAAAAGGGATTCAATTCTCTGAGGTCTGCGCTAAACCCCACTGAGCATCTACTGTCTTACTGGGCTGAACTCCAATGGTCTTGTCGATTTGTGCTCCCCACTCAATTCTTGGCAATAGACAGCTCTATAATCCCCTCAAGTATTTGATCTGTAAGTTAACTTAGTTTCCTCCTAAGGCAGTGAGTTCCTGGACAATTCCCAGAGTTCTGTTTTCTTCTGCCTCTATTGCCAATGGGTTCTACCATCTTGGGACTATATGCTTTTTTTTAAAGTATCTTTTTATTTTGAATGTTTATTTTATTTGTGTGTGTGTGTGTGTGTGTGTGTGTGTGTGTGTGTGTGTGTATCGGAGGGCACTGTGTGTGCCTGTGGCGGTACAAAGGTGACTTTGGGAATCATCCTGGATTGCTTCTACCTCCTTTTTGCTTTGCTCTGCCTTTCAGGGCCAGAAGTGCAGGCCACTGCCATTTCTGCTGGTGTGTTTTTTTTCTTCAAATGTGGGACCTGGAATCCAAACTCAGTCCTTCTGCTTGCCAGGCAGACTCTAACCTCCGTGCCATCTCTCCAGCTCAGGGCTATATACTTTTGACTTTCGTTTCAGTCTGCCTTCAAAATACAGCAATAGAATTAGATTTGTGGGTCCAAATTAGAGATTGTAAACTCCCATGGCATATGGTAGGGGAGAGGAAGAATGGGGAAAAGAGTGTTTGCAAATGTTCGAAGAAGTCATGTATTGACAGCTTGTTATTTTCTCGATCGGGAGATACTATAGGTAGCTATGAATTTGTGATTCCATCAAGTATGAATTTAAAAGGAAGATCTTTGGGGCTGCCAAGATGGTTCAATGGCTAAGGTGTCTGTTCACCAGTTTGGTGACCTGGGCTTGATATCTGGAGGCCCACATGGTAGAAGGACAGAACTGACTTCTGAAAGTTGCCCCATGACCAACACCCATGCACCAGGGCATTCCTGTCTACCTCAACGTGCAAGTCTCTCTGAAGCAGATGAATGAATAAGTTCATAAATAAATAAAATAACAAGATGCCATTGTCATGGATTGAATGAGTGGTCCCCCGCAGGCTCATGCGTTCCAGTCCTTAGAGAAAGCCACAGCACAGGGCGGTGGGACATTGAAGTTTTGGTATCTCCACCTTATGTACAGCTCACTTGCTCTCTCTCCCTCCACAACAACTGCTGTGACCTGAGTCACCTCTAGCTTCTGCTGCCCACACGCCCTTTCTTCCGTGATGGGCTTTCACTTTTAGAATTGTAAGACAGAAAAATCTCTCTTTCTCCCTTAAGTTTCGAGTGTTGTCTCGCTGCGATAGAAATGTAACTGTAACAGAAATTGGTACTGAGATGGTTGCCATTACGAGTTTAAGAGGATCTGGTACCAGAAAGTGAAGTGTTGCGTTGAAGCTCAGAGAACCATGATATGATGTTCACTTTGAAGCATGCACGATAAGACCCTCTCGTGAATTCTTTCCCCTACTAATGCTTCTTTGTCTTTTCATTTAATACATACCCATCTAATAGAGTCTCTTTTCCTTATCAGATAGTCTGCTAAATGCTCTATAATCTTAAGTGAAAAGTTATAACTTCAGCCTCAATGAGCAAACACTAAATGGACAACTAGGATCCGACATATAAGATATGGGATAGGAAGCTCTTGGAAGCATTCTACATTTTCTCGAGAGCATGTACCCAACTTTTGCCCACTACAGTGTGGGCACTCCTGGCAGCCTGATTTGGGGAGACATCAGCTGATGCAGGATATCCATAAGTCCAGGCAAGAGAGAACATTATGTTTAACGGCAAAGTCGGACAGAACTTTCAACCCTCAGCACAATTGCTCTAGAGAGGATCATGTAGTGGGAGAGTCGATGGGTAGGAAGGTCTTGAGCAAGTCAAGGAAGCTTGTCAGTGGGGTAGTGGGGGGGCATCTGAGCACCAAAGAACAGTGGGTTTAGTGGAAAGCCAAAATCATTTAAAAAAGCAAGAGTCAGGGCCAAGTTACTGATGGAAAACTTCCAGAATGCACCAGGGAATGGCTGGCGCTCTGGATGTTGGAGGCAGACTGATGGGATGGGAAGTAGAATGAGGAATAAGTCAAGAAGCAGACTCAGAGAATGGGCATGGTCAAGTGCTTCCATGCACTGGATGCTCTGTTACAGCAACTGTCTCAGTAATCAGATTGTTATTCTGTTCTCAGATCGTTAGAACTAGATGCTATTCCTTCATCATTCAGTTACACAGCAGAGGCCAGTCTTTCCTTCCAGGTGACTCACTATCTTGTACTTGACCTGTCCCTCACCTGAAGAGACATCTAAGGCTTCGATGATCCTTTGTACACTCCCAGAGTACACACATTTCAGGTGTGGCAATCATAGGATAAGCGTGTCATTTAGCACAGCCCCTCAGTCTAGGGAGTGTCTAATATCCTTGCCTAGTGAGCAAAGGCACCTGAGTTTGGGTTCCTAGATCACACATAAAAATGTCAGGGAGGTGTGGTTACTTGCCAGTAATTTTAGCCAGGAAGGTGGAGCTGAGAGTCCCCAGAGCAAAGCTCTTTAGCTGGACTAGCCCTCTCTGAGAGTTCTGAGCTTGATTAGAGATCCAGCCTCAAAACGATAAAAGTGGAAGAGCGATGGACAGTGATTTCTGATATGAAATTCAGGCGTCCACATGCAAGTTCGCTCACATGCATGCACACCAATATATACACATGCAGATGTGTGCTTCCCGACACGTACATGGAAACAGGGAAAAACTCAACCTGTCCGCTGGCATTCTCTGTGTGCTATTATGAGTCTTAACATGGACAGTCAGTTCTGTGTGTCAAGTTACTTGGGCCTCTGGCACCCAGATGAAACCTTGTTTATGGATGTACCTGTCATGTGGGGCCAGAATGAGCCTAGCATTTGAATCCTTGTGCTCCCGTGGTGGGGCGAACGTGCTATAATCAGACTTGAATAAAGCATAAGATGGGGAAAGGCAGATTTGCTGCATTCATTCATCTTTTTCTTGCTCATCATCTTGAGCAGCTGGGCTGTTTTGCCTCACGTTCTGTTCTTATCCTTGAATTTTACCTTCAACAAACCAAGTTCTCAAACCTTACAACTCAGACTAAATGCAGCACCAATTTTCTTTGGTCTCCATCTAAAGATGGCAAGCCTGAAACTTCACAAATTCTATAATCCCGAGCGGTTCTTGTAATCAACCTCTCTCTAGCCATCTTGTATATCCATAGCTGCATCATTGATAGCTCTACTTTGTCTTTATCTACAACACTGGTTAAATTTCTATGAGTTCTGTTATACTTGCCTAAGTTTGGGGTAGTTTTGTCCATTTCTTCTTGCTATAAGCTTTGGAGTCAATACTCCTGTCTGTAGAGATTCCACATACTCCATTCAAATTAAACATCTGCGTACTGGTCTCCCTGGAGAAATTCTCCTGTAGGAGTCACAGATGTGTCTCCATGCTCCCAGAAACAGGGGAAATTTAAAACCTAGAGGAGCGATGTCTTATGGAAACAGATTTTAAATCTGCTCTTCACTAGCTGTGTGTCTGTAAATAAGTCTCTTAATTGTTTCTCACCTCAGTTTCATGTTCTATGAAATGGATATAATTATGTTAACCTCAGTATTGTTACCATTCTACATAATGCTCATGTATTTGGAGTGTTAAGGGAATCTGATTCACATATGTTGACATGAGCAGCATGTAGGCAGTATATGGGTATCTGCGCCTTGTGCCAGGAGGGTGCTCTGTCTAGCCTGTGTTTGGCTTGCTGAGCCCTGCTTCACCTTTTCCCAGCTGCCCCAGGCACATGAGAGGCGGCAGCTACGTGCTGGGAGAGCAGGTGAAGTCCCACGTAGCTCCTCTGTTCCTTTTCTTTTAGGTTCACCGGGAAACACTGAAGTTTCAAAGGATCGATGATGACTAACATGCCCAGTCGTAGGATAACATTTAGTCAGAAATACATGATGGGGAAAAGCTTCTTGCTTATGTCACAGGATGTCCCTGGTCCTCCTTCCTATACACTTGTAAATACAATGATGGCATGTGTAAGCAGCACATGAGGCTGTTTGCTCTCATAGGGTTAGAGTTGATTTCTTTCTTCTCTTTGAAAAAAAAAAAACAACCTTGAGATCATTTGACAACATGAGCCAAGCTTGTTTAGCAAGTTTTCTACTCGCTGGAATGAACAAAGTGTCCCCATTGCTGCTTGGGAATCCACCCGCAACAGTTATAGGTGACAATTTGAAATTGAAGGCTCCGGCTCTAGGCACATTTGTAAAGAATTAGTCCTGAGCCAGCCTGCAGGAAACTGTAACTGATGAATTGATCTGCCCCACTCATGGATAGGACTTTTCCCCGGGCAGGGGGATTAGACGGAGGGAGCTGACTCAGGGAGCTGGTATTCTTGGTATACTTAAGTAGACATGCTGTCCGGAGAGTGGGGTTTGCCTTTCTCTCAGCATTCCTGTGGCTGTGAGGTGGTCAGTTCCCTCCGCCTGTGGGGTTGGTGTGAGCTCTCCTGCTAGGTTACACTAAGAAATGTTGTTGGACAATCACAAGCCAGAAAGAAAGAATGACCTTTGGTCCCCCTTAGGCCATTTCCTCCTGACTTTATCAACAGAATGCAGCGAACTGCAACACTACCAAACATCCACAACTGACTGTTCTCTCTCTCTCTCTCTCTCTCCCTCCCCTTTCTGGTTTTCTTTCTCCCTCCCTCCCTCTCTCTATTTGGAGGCCAAAGAAGATGCCAGAAGTTCTTCCCCATCACTCTGTGCCTTATTCTCTTGAGACAGGGTCTCTTGCTGATCTTGGAGCTCACTATTTTTGACTACAGTGGCAGCCAGCAAGCGCCAGCAAATCTCCCGCTCGACCCTCCCCAGCACTACCTTTACAGTCTCACATGGCTTTGCCCTGCTTTTTGCATGCATGCTGGAGATCTGAACTCGGGTCCTCAAACTTCTGCAAGTGCTCTTACCTACAGAGCCATCTCTCCAGCCCTCACAACAGTGATTTTTAACATCAGCCTGGAACACAGAATTGCAATGAAACCATGCTGGAGGATTACACTTGGTTGAATTGGACTGGACAGCTCTATTACAATTCTTTTGAAAGTAAGCTAATAAAGGACAGCACAGAACAGCATCAGGGCAAAGTTGGCTCTTGGTTCTGACCGATTTTGGGCAAATCCTCCACATTCTACCTTTAACAGCAGGGACTTTCTGCCCTGACTCCTGCTTAACCCAAGATCCTTAGAAAGTCAAGAACCCTCTAGATGATCCTAAAACACGGGGCCACAGTAAAGAATAAGCTAATTTTCCAGTTAAATTGCAACATGCAATCCATGGACTACACTGAGTATTATAAAGTCCATGTGTGATATTTCTCTAGAACCCAGTCCTTATGTTTCTCAGTCACTTGGCATTAGCTCATTGAAATGATGTTCTTTTGAGAGCCAGCCTATGCCCACAGTGCCCTTTAGGGCTTGATTCTTTTTCTACATAAGTACTTGCTTACTTATCTACTTATTTATTTATTTGGTGAAGAATTAGAGTGTTCTTTGCCAAGAATATATACCTCTGAATGCCAGGGGATTTAAAATGTTCTCTTAAATCCAATGCCTGCCAAATTGGCTTCATTCTAATCCTCAATTTAAAAATAAAGGAAGGGGGAGGCCATTCCCAGTTCCAACTTCCATAATGATCACTTGAAGCATGCAGACTGTACTTTAAGTCTTTTGGTGTGTCCTTATTTTACGGCAATGTGATAAGGGTTTTGGAAGGGGGTAGGTGGAAATTAGCGTGACTGCTAGAGCTACAGCTCATGGTGGAAATTCGAGGAATTTGCTCTTTCAGTATTTTATGTGAAGTCTTTTCAGTCTGACACTGCATTTGGCAATTCATTTGATTACCAGTTGTTGCAGACCGAAGAACAATGTACATGATGGCTGCTCAGCAGGGATTAGGTACATGAGGGGGTGTATAGAGGCCAATGAAGAGATGTTCAATTTAAAGGAATAAAACTGAAGGTAAAGGAATGAATGTGGATCTTATGGTGACCGAATAAGCTTTGCTTTGAGGAAGAAGGAAGCATTTGTTACTTTCTTCATTGATAGCAGTAAAAGAAATTCATGTCAACAGCAACTTAAGAGAGAAAGGGTTTATTTTTGACTCAGTTTGAGGGTGAGTGCATCATGGCTGGGAAGGCATGTGACAGGAGCAGGACACAACTTGTCACAATGTGATGGGAGCAGGACACAGCTTGTCGCAGTGCACCCGTAGTCAGGAAGCAGAGAGAGCATTGTTGGTGCTCAGCTTAATTTTTCCATTTTACTTTTTCACTCAGCTTGGCATCATGCCACCCACATCCAAGATTTTCCCTGTTCCCTTAAAGCTCCTTGGAAAGGCCCCTATAGACATACCCAAAAGTGTCTAAGTGATGCTAAATCCAGTTGAGATGAAGAGGAATATTAGCCACCCATGAAAGAGATAATTAATAGCCATTTGCTCTTTATTAAGTTCTAAAAGTTATACAAGCAAGCTTACTCATATTAGGTGTCATAGTTAGGTACAGGTATCAACCTGATGGTTGAGGATTTAAGCTCTGGGTATATTAGCAGTTGAGTTAAGCCCAGAGCAAGCCTGCAGGAGATTGTCTAGTTGGTGGGGCAGACCTAGCCTATAGTGGGTGGGACTAATCCCTGGACAAGTGAATAAAATACAGAGAGTTGATTGAGGAAGTTGGCATCCTTGTGTATAATTGGCCAGATATGCTGGGTTGGCAAGTAAGGATCATCCCTCTCTCAGCTGTTATGTGGAGATGGTGTGGCCAGTTCCCTCAGCCCTGGTGTTGGTGTGAGCTTTCCCATCAAGCTGGACTAAGAACTGCAACTGGACTATTGTAAGAGAATAAGCTCTTTGCTCTCTTAAGCTGTTCGATGGTGATTTTATCAGCAACCTTGCAGGCTAACTCATGTTAGACTAGGTTGGGGCTTTCTCTCTCTCTCTCTAGTCAGCCACAGACACTTTCTGATGGAATCCTGTTCCTATAAGCACAAGTCCCAAGAAGCCACAATTTCTGTAGATCCCTGCTACTTGAAATGGGTCAAGCTGCTTAAGATCTGTTGAATTGAAGTCTGCATTTAAACAAGACCCACAAGTGGTTTATAAGCATATTGAAGCATGAAGCATGAAAAAGAGTGACCATATCATAAATACATCAGTCTTTTTAAACTGTGAAGGTCATAGCTGTAACTACTCGTGTTGACTTTGCATGTAAGAGATAACGATGGATGGACTATGAGCAAACAGGTATGTTCTAGTTCTAGTTCTACTTACGAAAAGTAGGTGTAGGATTGTCTCAGCCCTTGAAACTAAAATTACACGTCTATGTTGTCATTGATAAAGTGGAACATTAAGTCCTTCCTCTTCCATTCCTCTTGCTAATTCCTCCTCTTCTGCCTTTGGGGAGGCTTGTCCTCCAGAACATCTCCTCCTCCCCTTGATTCCAACTCCTTCACTGTCTGGTGAAACCAACCTATCCTCTCTCGGCTTTCTTCTCTGGGACTCCTCAGAATTAATTACTCATTTTTTATGCCCTTATTGCAAGTCATGGTTGCTGATAAAACCATGACAAAATTGCTTAAGGGAACAGGATGTTTATTTTCTTATGACTGTCCAGTTACAGTTCAAATCCAGCTTGACAGGAGAGCTCACACCAACACCAGGGCTGAGGGAACTGGCCACACCATCTCTACGTAATGTCTGAGAGAGGGATAATCATTACTTGCCAGCATGTCTGGTCAAATATACACAAGGATGCCAATTTCCTCAACCAATCCTCTGTATTTTATTCATCTGTTCAGGCACTAGTCCCACCTACCAATGGGCTGGATCTGCCCCATTAACTTCTGCAGGCTCACTCTGGGCTTAACTCAACTGCTAATTCTCTACAGATATACCCAGAGCTTAAACCCTCAACTGTCAAGTTGACACCTGTATCTGACTACGACACTTCACTCCTTGTCAACTTGACACGAAAACATATCATTTTGAAACTGTAACCTTCACCTTGTCCCCATAGGTGTTAAATTTATCTTATAAATATATTTAATTTTATCAATTCTACAACAATAAAAGCTCTCATAGATACATTTTAAAATGTTCTCATTAAACTTCAGTCCCAGCCTTTTAAAACGTCAAAGTGTCTTAATCATAAAAGTCTATTAAAATAAATAACATAGATAAAACATTAAAACAGAAGTATCATGACACGGTAAGTAAATATCAAATTAAGAGCAAAAGGACGTTCCATGTATTAATTCCAAATTCCATGGCTAATGTTTATGCTCTTCCACTAACCACTGAACTGCTTAAGGTCTCTGCAGTAAACATATAGTCTTTCTCTCCCAGTAAAGCTTAATGCCTTAAAGAGTAAGTGGGTGTATTATTTATCCTTGCTTATCTAGTGCCCAGCCCAGTGATGTAGTACTTTCTCTATTCACATTTCTTACATTTTTTTCTTCTTCGATCTAAACTGGTCTTACCTTAAGAAACACATTTAGAATTAAAGAGGAAAATGAAGCTTCCAGAACCTATGGAAGCCATTTCAAAAGTCATAGGAGCTAGCTAGAAAAGACCATCTACTGGCCAGCAAGGGCATATTCTTTTTGAGCATCAAAAGGAATAATCGTTGCCACGACTACAATGGACTAAAGTGCCGTCATCACTATAAAACCATGTGTTTATAATGGAACACAGCCTCAGTGATTTCTATGCTACTTTCCTCAAAATTAGTAAACAAAGGGTGGGGACCCCAATTACATATCCCATCTTTTACACATAAACTACTTCAGGGAAGCCAAATGTTTAATGAGGGATATTTTCTTCTACAGAAGTACAAGGTGCTTATAAACGAGAAAGAATAAGACCATTATAAAGTAATCATGCTTAACCTCTCATACAATAGCAAATCTAGGTAATTATTACCAGTAGCTATTTAAAAATTTAGGTAAGAGCTGGTATGGAATTGGAGAAAGGGTGGATGGGGCTGATGATTCTATGCTCATCAATCAATTTGAACAACATTGAAAGCGAGAAACCAGATATAGAAACCCACAAGGAAGTCGGGCAAAGCATCAAATCAGGTCCATTGATGGGAAATGAGAGAAACATGATAGATGACAGCGTGGGGCTGATAGGAGTTAAAATTAGAAGGGGGGCGTGGATCTTGAGGACTAAACAGCCTGACTGCTTCCATAATAAACATTAGGACCGAAAGGATATTTAAAAGACATTCAATTGTTATTTACTTAAAAAGGCATAAGCCAGGCTGGAAAGATGGCTAGGGGTAAGACTCTGTCTTGCAAGCAGAAGGATCCTGAGTTCGCATCCCAGGTCCCAAATAAAAATGCCAGGTGGAAACGGCGACAGCTTGCACTTCCGGCCTTGGTAGGCAGATCCTGGGAAATCTCAGAGTGAAGCAAGAAGGAAGTAGAAACGATCCAGGATGATTTCCCAAGTCACTCTTGGCCCTCCACAGGGACACATAGTGCCCTCCGATACACACACACACACACCACACAAATAAAGTATTTTTAAAAAAGGGATAAGCCAAATGCAACGTGGGATTCTGTAGAGAGACATGTTACTACGTCCTCAGAAACAGTGACATCTTGTCCACTAGTTAATGGACTTCCCTAGACCTTGACTGGGTGGATATTTGAGGGATGGGATGTTTGCACACCTGCTGGGTATTCTAGGGGGACCCTCTTTTCTGCCTGGAGGAGTCTGGAGTTTCTCCAGCTTGAAGCCCAGTTGCCTCCTGTCTGTGTTGACAGGGAACCCTTGTCGGCCTTGTTTTGGGTTTCACAAGATCTTTAGGGGGGTGTTGAGGATTTTTGGAATAGAATAAACCAACTGCAAAGCCACTTATGGGGTCATTAGGATATCTGAATCCAGTCCGGGGTTTTGAGGCACAGAGCGAATCAGTTGTACGATCGACGGATTCATATCTAGAGGTCTTGCGTCTTACACTGATGGGTGGATACTGACAAATTCCTTTCCTTTAGAGCTAGCATTTAGTTTTCAGCTTTTCTAATCATGCATCTATCTTCTGCTATCATGTGCTGTGCTTCCTCCCTGGGTTGACTGGATCGTGGTTTTTCCATTTCAGCGACATTTCTGCTTAGACGGCTGCCACGTGGACCTGAGGACGGTGTCGTTCCTAGGAAGGGTATTTTATTTTCTAGGTTTAGAATCACAAACCCCCCGGGCATGCCTGTGTGGGCACGTCCGGAGAAAGTTTAACTGAGCCGGGCAGCACCATCTCACACGCTGAGCTTCCAGATGAAAAAAGAAGAGAAAGTGAGTGGACAAACGTCTGCTCTCACCTCTGCCTGTCTCCTGTGTACACGACATGACCAGCTGCCTCTTGTTCCTATAGCCTCACCTCGCCGCACCCCAAACCACAAGCAGAAGAAATCCTTCCTTCTGCTACTTTGTGTCAGGGATTTATTTGGTGACATCAAGAAAAGTAACTACTACTGGGGGTATGTACTAAGATTAAGACCTTTTTTATAAAGAAAAAGAAGAATGAGTTGATTATTTTAAAAAGAAAAGAGGGGGCTGGATAGACGGCTCAGGGGTTAAGCCTCTGCCTTGCAGGCGGAAGGTCCTGAGTTCGGATCCTAGACCCCATATATAGGCGCCGGGCGGAAGCGGGAGCGGCCTGTTTCTGGTCCTGGTAGGGCGGAGCCTGGGAATCCCGGGGTAGAGCAAACAAGAAGGAGGTGGAGGCGGTTCATGGTGGTTCCCGAATTGATCCGTGGTTATACACACACACACCTACATACACACACGCACACACATGCATATACACACAATTGAATAAATAATAAATTAAAACAATTAAAAAGAAAAGAACCTAAAAACTCGAGAACAGCAAAAAATAAACTGCCTGGAAAAAATCAGTTTTTCTCTGATCACTGGTTCTAGGATTTCTGGAAGGGAAGGTATGTGTGTGTGTGTGTGTGTCTGTGTGTCTATGTAAGCACCCTTAAATGGGAGTAAAATACGAAGAAGGTCTACTGATATCTGCTGTACTCAGAAAGGGAGGCTAATCCATTTCTGTGTGTGAGAGGAGAAAATGTGCACAAGTGTGTAATGTGTGCACTGCGTCCAAGTGATATGGACCTGCCTGACGTCAACCTTTCAAATGCATTTCCCAAGCAGTTTCTAGCACATTTTCTGCACGACTATAATTTTAAGCATCCCAAAGACTGATATTTTCTAATAAAAATGAGAATATCAAATCCCTCTCCACGGGGAGAGTTGATCGAACCCTCTGGGTGAAACATGTAATCATGCATTAGCGAATCTTCCATTTAGAAGAATCAAATCAGGCTATACAGCAACCGTCTGACGAAGAAGAAAATAGGAGAAAGAAAGGCATCCCCCACCCCCCACAGAAGATGTACTTTTTTCTGGCAAAGAATCTCTGCCTGAAATGACAGTCTCCACGCATCTCTTTGAATTGACAGAGCGATGTGTTATTACACCCACATATGCTGCCACATTCTCTGACATCCTATTGAAGAAATGTGCATGTTCCCTTTGGGCCAATTAGGGATGCTGTTGATGAGAGGAAGTGCTGGAGGCTTATTTATTTATGTATTTATGTATTTATGTATTTATGTATTTATTTATTTATTTATTTATTTATTTATTTATTTATTTCAGGAATAGTGATCAGCCAGCCAGCTCATTTGCTTCCTTTTGGCTCCATTCAATAAAAACAGATCGAGTACCAATTACAGGCACTTTGCCAAAGAGCATCTTAGCATATACATAATGGGACCACCTAAGGAGGTTGTGGAGGCCACGGATTAGTCACCTTATTATCCAGACACTTAGGACAAGAGAGGAGATCAGAGAAGAGTCAGTGAACTTGGGTACAGATGCCCAAGTTCATTAACTTGGCAATTATGTGTGTGTTTGGGACATATATGTGTGAAGGTATATAAAGCAGGATGTGTTAAGTACCAAGAGAAAAGTTAAATAGATCACAACAGAGAAGAGAGGTGAGGCAGACCGATACAAGTAGAGCTCATGCAGGTGGTAAAATTTCAAGAGCAGACACTACCCAGGGCACAGTGAACATATGCCGTGAGGATCCATGGTTGATGGGCATGTTGGGGTACATAAGGCTGGCTGGACAGAGGTGTAGCCCATAGGAGATGGAGCTAACTACTAGGCAGAGTACAGGGAATGGGAGGGAGGCTGGATTCTCAGGTAGCAGACACAGAAGTGTAGCATTGGACCGTTAGATGGAGGTCAATGATGGGGGACCCTGATGGTCATACCCCATTTGTTCCTCATTCTCCATGTCTTGCGGAATATGGTCAGGTGCAGGCTAGCAACATAGCAATGCTCTGGGCGTCTCTGTCGGGTTGGGTTATTAAACATGCACAGCCCTGCGGTGACTACAGAGGAAGAGGTGGATGGGTGGCAGTGGGGGAGGGGCTGGCTGAAGAAAGCACGTGGAGCCATGCTATTGAGTTTCTCAGGGTTTCATACTGAGCATGTGTTGGTTCACCCACCTAAAAGGGGTTCTATAAAGCACATTGTGGGGACAAAATTGAGGTTCCTTTGTCCTCCTGGCATTTCATAATGAGACTATTAGAAAGACACTAATTTCTTGTCCTAAATAAAGAGAATGCCTGCCTGGAGTCTAGATTCTGGGTATATTTGAAACTGTCTTTAAGTCGCAGAAACTTGACATGGTCTTTCTATGGTTTTCCAGGAAAAGGTCAAGACCTGTGCCTTTTGCTATTTATAAGGCATTAATGCATTTGGCAATTTCCTTCTTTCTTCCCCTTGTCCTTCTCCACCTTGGGTTTCTGTTTGGTGTTTCCGTTGTTCGGTGATATGTGCACAACAGCTGTGGAGATGGTTCTGACGATCCACACATCTTGGTGGGCTGCAGACTGGTTTGACCCCTCCCTGCACCACAGTCTGTCTTCCCTACAGAGTAAGTGACCTCCGGGATGTATCTTTTCCTGACCAGGACATCACTAAAGTGTGGGCTCAGATGTCATCATGACAAACAGGACGAGTCAATTATTTCTAATTCTTGAAGGCATTTTAGATGCGAGAATTAGAGATGCCCTCTTGTGCCCAGTTGGTCAGCACATGATGTTCTTATTCCCAGAAGAGACGTCAATCAAGATGAGCACTCTCATCAGCGTGGACGTGAGAAAGCTGATCCTGCCACACAGACTGACCCACATCTCTGCCCATGTACTAACCAAGGACCAGTCCCTCTTGCTATCATCCCTCCAATAATCTGGTAACATTAAGCTAGGACCAAAACCGACTTCTTCCAGTTTGCAGTCTGGCTCAGTATAAGGCTAGATTTCTTAATCTCAACAATGACAATCATTTTGCAAGTTGTGAAGTACGTCAGACTTTGGGCAAGGGCTGTGATAACAAACTGAGCTTCTCCACCAAGACCCCAAACCCCTTCACTTCCTTGCATCTGGGCAAACATCGCACTGACAAGCCGCAAGCAAGTCGGTTGCCTTCTCTGTGTCTAAATTTCTTTGTGGTAAAGTGGGAATTATAACCTAACTGGAATCAATTGCTTATGAAAAAAGCGAGTCAGTCTAAGTTGAAGCTTTAGAGGAGAGAAGGGTAAATAGGAAACCATATTTATAACCCAAAGAAGAACCTGATCAATGAGCTGTCATTGCATTAATCCCAGTGGGGTCCAACTCTCCCTCTATTCCTTCCAGTTTCTAATATAGAAGCCTGAGTGAGTACATGAGTTAGAGCTTGTTAAAATGGCTAAAATATTTGGACTTCTGAAAAGATCAAGAAAGCATGTGTACAAATTACCAGAAGGACCTGAGTATCGACCCCCAGATCCATGTAATAATGCCAGGTTGATATGGTGGCAGCCTTTAATTCTGACCCTGGAGGGGTGAAGCCTAGGAAACCCCAGAGCAAAGCAATAAAAGGTAGAGCAATCCAGAATAACTCTGATGTCACCCTTGGGCCTGCACAGGCAAACATGCACACACACACTCACACACTGAAGTGCCCGCTCAAGTGCGCGCACGTACATGCACGCATGCACACACAATTGCCAGCAGAGTCGTCTGAAACATAGCCTTTCCCTAAATATGGTAATAAACTCTACTTAGCGCTGGATTGTGTTTTCCACCAGTGGTAGAAGCAATTTAGTAGCTTTACAAATGATACTATCGGCGATTAACTGGATGTCTCCAGACAAACCAAAAAAGTCTCTTGAGATTTTTCTCCCTGCCATGATTTATGCTGTCCCCAAACTGAGTGGATCAAGCAGTCCCTGGTGAAGCTCATCTTTGGGGGTGTCTGTGACAGGCAGAGGTGACTAATGCATAAGGATTCTCACCTAAAGAACGACTTCATTCTTTCATGGGTTTATATATGACATTCCTGAGAAATCTTCATGGTGTGTGGGGGGGGATGGAGCCTAGTTGGATGCAGTAGGTCATGAGGTAAGTCCTGTGTTACCTTTCCCGCCTTCCTGATTACCATAATAGTATGAATTGCCCTGCTCTGACACGCCCTCCCCAGATGGACAGTCAGGTCTGAAATTCTGAGCCAAAGAAAAATCTTCCTGAAATTGTTTCTGTCGGGTATTTGGTCATGGTTACACAAACTATCTAATCCATTTGGAATTTGATATTTGGACACAGCTGTGGGTTGGTTGTTTGGTGGTGGGGTTGTAAGAATGAAAAAGAAAAAGAAAAAAAAGAAAGAGGAAAGGGGAGAAAAAAGGGATGAGATAAGAAAGGATAGGAGAAAGAAAGAAAAAGAGGAAAGGAGAAAAAAAAAAGAAAAATAAAAGAAAGAAAAGGATAGGAGAAAGAGAAATAAGAAAGAAAGAAAAGAGAGTAGAAAAAGAAAGAAAGGAAAAAGAAAAAAAAGAAAATAAGAGGAAAAGGAATAAGAAAAAAAGAGGGAAGAAAGTGAAAAAAAAGATAGATAAAATAAAAGAAAAAAAATAAAAGTAAAAGAAGAAAAAAGGAAAAAAATAAAAGAGATAAATAAAATAAGAAAAAAAAGAAAAAAGAAGAAAGGGAAGAAAAAAAAGGAGGAGAAAGAAGGAAAAAAAAAAAAGAGAGGAAAAATGGAAAAAGAGATAAAAACGACAAAGAAAAAAAAAAGGGAAAAAGGAAAGAAGAAGAAAAAAAGAGTGGAAACGGGAAAGAAGAAAAAAGAAGAGGAAAAAGAAAAAGGGAGGGAAAAAAAAAAAAGGAGAAAAAACAATAAAAAGGGAAAAAAAAAAAAAAAAAAAAAAAAAAAAGAAAAAGACAGAAAAAGAAAAAAAAAGAAAAAAAAAAGGAAAAAAAAAAAAGGGTGGGGAGATCATAAGACAAAGAATTTGAAACAAACACACCCCCCCCCCAAAAACACAACCACGAAACACAACCCAAAGATTTAAAAAAACCAAGAAAATAAAAGAAAAGCAATCAAAAAATAAAAATTAAATCACATACTAATGACATAACGCTGAACGATAACGCGGCCACTCACACCACAGCGAATCCCCCACCACAGTCAAAGAAACGACGCGCCAAGCCTACTCACCGTTTACGTTCCCCGCCTACGCGCCCGTGTTACACCCAAACAACAACCACCCACCACAAAATAAATAAACAGCGAGAAAAGAAGAAAAAAAACAGAAAAACCAAAACAAAAGATTGATAAATCAGGAAAATCGCAAATAACCAGCCGCATTACCAACCACTTAAAAACAATACCAAAACACCAGGGACCTAATCGCCCACAAACTCCACCCAGACCCCCCACAATGCCGAAAAACAATACAAAAAAAAAATGCCCAAAAAGGCTACCGTCAAAGCACACAGCCAAAAAAAAAGAAGAATACAAAAAAATTACACAAAAGAAAACATATGACGAAGAAATGCATAAATAAAAAGACAAGATAAACTTAAGAGCCAACTACATCTCCCTGTAAACATACCAAGACACACACTCTGTGCCCCCGAGCCCATCCCACCTCACATACACGATCCTTCCCGCTTCACGATGCCACCCTCAAATTCCGAAAAAACAACAGGGTCAGGCGTCAAATAGGCAACCTACCTCATCAAAACACAAAAAAAAAATCAAAAAAGGAAGAAACAAAACGCCAAACAACCACCAGTAACAAAACCACCACACAACCAACCAACAAAAAACCCCACACCCCCCAACAAAACACAAACCCCCCAACCCATCCAACCAACAGAACAAAAAAAAAAAAACGATAATAACAAGGAAAGACAAAAGAATGATTGATGAGAAAGAAAAAAAAAAAATACCTCAAATGCTGATCACGGCTTTGTCCCCAATGTACGGAAGAATCACCCAAACACTAATACCAGCATCCTGTCAGTCAAGCGCAACAGAAAGGGACGACTAACGCAAAGTCCAGATATCCAAAACCAACGACAATACTGTCCCCCAAGCAATTCGTAGGTTGGGGAGATAAAAAGAAATCGTTGAATAAACCACGCAAAATACATTGAAAATACGAGTCGCACCTGGATAAGGGAGGATGATCTCCTGAGATGCCAAGCGCCCCCTCTACACTATCAACCAACACTTCACCCAGATGCGATCCCTTCGGTGTCGCCCCAGACGTATCCTAGCACTCTCACAAACGAGTAAAAAACCCAACAACCCACCCAACAAAAAACAAAAAACAAACACAAACCCCCAAAAAAACCACCCAAAAACCCCTTTATAAACCCGTCCCTCTACAGACCGCTTCCCCCCACCGCCTTCCTAACCGCCACAGCCCCCGTCCCGCGCAACCCAACCCAACAGATTACCCCCCATTGAGGCAACAAACCGGTAAAACACCCCAACCAAGAAACCACACAAACCAACACACCAAAAAACACACAGCCCCACCCCGCCCCAACAAGCACGTACCCACACTGCCCATACCACCTCCACCATGCAACGTCGCACCCCCGGCCACCTCCGCCCAGAATGAACCCCGTAGCAGCGCAACCATAATAAAAACAAGAACCAAACAAACTCCCAACGCAATCACCCTGCCCCAGCCGACAAGCACCATCGCTACACTGACACATCATAGACGAGTAAACCCGCTTTTGCACATTCTACGCCCACTAACCAACGAACGCCCTAATGCCGACACATGAACATAATGCCACCCCCCCAACCAACAAAAAACTAAAAAAACAAAAAAACCAAACCACACAACAACACCCCCACCCCACACAACCCCAACCCCCCAAACACATAAAAGCGGAAATCTAACGGTATCACCAGAAGCATGCCGCCCAACCCGGGACTAAAAGCGAAGTAGCAAAAGCCAACGTATATGCTCCGTGCAAATCAGACCCGCGCCGTTCAAAAAAACCCCCGTTCACCCCTTCTCCCGCCAGCCTCACCTCTCTCTGGCCCCCTCGCCCAGGTACCCCCGCATGTCGCTCCCCCATAGTCTCGCACGCTTCACTATCTCGATGTCCACCTGTCCTGGCCATCAGCAAGCCACCCACGCCACTCACCCCCAACCCCCCCACCCACCCCCCCCCCCACCCACACCCCTCTATCGCCTCACCCAAACCGCCAACCCGCGCCCCCCCGACCCCTCTGCACCCCAGTAACAACCAGGCACTTCACTCGCCGACCGGCATCCGCGCCCGTCCGACACCAAACGTCGATACATCAACGATCGTAAGTCACCTCGCCCCTTACGCCCCCCGCCACCAATCATCACCCCCCGCTCCCCCCGCGCGGCCCCCCCCCCTCCCTCCCCTACTCAGCCAGACGTTCGTACTCCACCCATCCTGCTCCCGCCTGCCCCTCCGCTGCACCCCCTCGCCCCCCTCCCCATCTCGAGCCCTCCTCCCCTAACCCCTTCTCCACTATTCCTGCGCTCCCCCCGCCCCTTGATCTCCTTGACTCCCCCCCTCTCCCCCAACTCCCCCTGCCCCACCCCCCCCCCCCCCCCCCCCCCCCCACCCCCCCCCCCCCCCCCCCCCACCTCGCCAAACCCATATACCTCTCCTTCCCCCACCGCCCACCCCCACCCCACCCCCCCGACCTGACTCCCTACCCCCCCCCCGTCCCCCCCCCCCCACCCCCCCCCCCCTCCGTTCTCCCCCCCCCTCCTGTCTCCCACCTCCCCCACCCCTCCACCCCCCCCACTCCCTCCACCCCTTGGCGCACCCCCCGATAACCACCCACCTCATCTCTTCCTGTCTCTTCCCTACATCCCCCGTGACCCCGGCTTCCCCCCCCCCCCCCCCACCCCCCCCCCACCCCCCCCACTCCGTCCCACTC
This sequence comes from Typhlomys cinereus, assembly GCA_023101885.1. Lineage (NCBI taxonomy): Eukaryota > Metazoa > Chordata > Mammalia > Rodentia > Platacanthomyidae > Typhlomys > Typhlomys cinereus. The sequence continues at coordinate 2,793,187 of JALPQD010000105.1, read as the reverse complement.
CTACCCCAACCCCTTCTCCCTTCGCCCCGCTGCCCTCTTGGCCACTGACGCCCCCCCCCCTATCGCCCCCCCCCCCCCTCAACCCAAACCCCCTGCACGTTGCACACGTTGATATACCCTCGTTCCCCCCCTCCCCCCTACTCACCCCTGCTCCGCCCCCCACCCACTTCCCTTCCTCCCCTCTTACCCCCCCCCCCCCCCACCCTACTTATCCTGCCCCCACCCCCTCGTCCGCTCCTCCCTTCCTGCGCTTGCCTACCTCACCTTTCCTGACATCCTCCTTCCAAAGTCGCGCCCACGCACCTCGCCCGACGGTCCTCCCCCCCCTGACTTCTCCTCCCGCCGATCCTCCCCCGCCCTACCTCTCCACTTCTCCGTCCACCCCTCCCGTGCACGCCGCGCGCACGCCACCTCCTCACCCCCCACCTCAGCCCCTACCTAAACCTAATCCTTGTTCCACCCCTCACCCTATCCCCGCCCCCCTCCTCCACCACTGTGTTCCCCTCCCACTCATCCCCCCCCCCCCGCAGCCCTCTCTCCGTCCATCTCTCTGCTCCCTCCTCCACCCCAAAAGAAAAAAGAGAAAAAAAAGAAAAGAAACAAAAGAAAAGAAAAAAGGAAAAAGAAAAAGAAAAAACAACCCCACAAACCACAACCCCCACCCCCACCAATCGCTTTCTCCCGCCGAACCCCCTAATCTCCCCACCCCTCCCCACCCCCCCACCCCCCCCATCCAACCCCCGCCCCCCCCCCCCCCCCCCGCACCCCGCCAACCCACCACCTCCCCCCCCCCCCACCCCCCCCTCACCCACCCTCCCCCCCCCCCCCCACCCCCCCCCCCCTCCCCCAGACCCCCCCACCCCGCCCCCCCCCGCCACCCCCCCACCACCGCCCCCCCTACCCCCCCACCCTCCCACACTGACCCACCCCTCCTCTCCCCCCCCACCCCCCCTCCCCCCACCTCCCCCCCTCAACCCCCCTCCACCCCCAACCTAACC